>OY740788.1:62978850-63578850 GCA_963514005.1 Raja brachyura | reverse complement strand
AGTCCTCTTCCTCATGTTCGCCTGTGGTCGGGGCCTATTGAGGCCTCTGCAGTCGCCACGACGACGGCTCGATGTTTCATGCCCCCTCGCCGGGATGATCAAATGATTGGAGCTCCGGTGTCGGAACGGAAGAACGCTCTCAGCGGCTTGGAGTTTCCGAATCGGCCGCTTCCTACCGGAGACCGTGGCTTCCGAAGTCCACAGGCCGAGCTGGGCGGAGCTCCAACACTGGCGTTCCTCGGCGAAAGATCCCAGGCCTCCGCGATGTTAAAGTCAGCGCCGCCTCATCTGGTCGGTCATCGGCAGGAGAGGGCGCGCCAATCCAGATGGTAGGCCGCGAGGGGGTTGAAGACGCGGCTCGGAGAAAAGACGCATCCTCGACCAGGTAGAGACTGAGAAGACGGTTTCCGCCTTCTCCCTCCACCCTCCACGTAAAAAAGACTAATAGACCTCCAAAAACAAACTTTTAGGCTGACCAAAAATAATGAAAAGGATGAAAGGACAGACAGCTGCTGGCGAGGCTGCCACACTCGATGGTGCCACCACTCGGACTGTATTGTGTTCAGTTCTGTGCACTATGTTATAGGAAAAATGTTGTCAAGTTGGAAAGGGTACAGAGAAGATTTACGAAGAAGTTCCCAAGTTCACGAAGGTCCGCGCTCTAGGGAGAGGTGAGCAGGCTGGGACTATTCCTTGGCGTGCACGAGGATGAGGGGTGATCTGAGAGAGGTGTATAAAGTTATAAGAGGAATAGATCGGCTAAACGCAAAGAGTCTCTTCCCCAGAGTTGGGGAATTGACAACCAGAGGACATAGGTTTAAGGTGACGGGGAAAAAGATTTAATAGGAAACTGAAGGGTAACTATTTGTACACAAAGGGTGGAGGGTGTATGGAAGGAGCTGCTGGAGGAGGTAGTTGAGCCAGGTAGTATCGCAAAGTTTAAGAAAAATGTAGACAGGTACATGGATAGGATAGATTTAGAGGGTTAAGTGCAAAATGCAGACAGGTGGGACTAATGTAGATAGGACATGTAGTGGGCAAGTTGGGCCGATGGGCCTGTTTCCATGCTGTATGACTATGACTACTCTCAAACTACGAAGCATCCAAGGGTAGATAAAAGAAGGGGGGGTTTGGAGCCCTGCGCAGTGAGACAGGGAATTAATAACAAGAAATACAGAAATGGCAGATAAGACAAGCCAATACTTTGTATTAGAGTCATACAGTCACACAGCACAGAAACAGGCCCTTCAGCCCAACTTGCCCATGCCGACCAAGATGTCCCATCTTTACTAGTCCCATCTGCCCACATTTAACCTATCTCCATATAATTCTTTCCTAACCATGTACCTGTCCAAATGTCTTTTCAATGTTGTGATAGATTGTTTAAATGTTGCCTCATTCTATCTTACACACTAGGGACAATTTTTACTGCGGCCAATCAACCTACAAATCTGCACATTGGAGTCTGGGAGGAAACCGGAGCACCCGGAAATAACCCATGTAGTCACAGGGAAAATGTACCAACTCCATACAAACAGGGCCTGTCGTGAGGATCGATCCCCGGTCTCTGGTGCTGTGAGGCAGCAACTCTACCGCTGTGCCACTGTGCCGCCCTAGAAATTTACATTCTGACTTATATTGCTTGTGCTTGATATACTGGGTCTTGTGAAGAGATGGTATGTCAGGCATATTGAGGAGGGTGAGCTGGTTTTTGGTGAAACATGATCATGCCCTGAAGCAAGAAAGAGCAGTGACATGAAAGGATGGAAACACTTGGTTCAGGTTACCCTCAGCAGAGGCACCAACAGTCTCAACATAAAAAGGACAGAAAGTGCTGGGGTAACCCAGCGCGTGAGGCAGCATCTCTGGAGAACATGGATAGGTGATGTTTCAGGTCGAGGCCCTTCTTCAGTCTGCAACATCGCCTATCCATGTTCTGCAGGTAAGCTGCCGGACCTGCTGAGTTACTCCAGCACTTTGTATCCGTTTTTTGTAAACCAGCACCTGCAGTTCCTTGCTACTACAACACGGTCAACCTGTGAGGTTGATGACTCCTGGTTAGATCCAGCTTTGCATTTAGTCGTAGAGCACGGGAACAGGCCCTTCAGCCCGACTCGTCCATGCCGACCAAGATGGCCCATCTACATTAGCCCCATTTGCTCATGTTTGACCCAGATCTCTCCAACTTTCCTACCCATTGTATCTGTCCAACTACCTCTTAAATGTCATCATTGTACCTTCCTCAACTACCTCCTCTGGCAGCTTGTTCCATATACCCACCATCTCAAAAAGTTGTGAAAAAGTTGCCCCTCAGGTTCCTATTAAATCTTTTCTCTCTTACCTTAAACCAATGCTCTCTCATTCTTAATTTTCCTTGCCCTGTGGAAAAAAGACTGTGTGTTTATCCTGTCTATCCCCCTCATGATCTTAAACACCTCTATAAGATCACCCCTTAGTCTCCTGCGTTCCAAGGAATAAAATCCTAGTTCTAGACTACACACAAGGGACAATTTACAGAAACCAATAATCCTGCACGTCTTTGAAGTGTGGGAGGAAACTGGAGCACCGCAGAAACCCCACACGGTTACAGGGAGAACGTAAAACTCCGTACAGATAGCACACATAGTCAGGATTGAACCCGGGTCCCTGGCGCTGTAAGGCAGTGACTCTATCGCTGTGCCAGTGTGCCAGTGTGCCAGTGTGCCGCCCAAAGTATTGGCAGAACATCGGTGCGGCTGGTGGAGCTGCTGCCTCACTGAGCGAGAGACCCACGTTCCATACTGACCTCAGGTGCTGTCTGTGCGGAGCTTGCACGTACCCCCCTGTGATTTCCTTTCAGGTGCTCCAGTTTCCTCTCACATCCCAACAATCTGCCGGTTGCAGGTTATTTGCCTGCTGTAAAATTGTCCCTAGTGTGCAGGGAGTGGATGAGAGAATGGGATACCATAGAACTGGTGTGATCGGTGTGGCCTTGGTGTGCCTGCTTCCATGCTGTATCTATAAACATATCTGAGAGGATGCAAAACACAAATAGCATGAGCAATGTAATTGATAATATCAGCTTAAAAACAGACGTGTTGGCATATTGGAGGAGCACAAAATCGATGAAGCTTTCACAAGGTTGTTGTTGAAACTGTCAAGGCAGCACAATTACTGCAGGTAAACAGTGCTAAAACTATAACCCTGTAGAGGGCACAGCTAAGGTGCAGTAACATAACCAGTAAGAAGGCAGTAGGGAATGTGAAGACTTTAGACTTTAGACTTTTAGTTTAGTTTAGTTTAATTTAGTTTAGAGATCCAACGTGGAAACAGGACATTCGGCCCACCAAGCCTGTGCCGACCAGTGATCCCCGCATGCTTACACTATCCTACACACACTAGGGAAAATGTACAATTATACTAAGGCAATTAACCTGCAAACGTGTACGTCTTTGGAGTTTGGACTTTAAAGCTACGTAGGGTAAACAGGCCCTTTGGCCCGCCGAGTTCATGCCGACCAGCGATCGCTCCGTACATTAGGGATAATTTACAATTTTACTAAAGCCAATTAACCTACAAACCTGCACGACCTTGGGGTGTGAGAGGAAACCGGACCACCCGGAGAAAACCCACGCGGTCACAGGGAGAACGTGCAAACTCCGTACAGACAGCACCTGTAGTAATTTTCGAACCCGTCTCTGGCGCTGCAAGGCAACAGTTTTACCGCGGCGCGCCTGTACCGCCCAAGGTAAAGGCTAAATCAGATTGTTTTCAACAAAACACAAAGAGCTTCAGTGAACAACCCCTCGTTTCAGCTTCATCAGGCCAATTGAAATGAACTCTGAATCTCTGGAGGCGCTAGGACCTGCAGACGCTGGAATCTTGCATGGAACACAAAGTGCTGGAGTAACTCAGCGGGCCAGGCAGCATCTGTGGAGAACACGGAACAGTCTGAAGAAGGGACCAGACCTCGTCCTCCCGGGATGCTGCCTGACCCGCTGAATTACTCTAGCACTTTGTGTTCTTAAGCACTTGGACAGTCACATGGATAGGAAGGACATGCATGTTTGTAGGTTAATGGGCCCTCTGTAAATTGCACCCAGTGTGTCGGGAATGGATGTGACAGTGAGTGTGAACGGGTGATCAATGGTCGCTGCGGACTCGGTGGGCAAAAGGGCTAGTTTTCATGCTGTTTCTTTCAATCAATCAATCAACCAATCCGGTTTCCTCCCACACTCCAAAGATGTACAGGTTTGAGGGTTAATTGGCTTTGGTAAAAAATTGTAAATTGTCCCCAGCGTGTAGGATAGTGCTAGTGCACGGGGTGATCGCTGGTCGGCGAGTACTCGTGAGCGGAAGAACCTGTTTGCGCGCTGTATCTCTAAAGTCTAAAGTCTAAACTAAAATGAAACTAGCTGGTCATCAGTGTGGCTGAATATCGGGGATTCCTTTGAACTGATATCCAACAGCTATCAACACTCAAAAAGCCCAGCAGAGATTGCTAGATCTTTAACATTAACAATGAGCACTACTAGGGCTTCCATTTCACAGTTAAAGCAGGTCAAACAGTGGCTTCTGGCACAAAAATGACAGGCAGAAGAGATTTGTAAGCATTTGCACGGTATACCAAATAAATAAATAAACCGAACACCTTCAACGCAGATCACAAATAATCACCTGGAAAGGTGCAAATTATGCTTGCTTTAACAAGCAACCGAAAATAAACACAGATGGATTATAAAGCTGAATTAAATCAGGATAAATGAGCGCAGATGGATTAGAAGGATGGAGTGAATACCTTGAGAGATCAGCTTGTGGAGAGCGCAGAGATTGATGTCACAAACTGGAAGGAGATCAAACAAAATTGAAATCCATTAGCTCACTTTGAGAAGCCAAAATTCCAATTTTAGAAATTGGAGTCCAGATTTATAATCTTAATGATAATCAGGCAGAAGAATTTAAAAAGACCTTTTTCTGAACTCTCACAATGGAAGTATCTTGTTCCCGGGTTGAGCCATGAAGGCACATAGCTGCATTTTAATTTGAGCCCATAAAGGGTTTAGAAACACTTACTGACAAAGGTTGAAGAAGGAAAAACTGTTTAAGGCACTGTAAAATAAATAAGCAGGCTGGATTTATTTCCAGGAATGCAGGCTCAGCTTGTAAGGTTGGCATTTACTGCCCATCCCTTATTGGCCTTGAGACAGTTTGCCACCATCAAAGGGATCCACAGGAGGCGCTACCTCAAAAAGACCGCCACCATCATCAAGGACCCACACCACCCTGGCCACACATTCATTTCACTCCTGCCATCAGGAAAAAGGTACGGGAGCCTGAAAACTATGCTCTCCAGGTTCAAGAATAACTTCTTGCCAACAACCGTCAGGCTCTTGAAGACTACAAGGACACTAACAAAAAAGTTTTTCACTGTACCTTGGTACACGGGACAATAAACTAAATTGAACTAAACTAAACTAAACTATACTAAGAACTGTGGACTGCCTTTGGTTGCACTTTGGACTTCAGGCTTTTTTTGCATTAGTATTGGAATTATTAATTTATTGATATTTTTTGTTTATAATACGTCACCTGTGTGTATTGTCTTGACAGGCCCTGTTATGCTGCTGCAAGTAAGGCTTGCAATGTTGTCGGTACATATGACAACACAAGTCTCTTGATTCTTGAGTCACTGCAACCACCACAGTATTCCTGGAGAAGATGCTCCTATAATGCTGGTGGGGCGGAGCGGAGGATTTAAATCCATTCCTTAAATGAAGAACGTGATATCTGGCAAAGCCAGGAAAACATACAGGAGGCGATGTTGGAACATAGAACAGTACGCCACAGAAACAGGCTCTTCGGCCCACAAAGTCCATGCCGAACCTGATGCCAAGATAAACTAATCACCTCTGCCTGCACGTGATCCATGTCCCAGTGTGCATGTGACCATCTAAAACCTCTAAAATGCTACTATTGTATCTGCCTCCACCACCGCCCTCTGCATAAAATATTTGCCCCACTGATCTCCTTTAGATTTACTTTAAAGTTTACCCCATTCAAAAAAGGGGAAAGGTTCTGAATGTCTACCCTAACTATGCTTCTCCTAATTGTATACACTGCTATCAGGTCTCCCCTTAACCTTCGACATTCCAGAGATAACATATCCTTTCTTTATGTCTAATACCCTCGAATCCAGACAGTATCCCGTTCTCATGGACCTGCTGCCTAGACCTCCAGGAGGACTTTTGTTTGTGAGCACTGTTGGAATGTCCGAGGTGAGCAACTGCAGGCCCCTCTGTACATGGTGCACACGCCACTGCAGGGATGAAGGGATCGAATATTCAGCACATCAGAAGGGGTGTCAAACAAATGGGCTTCTCTCTTTGCAAGATAGTCACAGAGTCATGGAGTCATACAGTACGGAAACATGTACTGTCCATGTACCTGACCGAATGTATTTTAAATGTTTTTACAGTACCTCCCTCAAGTAGCTCCACTGGCAGCTTGGTCCATACACCCACCACCCTTTGTTTGGTTTGGAGACATTACCCCTCAGGTTCCTATTAAGTCTTTCCCCTCTCGCCGTAAACCTATATCGCCCAGTTTATGATTCCCTTACTCTGGGTAAAAGACACTGTGCATTTATCCTATCCCCCTCATGGTGTAATAAGATCAACCCTGATCCTCCTGCACTCCAAGTCCTAGCCTGCCCAACCTCCCCCTATAGCTCAGGCCCTCGAATCCTGGCAACGTCATCGTAAATGTACCCTGCACTCTTTCCAAGGTGTTGTTTCTTGTCACACTCAACGGGTAAATGGAGAGTATTTCCCTCTGCTCCTTGACTTGTGCCTTGCTGATGGGGCAAAGGCTTTAGCTTATCCACAGTTGTGAGCGAGTGGGCGTGTGTGTGTGTGAGTAAGAATGTGTGCGTGAGTGAGTGTGTGAGTGCGTGTGTGAAAAATGAGCATGAGTAGGTGAATGTATGCGTGTGAGTGTGTGTAGGTGTGTGATTGAGTGAGTGTGAGAGTGAGTGTGTGTGAGTGAATGAGTGCATGAGCTGGTGTAATTGAGTGTGAGTATGTGAGTGGAGGTTGTGTGTGAGAGTGTGAGAGTGTGAGTGCATGAATGAGTGAGTGAGTGAGGGAGTGAATGAATTAATGAATGAATGAGTGTGTGTGACTGAATGAGTGATGTGAGTGAGTGTGATTGTGTGTAGGTAGGTGAGTGTGAGTGAGGGAATGGTTGAATGAATGACTGAATGAATGAGTGTTGTGAGTGAAATGAGTGTAATTGTGTGTAAGTGAGTGTACGAGTGAGTGAGCGAATGTGTGCAACTGAATGAGTGGTGTGAGTGAGTGAATGTGATTGTGTGAATGTGTGTGTGGTGAGTGTGTGCGTGATTATGCGTGAGAGTAAGTGAGCGTGTGTGAGTGAGTGAGCGAGCGAGTGTGTATGTGTGAGTGAAGTGTGTGTGTGCTGACTGTTTACTGTTTATCATATAGAAACGTACAGGGGAATGGAACATTTTCCTTGATTTTTCCACCCACTGTCAACATGACGAATCCCAGGTCAATTACAGCACGCACTTGAAGCAGGATAGAAACCTCCTTTACATCCCCAACTCCACGCTGCAACTCTATTCTCAAACTGCACCTCCGCTCCACCAGACGGACAACCCAGTTCATTCTGTTCACCAGCTTGAGTTTCAACATTATAGGTGGTTTCTGGGCACCCGCTCAGTTGGAACTGGGATGATGGGACTGCCTCTTATTCAACACCTTTCCTGCGCAGGACTCTGACCTTCCAAAATATTGGTTATCCATGATTCACCTCTTAGGGGTTACACAGGATTTATCAAGGACGAGACTGGCCCAAGTCACCCGCTCCCCCATCAGGCAAGAGGTACAGAAGTGTGAAAACGCATACCTCCAGACTCAGGGACAGCTCCTTCCCAGTTGTTATCAGGCAACTGAACTGTCCTCTCACCAACTAGAGAGTGGTCCTGACATCCCATCAAACCCATTGGAGACCTTTGAACTATCTTTAATCGGACTATACAGGACTTTACCTTGCACTAAACATTATTTCCTTTATCCTGTATCTGTACACTGTAGATGTCTTGATTTTAATCATGTATTTTCTTTTCGCTGAATGGATAGCACACAACAGAAAGCTTTTCACTGTACCTCGTGACAATAATAAACTAAACTAAACTAGACTTTAGACTTTAGACGTACAGCGTGGAAACAGGCTCTTCGGCCCACCAAGTCTGCGCCAACCAGCAATCAACCCGCACACTACACACAAGGGACAATTTACAATTTTTACTGGTCAATTAACCTCAAACATGTAATTCTTTGGAGTGTGATAGGAAACCGGAGCACCCAGAGAAAACCCATGTGGTCACGTGGAGAACATACAAACTCCATACAGACAGCACCCACAGTTAGGATCGAACCCTGGTCTCTGGCGCTGTAAGGCAGTAACTCTAACGCTGTGCCACTGTGCCATCGAAGCACAAAGTGCTCCCATCTGACCTAAGAGAGTGGACCTTACTAGTCCATGGGGCATCTAGTGGCATCTGTAGCCATTAACCTTTTCACCCCACTATTCATCTCTTGTACCTGACTTGCTGGAAGTATAAAAAGAAAAGCACTAGAGGAACGCAGCACATTAGGCAGCATCTATACTGGGGATGGAAGTATAAGTTGGTATTGGCAAAGGTAAGAGGAATGGGTTATCTGGAACCTTAGTCTATGACTGGGTCAATAATGTTACTTCACTTACCGAATAATGAAAGGCCTGGATAGAGTGAATGTGGAGAGGATTTTTCCACAAGAGGGTGAGTCTAAGACCAGAGGCTATAGCCCCAGAATAAAAGAACATATCTTTAGAAAGGAGATGAGGAGAAATATATTTAGTCAGAGGGTGGTGAACCTGTGGAATTCATTGGCACAGACAGCTCTGGAGGCAAAGTAATTGGATATTTTTAAGGTGGAAAGTGACTGATTCTTGATTAGTAAGGGTGTCATGGGTAATGGGGAGAAGGCAGGAGAATGGACTTGAGAGGTCAGCCATGATTGAATGGCGGAGTAGACTCGATGGGCCGAATGGCCTAATTCTGCTCCTAGAACCTATAAACTTACGAACTCATAACCTTTACAGATGCGAAATAAGGAAGAACAAGAGATAAATGTAGACGCAAGGAATTGCAGATGCTGGAATCCTGCATAGCACACAATGCACTGGAAGCCCGATGTGTCCATTTGGCACATCTGGCAAACAAGTTAATAATTCGTTTTTAAAAAAGACACAAAGTGCAGGTGTAGCTCAGCGGATCAGGCAGCATCTGTGGAGAACATGGATTGGCGACGTTTTGGGTCGGTACACCTTCTTCAGACTGAGAAGTACTGTGAGGAATAAAATGGGAAAATCTAGAGAGAGTTGTATAAATCCATTGTTTATCAGCTGGGCGGCTTAGTGGCGCAGTGGTAGGGCTGCTGCACCACAGCACCAGTGAGCCAGGTTTGATCCTGATTTAGGGTGCTGTCTGTACAGAGTTTGTAGGTTCTTCTTGTAACCGCATGGGTTTTCTCCAGATACTTCCGTTTCCCCCCACACTCCAAAGACTTACAGGTTTGTAGATTAATTGCCTTTGGTAAGTTGTAAAATTGTCCCCAGCGTTTGTAGGTTAGTGTATGGGGTGATTGCTGGTCGGCGCAGACTCGGTGGGCCGAAGGGCCTGTTTCCACGCTGTTTCCCCCTCCCTCCCCTTCCACCCAAATTCCTTCATCTGGCTTCACAATTCATATCTCTTCTATCCTTAATTCCCACTTTTTGTCTTTTCATCTCTAGCCGTTGTCCAACCATCTGCTTATCAAGCCCCATCCCCTCACCTGCATCCACCTATGACTAGACAGGCTTTATCCTGCCCCGCCTCCCTCCCATCCACTCCCATCACAATCAACCCGAAGAAGGAACCGGAATGGAAATGTCACCTACACATCGTCTCCAAAGATGCTGCCTGACCTGCTGAGTTACTCCAGTACGTGTCTTTATTTCAACTAATTGATACCTTGTTTGCAAATGTGCCAAATGGCCATGTTTGAGACTCTGCTTCTCTGATGGAGCTTCAAAAGGGCTGGGATGACACAGTGGTGTAGTGGTAGATTGCTGTCTTACAGCTTCAGAGACCCAGGTTTGATCCCAACTACGGGTGCAGTCTGGACTGACATCCTCAACCTGTCACTTGCCCAAGCAGTTGTCCCAATGTGCCTTAAAACCACCTCCATTGTGCCGGTGCTAAAACACTCCACTGCGGCGAGCCTCAACGACTTCCACCCAGTTGCACTTACTCCCATCATCACCAAGTGCTTCGAGAGGCTGGTCCTGGCACACCTCAAAGGCTGCCTACCTCCCACACTGGACCGCTATCAGTTTGCCTACCGCAAGAACAGGAGTACAGAGGATGCCATCTCAACGGCACTCCACTCTGCCCTCTCCCACCTCGACAACAGAGACACCTACGTGAGAATGCTGTTCATCGACTATAGCTCAGCATTTAACACCATTATCCCCTCAAAGCTTATCACCAAACTCAGCGACCTGGGCATCAATCCCTCCCACTGCAACTGGTTACTGGACTTTCTAACTAACAGACCCCAGTCTGTTAGGTTGGACAACCACATCCCTTCAACCCTCACCCTGAACACCAGCGTCCACAGGGCTGTGTGCTGAGCCCTCTCCTCTACTCCCTCTTCACCTACGACTGCACACCTGAACATGGTTCTAACATCAACATCAAGTATGCAGATGATACAATGGTGATTGGCCTCATCAGCGACAACGAGGAGTTGGCCTATAGGGAGGAGGTTCAGCTCCTAGCAGCATGGTGCGCTGACAACAACCTGGCCCTTAACTCCAAGAAGACCAAGGAGCTCATTGTGGAATACAGAAGGTCTAGGGGCTGCACGCATACCCCCATCCATATTAACGGGACAGAGGTTGAATGTGTTTCCAGCTTCTCTGATGACCTCTCTTGGACCCACAATACCTCAACACTGGTCAAGAAGGCCCACCAGCGTCTCTTCTTCCTGAGGAGACTAAAGAAGGTCCATCTGTCTCCTCGGATTCTGGTGAACTTCTACCGCTGCACCATCGAGAGCATCCTTGTTAACTCTATCACAGTATGGTATGGCAACTGCTCTGTCTCCAACCGGAAAGCACTGCAGAGGGTGGTGAAAACCGCCCAACACATCACCAGTTCCTCACTCCCCTCCATTGAGTCTGTCCAAAGCAAGCGATGTCTGCGAAGGGCGCGCAGCATCATCAAGGACTGGTCTCACCCCAGCCACAGACTGTTTACCCTCTTCCCATCCGGGAGGCGCTACAGGTCTCTCCGTTGCCAGACCAGCAAGTTCAAGAACAGCTTCTTCCCTGTGGCTGTTACACTACTTAACTCTGCACCTCGGTGGTGTGTCGATAGTGCTAGTGTATGGGGTGATCATTGGTCGGTGTGGACTCGGTGGGCCAAAGGGCCTGTTTCCGCACTGCATCTCTATAGTAAACCAAAGTAAACATCTCATTCTGGTCTTTCAAAACTCTCCTTAAGATCCGTAGGAAGGAACTGCAGATACTGGTTTGTATCAAAGTTTGACACAGTGCTGGAGTAACTAAGGATCAAAAAGTGTTTTTCGAGAAAAGGAGTAGGTGACGTTTCGGGTCAGAACCCTTTTCCAAAGAAGAAAGTCAGAGAAAGGTTTATGACCTGAAATGTCACCTATTTCTTTTCTCCAGAGAAGCTGCCTGACCCGCTGAGTTACTCCAGCATTTTGTATTTATCTTCTTAAAATCTATCTCTTTGACCGAAGTTTCCATCATGTGCCTTGAAGTCTCCTGCTGTGGTTCCAACCTTGTTTGCGAACAGCGCTATGTAGTGCCTTGGGAGGGTTTATTGTGATAAAGGCACGACATTAAACACTTGTGGTTGTTGTATTGACTTTAAGTGCACTGGAAACAGATTGAACAGCTAATTGGATAAATACTTGAATGGAAAAGATTATGGAGCCATGGGAATAGAGCAGGAGAATGCGGCTAATTGGTAGTTCGTTCTGGAGGTTGGCACCAGCACGATGGCCCGAATGGCCAACATCTACTGATTCAGTCCCCGATTGGTCTTGGTCTGAATGTTTCCTACCATGGCAGGATGCCAAGGCAGTCCACCATTGCCACTGAAGAGGGTGGATACCTGAAATCTCACCCATCCTGTTTCTACTGAGGTGCTGCCTCACCCACTGAGTTACTCCAGCACGTTGCGTCTATATTTGGTATATACCAGCATGTTCATAAGTTGTAGGAGCAGAATTAGGTCATTTGGCCCATCAAGTCTACTTTGCCATTGATCATGGCCGATCTATCTTCCCTCTCAACCCCATTCTCCTGCCTTCTCCCCATACCCCCTGACACTCGTACTAATCAAGAATCTATCAATCTCCAGCTTAAATTTATCCATTGACCTAGCTTCCACAGCCTTCTGTGGCAATGAATTCCACCGCTACTGCAATTCCTTGTGTCTGCCATTGTTTTCCACAGGGAGAACGTAAAATTCCATACAGGCAGCACCCATAGTCAGGATCAAACTTAGGTCTCAGCCGCTGTAAGGCAGCCACTCTACCGCTGTGCCACTGTGCCAACCCAAGATAGTGAAAGGAGCGAATTCCATTCACTCTTCAATTGATGGCTTTTCCTTTAGAAGCTTCATCAGGGAAGCAGGGTCCCAAACATGTCTGTTTGGCACATCTGGTGAGTCAGGCAACATCTCTGGAGAACATGGGTTGGTGACATTTCAGGTCAGGACTCTTCTTCAGATATGTGATGGGTGGGGGGAAAGATAGAAGAGTGGAGGGGCGGGATAAAGCATGACAAGTCATCTTGTCATGTCCTGTCAGAATATCTGTCACACCTGCTTTGTAATAGCACATCGATCGAATGATATTGCATGGAAACAGGCCCTTGGGGCCACCGAGGCCACTCTGACCAATGATCACCCGTTCACACTAGTTATCCTAGTTTTCCCATCCACTCCCTACACACTACCACCAAGTTACAGAGGTGAATTTAGCCTACAACCCAGCATAACTTTGGAATGTGGGAGGAAACCGGAGCACCCAGCGAAATCCCACGCTGCCACAGGGAGAACATGCAAATTACACACAGACCACAGCCTAGGTCAGGATCGAACCCAGGTCTCTGACGCTGAGAGGCAGCAGCTCTACCAGCTGCGACACTCTACCACCCTATTATTATTATTAACAGGTATTTATTATAGTTACTAACATTATAATATTTAATATTATCTATATTTATTAACATATTTTACTTTAAAATATCCATCATCGAATCATAATTACTCAAAAGTAAAAAATGGAAACTGCTGAAATCATTTCCATATCAGGTCTGTGGAGAGAGGAACAGAGTTAGATTTGCAGGTCAATGACCTTTTATTAGAACAATGACAGGTCATTAACATGAAACATTAACTCTGTGTTTCTCCCCACAGATGCTGCCTAACCTGCTGAGCATTGTTGGTCTTTATTTCAGATCCACAGCATCTGCGGCGCTCAATTGTTCCATAACATTTAAACATAGAACATAAGACAGTACAGCTCTTCAGCTGAACAGAATCCCAAGAGGATGTTTAAGGAGAAGAGGAAAAGATTTGATCGGCAACTGTAGGGTAATATTTTTCATGCATAGGGAACTGCCGGAGGTGGTAGTTGAGGCAGGGACTATCGCAAAGTTTAAGAAACATTTAGACAGGTACATGGATAGGATAAGTTTCGAAGGATATTGGCCAAATGCAGGCAGGTGGGACGAGTGTAGGTGGAACATGTTAGTTGATGTGGGCAAGTTGGGCCGAAGGGTCTGTTTTCACGCTCTATGATTCTATGACTCTACAACTTAGCTGGTCAGGCAGCATCCATGGAGAGAATGGACAGACGGGTCATTCATAGATTTACCTTGGGAAAATGGTTCAGACTGTCTAGCCTGCAGCGGCACAGTGATGCATAATTGCTGCCTATCAGAGCTAGAGACCCGGTTTTGATACTGACAAAAGGGCCTGTCTGTCTAGAGTTTGTTCGTTGACCCTGTGACCGCATGGGTTTTCTTGGGTGCTCTGGTTTCCTCCCACATTCCAAACACCTGTAGGTTTATAGGTTAATTGGTTTCTGTAAATTTTACCTAGTCTGTCAGGTAGAACTTATGTATGGGTGATTGTTGATTAGTGCGGACTCGGTGGGCTGCAAGGCCTGTTTCCACGCTGTATCTCTAAAACTAAAACCCCCATCTATGTCTCTGTAATTTTATACACTTCTATCAGGTCTCTCCTTAATCTCCGGCATTCTAGAAAAAACCATAAAGCAGGCTGCAACCGGACAAGATTTGACCTACTCTTCTTGTCTACATTTTTGAAGCAATGACCTTTGGGGTAGTTATTCTTTGTATCATACTTTGCTGATGTCTCTTCAATGTATTAGGGTGGCACAGGGCGCAATGGTAGAATTGCTGCCTTACAGGGCCAGGTGCCCTGGTTCAATCCTGACTACGGGAGCTGTTTGTACGGGGAGTTTGTACATTCTCCCTGTAACCACTTGGGTTTTCTCCGGGTACTCCGGTTTCCTCCACGTCCCAAAGACGTGCAATTTTGTAGGTTAATTGGCTTCGGTAAAAATTGTAAATTGTCCCTAGTGTGTAAGATAGTGCTCGTGTAGGGGTGATTGTTGGGTAGGTATGGACACAGTGGGCCGAAGGGCCTGTTTCCACACTGCATCTCTAAAATCTAAAGTATAGTCTACGGATGTCTTCAACATCGGTCCCCAGGGGTGGGGATGGGATTTGGACAGCTAGACCCAGATTGTGTCTATAGATTTTGGTATCAGGCATTGGGAAAGGTGTGAGATTAATCACCTGCCAATTCTCAGCTGAATCCCCAATAAGTCAGATTTGGCTGTAAACACATGGCTATGTTTACAACATGTTTCTGCAAAGTGAAATGCTTAATTACTTGTTGCCAACAATTATCCTCAAGAGAATGCTGTTCAAATCAGCCTCGACAAAATTAATCCAAGGCCACATTCAAGGCAAACATCGAATCATATAACGGAGTAGAAACATGGAACCGCAGATGCTGGTTCAGAAAAAAAGAAGCAAAGTGCTGGAGTAACTCAGCGGGTCAGGCAACACCTATGGAGATCACGGATAGATAACGCTTCGGGTCGGGACCCGTCTTCAGATTGATTGGAGAAGGGGGGAGAAAGCTGAGAGGTGGGGGCTGGACAAAGTCTGCTGGATGATTCAGTTTTTAGTTTTAGAAATACAGGGTAGAACCAGGCACTCCAGCCCATCGAGTCTGTCCATCACCCGTACACTAGTTCTATTCCACACACTAGGGACAATTTTCAGAATCCAATTAACCTACAAACCTGCATATCTTTGGAACGTAGAAGGAAACCGGTATTCCCGTAGAAAACCCAAGCACCCGGAGGAAACCCACTCAGTCACGGGGAGAACGTGCAAAGAACAAACAGACAGCACCCAGAGTCAGGATCAAAGTATTTCATGCTTCTTTCCAAATATATCGTTCCTCAATAACTTGGGAAATATTAGCAATGCCTAACATTTTGACAATTATCTCTCCTAACTTTCTTCATTTTTTTCACTTTTTTCATTCTGTTCACATTCAGTTATAGATGCAAAGAGTTGTACAGCACAGAAATGAGCCATTCGGCCCTTCACATCCATGCTGACCCTCGTTAATGCCATCTCTATTTACTATAGGCTGTGGGCGGAGCATCGAAAAGCGTCTAGAATTTAGCTTTTGTGACCCATGTCTGGTATCTACCTGAAATCTGGCACAGATTTAGATAAAATATCATTAAGCAGGAATTCGTAACTCGTCAATGGCACATTAATTAATTAAGATAATTAGAAAATTTGTTAGAAAAAGTAACAACGCCATTTAGTGCTCAATAATAGGTAGCTTAATATTACTCTCTGGGGAGCTGGATTCCATACTATGGGCAATTTACTTCCTGGCTCAGGAAGATCACATAACAGGGGGAGAGGGGGAGAGGGGGGAGAGGGGGGGGGAGGGGGAGGGGGAGGGGGAGGGGGAGAGGGGGGGGGGGAGAGAGAGAGAGAGAGAGAGAGAGAGAGAGAGAGAGAGAGAGAGAGAGAGAGAGAGAGAGAGAGAGAGAGAGAGAGAGAGAGAGCGAGCGAGCCTGGGACGGAGCAGCTAGCCTTCTGCCCAGTCTCGACCCGCCAACCACCACCTCAACCGGTTGCGCCTGTGCCGAAGGACACCATGGCTGGAGGGCGGGCCGGCCGGCCGGCAGAAGGCGCTGACGTGGCGGCCGGTTCCGCTGTTTGGTCCCGGTGAGTGAGTTGTTGCCATGATCCCCGACCCCCTCCTTCTCAACGCTCCTGCCCTGCCCGCAACTTTACCCCTGGCGGGCCCAGCCAAGTTTGCGACTTTGTGCAGCCCAGGCCGTGCTGACCCGGGTTTCACCTAAACCCCTAATGGGTGAGGGGAAATCCTGTGCATTCCTCACTGACTGCCATTTACTTTCCTCTGGTAGACACACTTGCTGAAGTAACTCAGCGAGTCAAGCAGCATCTCTGGAGAAAATGGACAGGTGACGTTTTGGGTCCAGACCCTTCTTCAGTTTGAGAGTGAAGGGAGAGAGAAACTAAAGATATCTGTGTCTCTCAGTCTGAAGAAGAGACTCGAACCCAAATGCTACCTATTCCTTTTCTCCAGAGATGCTGCCTGTCCCACTGAGCTACTCCAGCATCGAGTGTCTACCAGAAGAAAGTAACTTTGTTTTAGGTACTTTGCACGAACCAGTATCCAGGATCGCTGGACTTGATCCGGATGAGTAATGGCCCTGTCCCACGGTACGAGTTCATTCCAAGAGCTCTCCCGAGTTTGCCCTGATTCGAACTCGGAGATTTACGGTAATGGCCCTTCGTCGGTACTCGGGGCTCTCGTGGACATTTTTCAACATGTTTTCAACATGTACCTGCCGTTAGCGAGTACCTGCCATTAGCGTTACGAGCCGCTAAGAGACGTCCCCGAGCTCCGACGTACCCGCTACGTTCATTCTCCGTGCTTACCACGAGTTTGATTTTTTTTAAACTCGGGAGAGCTCTTGGAATGAACTCGTACTGTGGGACAGGGCCATAAGTACACTGTTCATTAAGTCTTAGCGGCCTCAATCACTGCCTGACCTCAGGCTGTCTCCCAACCCATCTCGGAGAATGAAGATCGACCCGTGGTACATTTTGGGGTCACTGTGAGGCGTACCCACTCTCTGTACAGCGAGATCATTCCTCAATGCATTGCTGGGAACCTGTTGATTAAAATCGATCCAACCACCGCGCTCGCTGTAACTGATATGAACAGGCGGACATCGATGAGATGTGTTGTATTCCTCACTCCCGGGTTTATATCAATTCAAACTTGGACACACTAAACTGCAAAAGTAGACAGTATATAATCATTTATTTCCCCAATCTTTTGGTTTAGGTTTCATGGGTGGGTATGTCATGAATGGCCAGTTTACAAACAGAAACATTGCTTTTTTATTTGTTTACACGCGATGTACGAAAGAAAACACTACAATCTCACAATAATAATCATGTCTTGGGCTGGTCTCCTGTTTGGAGAACATTGTTACTTTATAGTCTTCCTCAAAGTTGAACTCTTTCAAACAATTACATGCACAGTTATCTGCAGTTCATTCACTTGCAAAAACTAGATGACAACTTGCTGAAAGTTCACAGTAATCATCAATCAATACTGTCATGGTTTATTATGGTGTAGATAATCATGTGAGGTTATTTGTATTATTGTTTTGACAGTTAAAACTCTTGCACTAACCTTCCATGATCCCAGAGTACTCTCTGCCTAGCTGGCCTGAAAAAAAGCACGTGATTGGTCAATAGGCATACTACTCAATGTCAAACGTGCTTTGATTGGGCAATTACTACTCAGAAAAGTTGAGGTTTTTGCTCATATTTAAAAAATATGTGCAGGTTTTGTTCTTGACGAGTTTCAGGTATGATTTATATAATATATTTACACAGTATGTTGAAAATACAGGTAGATACGTGATTTGGGTCACGACATGAAACAAAAAAGCACCTCGGCCCACAGCCTACTAGGCATGCATCTTTCTAGATGCTTCTAAATGCTTCTAAAACATAGTGTTTGAAACTGACTATCACCTCCTCTGACAGCGATTTGTAGGTATCAGCCACACTCTTTGTAAAAGGTTTTCACCCTTTATCCCCTTTTAAAGTAACTTCCTTTCATCTTAAACCTACTCTCCCTCTTTTTTGATATATTCCTAAAGCATCGGGGGGCACAGTAGCGCAGCTGGTGGAGCTGCTGCCTCACAGCGCCAGAGACCCAGATCTTGGGTGCTGTCTGTGTGGAATTTGCACGTTCGTCCTGCGATGTGTGGGTTTAATCCGGTTTTCACCCACATCCCAAAGATGTGCATGTTGTAGGTTAATCGGCCTCTGAAGTTAACTTCAGTGTGTAGGACGTGGATGTGAAAGTGGGATAGTGCAGAACTAGTGTGAATGGATGATCGATGGAAGGCATGGACGAGGTGGGCTGAAGGGCCTCATTCCATGCTGTATCTTTCAATTAACTAATCCACAAAAAATATTTGCTATATCAATGATAATCTATAAACTATAACTATGGTAACACTACAAGGCACATACAATCAACCTCCTTCCTTCGCACTCTCACATGAAGAAGAAAATTGAGCTCATAATATTTTTACTTTAAGGAAACTAAATTCAAATGGCAAAAATTGATCAATTTGTTATATTGCCCATGTCCTTCTGGACAAGGATGTGATGCAGGATTGATAAAAACAATTGGCGAGCATTATCTGAATTGTTAATACTTGGGAGAGAGTGCAAATCTGTGCTTGAAATCAGAGTGGACTCAAACTTGGGCCGTCAAGGATATCTGAGCTTTGGTAATTTCAACTCGGGACAAATGCAGATTTTCTTTTCTTTCTCTAATGGTAAAATGGAATATTGGATTGTAGCCAAATCTTCAGTTTACCATTTCAGCAGCGGAGGGAATTATACATTGACTCTTTTGGATCCTGCTCAAATGAGGCCTGACTTTGGCCCAGAATCAATGGCTCGACATTCCCATCGCAATCGTTCTTTATAACGTTTGAGGTTTGAAAACTATTTCTCGTGAGTTATCCTATTCATGAAAGCGAGCTTCTTTTACATACGTCCGTGCACCGGATCACACCTTCGTTAACTCATCAGGAGCTTCAAGCCGTCACACATCTGCACAATGTGTCCTATTAATGAACTCCATTAGAACAAATCATAATCTGCCTTTTGATCCTGTTGTGCAGCTTATCCAAGGCCTCGTTCCCATGGCAACTGAAACCGAAGAAATGAGGCAATGTTCTGATCAGGGTGACAGCTCGTTCAGTGTTTAAGAAGACTTCCTTCTTCTGTTCACAAGAATAGCAACAACCACTGAAAAGCCCTGGAGATTTTTAAAGAAGTTTGTCCAAACTACCTTTTATATCACCCACATCCCATGCATATTGTCTTCAAACTAATGATCCTCCTGAGAAAACCAGTTGGGTGATATCGTATCAAAGTTAGTGGCAAACAATCTCAGTCCACCATGACACATTCTTTAAGCACAGCTAAAGTCTCTATTATGAATATAACTTTCACAAGCATATGTCTCCATGATAGTATCACTGCTCACAACCTTTCTTGCTGCAACAATTGGTCTTTGAGGTTCTCCCATCTTTTATATGTGTTGTATAAAGTCCACAGAAACAGGTAACTTGGCCAACTGGTGTTTATGATCCAAACCCACTCTTTATAGAGAGTAGAAACAAGGAATTGTAGATGCTGGTTTACAAAGCAGGACACAAAGTGCTGTATTAACTCACCGGTTCAGGCAGCATTCCTGGAGAACATGCATAGGTGACGTTTCGGGCTGGGACCGTTCTTCAGACTAAACACTTTTCAATTTATCACTACACTTGTCACTTGCCAGGCTTTGTCCCGCCCCCACCTCTCTTCCAGGTCTCTCCTCACTGCCACAATCAGTCCGAAGAAGGTTCGCCAGTGATGCTGCCTGACCCGCTGAATCACTCCAGTGCTTTGTCTCCGAGTTTTACAAAGTTCTTTAAGCAAACTTTTCCATTCTTTAAAAAATAGACACGAAGTGCTGGACTTCTTCTTGCGAACGGCATGCACAGCCTAAAGTTGTAGGACAACTTGTTCTATTTGATCTTATTTGATTGTGCACGCCGGGTTGATTGCATTAGTCGAAACAGGGCGGACCACGTGAAGGTTACAATCTCCCACTAACTGGAGTGCTGGACTAACTCAACGGGTCAGGCAGCATTCATGGAGAACATGGACAGGTGACGTTTGGGATCGGGACCCTTCTTCAGACATTGTAATGTAATGGGAGGGGGGGGGGGGGGGGTAGGACAAAGCCTAACAAGTGATAGGTGGATATAACGCATAGTAAATGATAGGTGGTACATTCTTTAGTTTTTCATGTGTTAAACCAGCTTTCCCCTAAATGCAATCATACCATAGAGAATCATACAGGCTTCTCAGCACAGAAACAGGTCTCTTGACCAACTGGTGTTTATACTCCACGCAAACCAACTCCAGTCACTCTTTATAGAGTCCTTTAAGCAAACCTTTGCATTCTCTAGAAACAAGGGACTGCAGATCTTGGTTAACAAAAAAAAAGAGTATCTCAGCAGGGTCAGGCGGCATCTCTGGAGAACATGGATAGGTGATGTTTCGGGACTCAACCTGTTGAGTTACTCCAGAACTTTGTGTCTTTCCATTCTCCACTTTGTATGTTAAACCAAATTTCCTCTAAATGTAACTATACTCTTTCAAATCATAGCATGGATTCCCCCCTAGCATGGAATCAGGTCTTTTGATCCATCAAATCCACATTGGCCTTCAATCACATATTTAAACTGACCGTATATTAATCCCATATTTTTAATCTCGCAAACTCATCAACTCCCTCCAGTTATCCTGCCATCCACTTGCACGAGGTGTAACTTGGCAGCCAACTAAGGTCCCAGCCAACAAGCCTTTGGCATGTGGACAAAAACTGGACTTTGAGGGATTGATGGTAACTTGATTAACGGTAAAACAAGGTCTTGATTACAGAATGGAGGTTGCAGAAAGACTTAATTAGGTAACAAACTTGGTTTTCATTACAGAATAATATCATTATTCACAAGGCCAACTTATTTGACAGTAGATCCAATTTTCTGTCACAACGATAGGTGCACGTTATAACATAATCATTGAAATTCCTGACCAAGAAACTTGGGTTTCTTCACTGTTTCATCCATGTCTTTACTTTCAGGCTTTGACTGTGGTTCCCTATCACCACATGAGCATAAAGCACATCCCTATTCACTAGTTATTATTTACATCGGTGAGACCAAGTGTAGGTTTGGCGATTGTACTTCACACCTTAAACCTCAGCCCTCTAGTACTTGATTCCCCTAAGCTGGGAAAAGGTCTGTGCATTCGTCCTATCAATTCTCCTCGTGACTTTTTACACCTCTAAAATCACCTTTAGCCTCCTGCGCTCCAAGTAATAAAGTCCTAGCGTACCCAACTTAGAACTATAGATCAGGCCCTCGAGACCTTGTGAATCTTCTCTGCATCTTTTTAGCATAAGGCATCATTCCTACAGCAGGGTACCTGAAACTGAACACAAAACTGAACACAATAGTCCAAGTGCAGAGGTTCTGTGTTCTCAATACTCACTGTATATAAACACTGATTCCATGGCGCAAAGAATGTTAATATTGAAGTTATTACATTCCTCAAGAGATTAAAATACTTTGTCCACCTTTGTAAAGGATTTGAGGTCCTCCTTTCATGCACCTTGTAGAGTGCTCCCTTCAAACACAACACAAACTGGGTACAGAGTTTAATGGTACAGCTTGAAATAAGATTATCGGCGTTATTAAATCCAACAAACTTTCAGAAATCTTTTCAATAATTTGGAAAGAAACTTGTAATGCCACATAAATCTGCACAAACTTTCCATACTGGATTCTACCAATTATGTGATTCCTAACATTTTTTACAGAAATGTATTTTCTGCTCATGTTCATAAGTTATAGGAACAGAATTAGGCCATTCTGCCCATCAAGTCTACTCCACCATTCAATCATGGCAGATCTATCTTTCCCTCTGAACACACACTAGGGACAATTTACACTTGTACCAAGTACAGTATGCACACCCAAGCCTGTTAACTTACAAACCTGTACGTCTTTGGAGTGTGGGAGGGAATCGAAGATCTCTAAGAAAACCCACGCGGTCACAGGGAGAACTTAAAATCTCTGCACAGACAACACCCGTCGTTGGGATTGGACCCGGGTCTCTGGCTCTGCAAGCGCTGCAAGGTAGGAACTCTGCTGTTGCTCCACTGTGCCGCCCCTAAATAGTTTCAGTATTGTGAACTGAAATGTGAAGGAATACAGCAGAGGAAGTGTTAATATTGTATTAAACTGTGGTGCAGTGGAATATAGTCCTAATGTTGATTTGTGAAAAACGTTGTCAAATTCTGCGGCACAGTGGCCCAGCAATAGTGTTGCTGCCTCACAGTGGCAGAGACACAGGTTTAATCCAGACTACGGATGCTGTCTGCACAGAATTTGTACGTTCACCTCATGACTGCGTGGGTTTTCTCCAGGTACTCTGGTTTCTTCCCACGTTCCAGGTTTGTAAGTTAATTTGGTTTGGTAAAAATTGTAAATTGTCACTTTTTGTGTCTTTTTGTGTAAACCAGCATCTGCAGTTCCTTGAATCCACAAAAGCAACCTGATTTTCAATGCAGCTAGTATTTGCATGTTTTATGAATGGAGCATTGTGGTGATGTGCTAACTTGTGATCCTGGGTTCAAATCCAACTATGGGGCAGCTGAGGAATTTAAACATAAGTGATTAAAAAAAAATCTAGAATGATAAAATGCTAGTGTAAATAATAGTGAAATTATGAAACTGCTGGACTATAACAAATAAACTGTCACTTGCTAATCCCCTTCAAGGAAAAAAATTGCTGTCCTTACTTAGAAACAAAGAACCATAGATGCTGGTTAATACACAAAGAACATTCATCAGTCTGAAGAAGGGTCTCGACCTAAAACGTCACCTATCCTTGCCAGAGATGCTGCCTGAACCGCTGAGTTACTCCTGCAATTTGTACCGCATTGCTGACGTTACTTGGTGTGACCTATGTGATTCATGACCTACAATAACATGTTTGACTCCCGATGGGTGCCTTAAACGCCTGAAGAAGCCAGATTTAGGGGCAATCTGGAGATTCTCAATAAAAACCTATCCAATACTCACATCATGTTAATGACTAATTGAAATGTCGGCTGAAAATTTAGCATCATAAATTTAGGCGGTGGTGCTGCTGGTAAAGCATTTCCTATATAGCGCAATAGACCCGGGTTTGATCCTTATCTTGGGTGCTGCCTGTGTGGAGTTTGCACGATCCCCCTGTGACCGTGTGGATTTCCTCTGGGTACTCCAGTTTCCTCCCACATCCCACTTGCATGCGGGTGAAAGAGCTAAAAGTCAAATCTAATAGTCAAATCTAAAATGTTCTTCTACAAAAGCATGGACTAGTAGAACAAAAGAATGGCTCAGTGCCAAGTCTGAATGACTTTGTAAATTATATGGAACACAATATGGAGGACAGGTTGTCTTTTCAATAAAGACATTAAGATGGCAGCCTGCGTAATGACATGCTTCTTTTCAAGGCCATAAAGAAGCCAAGATTGAAAAAAATAGCTGACGCTCCAGAGATAAGTAATAACTTGTTATTGGATGAACTTGATTTGGACCCAGCTTTTCTTATATTCTGAAAGGCTACAGAATCTTTCAGTCATGCCATATTCAAACTTGAGTGTTTTACTGATAAGATGTATGATTGTGCTAACTTTCCTTTGTTCTATGAGTGGAGCCCGAGAAGCACTGAACAACATTTGTGTTCATTGTAGATCTTTGCCACTCCCGTCTGACGAATCAATTAAAGATTGCCAGTTTTAACAGTTTTTGTTGCTAGCTGCTTTTTAAGAAACAAACTTTGACCCGGTTATGTAGGTTAATTGGCTGCTGTAAATTGCTCCTAACATGTAGGGAGTGGATAAGAAAGTGGGATAACATAGAACTAGTGTGAATGGGTGATCGATGCTGCGTGGACTCGATGGTCTGAAGGGCCTGTTTCCATGCTGTATCGTTCAATCAACCTGTAAAACCAAAGACGTACAGGTTTGTAGGTTAATTGGCTTTGGTAAAGTTGTAAATCGTCCCAAGTGTGTGTGCAGGATAGTGTTAGTGTGCGTGGACCGCTGGTCGGAGCGGTCTAAGTGGCCGAAGGGCTCGATTCCGTGCTGTATCTCTAAACTAACCTAAACACTATAAACATTTAAAAAAGAACAATTTGGTCAGAAGTGCATGAGTCACATCTTTGAACATTTCCTACCACATCATCCAGTTATTATTGACAACTCGTTTAGGGTTTTGATCGACAATAGTGTCCCAAATCCTGATTTGAACTTATCTGACACCACCCCCCCAAAAAACATTGAACGAATGTCAATGGGTGATTGGTGGAAGGTGTGGATTTGTTGGTCCACAGGGCCCGTTTCCATACTGCATCTCTAAACTAAAACCCCCCCAATGCCTGCGTCCACCTATTACCTGCCACACTTTGTCTTGTCTTGTCTCTCTTTTCTTCTAGCTTTCTTCTCCACCCCCTACAATGAACAGCACAGTGGCGCAGTGGTAAAGTTGCTGCCTTACAGTGCCAGAGACCTGGGTTTGATCCTGACTATTGATGTCGTCTGTAGTCAGTACGTTTTTCTTGTGACCATGTTGGTTTTCTCCAGGCGCTCCGGTTTCCTCCAAGTCTCTAAAGGTGTGCAGGCTTGTAGGTTAATTGGCATCGGTAAAGATTGTAAATTGTCCCCATTGTGTAGGATGGTGCTAGTGTACGAGGATCGCTGGATGGCGTGGACTCAGTGGGTTCGCCAGAGATGCTGCCTGACCTACCAAGTTACTCCAGCACTTTGTGTCCTTTTGTAAACAAAATCCCAATCAATTTAGGATTCTGGTTAACATGATGTGAACACACATATGACGTCAGTCTTGTGCGATGTCAGATGGATTAATGAGCGACAATGTGCTAACATAATAACAGTTGGAGGTCGCTGGCACATAACCACGAGGAACACAGAAACTTGCAGCTGTTGTCTTGCTTGTGTGCAAGTCAGCTTTTCCATTAAACAATGCTAGTTATTATCTGAGTGCAGTGAACCTATTAACCGTTCACCATCGGTGGGAAACCATTCTGCACTTCCTCGGCTGATGTCATTTCTGTGGCTGGGGCAAAGAGTTAAACAAGACTGGAGATTATTAAAAAGCACTGACCTGGATTTTGTGTCTATACACAATCTACCAAACAAGTCTGATTAGTTGTGTCGGAAGGAGCTGCAGATGCTGGTTTACACTGAAGATAGACACATAATGTTGGAGTAAGTCAGTGAGTCTGGCAGCATCTCTGGAGCAAAGGAATAGGTGACGTTTCATAGAAACATAGAAAATAGGTGCAGGAGTAGGCCATTCGGCCCTTCGAGCCTGCACCACCATTCAATATGATCATGGCTGATCATCCAACTCAGTATCCTGTTCCTGCCTTCTCTCCATACCCCCTGATCCCTTTAGCCACAAGGGCCACATCTAACTCCCTCTTAAATATAGCCAATGAACTGGCCTCAACTACCTTCTGTGGCAGAGAATTCCACAGATTCACCACTCTCTGTGTGAAAAATGATTTTCTCATCTCGGTCCTAAAAGACTTCCCCCTTATCCTTAAACTGTGACCCCTTGTTCTGGAGTTCCCCAACATCGGGAACAATCTTCCTGCATCTAGCCTGTCCAACCCCTTAAGAATTTTGTAAGTCTCCATAAGATGCCCCCTCAATCTTCTAAATTCCAGCAAGTACAAGCCGAGTCTATCCAGTCCTTCTTCATATGGAAGTCCTGACATCCCAGGAATCAGTCTGGTGAACCTTCTCTGTACTCCCTCTATGGCAAGAATGTCTTTCCTCAGATTAGGAGACCAAAACTGTACGCAATACTCCAGGTATGGCCTCATCAAGACCCTGTACAACAGCAGTAGAACCTACCTGCTCTTGTACTCAAATCCTTTTGCTATGAATGCCAACATACCATTCGCTTTCTTCACAGCCTGCTGCACCTGCAAGCCTACTTTCAATGACTGGTGTACCATGACACCCAGGTCTCGTTGCATCTCCCTTTTTCCTAATCGGCCACCATTCAGATAATAGTCTATCCTCCTGTTTTTGCCACCAAAGTGGATAACCTCACATGTATCCACATTATACTGCATCTGCCATGCATTTGCCCACTCACCCAACCTATCCAAGTCACCTTGCAGCCTCCTCACAGCTAACACTGCCCCCCAGCTTCGTGTCATCCGCAAACTTGGAGATGTTGCATTCAATTCCCTCATCCAGATCATTAATATATATTGTAAATAGCTGGGGTCCCAGCACTGAGCCTTGCGGTACCCCACTAGTCACTGCCTGCCATTCTGAAAATGACCCGTTTACTCCTACTCTTTGCTTCCTGTCTGCCAGCCAGTTCTCTATCTACATCATAATCTCTTATGTGGGACCTTGTCGAAAGCCTTCTGAAAGTCCAGATATAACACATCCACAGGTTCTCCCTTATCCACTCTACTAGTTATATCCTCGAAAAATTCTATAAGATTCGTCAGACATGATTTACCTTTCATAAATCCATGCTGACTTTGTCCAATGATTTCACCACTTTCCAAATGTGCTGCTATCCCATCTTTAATAACTGACTCTAGCATTTTCCCCACAACCGATGTTAGACTAACTGGTCTGTAATTCCCTGTTTTCTCTCTCCCTCCCTTTTTAAAAAATGGGGTTACATTAGCTACCCTCCAATCCTCATGAACTCCTCCAGAATCTAAAGAGTTTTGAACATTTTTCACTAATGCATCCACTATTTCTGGGGCTACTTCCTTAAGTACTCTGGGATGCAGACTATCTGGCCCTGGGGATTTATTGGCCTTTAATCCATTCAATTTACCTAACACCACAAGTCTCATGTCTTTTCATTGTCCCGCCCCTCCTCTCTTCCAGAAACGTCACCTATTCCTTTCTCTTGAGATGCCACCTAACCGGCTAATCAGACACAAGCAATCAGACACAGCTCAGAGCAAAATCCAAACTCGTATTTTCTAGAAAAAAGGACACAAAGTGCTGGAGTAATGCAGTGGGTCAGGCAACATATCTGGAGGACATGGAGAGGTGACGTTTTGGATTGGGACCCTTCTTCAGACTGATTGTGGTTGGGGAAGGGGGGGGTTAGGTGGAAATAAATCTGGAAGAGAGGAGGGGCAGGACAATGAAAAGACTCAAAGTGCTGGAGTAACTCAAAGGTTCAGGCAGCATCTCTGAAGAACATGGATAGGTTACATTTCTGATCTGAAGAAGGGTCCGCACCCAAAACATCACCTATCTAAGTTCTCCAGAGATGCTGCCTGAATTGTTAAGTTACTCCAGCACTTTGTGACTTGTTTTGTAAACCAGCATCTGCAGTTTGTCTGAGGAAGAAATGTAGGTAAAAGGGGAGAAATGGGTGCGATTCTGGTGGGGCATGGAATGGGGGGGGGGGGGGGGGGGGGGGGGGTTGGTTAGTTATCTAAAATTGGGGAATTCAATGTTCATAGTGTTGGATGTTGGTTCGCCGACGACACACCCATTGTTGGACAAATTACAGATAACGATGAGCCAGAGTATAGGATAGAGATCGATCGACTGATCAAATGTTGCCAGAACAGCAACCTTGCTCTCAACATCAGTAAGACACTGAGGAACTGAGTGTGGACGTTAGAAAGGGAAGGACAAGGATCCACAAACCTGTCTTCATCGACAGGACGGTGGTGGAGAGAGTCAAAAGCTTCACATTCCAGGACATAGACACAAAATGCGGGACATAGACAAATGCGTATCTCAGCGGGGCAGGCAACATCTCTGGAGGGAAGGAATGGCTGATGTTTTGGATCGAGACCTTTCTTCAGACTGGGCATGTACATTCTGAAAGTCTGTCCTGGACCCAGCACATTGATGGAATAATTTAAACAGCCCATCAATGCCTCTACTTAGAAGATTGAGGAGATTTGGTATGTCATAGAATAATGGAGTGATACAGTGTGGTAACAGGCCCTAATGCAATGTTTAAGAAGCAATTAACAGGTACATTGACAGGATAGGTTTACAGGGATATGGGCCAAATGCAGACAAGTGGGACTAGTGTAGGTGGGACATATTGGTCAGTGTGGACAAGTTGAGCCGAAGGGCCTGTTTCCACACTGTATGACTCTTATGACAATAAAACACCCTTGACTCTCAGAGGGCAATTAACCCAACTAGAATATCTACAATTCCTCATATTTTCTAACTTTCTGTGGTTGACTACATGTTAATCATGGACTTTGATTAAAATATATTGAAAACACTGAACTAAATGTGAAATGTTTAAGATCAGCCATGACCATATTATAAGGTGAGGCAGTCTTCAAGGTCCTGATGACTTGTTCTTGCTCCTATTTTCTTGTGTTCTTGTGGAATAGATCCTGACTCAGCACTGGCCACAGCTAACATTTTCAAAATGGCATTTTAGTGCATTTATTCCACAAACATTGGTGAAGCCAAATTTTGAGTTTTGTCTATCTTTGGAGTATTGTGTAGTTTTGGTCAGCCTGTTACAGGAAAGATGTTGTTAAGCTGGAAAGGGTGCAGAGATTTACGACGATGTTGCCAGGACTCAAGGAGCTGAGCTATGCAGAGAGGTTGAGCAGGCTGGTACTTTATCCCTTGGAGCACAAGAGGCTGAGGGGTGATCTTATAGAGGTGTATAAGATCATGAGGGGAATAGATAGGGTGAATGCACAGTCTTATCCAGAGTAGGGGAATCAAGAACCAGAGGATTATAGGTTGAAGGTGAAGGGGAATGTTTTAGTAGGAACCCGAAGGACAACTTTCTTTTTTACACACAAAGCGTGGTGGGTAAATGGAACCAACTGCCTGAAGAGGTAATTGAGGCAGGTACTTTCACATCAGTTTGAAGACTTCAGGTAGAAGGTACAGGAGCCTGAAGACTGCAACGGCCAGGTTCAGGGATAGCTACTTCCCCACAGCCATCAGGTTATTAAACCTGGCTCGGACAAAACTCTGAACATTAATAATCCATTGTCTGTTATTTGCACTTTATCAGTTTATTTATTCATGTGTGTATTTACGTATATAATGGTATATGGACACACTGATCTGTTTTGTAGTCAATGCCTACTACGTTCCTATTCCCCTTTGTTAAATCCCTCCCCACCTATGTTCAAGACACTTCAGACACTCTCCGTCGGCTCCACGCATTCCATTCTCCAGGCCCCCATCCTCTCATCTTCACCATGGACGTCCAGTCACTATACACCTCCATCCCCCACCAGGATGGTCTCAAAGCCCTCCGTTACTTCCTCGACCAGAGGAGCAACCCATACCCGTCCACTGACACCCTCCTCCGCCTAGCGGAGTTGGTCCTTACCCTCAATAACTTCTCTTTTGACTCCTCCCATTTCCTCCAAACACAAGGCGTAGCTATGGGCACACGCATGGGCCCCAGCTACGCTTGCCT
Organism: Raja brachyura; assembly: GCA_963514005.1. The sequence continues at coordinate 63,548,986 of OY740788.1, read as the reverse complement.
CTTTGTCGAGCACGTCAAACAATCTTTGTTCTCGGCGTACCAGGGCCCCACCCCCGACCTTTACCTCCGTTACATTGACGACTGCTTTGGTGTCACCTCCTGCACCCACACACAACTGACTGACTTCACCCATTTCACCACCAACTTCCATCCGGCACTCAAATACACTTGGACCATTTCCGACATTTCCCTACCATTCCTTGACCTCACCATCTCTATTGCAGGTGATACACTCCTGACCGACATCCACTACAAACCAACTGACTCCCACAGCTACCTGGACAACTCTTCCTCCCACCCTGCTTCCTGTAAGGACTCCATCCCCTATTCCCAATTCCTCCGTCTACGCCGCATCTGCTCTCAGGATGAGGTGTTCCACACCAGGTCATCACAAATGTCCTCATTCTTCAGAGAACGGGGATTCCCCTCCTCCACTATAGATGAGGCTCGCACCAGGGTCTCCTCCATAACCCGCAACACTGCCTTCTCTCCCCATTCCCCCACTCACAACAAGGGCAGAGTTCCCCTGGTCCTCACCTTTCACCCCACCAGCCGGCACATACAACAGATAGTCCTCCGCCAATTTCGTCACCTCCAACGTGACCCCTCCACTCGCCACATCTTCCCATCTCCCCCTGTCTGCCTTCCGCAAAGACCGCTCCCTCCGCAACTCCCCTGTCAATTCTTCCCTTCCCTCCCGCTTCACCCCTTCCCCGGGCACTTTCCCTTGCAACCGCAAGAGATGCTACACTTGTCCCTTCACCTCCCCCATCCACTCCTTTCAGGGACCCAAGCAGTCCTTCCAAGTCCGACAGAGGTTCACCTGCACCTCCTCCAACCTCATCTACTGCATCCATTGCTCCAGATGCCAGCTGATCTATATCGGTGAGACCAAGCGGAGGCTGGGCGATCATTTTGCCAAACACCTCCGCTCGGTCCGCAATAACCAACCCGACCTCCCGGTGGCTCAGCACTTCAACTCCCCCTCCCATTCCGTATCCGACCTCTCGGTCCTGGGCCTCCTCCACGGCCAGAGTGAGCAACACCGCAAGTTGGAGGAACAGCACCTCATATTCCGCTTGGGGAGTCTGCATCCTCTGGGCTTAAACATTGAATTTTCTCAATTCTGTTAACCCTGGCTGCCTCCTCCCCTTCCCACCTCTCCATCAGCCCTCGGGCCCTGGCATTCCTTCTCTCTCTATCTCTCCCCCACCCAAGTCGCACTAGCTTCTCATTTTCACACTACAAACAGCTTACAATGGCCTGTTTCCTTTATCATCGATACTTTTTTGCATATCTTTCATTCATTGTTCTTTATCTCTCCACATCACCGTCTATATCTCTCGTTTCCCTGATCCCTGACCAGTCTGAAGAAGGGTCTCGACCCGAAACGTCGCCTATCTCCTTCGCTCCTTAGATGCTGCTGCACCTGCTGAGTTTCTCCAGCCTTTTGTGTAACCCTCGATTCTCCAGCATCTGCAGTTCCTTCTTTACCGCCTACTATGTTCTGTTGTGCTGAAGCAAAGCAAGAATTTCATTGTCCTATCAGGGACACATGACAATAAACTCACTTGACTTGACTTGATAATTTGACAGGTATATGGATAGGATAGGTTTAGAAGGATATGGGCCAAAAGCAGGCAGATGGGACTAGTACAGGTGGGACATGTTGGTCAGCGTGGGCAAGTTGCGCCAAAGTGCCTGTTTCTGTGCTGTATAACTCTAAACAAAATTAAATGTGTTGTTAAACTGTAAGTTATTGTAATGCAGTGCCAAGTGCAAAACTGCACTGATTAATTGATACAACAGTTTGCCATTTTGGTACTCACTTTATTGGTCAATAGAATAGTTATGTAAAACAAAACACATTTTCTTTAACATATTCACACCAGGCTGCATTTACTTCTGACATAATTCATCCAGTTTTTTCAAAAAGTTGTTTATGTACATTGATGCCAAATATAACAAACTTATACCTATTGTACAAACTACAGCACACATTTATACATATTTTTAGTATTTTAAATAAAGTATATCCACATATTATTCTTGAAAACCTCTGAATAAAAGTATCAGCTGTACAGTTCATGTCTCTGAACATAAGTCAATACTTTTATCCAGATGATATTTACACTGACAATCCAGTTTGCAGTGAATTCAAGCTTCGAGCATAATCGCACGTAACTAATTACAATGGAATACCTGAAGGATTATTGTACCAAATGCACGAAAACCCAGGGTTCAGAAACAGCCATACAGGCCGTGCTTCCCATAGATAGTCTGTCCATTTAACTCTGTGGAAACTTCACTGTCTCCAAAGTAACATAATTTTGAAGCTTCGTAACACTGATATCAATAATCATACCCTTTGCTTAAAAAAAAATAGATTCAGGGAATAAAAAATAACTTGCAAAAATGAATTGCCATAACTAAAAGATCATCGCCAAGGCAAGCTGAAGTCTTTATTAGTGACATCTATGTTGATCTTTCAGCACCCTGTTGCAAGAAGGAAAACTGATGCTACATAGTGGCGGGCTATGTGAAGAAGGCAGGAGAATGGGTTGAGAGTGAAAAATAGATCAGCCATGATCAAACGGTGGAGCAGGCTCAATGGGCCGAATGGCCCAATCCTACTCCTGTGTCTTATGTTCTTATGGATTAAACGACTGTAGTGGTTGGAAACAGAAGGCATTGGCGTGATTGGCTGCAGTCACCTGAAAGATAAAACCATCCCAAAGATTTGCACTCCATGTCTGGTTGTGCACCATCATTCCACGACATGGCAGGATCTCCGATCTCAGTCAGACTGTCAGATAGGTATCGGGGCAAAAGCAAAAGAGCAAGTCCATTGATTTGTCACTATGGTGACATCTTACACAGGATGATGTTCAGCTATAAAGCATATAAGCAAGTCTTTGACCTTCCAAGTCAAAATTATAAATGGAGGCAAATGGTTTATCTATTTTTTTACCAATCAATTTGAGAAGGACATATGATTTGAAGGGCAGATACATAAAAAGAGGTAATAATGCCAAATATAAGCTCTGCAGTTAAAATATTTTATTCAGCTGCTTAAAGAATCAACTTAAAGTCTGTTGTCTTCAAATCATGGAGTGTTGCACTGCACCAATTATCTGAACTGGTTGACATATCCTTGAGTACCTGTTGTGTATTTGTTTGGAATGTTACTCAATCCAGATCTGAATCCTTGAGTTACTCCAGTTCCGGGTCTTCCGATCCCCTGGCTAAAAGCACTCCCATACGGAGCAGGTCCATGATTGAGTCCTAAGCCATAAGGGCGAGTTGAGGGAGCAGTGGGAAGCAACACCGGGTTGATGTTCTTACCTGGTGTGTTGAAGGAGAACTCGGGCGGAGGGCTGGTTGGCTTTGCTGGTGTGGAGGTGACGGGATTGATGCCATCCGGGGGCTTGGCAGCTGACACTGGGGTAAGATTGGCACTGTCCAGTGGGTTCAGTATGTTGCTTGGGATTGATGCTGTCACTAATGACGGCCGAACCCAATCATCTTTAAAGATCTGAACAGTTAATGTTTTGACAAGTGTGGATAGACGGTTGGTCACGTGAGCCAGCACCAATTGTTCGTTTGCATCTCTCCTGATCCGTACGTGCACTGAGCCAACCTGAGCAGAGAGAGACAAGACCTTTTTACACACTCATTACACCAGAAAAGATATTGCAACAGATAATATCTGCAATGATTTATTATTGTCACCTGCACCGAGAAATAGTGTAAAACATCTTTTTGAGTGCTGCCCAGGATAATCATACCACACGCAAACAGATCAAGATAGTGCAAGATAAATAAAGAACCATTATGCATAGCTTTACATGTACAGAGCAGATAAAAAATAATGCAAAGACTGAAACAAAGTAGATTTGGATATCAGTTATCCTTAGTACATGAGAGACGTGCAGGTTTGTAGATTAATTGGTTTCGGTAAAGATTGTAAATTGTCCCTAGTGTGTGTTGAGTAGTGTTCGTGTACGGGGATTGCTGGTCGGCGCGGACTCCGTGGGCCAAAGGCCCTGTTTCCGCGCTGTATCTCTAAACTAAACTAAAAGGAGAGGTCCATTCAAGAGTTTGATTACATTTTTCTTTTAGTCATTTCAGTCATCTGTCTTGTGTACCAAATTATATTGAAAACTTTTTTGTTGCGTGCCATCCCATCAGTGGAAAGACTATACATGATTACAATCCAGCCATCCACAGTGTACAGATACAGGATAAAGGGAATAATATATAGTGCAAGGTGAAGTCCAGTAAAGTCCAATTAAAGATACTCCAAGGGTCTCCAATGAGATAGATAGTAGCTCAGGACTGCTCTCTAGTTATTGATAGGATGGTTCAGTTGCCTGATGAGTTAGGACAAAACTGTCCATGAATCTGGAGGTGTGCGTTTTCAAACTTCTGTACTCTTGCCTGATGGGAGAGGGCAGAAGAGGGAGTGACCGGGTTGAGACTCGTCATTCATTATGTTGATGGCCTTGTGAGACAATGGAAGGGAAGTTGGTTTGTGTGATGGTTGGGTTGCTAAAATGTGCAAAACATATTGTAGTGAGAAAAAAAACAGTACAGGATCTGTGGCCATGGAAGTAACGGATAGCATACAAAGTTCAGAGGCACATCAGACAATTGGAAAATGTTTAGAAACCATCAAAGGTTGATTAAAAGAATTCTAAAGAGGTAGGGTGGAGTATGAAGCAGGAAATTATACAAAAACAAACATTAAGAGCTACAAGGATATAAAATGCAAGGCAATCTAAAGTAAATGTAGTGGATATGATTGGAGAATTAATAATGAAAAACAGAGAATTGGACAGACTAAATAATTATGTTGGATCAATCCTCATAGTAGAAGGCACCAGAAACTTTCCAACAATAACAGATACTCAACGAGCTTCATGGAGGGGGGAACTTAAAACAACCTGTAAATACGAGGCAAATAAGGAGGGGCTATAGGCTGACAGGTCCCATACTGTCGCTCACCCCGTCACTCACCCTGCTCCTTTCCCCTCCTCTGTACACTCATCTCCCAAGCATGAGTACCACATTTCCCATTTACACCCTCTCTTTCCCCTATCCTTGTCCTCTTCCACTTATGCCTCCCTCAGGCTTTACATTTCATTCCTCCTCCTTTCATTACCCGACATCCTTTTTGTCTCCTCCAGCCGCTTGTCACCTCCAACCTTTGCCATTTCCTCTGCCCAACTTTGAATCAAACCTCCTCTCTCCCCAACATCCCAGCATCTGTAAACACCTATCACTCGAGTCTGAGGAACCCGAAAAATTGCATATTCTTTCCCTCCACAGATGCTGCCTGACCTGCTCAGTTCATTCATCAGTCTCAAAGGAAGAGGCTGCAGAATTAGCAGATGCATTGGTTCTTATCTGCTAAAATTCCCTGGAAACTTTGGAATTCTTTATTCCGGACACCTATGGCAACTTTAATAGTTCCTGAATATTACAGAAGCCCCTTTCTGAGGAAAATGTAAATCATTTAAAAAGTAAACAAGACAGTGAAGGTAAAAATGAAGAGAGGACTCCACTCTCATGCTAATTTTCTCAGACTGCAAACAGTTTCAGGTTTTACGAGCTATTTACTGATACCATTCTTAATGTAGAATCTATTCCACTGACCAAATTGCTTTCCATTTACAAATATAGGCATCCCGCATTTTACGCGGCGATTACGTGCTTGAAAAGCATTGCGTAATTCAAAAACGCGCACATTAAATATATACTTGACTACACTGCCAGCATTAGATTTGAGAGCATTGTTCTGAAAATACCTGCACATAAATCAAGCTTTGGCATTAAATGAACAAGAGTGTTGTTTCACAAATGTATAAATCAAACACTCGTAAAACGAGAGGTGCCTGTAAATAGTTGCACTTGTATCTTTTATGGACTCGCAACCGCTCAAATTACTTTACAGCCAATTAAATACCTCTCCATGTATGAATAAAACACAGCAAATTCTCACAAACAGTAAATGATGATGTCTAGATAACTTGTTTATTTGAAAAAAAAGTTATGTTGAATGAGGATTATACAGTGGCCAGAATCGGCTTTCTGCAAATGTTGCTACGAGACATTTTTCACTTGCTGGAAAAGTGAACTTGGCATCTAATCAAAAGGAGGCACTTCTGATAATGCTGCACTTTCTTTGTTCCAAAGTTGACCAGAGTAAAAGCCTAGATTATGCTCATATAACTCAGGTGCACCTAAACTATAGGCACAAAAAATGAGCAGCATAACCCACTATGGAAACACAACTGATGCGGGGATATATACAGTAGCTAGATTAAAAAACACTTGGACATGTACATGGATCGGAAAGATTTTGAGGGATATGGGCAAATGGGACTAGCTTAGACGGGGTATCTTGGTCAGCAGGAAGGAGTTGGGCTGAAGGGCCTGTTTCCGCGCTGTGTGACTCTGTCGGTGGATCACCAGCTTCCTGACAGACAGGAAGCAGCATGTGAGGCTGGAAAAGCACATCTCGGACCCGCAAACCCTCAGAATACGAGCACCGCAAGGCTGCGTACTCTCCCCTCTCCTTTACTCTCTCTACACCAATGACTGCAACTCCACAGACCCCTCTGTCAAGCTTCCCAAGTTTGCGGACGACACAACCCTGATTGGACCGATCCAGCATGGGGAGGAATCTGCCTACAGACAGGAAGTGGCACAGCTGGTGTCCTGGTGCCATCGCAACAACCTGGAACTCAATGCTCTCAAGACAGTGGAATTGATAGTAGACTTTAGGAGAGCTCCCCCTCCGCTCACCATCAACTACACCACAGTCACATCTGTGGAGTCATTTAAGTTCCTGGGAACCGTCATCTCCAAGGACCATAAATGTGGGGCTACCATCAACTCCACAGTTAAAAAGGCACAACAGAGGATGTACTTCCTGTGGCAGCTTGGGAAGCACAATCTGCCAGAGGCAATGATGGTCCAATGTTATATGGTCATCGCAGAGTCTGTTCTCACCTTCTCCATCATGGTCTGGTTTGGCTCAGCCACCAAGCACGACACCTGGGGGCTGCAGCGAATCGTCCGATCAGCTGATAAGGTTGTTGGCTGCAACCTTCCCTCCATTGATGACCTATACACTGCAAGGGCCAGGAAGCGAGCGGGTAAGATCATCTCTGACCCCTCTCACCCTGGCCGCAAACTCTTTGAATCACTTCCCTCTGGAAGGCGACTCCGGACTGTCAAAGCTGCCACAGCCAGACATAAAAGCAGCCTTTTTCCACAAGTAGTAGGTCTTCTCAATAACCAGAAATCTGTAGCCTCCTTTTGCTCTGGTATTATATTTACCGGTAATTCACATGTTTAATCGATAATGTATTATTATTAATGTTTAATGCTTTATGTGTCATTCCTAATAGTCACTGTATGTCATGTTGTCACTTGCGGGCGGAGCACCAAGGCAAATTCCTTGTATGTGAACATACTTGGCCAATAAACTTATTAATTCATTCATATTGGTAGATTTTAATGAATTATTATTTTCAGAAATTCTGTCTTGACAAATTGCTTTGAAACAGGATATACCTCTACACGTGAAAACACCTTAGCAGATGTTTATAAGATCATCATAAGACATATTTGCAGAATTAGGCCATTCGGGCCATCAAGTTTGTCCCGTCATTTGATCTTGGCTGATCTTTTTTTCCCCCTTAACTCTGTTCTCCTACCTCTCCCCTTGCACTTGTGACCCTTACTCATCAAGAGTCTATCAATCTCTGCTTTAAAACAATGTTTAGGTGTTAATCACTATTGTAGTTAGTGGATGATAATAGGAACTGACGACAGCCTTTCAAAATTGGAGTCTTTCCAAGGTTTAGTCCACAAATGAAATTATCCAGATCAACAATCCTGAAGCATCCAGCTGATCCATGACAGTCCTCAGAATAAAGCTCCAGCTGTTCAGCATAGAAATCATTAGTAATGACCATTGTTTATACTGTTGTAATCCTTAAATCCAGATCTTAGTGAAGCACATTAAGTACTATAAATTAATCTGGAGCACTCACACATTACTCGATTGAATAAAAATCCGACAGGGATGGTTGCTGCAATCAAGTTTCAGGCTTTTCAACTATCGTACAAAAATGAATTAGATGTGACATAGCCAAAAATAAATTATATGATTATCGATGTGTGCTTGTTAGCCATTGCTGGAATCAGCATGTCTCTTCCTGACTGGTTTGCTTTTATTTTTGATGTTGATGGGTCAAGACTGAGTCTAACAGTTCAGGATATCAAGAGTAAAACAAATGACTAACGTAATTAATCAGCAATGTGGTGATCACACCAACAGGAAGAGCACACTGGATGGAATATTTTAAGATTTATAGGCAATAACATTGGAAAGATGAATATTATCAGATTAGTTTATTTTGGTTAAAGACACAGCGCAGAAATCGGCCCACCCAGTCCGTGCCGACCAGTGATCGCCCTGCACACTAGTTCTATCTTACACTCTAGGAACAATTTACAATTTTTTACCAAAGCCAATCAGCCTACAAGCCTGTACATCTTCGAACTGTGGGAGGAAACTGGAGCACCCGGATCTCTAGTAATGCAAGGCAGCAACTCTATGGCTGCGTCACCATGCTGCCCCCACGTTCTAGAGCATTAAGGGCCTTTCCCACTTGGGCGTCATTTGCGCGTCATGCAGATGGCGCGCAAAGATCCTGTACATCCCAAAGTCCTGTGGTGCTGTGCGCCACCGTGCGTCACTGCCTACATCACCACACTTGCGTTGTGACGCGTAAATGACGCCCAAGTGGGACAGGCCATGGGAAGGGATTAAAAATGGTCTGTTTTCTGTTCTATGCAGTAACATTAAAGCAAACCAAGCAGAAAGAGCTCAACCTGTGCACACTAGTCCTAAAATCATTTTTTCTTTTCAAAAATCATTCATGATCCTGTTCGGATTCTCCTCACAAATCTGGTTCATATGCCCCACACCAGCCAACTCATCCTTCCTTGAAATTATTATTTTTTATCAATTCTGTTAATTAGATAAGCTTCTATAAATTGCTGATTTTTTGGAGCACAGGATTTTTTTGGTACATTTTTAAAAATGCTTTTAGAGAACAATATAATTAATTTATCAAGAAACCAATTATTGCACACCAAGGAATGTAGTAGTTCATAGTTTGGTTAAAATAGTCTGGCTTTAAATCAGATTACTCAAGGGACTACACTCATTTTTCTAGATAATATATTTCACTGCATGAATAAATAAAAATGGATTAATTCCTATTCAAATACAGTGAAGAAAATAACATTTGAAACTAGAGATATGAAAAGGTACAAAGAACAAATGAATGAAAGCTATGTAAGACAACAAATCAAAGCCAGCAACGGTGATCAAGGAAAGATGGAGTCCACAAAGGTCCATTGTTGGCCGTGGAGATGGTAATACAGTGGAACTATACAAACAGTGAAACTATGCAGGACGACAGTGAAATTAGTGGGACTATTGTCGCATCTACTGAACAACAATGAAATACTATCCGTTTCCTCTAATTCTGCAGGCCATGAGTTAGCAGTGTGCTGATATATAACACACACACACGTTTAATTAACTTTTTATTATGTTGTCAAAAGTTATGCCTATCTTCAAATATTTTATACCTGTTTACAATGTGGGGCCTGGCTCTTCTGATATCAAACTATTAATTTGAGCACAAGAGGGCACAAAGTGTTGGAGTAAATCAGCAACTTAGGCACTTCTGTAGAGAACATGGATGGATGATGTTTCGGGTCAAGCCCCTTCTTCATCATCTGAGCTGAGATACTCAAGCACTTTGTGCCCTTTTGTGTATTAACCTGCATCTGCAGTTCCTTGTTTCTTCATATTAATTATAGGAAGTGCAAGCCAAGGTTCTATACATTGATAATTACCCAAAGCTACTTAAAATGAAATAAAATCGTTGCACAGTTATTAATAGGACAAGTGATTTCTGTGGAATGATTTTGTGCTGTAATTTCATCTAAAGAGTTTAGATATCTGATTGAGTTTCGTTCTCATGATTTATGATATTGGCTCAGATTACTGCCTTGCAATCATTCCCAGTGTCATTACCCTTTAAATAAACCACAATGTTGAGGGGTGTCAATCAATAATTAATGCCTTGACTATGAGGAACAAGCATTAAATCAAACAAATGTAAAAGGAGAGCAGCTGGAGGAACTCAACAGGTCAGGCAGCATCTTTGGAGGGAAATTGGAAGTCGATGTTTCGGGTTGTGACCCTTCATCTTGAAGGGGGTCTCTATTCGTTCCTGACCTGCTGAGTTCTTCCAGCTGTTCTCCTTTTTAGACTTCAGAAATACAGTGTAGAAGCAGGCCCTTCAGCCCACCGAGTCTGTGCCGACCAACGATCACCCTGTACACTATAACACCATCCTACACACTAGATAAAATGTATAAGTTTACCAAAACCAATATACCTACAAACCAGTACGTTTTTGGTGCATGGGGGGAAACCAGAGCACCTGGGGAAAACCCACGGGGTCACAGGGAGAATGTACAAACTCTGTACAGACAGCACCTGTAGTCAGGGTCGAACTCGGGTCTCTGGCGCTGTGAGGCAGCAACTCTACTGCTGCGCCACAGCTTGCTACGGATTTCAGTATCTGTAGTTTCTTGTGCCGTCGGGTATTAAATGAAAGGAGGTTAAGAGGGCTCAAACCACTAGACGGAAAAGAAAAGCAATGGGGTGGGATGAAGGTAGGGGTTAACTGGCTGTGAAAGCCACCAAATAATTCATTGTTTATGATATATGTTAATGTAAACCACAATCTTAAACTACATTCTATGGACATTGAATTAAATTCTCCACAGGGATCACATGCCTTCCACTGACAGCACAAAGAATTCACACAGCACAAGCAACAAATGTTTGGAGACAAGGTGCTGCTTCTCAGATGTCCTCCCTTTACAATGCAGTGGCTTTGTAGTGAACTAAAACACAGCTTATTTTGCCTTCTCCCATGTCTATTCTTATCCTGTGTGAAGCTTAATCCAATCTGTTATTCTCTCCAGTTTCACAGAGGATCCTACACATTGCCCATTTGAAGGGGAAATTAAAAAAAATCCTTCAAAAACAAGTTGGCCTTCATCATCAGATATGTGCTGCTTTTGGTCTACTTTTAAGAAATAGGTGTAGAGATCAAAGATGTGATTAAGAGAGCACAATGGGGTTCAAGACACATGTCGAAGAAAAAAATAAATTTACACAAGAGTGTCAATAATGCACAGAATTAAAAAATGTATTCAAGACTCATGAATTTAAGCATTTTTAACTTCCAAGTTATTGTAGCCTACATATTTTCAATTTAATTAGAATGCAAGACATTTTCATTTCCTCATTATGTAAAATGAGGAAATCACATTTAAAAAAACTGGATGCACTACCTATGCAAAACTGCCTTCTTATGTAATGAAGCCTTTAGACATGACAGAAGATTAATTGGTTCTTATATAAGAAATCATAGAATCTGTGAAAATCCGCACATTTTGGGACTAAAACACTATTTCCTTCGTTGCCACCCCTGATAAAACAGCATTGCTGCATACACCTTCACCGCAAAGATTTTAACAATTCCAGAAAAATGCCCACCAAACTCATCTGGAGTGCATCCAGGACAAAGGAGATTGTGATCGACTTCAGGAAGTGGTACATATACCGCGGTATACATTGATGGTGCCAAAGTAGAGATGGCTGAAAGGTTCAAGTCCTTAGGAATAAATATTACCAGCAATTATTTCAGGACCAGGCATACAGAAGCAATGGCCATGAAAGCTCACCAATGCCTCTACTTCCTTGACTGTCATATGTTGAGAGAATGGAGCGGCTGGGCTTGTATACACTGGAATTTAGAAGGATGAGAGGAGATCTTATTGAAACATATAAGATTATTAAGGGGTTGGACACGCTGGAGGCAGGAAACATGTTCCCGATGTTGGGGGAGTCCAGAACCAGGGGCCACAGTTTAAGAATAAGGGGTAGACCATTTAGAATGGAGGTGAGGAAAAGGGAGTCGTGAATCTGTGGAATTCCCTGCCTCAGAAGGCAGTGGAGGCCAATTCTCTAGATGCTTTCAAGAGAGAGAGTTACATAGAGCTCTTAAAAGTTGAGAAGGCTGAAAGCATACAACACAGATGTTATCTTTTTCCAAGTAACGCATTTTAAATTTCAAGATCAAGCTAGATTGAGGGCGAACTGGATAGGCCAAACTTTTCATTCGTCATACACGTCAAAATCCAGAGGCACGTCTATCATTATTCGCAAAGGTCTACCATTTAAACAGAAAAATACCTTAACAGATAAGGATGGGAGATATTTGATAGTTACCGGTGAGATCCATGCCATCCAAATTACATTGGTAAATATATATGCGCCTAACTTTGATAATCCGCATTTTTAAAATAAAATTCTGAATATAATCGCAGAATATAATTACCAGAATGTTATAATTGGTGGAGACTTTAACTGTGTTTTAGTCCCTTATTTAGATAAATCTAGTCAAAAACAGCGAGGTAATACGAAATCTAAAACTAGTGAACTTTTAAACACATATATAAAAAATACAAATATAACAGATGTTTGGAGGATTGCAAATCCGACTGGCAAGGAATATTCGTTCTATTCATCGGTAGACAAGACTTATTCACGTATAGATTATTTCCTGGTAGACACATAATTAATTCCGTATATACTGAATCCAAAATACCACACAAATACGATTTCAGATCATTCCCCCCTAACTTAAAAAAAAAAGAAAAAAAAGATGGAATGTCTAAGAATACATCGTTTTGGAGGTAGAACCCCCAAATTTTAAAAGACCCGCAAGGGAGTATATATCTAAAACAGCAAATGGATCTTTTTTTCAAAATAAATGACACGCCAGACACATCACCTACATTATTATGGGAATCTTTCAAAGCTTTTATTAGAGGTGTTTTAATCTCATACCAAGCCTTTCAGAATAAAAAAAAAAGAATGAACAACGGCAGCTAGAGGAACAAATTAGACAATTTTGGATATAGATAATGCTAAAGACCCATCCATGGATAAACATAATAAAATATTAATACTAAAATTTAAATTAAATAAATTACTATCAGAGAAAGATATAAGATTATTCCAAATCACAAGACAGGAACAGTTTGAATTTGGGGAGAAGCCCCATAAAAACGCCAGTTAAAAAAACGAGAAAAGGAACATACGATTTCAAAGATTAAATCAGATAGAGGGCAAGTATTAACATTACCGAACAAAATTAATAAAAGATTTGTGCACTTTTATGAGAATTTGTATACATCCAAAACGACAACGGACACCAACAAAGTTACTGAGTTTCTGGATAATTGCAATCTTCCCAAACTAGAATTGCAGGAACAAGAGGAATTGGGAGCACAAATCTCAAATAAGGAAATAGAAGAAACAATAATCTCTATAAAAAATGGAAAAACACCAGGTCCTGATGGATTCAGTAATGAATTCTATAAAAGTTTTTACGATATATTTATTCCTCGCCTACAGAAAATGTATACACATGCTTTTAGAGAACAAATATTACCTGATACATTAGCAGAATCTACGATTACATTAATACTTAAGAAAGACAAAGATGAGGAAGAACCTGGATCTTACAGGGCTATCGCGTTGTTAAACACAGATCAAAAAATATTAGCAAAAATATTAGCAAGAAGATTAAGTACGCCAGTAAATTAATACATCCGGATCAAATGGGGTTTATCCCTAAGAGACAATCATATAATAATTTGAGACGGCTGCTTAACAAAATGCACTCGCACCAAACTAAAGATCCAAATCTTGCAATTATTTCGCTGGATGCAGAGAAAGCATTCGATCAGGTTGAATGGAAGTATATGGTTAAGGTATTGCAAAAATTTCAACTGGGAGAGAACTTCATTCAATGGATTAAATTAATATATAAGCCAACGGCCAGAATATTAACTAATAATATTTTATCCACAAAATTTCAACTGTCAAGGAGTAATAGACAAGGCTGTTCATTATCACCATTGTTATTTGCCCTCATAATTGAGCCACTAGCGGAAAGAATTATAACTCATCCGAAAATCTACGGATATAATACAAAATATTCAAACAATAAAATATCATTGTACGCTGATTATGTACTTTTGCACATCACAAAGCCTCACATCATTATACCCAATATTCTAAATGTAATCGAGGATTTTGGTTCATTTTCAGGTTATAGAATAAACTGGAATAAAAATGAAATCACGTCAATAAAACCGAAAGATTCTACACATCTCGTACAATTTTCTTTTAAAATAGCGGTGGCAAAATTTTAATACTTGGGTATTGAAATCACTAAAATATATCAAGACATGTTTAATGCAAACTACCACCCTGTACTTAAGGAACTACATAATTTAATGACATTCTGGAAAATGCTTCCTATGTCCTTAATAGGTCGAATAAATGCCATAAAAATAATTTTCTAACCTCAAATTCTATACCTATTCCAATCAATCCCATTATACCTAAACAAAAAGTAAAAAAAAAAAATTGGATTCAGATATTACAAATTTTATTTGGGATTATAAGTCCCATAGAATACAAGGACCACACGTGAATAAACGCAAAGTAGTAGGGGGTTTTAGCACTCCCTAATTTCATGTATTATTATTGGTCGGTAAATATTAGAAATATGATTCAATTATTGGATAACTCTCCTCAACAACTGGAGTGGATCATTATTGAGAAAGAGGACTGCTCCCCCTTTAATATTGGTGCGATCCTTCTCTCACCAATGACGGTGAATAATACAAACTACAACAAAAACCCAATTATACATAGTACAATCAGAATTTGGAAACAAATAAAATACAACTTAAAATTAAGAAACTTATCTCTCCTATCTTCTGTTGCTAAAAACCCTCTGTTTAAACCCTCAATTATAGATAAAGCATTTATACAATGGGAAAGAGCAGGAATTAAAACTATGGGAGATTTGTATGAAACGGGAAAACTACTATCATTTAAACAATTACAACTAAAATACAATCTGGGTAACAATCAGTTATCTGAAAAAACATGCACAAGAATTTCACAAAATTGCATCAGACTTACTAGATGAAGCAATGAATACAAAGGCGGAATCAGCAAATTAAATTTCATATATATATATATTATACTAAATGCAGTAATACCAACAACGGAAGGTATCAGAGGTGAGTAGGAAAACGAATTAAGCATAAAAATTTCCAATGAAAGGTGGAAAGAGTACTTATCAAATGTGCATAAATGCTCAATTAACGTAAGACACACTTTAATACAATTTAAAATTTTACTGATTATACTACTCAAAAACGAAATTAAATACATTTTTCCCTAACGTCTCACCAATTTGTGATAAATGCCAGTTTCAAGAAGCTACTATAGCGCACTCATTCATCTTTTGTACAAAAATTCAAAGGTTTTGAAATTTTCACAAAACTGTTTAAAATAAAAATGACACCAAAGCCAGAATGGATTATTTTTGGAATGACAGAAGGTAGTTCGGAATTAAATGTGTATCAAAAGAATCTATTTGATTACGGCTTAATAATAGGAAAAAAGCTAATCTTAAAATTCTGGAAAAATGCTCCTAGACCAACATTACATATGTGGATTTAAACTATGTTTGAAACACTACTTCTGGAAGATATGAGACTCCGCCTGACAGGAAAATCAGATCGTTTCTATCAGACGTGGTCTGCATTTATAGAATTGCTACAAAGATAGGGTGCAAGAGTATCTCGGGCCTTGGTGGGAGGGGGGGGGGGGGGGGGGGGGGAGATGAAAAACTATCGAGTTGGTGGATTCCTTTTGCGTGATACATATAATATAGTAACTGGCTTTTTTCCCCTTCTTTTTCCCTCTCTCTTTTTTCTTTTTCTTTTCTAGGGTCTATCTCTTAATCCCCTTCCTCTAATTATTTGACCAAGGGTTTTTTTTTCTCCCCTTTGGCACGCTCTTTCACTTTCACAACTCTTTTCACCTACTTCACTCTCTTTGTTTCTATTATTTTTCCTTAAAAGCCATAAAATTATGGGGCACAATGATTGTAACAATATATATGTGATGTACACTGATGTATTTACCTATATTAAATAAAAATATAAAAAATGTAAAAAAAAGTTGAGAAGGCAGGAAAGGGGTAATGAATGTGGATGATCAGCGATGATCACAGTGAAGGGCGGTGCTGCTCAATGGGCTGAATGCCCTACTCCTGCACCTATTGTCTATCGTCTAAGACTTACGATGTTCGGCATGTCCCCAACAACCCTCACCAACTTCCACAGATGCGCAGCAGAAAGGCTTTTATCGCGATGCACCACAGCATCGTTTGGGAACAGCTTCATCCAAAACCGCAAGAAACTGTAGCATTGTGGATGTAGCTCAGACCATCATGCAAACCAGCCTCCCTTCCATTGACTCCATCTAGACTTCATGCTGCCTCGGCAAGGCCACCAGCACAATCAAGGACGAGCCTCACCCCGGTCACTCCCTCTTCCCCCCCTCTCCCATCACGCAAGAGGTACACAAGTGTGAAAACACACACTTCCAGATTCAGAAACAGTTTCTTAGCAGCTGACATCAGGCAACTGAACCATCCTATTAATAACTAGGGTTTTATGGAAATCGACAGACATCCCATCACCTATTAGAGAGTGGTCATGAGCTACCATCTACCTCGTTGGGGACCTTTGAACTATCTTTAATCAGACTTTACCTAGCACTAGACGTTATTCCCTTTATCTTGTATCTGCACACTGTGGATGGCTTGATTGTAATCATGTATAGTCTTTTTGCTGACTGGATAACACGCAACATAAAAGCTTACACGTGACAATATTAAACACAACTAAAGGTGTCTTGTCTACCAAGAATGAATTATAAATATCAAAAAACTGCAGATTTTGGAAATCTGAAAGCCCCCCAGAAAATCCTGGAACTCTCTTGTCAGGCAGTATCCGTAGAATGAGAAACCGAGTGTTATGGAATTTAATACAAAGTGTGAGGTGTTGCATTTTGGAACGTCGACCAAGGGCAGGACTTACACAGTAAATGGTAGGCCTATGGGTAGTGTTGTCGAGCAGAGGGATCCAGGAGTACAGGTGCATGGTTCCTCGAAGGTCGAGTTGCAGGTAGATAAGGTGGCCAAAAAGGCTTTTGGCACTTTGGCCTTCACCAGTCAGAACATTGAGTATAGAAGTTGGGAGGTCATGCCGCATTTAGAATATTGTATTCCGTTCTGGGCACCATGTTATAGGAAATATATTGTCAAGCTTGAAAGGAATCAGAAAAGAATTACGAGGATGTTGCCAGGAATAGATGGTGTGAGCTATAGGGAGAGATTGAATAGGCTGGATCTCTATTCCATGAGCGCAGGATGACAAGGGGAGATCTTAAAGAGGTATACAAAATCATGAGAGGAATAGATCGGATAGATGCACAGAGTCTTTTGCCCAGAGTAGGGGAATCAAGGTCCAGAGGACATAGGTTCAAGGTGAAGAGGAAAAGGTTTAATAAGAATACGAGGGGTAACTTTTTCAAACAAAGGGCGGTAGGTACATGGAACAAGCTGCCAGAGGAGGTAGTTGAGGCTGGACCTATCCCATCATTTAAGAAACAGTTAGACAGGTACATGGATAGGTGAAGTTGGGAGGGATATGGACCAAGCACAGGCAAGTGGGACTGTTGTAGCTGGGACATTGTTGGCTGGTGTGGGCGAGTTGGGCCGAAGGGCCTGTTTCCACACTGTATCACTCTATGAAAGTTAACATTTCAGGATGAAGATTTTTCGGCACAACTGGTGGTAAGTGCATGGAGTGGTGGTTGAAGCACATACGTTTGTGGCATTTAAAAGGCTTTTGGATGGGCATATGGATATGCAGGGAATGGAGGGACATAGGTTATGTGCAGGTAGATAAGTGATGGTCTTGGCATCATGTGCAGCACAGACATTGTGGGCTGAATGGCTTGTGCTGTACTGTGCTGTTTGATATTCTATGATGAAGTTCAACTTTCCTAGTTCTCGTTCCTAGAGGTGGTTCTGCTCCAAAATGTAGCTTCTACCTCCTCTATTAACCTGGACAATATTCCATTAAAACAAATAAACCATCCTTGTTACCTGCTGCTTATGTGAGTGGTTGTAATTTTGGTCCAGATTTCAGCAATTACTATATTTAAAGCCAATTGATTGGTTATGAAGCAGTGAGCTATCCTGAGGACACAAGGATGATGCGAGATATAAACTTGACTTATTTTTGTTTAATTTTGCTTCCAGTGACTAATATTGTACGAAGAGGATGTAAGATTAATAGAACGAGGTTAAAAAAAAAAGAAAATTGATAGGATAAGATTAAATTGATTAAGAGAAAGCATGCATGGGGCATAAATGCCAGCAACGACCACGTTGGTTGACTGGGTTGTTTCTGTACAATGCATTCTATATAAATCCCCAACTTAATTTATCGTTAAAGTTACATAGAACATAGCACAGCCCAAGAACAGGCCGTTTGGCCCACTATATTCATGCAGTACATGATGCCAAGTTAAATAAAACAACTCTGCCTGCATGTGATGCATATCCTTTCAGCTCCTGAATATCCATGTGCCCATCTAAAAGCTTCATAATTGTCAGTTGAATCTGCCGCCATCAGCACTCCTGGCACCATGTTCTCCTTTACACTTTGCCCCTTGCACCTTATAAAGCTATGCCCTCTAGTCTTTGACATTTATGCCCTGGGAAAAAGGTTTTGGCTGTCTACCAGATCTCTCATAATTTTCCATGCTTCTATCAGGTGTCCCCTCAACCGCTGACGCTACACAGAAAACAATCCAAGTTTCTCCAACCCCTCCCTATAGCAAACACTCTCTAATTCCAGGCAGTTTTCTGGTAAACCTCTTATGTACCCTCTGTAAAGCATCTACATCCTTCCTGTAATGGGATAACCAGAAATGCACAGAAGAAACATAGCTAAAATAAAAGATTTGTACAAAGAGTTGGCTAACCTTGCACATTGTACCTCAGTACATTTGACAATAATAAACCCTAAACATGGTGTCATGTATAGCCAGCATTGGGAGGGGATAAATAGATGGATTGCCAATTCAAATTGCACCAAGTAAGTTCATGCGAAGGATTGTGCATAATTTTTAGCATGTTTTTTTACAGGCTGTAAGCAACGTTTCACAGAGACATTTCCCGATCACTAGCTGATCGATTCATAAATTGTCTTTGTTACAATTAGAGCAGCCACTTGGTTAAAAGGCATACTGCCCGTCATTGAACAGTAATCCACAGAATAAGTCATGGTCAGTAGAAGTGGAGGTAGAGGTGATAAAGCTCTGTCCAGTATCATCCACTATATTTTCCACGGTGCACAGTGATGCACATTGTCATAGAGTTGTACGACATAGAAAGAGGCCCTTTGGCTCAACTCAACCATGCCGACCAAGATGCCCCATCTAAGCTAGTCCCATTAAGCGAGTTCGGTATTCCGACTGCGCAGGCCCAGGTCATATGTCACTTGCTATAAACATTCTCGGCAGCTGTGCTGCTGCATGAATACAGACCTGCGCTTCATCCGTAGTCAGGATCGAATACGGGTCTCTGGCGCTGCAAGTGCTGTTGAATTGCTACTGGACCTGTCCCCTCCTGAGTGTCCCATCCCTGTCCGAGGGCGGCTGGAGATGCCTGGGATGACCCTGGACTGACGGAACACCGGCCCGGAGCAGTGGCGGCAACAGCAGCACAGTTGCCGAGAATGTTTATTGCGAGTGACCTTTGACAAATCCCATAATTCCGGACTCGTTTTTTGCGTGTGCTTGGCCCATATCCTTCTGAACCTTTCCTATCCATGTACCTGCCCATGTGTGTTTCAAATGCTGTTATAGCATCTGCTTCCACTACTTCGTCAGGCATGTCGCTCCATATACCCACTAAGTTCTAGGTGAAAGTGTTGCCCCTCAGGTTCGTGTTAATTCTTGACCCGTTCACCTCACAACATATGTCCATTTGTTTTTGATTCGCCTACCCTGGGTAAAAGCCTCTGTGCATTCACCCTATCTATTCCCTATTGTGTTTGAGGAATTTCATACTTGTCAGCAAGACATTGCAGCTCAGGCCCTACAAGAGATACCAGCTCATGATAATGTAATATCACAGCACGAGAAAGTGATGAATACTGGCAGATCACTTTTCGGTTGTTTGTTTTCCATGGGATGTGGCTGTCGATGGCAAGGTCATTATTTAGTGTCCATATCCAACTGTCCTTGAGATGGTGATGAGCCTCATTCTTAAACCACCTCTGAGTGTTTCCATTTTAAGGTCACTCCCAGTCTCTCAACAAACTACACAATTGAATGATTTGTATCTGGCATGCATCTGCACTATAATGCCAACAAAAATATCCATTATTGTGAAATGGGTTGTCCCAGACTACCTGTGATTGACACACATCGGGTAATTTCATGAAATGGCACCTCACTCAGGGATGCAACAAGTGTATTTTATGCATTTCTTGTCTGGCTTTAATTGAGCAATGCAAGGTCACTGACAATATAATGTATTGAAAAACATCTTTGCTACTTTAATGCAGTAATGCTGCTGAGAATAGAAATATTCTCCAATAGAATAGAAATCCAACAAAATGAAACAAAACGCTTACCTCACAGCCACCCGGGGATCCCTGTCCCCTTAAGACTGTCGGTTTGTTAGAACGCTGCACTGCTTAAAGGCTGGAAACAAAATATATGTTTGTGTATGACATCCCTGGAGTGCCTCAACATGCATTATCCAGAGTGTTTGCTGATGCTAAACACACCTGAGGATGGCACATCTACTTCCCCATCTGAAGCACAGCGATGGCAGTCCATTTGGGACAGTATTAAATGGCGCTGCACAGACTATTTTCACTGGCTGTGACTGTATCCAAATGACAGAACATGACCAGACAGATCCAAGTAAATCTCTAAAATTCCCCAGAGCTACAATTATTTGTTTACTTTCGTTCAAGCTGTGCTAGTGTTAACTTTCTAAGCGGTTTTAGCTTTTTTGTCATGTTAATCTTTTCAATTAATTACTCCCCTGTTTTCAATAATCCTTTTTGAAGAAAAATGTCTGGAGCCTTTCTGAAAAGCACAATATCTTTGAGAGGAAAAGATTGTGTAAATGCACAGTCTTTTGCCTAGAGTAAGGAGATTGAGAACCAGAGGACATAGGTTTAAGATAAGGGGGGGAAAGATTTACCAGAAACCTGAGGGACAACTAAACATAAAGGGTGGTGGGTGTATGGAATGAGGCGCCGGAGAAGGTGGTTGAGGCAGGTACTATCGTAACGTTTAAGACGCATTTAGATAGGTACACGGATGCGATTGGTTTAGAGGGATATAGGCCAAATGCAAGCAGGTGGGACTAGTGTAGATGAGGCTTGTTGGTTGGTGTGGGAAAATTGGGCTGAAAGGGCTGTTTCCCTGCTGTATGACTCTATTTATTGCATTTCAGCATGCTGATTAGAGTCAGTCATTGAATCAAACAGCACGTGATCAGGCCCTTCAGCCCCAACGTGGTCATGCCGACTAAGGCGTGACATCTATGCTAGTCCCCCTTCACATATTTGGCCCATATGCCTCTTAACCATGTACCTGTCCAAATGTTTTAAATATTGTGTAGGAAAGAAAGATTGTGTCTGATGAAGGGCCTCGACCCGAAACGTTATCCATTCCATCTCTCCAGAGATGCTGCTGTCCTGCTGAGTTTCTCCAGAATTTTGTGTCTACCCTCGTTTAAATATTATTGTTATACCTACCTCAACTACATCCTCTGGCAGCATGTCCCATATACCCACCACCCTCTGTGTAAAGGTGTTAACATGTAGCATGGCAAATTGAACCATTTTTATAAAGTGCAGTTTTACATGCGTTTGTGACATACAATTACAGTAAGATAACTAATATGGGAAATCTACAAGTATTGTACTTGAGATACTGTGTTTAGCCCCAAAATGACCAGCATCAACATAAAAGGGGATTAGGACAAGGGGATGTGCAACAAGACCTAGGTGTGCTTGTAAATCAGTCAAAAGGTTTTCAAGAGAGTTAGATTTAGTTCTTAGGGCTAAAGAAATCAAGGGATATGTGGGGAAAGAAGCAGGAACAAGGTACTGATTTTAGATGATCAGTCATGATTATATTGAATGGCGGTGCTGGCTCAAAGGGCGGAATGGCCTACCCCTGCACCTATTTTTCTATGTTTCTAAAATATCTCCAATCATACCGTACTTTAACTCTTTATGAAATTGTAACAATACAAATATTCAGCACATCAGTCAGAGAGCTATACAGCATGGAAACAATCCCTATGGTCCAACTTGGCTGGCATTCTGTGCTAGTCCTCACATGCCTGCCTGCAATTGGCCTATAGCCCTCCAAATCCTTCCTATTCATATACCTGCCAAATGTCTTTTGAAAGTCATAATTATATCTGCTTCTATGGCGTCTTTTGGCAGCGCATTCCAGATATTATCTATCTTCGGTGGGAAAGGTTTCTCATGAGATCGCTCTAAAATCTCTCTCCTCTCACCTATGCCTTCCAGTTTTAGAATCCTCTACTCTGTGAAGATGACTTTGAGAATTGGGTTTATCCAAGTACTTCATGATTTTATACATTTCAATAAGGTCTCTCCTCATCCTCCTGTTGCTAAGACAAAATTCTCAGCGTTCAACTTATCCCTATATTTCAAGTTTATAATTGCAGGCCAATATTCTGGTGAATCTTTTCTGCATCCTTTCCAACTTAATACTGTTCTTCCTGTAGGTGAGTGACCAGCACTGCAGACCGTACTCCATGTGTGGTCTCACCATTGTACAGCTGCATCATGAGGTTCTAATCTTGGCACTCAATACCATTCCCAATGAAGGCAAGCATGCTAAAATGCCTTCTTCACCACTCTGCCCACCCGAAACGCCACTTTCACCTGTTCTCCTTGATCTTTCTGTTCCGCAACACTCTTCAGGGCTCTACCATTTACTGTTCAACTCCTGCTCATGTTTGATATCTAAAGTATAATGCCTAAAGGGACTGTCCCACTTGGGCCGTCACTTACTTGACAGGCCGGTAGTAACTGACGCGCGACGGTCCCGCGAGCGTCATCATGCGCCCGCACAGTCGTCGGGAGCGCGTGACGTCATTTGAAGATAGACACAAAATGCAGGAGTAACTCAGCGGGACCGGCAACATCTCTGGAGAGAAGCAATGGGTAATGTTTCGGGTCGAGATTCTTCTTCTGTCTGAAAGAAGAGTCTTGACCCGAAATGTCACCCATTGCTTCTCTCCAGAGATGCTGCCGGTCCCGCTGAGTTACTCCTGCATTTTGTGTCTATTTTCAATTTTCTTGGCCCCGTTCTAGGAGCAGGAGTGGGGGCGGATCCGGATCCACAACGGCCGTGAGCCCCAGGCTGAGTTCGATGATCGTTTGCCTGCTTCTGCTGCTGTTGGAGGAGAGACGTTGCGCTGTGCCGCGCCAGGGTCTTGGGCCTGTCCCACTCTGGCCGTCAGTTATGCGATAGGCCGGTGGCCCACTCCTCCACACCACTCCATGCGCCCGTCCCCGCGCTACCCACACGCTACCAGGACACGTAAATGGCGCGCTAAAGACAGCCAAGTGGGACAGGCCCTTAAATTCGGTTGGCTTCCCTTGGCCCACCTTCCAGAAAGAGCTAGACTCTGCTGATATTTGATATTCTCTGCCTTGCATATTCTTCTATACTATCCATTATACCACCAATTTTGTTATAATCTGCAAATATACCTAAATATACCTACATTGTTTCTTTTCCAATCTCACTTCACAATTTTGCTACCTTATTACCAAGGATGGACAGTTTTGATGGGCCATCATGGTCGAGTTGGGTGAAGGGCCTATTCCCCTGCTGTAAGACTACGAGTCACAAAACCAAGCCACAGGTCCTTCTGAAGCGAGTCTTCATGTATTAATCAATAACAGTGTGATAACTGAGGGAACGGAATGGCCTTGATGTTTTTTTTCACTACTCCTGCGTCATTGTGGTAAAGGACTCATAATATTTTTCATTCTTTTAATCACCATAACATGTTATTGTGTTTTGTTTTATAACCCACAGGGACATATTTCCAGGATATGGCATATACATGTGTACAAAACAGTTAAATAGCAAAATTAAGAGTCACAAACAGTAAACAAATCCAGTGAATACAGCTGATACAACAGCTACACTGGAGCACTTTACAATCAGGAGCCCCTAGAATACAGGGAAGCATAGTCACAAGGAACTACAGATGCTGGTTTGAAAGATACAAAGTGCTGGAGGAACTCAGCAGGTCAGGCAGCATCTCAGGAGAACATGGATAGTTGACTTTTCAGGTTGTGACTCTTATTCAGCATTTAAGTTCACTGAAAGTGGCAATATAGATAAGTAGGGTGGTGAAGAAGACATATGGCATGGTTTGAAGAAGGGTCTCAGCCAGAAATGTCACCTAGCCTTGTTCTCCAGAAATGTTGTCTGACCTGCTGAGTTACTCCAGCACTTGGTGTTCTTTTGAGCATCTCTGGAAGACCTGGATAGGCAAAGTTTTGGGTCGGGGCCTTTCTTCAGTTTGCAGGGAGCTATATTCTGCACACAAAGTAACGTGAACACATGTATTTTCAAAAATCTCAAAATTGTTTCTTTAAGTTATAAAAAAAACAAGCAGAAAGAAAGTAAAAGGTATAACGATAGCATTGAGTTATTTATCTTACTGAAAACAAAATATTAAAGGATGGTGAGATTTCAATGCAAAATGATGTTAAAATATGCTGAATTCAGCAACTATATTTAGAAATGTACAGCATTTAAAGAGTGGGCTGTAAGTGTATCAGCAGCAAATAGAAGCTAGCCAGAAAAAAATTGAGTCTCCTTAGAGACTAAAGAGACCTATGTGCGGAGGTGTTGGTGAAGTCCTAAATGAATACATTGGTTTTTACCAAGGGAAAGGAAAGGAAGATAGTGCACTCAGGGGTGAATACGTGGATAATCTGGAGCACGTCAGTTTCAGCAAGTGGAGGTGTTGGAATGTCTTGGATGCATAAGGATTGATAAATCCTCTGGACACGATGAGACCCATTCCAGATAACCAAAGTGAACAATGACAGGAGATAGCTGGGATCCTGACTGAGATTTTATCATGTGTAGGAAGGAACTGTACATGCTGGGTTAAATCTCAGATAGACACAAAATGCAGGAATAACTTAGTGGGACAGGCAGCATCTCTGGAGAGAAGGAATGGGTGACGTTTCGGGTCGAGACTCTTCTTCAGACTGAAGCAAGATCTCAATCCGAAATATCACCCATTCCTTCTCTCCAGTGATGCTGCTCGTCCCGCTGAGTTACTCCAGCATACTGTGTCTATCTGAGATTTTATCATATTTGCAATCCACAGGTGGAGTGCCAGAAGATTGAAGGATAACTAACGCTGTCCCTTTACTGAAGAAGGGCAAGAGGGATAAATCAGGTAACGACAGACTAGTGAGGCTTACTTCAGTAGTAGGAATATTATTAGGGGGGGAATTCTAAAGGGATAGGACTTATGTATATTTAAAATGGTATGGGCATATTAGAGATTGTCAGTGTGGCTTTGTGCGGGGGAAATCCCGTCTCACTAATTTGATTGAGGTATTTTGAGAAGGTAACTAAGGACACTGGTGAAGGCAAGGCAATATATGTCGTCTACATGGATTTCAGTAAAGCATTTGACACGCTGTTCCAGAAGGTTAAGACACACAGAATCCAAGGCGAGATGCCTGACTGGATCTTAGATTGCCTTGGTGATAGGAAACAGAGGGTAGTGGTAGAAGGCTAGTTTTCTGTTCGGAAATCTATGACCAGTGGTGCACCAGAGGGATTGGTGCCGAGATCCAAGTTTAACAATTTCAATGTAAGTACAGTAGGTAGGATCAGTACATTTGTAGATGTCACAAAAATTAGCGGTGTTATGAATAATGAGCTTGGCTATCTACAGCTACAACAGGATGTAAATAAGATGCAACATTGAGCAGATAGAATTATAATCTTGCAAGTATGAAGTGAGGTATTTTGGGAAGTTAAATAGAAGTAGGGCATTTATAGTAAAAAGTAGGGTGATAAGGAATGCTGGTGATAGATGGACACTGTGGACGGCTGGATTGTGATCATGTAAAGTCTTCCCACTGACTGGATAGTACGCATCCAAAAAACCTTTCACTGTACCTCGGTACAGGTGACAATAAACTAAACTAAACTTGGGGGTTCAAGTTTAGGGTTCCCTGAAAGTGACAACATAGAATTGTAGGGTGGCAAAGAAGGCATATTGCATGTTTGTCTTTATTGGATGGGGCATCTCTATATAACTAAATGTCTTTGTCTTGTTTGTGCCCACGATGTGGGTCTGTGTCAATCTGGTTAATTCCTATCTTCCTCCAAACGTTAGGCCACAGTCTTCCCATTTTCACATCCTATTCGCATTTCTCCGACCTCTACCCCATTGGCGATAAACATCTTCCCGTCGCATTTACACCTGTATTTCCGAAGTTTTTAATTGTTGAAATTTTAAAAAACAGCCCAATTTCTTCAAACTCACCTATTTCGGCAAAAAACGTCACAATGCACTCGCAAGGCAGGACAGGCCACTCTGGGAAAGAGGGGCACTCCAGCGCTCCAAACCTCCCTCCCCATCCCCCCTCCCCCCTCCAGTGCACCAATCACAATGGGCTCTCAAGGTGCCGAGTGCCACACCTCTGCCCCCACCCCCTCGGGTTATTCATGATTAAAGTTTCAAAAATAGCTAAACGGGTTGCGTTGGGGGAACGGGTGAGTGCCGGAATATTGCGTTGGGGGAGCAGACCCAATGTGTCTGCACTTGGTCTAGTAGAATATAAAAGTTGCGCTGTTGAGTTGCAACTTTACAAAATACAGCTTGGACCACACTTGAATTACCCTGTGCAGTTGCCACACTACATTAAGGACGTGGTTGCACTGGAGAGAGTGCAGAGAGATTCACCAGGATGTTGCCTGGATTGGAAGACTTCAGTTGTGGTGAGAGAATGAACTGGTTAGGTTTGTTTTCCCTAGGAGTGAATGAGGCTGAGGTCCTTTAAGGTATTGTATTGGTACTGAGGTATTGTTCGATTCCCCTCTACCCCATTGTAGACATTGGACTTTATCTATGGAACTGATGCACTACAATGCTGAGAATTCTATTCTGCACTCTGTATCTTGCACTTTGCTCTACCTATTGTACTTAAGTTTGACTTGATTGTATTACGTGCAGTATCTGCTTTTCAACTAAGGTTTTCACTGTACCTCAGTACACGTGACAATAATAAACCCTAACCTGTGCCTGTAAATGATTATGCATAATTAACGGACATATGGTGGAAGAGATAGCATGAATCCTATCATTTGTACTCAATGTATCACTTCATTTGGGCAGATTAAAAGAGCGTGGTAGCATGGTGATTATGTTATTAATAATCTAGAGGACAGACTAATGGTCTGGAGTATCCTCCGGAATGTTGCCATGTACACCACCTTCTGCATGCAAAAGATAAAAGCAATGGAATGACTCCGCGATTGTTGGGATTTGTGCTTCAACGGAAATATCCCCACCAGGAACAAACGGCTCGGCATCTAATTAATCTTACCAGGGTAAGGAAATGAACAATTTAAACTGCAACCATCACCAAAAAAAAGCAAAAAGCTCAGCAAAGTTTCTTTAAACATTTTTTGCAAACACAAGATGCAAAAAAATACCCATGGACCACATGCCCTGCATGAATAACTAAAATACTATGCAAAGTCATGGAGGAGTAACATTTCTGGTCAAGCGTTTCAGTGTAACATTGTCTGCACTGTCAGGTGGAAGTAGAAGATCTTATAACACTCTTTGAATGGGGAATTCTGAAAGTCAAGGCTGATATTCGCATCTCGACTGACAACAGCAGGGTAGATTATCGTGCCCTTAGCTGTAATGCTGCTCGTGAGATCTTGCTGCATGTAAAGTGGCTGCTGAATTTGTTCACCTTTCAATGACACTAAATTTCCACTGTGCTGCAGTTAGTGGACAGATAACTAGTGGGTACTGGACAGATAACTAGTGGATATTAGACAACAATGTACAAGAGCAGCAGGTATTAGAATGCCGCAGGTTTGAC
The DNA here is from genome assembly GCA_963514005.1 of Raja brachyura. The sequence goes on along the minus strand of OY740788.1, from coordinate 63,520,684 downwards.
ATGGTAATCTTAGTGTAAGTGATATCACTGTGGTGGTTTCTATTTACACCAAGATGCCACGGTAAGAGCTGTAATGTTAATTTGGAAATTCCAGCCATTCATCACCATGTCACCTGGTCCTTCTGGACTCCAATCAGGGAAAATTGTGATGCAAATCTTGGTTCATTGAACAGGTGCTGCGAGAGATGAAAAATGAAACTTTTCCACCCAGCATCACGTATTAAATGTAAATAACCTTTAGAAAGGATGTAACTTTAGAAAGGAGATGAGGAAGAATTTATTTCATCAGAGGGTCATGAATCTGTGGAATTGCCACAGATGGCTGTGGAGACTGCCATTGGGTATTTTTATGGTGGAGATCAACAGATTCTGAAATAGTAAGGGTGTCAAGGGTTATTTGGAGAAGGCAGGAGAATGGGGTTTAGAGAGAAAGTTAGATCAGCTATGATTGAATGGCAGAGTGGACTCGATGGACCGAATGGCCTATTTCAGCTCCTATGACCTGTGAACATATAGCAGCTTTTTGAGCAAATATAAAAAAAGCAACTTGAAAATTAAAATTGGAATTCAGAAGAGGAAGAGTAAAATATATATATATATATTCCGCATCAGCAAACAGCAGCACCAAATGCATTTAGGGTACGCATAAAGAAAAGTTCATATGATAAGGTGCAGAGGGATTTGAATGGAAAGTATGTGTGTTACAAATATAACAACTGAATGGATCTAGAATCTATTTTCACACCTGTTACTTCAGATTTTCTACTGTGTCTGAGTGTGTGGCATGTTCGCACTTGATGTGGCTTGAGACCTGTCTCTCAGATGCTGATTTGCTCTCTTGGGTCTAATTGTTTGCAACAAGTAATTAAACATTTTGCTCTCCAGAAACATGTTCCAATATGGTCCAAACACAGCTATCTGTTTGCAGTCAGTTTTGTATCATATGCATTGTACACACCTAATAAAAGCACGAAAGCCTGATTCATGCACTTGCGAAAGTAATTAAAATAATAAATTTGTGATCACATTTATTAACTCTGCCACCCAAAAAAATCATGTGTATCTATGTTTGCGAATACAGAATGATAATATGTTTTGTGAACCAGTCTGTTTGTTTAGAAATATTTCCCAAGTGAATTTAAATGAAATGTTGCAAGATCTATTTTTACACAGAAGCAAAAGCTCAATATGTGTCTATGAGGAGAAACAGTGACATTTAATGGTTTATTGACATGAAGCTGGAACATAAACAAAGGTGATAGAATTACATGGGAAAATACACAACAGGGAAAAAAATATTTAAAATGTGCGTTATCTCCTGTCACAGCAGTCTGAATCTTGCAGGATGACTCGAACGGTCAAATATTTGATGGCGAGGTTTTGAAAACAAATTTGCAATCAGTTTTGTTCCAATAATAGGTCACATTTAGAGTGTTGTGTTCAGTTTTTGGCACCATGTTATAGGAAAGATGTTGTCAAGCTGGACAAGGTGCAGAGAAGATTTATGTAAGTCCCTTACAGTGAGAGACAGGTGAAGATAAATGTAGGTCCCTTACAGTCAGAGACAGGTAGATTTATATTGGGTAACAAGAACTTTGGTTCTGTTTTCATTAAGGAAGACACAAACAATCTCCCAGAAATACTAGGGGACCAGGGATCTAGTAGTGGGAGGGAGGAACTTAAGGGAATCCACATTAGTCAGAAAATGTTGTTAGGTAAACTGTTGAGACTGAAGGCAGATGAATCCCTAGGGCCCCGATGGTCTGCATCCGAGAGTACTTAAGGAGGTGGCCCTAGAAATCGTGGATACATTGGTGATCATTTTTCAATGATCTCTCGACTCTGGATCAGTTCCGGTGGACTGGAGGGTAGCCAATATAACGCCACTTTTAAAGAAAGGAGGAAGAGAGAAAACGGGGAATTTATGGACCAGTTAGACTCGGTAGTGGGGAAGAAGCTAGAGTCGATTATTAAAGAAATTGTAGCAGTGCATTTGGACAGCGGTAACAGGATCAGTCAAAGACAGCATGGATTTATGAAGGGGAAATCATGCTTGACTAATCTTTTGGAATTTTTTTAGGATTTAACAAGTAGAATAGATATGGGAGAGTCTGTAGATGTGGTGTATCTGGACTTTGATAAGGCCTTTGACAAGATTCAAGATTCAAGAGAGTTTATTGTCATGTGTCCCTGATCGGACAATGAAATTCTTGCTTTGCTTCAGCACAACAGGACATAGTAGGCATGACTACAGAACAGATCAGTGTGTCCATATACATTGTATAAATATATACACACATGAATAAATAAACTGATAAAGTGCAAATAACAGATAATGGGTTATTAATGTTCAGAGTTTTGTCCGAGCCAAGTTTAATAACCTGATGGCTGTGGGGAAGGAGCCATTCCTGAACCTGGTCGTTGCAGTCTTCAGGCTCCTGTACCTTCTACCTGAAAGTAGCAGGTAGACAAAGTCCCGCACTAGAGATTAGTGTGCAAAATCAGAGCACATGGTATTGGGGGTAGACAATTGACATGGATAGAGAACTGGTTGGCAGACGGGAAGCAAAGAGTAGGAATTAACGGATCCTTTTCAGAATGGCAGGCAGTGACTAGTGGGGTGCCGCAAGGCTCGGTGCTTGGACCCCAGTTGTTTACAATATATATTAACGATTTAGATGAGGGAATTAAATGTAACATCTCTAAGTTTGCGGATAACACAAAGCTGGGTGATAGTGCGAGCTGCAAGGAATGATGCCAGGAGGCTGCAGGGTGACTTGGATAGGTTGGTGAGTGAGCAGAAGCATTGCAGGTGCAGTATAATGTTGATACATGTGAGGTTATCCACTTTGATGGCAAGAACAGGAAGGCAGATTATTATCTGAATGGTGTCAGATTAGGAAAAGGGGCGGTGCAACGAGACCTGGGTGTGCATGTGCATCAGTCACTGAAAGTAAGCATGCATTTACAGCAGGCAGTGAAGAAAACCAATGGCATGTTGGCCTTCATTGCGAGAGGATTTGAGTTTAGGAGCAAGGAGGTCCTACTGCAGCTGTACAGAGCCCTGGTGAGACAGCACCTGGAGTATCGTGTGCAATTTTGGTCTCCTAATTTGAGGAAGGGCATTATTGCTATTGCAGGAGTCCAGCGTAGGTTCACCAGGTTAATTCCCGGGATGGCGGGACTGACGTATCATGAATGAATGGGTCGACTGGGCTTGTATTCGCTGGAATTTAGAGGATGAGAGGGAATCTTATAGAAACATATAAAATTCTTGGAGGATTGGACAGGGTAGAGGCAGGAAAAATGTCCCCGATGTTGGGGAGTCCAAAACCAGGGGTTACAGTTTAAGAATATGGGGTCGGCCATTTAGGACTGAGATAAGGAAAAATGTTTTCACCAAGAGAGTTGTGAATCTGTGGAATTCTCTGCCACAGAAGGCAGTGGAGGCCAATTCACTGGATGTTTTCAAGAGCAAGTTAGATTTAGCTTTTAGTGCTAAGGGAATCAAGGGATATGGAGGAAAATGCCAGAACGGGGTACTGATTTTGGATGATCAGCCATGACCATATTGAATGGCGGTGCTGGCTTGAAGGGCCGAACGGTCTACTCCTGTACCTGTTTTTCTATCTTTCTATATTTCTATGAGGATGTTGCTCGGACCTCAGTGTCTGAGCTATAGGGAAAGATTGAGCAGGCTAGGATTTTATTCCTTGGAGTGCAGGAAGACAAGGAGTGATCTTATAGAGGTATACAGAGTCATGAGAGGAATAGCTTGGATAAACTCAAAGTCTCTTGCCCAGAGTAGGGGAATTGAGAAACAGAAGGCAAAGGATTAAGGTGAGGGTGGAGGGAAGATATAATAGGAACCTAAGGGGTAACATTTTACACAATGGGTGTATGGAACAGGCTGCTGGAGGAGGTAGTTGAGGCAGGTGCTATCATGAAGTTTAAGAAACTTTTAGACAGGTACATGGATGGGATAGGTTTAGAGGGTTATTGCACATATGCAGGCAGGTGGAACCAGTGTAGATGGGGCATGTTGGTTGGTGTAGACAAGTGGACTGAAGGGCCAGTTTCCACGATGTATGACTCAATGACTACGGTTAATACAATTAACCTTGACATTTCCATAATGCTCTCAAATTTGCTAAAACGTGATTTTCTGCATCATAGATTCTATAATCCAATCCAAAAGCCCATTTCACAGTACTCGTACCTGGTGTAACCGATTCCCTAATGTCACTCATCGACTTACTTTTACAAATGCTTTGTTTCCCTACTGTTTTCGCCAAATTTTGAAATCAAGTCTCGGGCTATGTTGTGCTTCAGCCTACCCTGACATGATGGGAGGAACAGGAGTCAAGCTAAGTTTCAGATCTTTCTAACCCCATCTCCTAATCACTTCTTCACAATGCTAAGAACTTAAGCTTTTTGGCTGCTTTCATCATTATTGAACTCAGTTAAAACGTACTTTTTAAAATGACTTGCTCCCACTTCCAAAATGAAAGCTGAACCGCAAAAGGGGAAAAAAACTGTCAGACGTTGAAAAAAAAAACTATTGCAATGACAGAACATGTGGGATATAGCAGAGTAATAAATACAAATTACTGTGTGTAATGATTGTCGGCCCACCGAGTCCACGCCGACCATGGACTCACACTAGTTCTATGTTACCCCAATTTCTCATTATTTTCCTACACACTGGGGGCAATTTTACAGAGACCAAATAACCTACAAACCCGCACATCTTTGTGATGTGGGGGGAAACCGGAGCACCCGGAGGAAATCTGTGGACTCAGGGCGAATGTGCAAACTCCACACGGACAGCACCCGAGGTCAAGATCGAACTCAGGACTCTAGTGCTGTGAGGCATCTATCGATAGGAGTTTATTACAATAAGAGTTAATTGATATTTATTACAACATGAGGGGGTGACATCAGGGAATTGGTAACACAAGGATGAAGAAGTAATAGTCATTTGTGACTCAGGGCACTTACGTTTGTCACATTCACATGTTAAATTCACATTTAAAGATCATACCAGAGTTCCAAATCCTAGGGTCCAAAAATGTTCATTCCGCACTTCAAGTACACCATCCAAAGTGGAGACCTGCCACAGAAACACCAAACTATTAACTTGCAGTGACATTTTAAGACTTACTTATAAGCAGCTTCAACGTTTCATAACTGCTTTCATTAGGACTTGTCAAGTTACTTAACCATGGAAGCACAGAAAAATTACATAGCAGAACGCTTTGGTTTTGAAAGATCATTATTATGATGCTATCAAACTATCTTTTTAGATACACATGGATAGAGCATGGAAACAAAGCCCTTCGGCCCATTGTGCCCACGCCAACCATCGATCAACCTTTAACACTGGTTTAATGTTATACCATTTTCTCATCCATTCCCTACACACTGGGGACTATTTTACAGATGTCAATTAACTTAAAATCCCTGCGCTTATTTGGGACGAGGGAGGAAATCAGAGGGCCTGGAAGAAACCCATGCGGTTTCTTCCAGGCCCACACAGTGAGAATGTGCAAGCTCTACACGGTCAGGAGTGAATGAGGGTCTCTGGCCCTGAGGCAGCACCTCTACCATCTGCATCACTGTGTTACCCTATTCTTTCCAAAACATTTTTCAAAAGGTACATATTGGGCAATGAAAAGATCATTCTTGATAATAAAAAAAGCAGCATGGAGAATGTTTCAGGGTTTTTGCTGCTGCTTTAAGCTGTCACGTTTCTTCTAGCCGTTAGTTGTGCAATCTACTGTCCTACATGTCAGCCACTCAATTTAACTCCTCACAAGGCAATTATGTCGCCAAAGGACGTGCCGTTCAATAATCTTGAAAAGGACCAATAAATCACTTTCGAAAACAAATAAAACTGTAGAATCTGAAACAACAGTAGAAATGCTGGAAGAACCAATAAAACAGCAGCTGTGGAAAGAAAAATCAGTTAATGTTGGGTCAGGGACACATCAGAACTGTGCGATGAGCACAAGGGAATCAGGGGTGAAGACCTACACCCTCCACTCCTCCCCCAGTTTTGAGGAAGAGTTCTTGACCCAAAATATCAACACCATTGCTTTCCTGACGAATACTACCTGATCTGCTGAGTTCTTCCAGCAGTTTCTCCCTTTAATATTCAGATCCTTTGTACTTTTGCTGGACACAAGGAACTGCAGATAGACAATAGACAATAGGTCAAGGAGTAGGCCATTCGGCCCTTCGAGCCAGCACCGCCATTCACTGTGATCATGGCTGATTATCCACAATCAGTATCCCGTTCCAGCCTTCTCACCATATCTCCTGACTCCGCTATCTTTAACAGCTCTATCGAACAGATGCTGGAATCTTACATAGAACTTAATGCCTCTGTTATGCATCTATCCTAAAACAGCAGTACTCTTTATCTATACTCTGTGGACAGCTTGATTGTAATCATGCTTAGTCTTTTCTTTGACTGGATAGGAAGCATGCAAACAAAAGCTTTTTACTGCACCTCGATACACATGACAATAATAAAGTAAACTGAAAAAATTGAAATACCTTACCATTATTCTAATACAGAGAACTTAGAAGATATTTATTTGCAGGAATTCATCACTGAAGGGATATCTAACTGAGTGCATATGATAACATTACCAGCATCTGCAGTTCTTTCTTAAACATAACATTCAAGTGTCTGCTCCTGCAATACGTTTATCTGCTTGCAATGTTGGTTGAGCGACCAGCGATGGTCAGGACACCGTCTTCCTCGAAAAGTGCATTAAATCCATTGTACTTTAATGTCTCAAGTGAAAGACAATATCGCAAGCAGCATAGCAATAAAATGTCAGTCTACAATATGTTAAATGGATTAAACACTTAAACCAGCTGAAATTCAACAGCTTCTCAGTAACCTGAGAAATAAATGTTTAAGAAACATTAAGATGGGTACATGGATAAGATAGGTATAGAGACATATGGGCCAAAAGCAGGCAAGTGGGACTAGTATAGATGGGACATGTTTGTCGGTGTGGGTATGATTCCATTACTCTCTATGACTAACTCTGGATGTAGCCATTAACGTCTTCATCTTTCAAAACTTTCCGTCATCTGGCCCTGCTTCCTATGAGTACACAAATAATCAAATTTTCTCAACTTGCACTCGTGGAAAATCAAGTTAGATGCGGGGTGGAAGATTGCAACCTTCACGTGGTCCGCCCCGTTTCGACTAATGCAATCAACTCGACGTGCACAAACGGAAGATCAAATAGAACAAGTTGTCCTACAACTTTAAGCTGTGCACGCCTCACGAAAGAAGAAGAAGTTAGATGCAAGTATATGCCAATCTGGGTGTAGGAAGGAGCTGCAGATGCTTGTTTATACCAAAGGTAGACACAAAATGCTGGAGCAACTCAACAGGTTAGACATCATCTCGGAGAATAGGTGACGTTTCAGTTCAGAACACCCTTTAGGTCTGAAGAAGGCAACCGACCCGAAACGTCACCTATTCCGTTTCTCCAGAGATGCTGCCTGACCCGCTGAGTTATTTATATCTGAGTGATTGGGAACATCCCAAATTCTTTAATGTTGCAATAAAAACAGATGGATCTGTGATTTAGTTAAAATGAAAATGTAGCCACTATGGAAGCCTTCCAGTTTAATATATCTGGGTAAATGACTTGTGACATACAAGACAGAAAGGATTCAAACAGTGTATAATGGAAGCAAATATTATTGTTATTCTCAAGAATCTTTATTCCAATGCATACCTCTCTGAGAAGCTTGTCCAACTGCCCAATCACATGCGAAGGTGTTGTCTGCAAAAATAAATACCAGACAGGTCACAAATTGCACCCTTCATGCAAAGAACAAACCTTTTCATGAAATTAACATCTGCCTCTCATCATTTTCAACCCCTTTCCTTGCCAACAGGACCTCACGTTCCACACCAATAAATAGCCAAAGCTGTAACGAGTGAATTTTATACTGTACTTTTCATTGATAATCTAAAAACTGATTCCATCAACAACTTGGTGTTATAATATGTCATAAAGACACAACATGCTGGATAACTCAGCAGAACAGGCAACATCTCTGGAGAACACGGATATGTGACATTTTGAGTCAGGACCCTTCTTCAGATGGATACAGGTGAGGAGGTTTTTGATAAACAGACGGTTGGACAAAGGGGAGAGATGAGAAAGGAATGCGTGAGTCAGAGTGATACATCGTGGAAACAGGCCCTTTGGCCCAACTTGCCCACACCGGACAACATGTCCCATCTACGCTAGTCCCACCTGTCCGCATTTGGTCCAAATCCCTCCAAACTTGTCCTATCCATGTACCTGTCCATCCGTTTCTTAAACGATGGGATAGGCCCAGCCTTAACTACCTCCTCTGGCAGCTTGTTCCATACACCTACCACTTTGTGAAAAAGTTACTCCACGGATTCCTATTAAATCTTTTCCTACCTTGAACCTACGTCCTCTGGTCCTTGATTCCCCTACTCTGGGCAAAAAACTGTGCATCTATCCGATCTATTCCTCATGATTTTGTGTACCTCATTAAGATCTCCCCTCATTCTCCTGCGCTCCATGGAATAGAGATCCAGCCTACTCAACCCCTCCCTATAGCTCAGACCCTCTAGTCCCGGCAACATCCTCGTAAATCTTCGTAGTAGCATCCTCCCAACATCTATATGCAATACTCTGACAGATGAAGGCCAATGTGCCAAAAGCCTATTCAACTCCGATCTACCTGCGACTCCACCTTCAAGGAACCGTGCACCTGCCATCTTAGATCCCTCTACTCTACACTCCCCAGAGCCCCACCATTCATTCTGTAGGTCCTGCCCATGTTAGACTTCCCAAAATGCAACACCTCCATTTCTGTGTATTAAATTCCATCAACCATTACTCAACCCAGCTGGCGAATCGATCAAGATCCTGCTGCAATTTTCCACAACCATCTTCACTATCTGCAAAATCACTCAATTTTGTATCATCAGCAAATTTGCTAATCTTGCCATGTATGTTCTCATCCAAATCATTGATATAGATGACAAACAATAAAGGGCCCAGCACTGAACCCTGAGACACACCACTAGTCACAGTCCTCCAGTCTGGGAAACAACCTTCCACCATCACCCTCTGCTTCCTCCCATAAAACCAGTTTTCGATCCATTCAGCTATCTTAGATTCCTTGTGATCTAACCTCCCAGAGCAGCCTGCCATGCGGAACCTTGTCGAATGCTTTGCTGAAGTCCTTATATACAACACCTACAGCTCTGTCCTCATCTATCTTTTTGGTCCCATCTTCAAAAAATCAATCAGATTCGTGAGACACAACCTCCCACGTACAAAACCATGCTGACTATCAGTCCTTGTTCATCTAAATGCATGAGTGTGTGAGACAAAAGGATTGAAGATTTATGAAATGTGAAGTTAAAGGAAGGAATGTAGGTGGAAGAGGAGGGGACCAACAGGTGTTAATCCAGGTGGGGCGAGAGAGGGGTGCAAAAAAAATTCTCAAAAAAATTGGAGAATTTGATGTTCATACAGTTGGGTTGTAAGCTACCCAAGAGGAATTGTTTCTGTATGTTATAAAATGCCAAATGTTCTCCCAAGATGCAAGATGACAAAGTATACAAATCTGACAATATTAAAATTTGACACACTCAATCGTGTGTCAATCATATGATTCTTTTGAAAAGAAATTATGTTTTATTCTACACAATGCATTTTGTTGTCTTTGTACTGTACACTGACAATGACAATTAAAATTGAATCTGAATCTGAATCGGACAATTCGAGCAAGAACCTAATTTATTGGTAATCAGATATATTTTCTGTATTTGGTTGGACATTTGATATGAGATCGCCTACCTGAAGTAGCACCTTTCCACTGTAGACACTCATTGGATACATGGTGCCAAATGTCATAACTGCGATAGCTATAGCTGAAGCTGTATCCACAGCAAAATAATTACTGGGAATGGAGGAGAAAAATAGTTGGTGAGTAAAGGTTAATGATATACACTTCTATTTTTTTTAGTCTGTAGATTTCGATATTGTAGTTTTTACTGATTGATTTTCTATGGTGCAAAAGGGTGCAGTTTAGTTAAGAAAATCTGGTTCAATTATAATGCCAGTTGAGCAGATTCACAACATATCTGTGGGATTGAGAAAAATGGAGTTAGAACTGGATGCTGTCAACAAAAAAAAAAAGTCAATTGCTGGGTCACGATTGCTGGGTTAAAATCCCGGAACTTTTTCCCTGACAGGAATGCAACGGTTCAAGAAGGCAACTTCTCAAGGGCAATTATTGACGGGCAGTTAAACACTAATTTACCCTGTGAAGTCCACATCCCTCGAATAGAATATAACGCAATTACTTCATGCCTACAGATTTCTTCTTTAAAATATGACCAGAGGGTGTAGAAAAAACAGGAAATAGCCAAGGGAAACATTGCAGTCAAAAACAATGGCAGAAAATAAATTTATGCTCAAATGGACGTTTAGGTTTAATTTATTACAGTTGCATGTACCGAGGTACAGTGTTATCAGGCAACTGAATCATCCTACCACAACTAGAGAGGAGTGCTGAACTATACTATCTACCTCTTTGGTGACCTTCGGACAATCTTTGATTGGACTTTGCTGGCTTTACCTTGTACTAAATGTTATTCCCTTAAAATGTATCCATACTCTGTAAATGAGTCGATTGTAATCACAAATGGTCTTTCTGCTGACTGGATAGCACCCAACAAAAGCTTTTCACTGTGCCTCAGTACACGTGATAATAAGCTAAACTGAAACTGAAAAGCTTTCCGTTGCGTGCTATCCAGTCAATTAAAACACTATACATGATTACAATCCAGCCATTAACAGTGTACAGATACAAGATAAAGAGTATAACATTTAGTGCAAGGTAAAGTCCAGTAAAGTCCATTGACGATAGTTCAAAGGTCTCCAATGAGGTAGATGGGAGGTCAGGACCTCATTCTAACTGGTGGGAGGACTGTTCAGTGGCCTGATAGCAACTGGGAAGAAATTGTCCCTGAATCTGGAGGTATGCCGTTTCAAGTTTCTGTACCTGTTGCCTGATGGGATAGGGGAAAAGAGAGAATGGCGGGAGTGAGACTGGTCCTTGATTATGCTCGTTGCTTTGATGAGGCAATGTGAAGTGTAAATGGGGTCAATGGAAAGGAGTTTGGTTTGCGTGATAGTGTGGGCCTATGTACACATGGTGTAGAAAACGACAAAAGCAGGGGTGTGTGGTTAGACATTGAAAGAGACACACTAAGAATAACTGAATTAATTCTGTAGAGAAGGGAAATCACAGGTGAGGTTTGTTGTTTCCATGAGTAATTTAAAAAAATGATTTTTTAAACCGCATTTTCTATACCTTTATGTCTGGTTTCCAAATGCATCATAGCTCAATGGTAATGCAGAACATGCAATGTACACCACTTACTTTATTTCAATCAACATGTAGGTGATGCAAAGTGCCAATGCTCCTGCAAGGTCAATCAGGACAAATGGGTTCATACGAGGAAGCAAAATGCTGCTTAGACTTGGAATTATTCCACATAAGCTGAAAGTGAAATATAAATAAGATTTTCAGAAATAGTTCTTTTCTGAAACTATTTCATAGTCTTCTTAAGTATAATAGCATTATTTAATTTATTGACTAACAAAATTATGGATACAAAATTTGATGTTAGCATTATAATACTTTTTAGAAAATAGAACAGTAAGTACAGCACAAGAAGGGCCCTTCGGCCCACAATGTTTGTCCTGAACATGATGCCAAGTTAAACTGATCCCATCTGCCTATACATGATTGAAAACTTCAAAACCTTTGAAGACATATTGTTTTTCCTTGTTATCCCATTAATTAATACTAAGAACTGCTGTCCTGGCAGTTTTCATCAGGAGTCTTGGAAACACAGCCTGCAAGGAGATAACTTGGCAACTCTATTAATGTAAGCACAGACATGAGCAAAAAGCAATATGCTGGAGGAACTCAATAGGTCAAGCAGGATCTGTGGAAGAAAATGTTCTGATGATGTTTTGGTCAGGACCCTTCTTGAGACTGAAGACGTTTTTTGCCTGATTCCAGCATATGTAGTCTATTGTATCACAATTAAGGCTTGTTAAATCAACGTTGCCACACTGAGAATTTTTTTAACTGTTTAGAAAAATTTCTCACTTTCAGCATGAATAAATTGAAGAATCTACAGGCATCCACATGTTTTGTATATCACGGCAAGACTTGGTAAAAGTAAGAACAATTTAAAAAATGGTTTGCAGCTATTTCGTCTGCCAATGTTGTCTACACTAATTGTAATTTTTACTTGCAACGACTTTTAAGATGTTCAAACCACAAACAGTAAAGAATAAATGGATGGAAATAACTAACATTTATGCAGCTGGCAAAAAAAAATGTCCATTTGCAAAACAACTTTCTCAAACCCACTCACATAATAATAGAGTGAATCCCTGGGTGTGATTGAGAAGCTGTAACCTGATCCAAAGTTGAAGATGATGTAATAATCTTCATGAGTAAAGCTTTAGTGCTTTATAATCATCAGAGTTCAACGATGAAATTACAGCCCTGTTGTTACTCCAGGGTATTTATTTTATGTATTAAACAATATACTATACTGTATATTATACTATTCATATGTTCAAGTTTGCCCTTTCCCTTAAAATGCAGGTGCCAATGAATGCTCCTATCCTTGCTTTTAAAGCATGACATAATCCTTAATAACTGCAAAACAATTTTAAATTTGGAGCTACAGTGTAAATATTTAGTTTAGTTTATTGTCACAACTGAGGTACATGCGGTTTTGATTGTGTCTTATGCAGTCAGTGGTAATACATGATTACAATCAAGCTGTCCAGTGTACAGATGAATGTGGGGGAGCCGCTGTGGTGGATGTTCATGTTAACTTTTATGTAGTTGTTTTTTTCTGGTATGATTGTATGGTAAATCAAATTTCACTATTGACTGTACTATTTCACTACCTTAAATGGTACACGTGACAATAAAGGACCATTGAGATACAGGGTAAAGAGAATAATGTTTAGCGCAAGACAAATTCCAGTAAAGTCCAATTAAAGATAGTCAGAGGGTCTCCAGTGAGGTGGATGGTAGGTCAGGATTGCTCTTTAGTTGATGATAAGATGGTTCAGTATACAGTTTAACTGTATTTACAGTTACCTGTAGGTATACTTGCAGCTAACATACATTAAATGAATCTGGTGTGAAAGACACAGTTCCCCTGAATACAGGATTATCTTTTTGCCCACAAGGCGAGTTTGTGATTGCAACACAAACTTCTCAAATGTTTGATCTTTTGCAGGTGGTTTTGTGAAAGTGCAGTCCACTGGGACGCTGTGTGATCAGCTGCTATGCCCCTACTCAACAAGGTTAATCTTTATCTAAATCACATCAATCTGTCCGATTGTGAGGAAAGAACAAATTAGAACAACAATTACCCTTCAGCTACTTCAAAAACTTCTAATTTGGCATCTTGTAGTAAGATCAAGGTATTTAATTTAGGTTTTGAAGATGGCTTAAATTACACTCTTCTCCACAATGATTTATTTTGTGGTAATGGAGACTTTACACAAGGCTTCTAATGGCTGAAGATACTCTGTTCAAATTACCTGCATTAGCAAAACCTACCTATCTTGATAACAGGGGACTGGAAAACTGCTTGTGTTCTACCATTGTTAAAAAAGGGTGAAAGGGATAAACTGTGTAATTGCAAGCCAGTTGGTTTAACGCAAAATGGGTAAATTATTTAAATCAATTCTGAGAGACCATATAAATCTTCATTAGAAAGGTCGAGATTAATCGAAGATAGCATCCATTTGATAATGGAAGGTCAGATCTCATACATTGATTGTGTTTTCTGAAGAGCTTGCAAGGAGGCCAATGAGGATGGTTTGGATGTGATCTATATAGATTAAAAAAAAGGTTTTTGATAAAGTTTGTCATGAGAGGTTGGTCAAAAAACTCTATTCAATGCGGATTAAATAGTGAAAAAAAACTGAACCCAACAATGGAAACAAATGGTAATGGAATGGACTTCCATTCTTTTGAATGGAAGTCCATCATAATATTAAGTACTCTGAACCTTGTTTTTGCAGTAAGCGTTGAGGATGGATTTAAAGGTAGGAGGCATAATAAACAAGCTTGCAGTCAGTATGAAATGTGGCCTTGTAGGTGAGGAAGAAAACTTTAGACTGTGGGAAGATTTGGCTGGCCTGCTCAGCAGAGCAGAAATGTGGCAAATGGAATTCAATCTGGGGAGATGTGAGGACATACAACTGATGTGGACAATTTGGGAAGATAACAAGAGGTGCTGAGGAACAGAGAAACTTCAGTGTGCATGTCCACACATTTTCAGAGGCAGCGGGGCATGGTGATACAATGACATCCCTTTTGAGTGCATTCCTTTAATGAGCAAGACATAGAACATAACATTTGGAGAATAGACACAAAAAGCTGGAGTAACTCAGCGGGACAGGCAGCATCTCTGGAGAGAAGGAATGGGTGACGTTTCGTGTCGAGACTTAAGAAGGTTTAAACTAGCATCTGCAGTTCCTTCTTACACATAACATTTGGTGGTCCTGGTATAACGGTTTATAATAGGTATACTATGGGCTGAGAACTGCATAGAACTTAGATCACCACATTACAGAAAGGTGCATTTGCAATGGAGAAATTTCAGAGGAGATTTACAAGGACTAAGTCTGGAAAAAAAAAATGTAGCTATGAAGAAAGATTAAATGATTTATTTGAAACAAATAAGATTGATTGGCAATTTAAATGGTGGAGGAAATTGATTTTAAGCAATTGACAGGAGGGAGGTAAGAAAACAAGTTTTCTCTCAGGGCTTGGTCAGAAATTTAAAAATAGCAAAAAATGAACTCCTGCAGGAGCTCAGCGAGTCAAGCAGTAACTGTGGAGGGAAATGAACAGTGATGTTTTGGGTTGAGTGTTCATTTCCATCCACAGATGCTGCTCGACCTGCTAAGATCTTCCAGCAGTTTGTTGCTCCAGATTTCAGCAACTGTGGTCTCCTGTGTCTACATTTTAAAAACAACTTGGATGTGCACGAGAGGAGCCTTGACCTAATGCTACAATGTACATTAGGCTGAGTTGGTACATTTAGATTTGCTCCTTCAGTGTTGCAAATCTTTGATTCTATCCCTCAACTATGCTCATTAGCTCTCAAATATATTGCAGTGCATACGGGCCCAGCTGCCCAACACCGACCAACATGTTCCATCTGCACTAGTCCCACCTTCCTGCGTTTAGCTCTTATCCCCCCTCTAACCCTATCGTGTCCATGTACCTGTCTAAATGTTTCTTAAACATTACGATAGTACCTGCCTCAACTACCTCCTCCGGCAGTTTATTCCAAATACCCTCCACCCTTTGTGTAAAAAAAGTTACCCCTCAGGTTCCTATTAAATCTTTCCCCCCTCACTTTAAACCTATGTCCTACTCTTGGTAAGAGACTCTGTGTGTTTGCCTAATCTATTCCTCTCAGGATCCGTACACTTCCATAAGTGTCTATTCCCCTCATCCTCTTGCACTTGACAACATCTTTTCTATAACATGGTACCCAAAACTGAACATTTATCTATCTATATAACTAAAAGTCTCATCTTGACCACTTCCTGTCTGCGCTGTGTATTGATTTTTAGAAAAAACTTTACCATATAACGCTATGATTTTTGGCCATCTTACACAGTCCTACTCCACTGAGGCAGCCCCGAGGATTTTTTTGATCGATGAAAAAAAAAGTTATGAATATTTTAACAATCTTGAGATCAGCTGATTGGTCCTCTCGCCTGTCAATCACCATGATGAGGGCGATTGCCCCGGGGGGGGGGGGGGGGGGAGAGGACTATAAAACCCCGGATGCCTGGACGTGAGCCAGTCACTCTGTGATTCTGCTGTGAACCTAATGAACTGTGAGTCTACCCTTTATGTGGTTATGTGCTTCATGTGGTTAACCCCTTTGTGCTTACAATAAATGATTTGTTAGCCAGCAATGTGCTTGCAATGAATGATTTGTTAACCCTTAATGTGCTTGCAATAAATGATTTGATAGCCCTAAATGAAATTAAATGATTTGTATGGCCTGCCCTGTGCTTTTGCTTTGCTTGAAATGCATGAAATGGATTGTTGGCCCACAACACCCATGCTAGCGCTCCAGAACCCCCCCACCCCCCTCCCCCACTGGCCACGAATATTTGAATTGGTGGAGAGGTAGAACATTGCGTTGGGGGACCAGCCCTCCCGTGTGTACCTGGGACCCAACGGGTTCCACTTGGTCAAGTATATTACTACTACAAAGACCCTTTCAAGTTCATCAAAGACCTCTTCGCAAAGGAAAAAAGTGGAACTTTGAAAACATCAAGACAAGAATTGGAGGAACACCTGGAAAAGGCCCACCCACCAAGACACAAAAAGGCATGAGCAGTTAGTGATCCCACATACCATCCCGCCTATTCAACCACCTGAATTCAACCTGGACACCAGCCCTCCGAAATGGAAAGAGGTAGAGAACACTGTCCGGCGAGCAAGAGCAGCATCAGCTCCGGGGCCAAACAGAGTACCATACAAGCTCTACAAGAACGCACCGGATGTGTTACGCTTTCTATGGAAGCTCATGAGGGTGGTGTGGAAGAAGCAATCAATACCTAAGGCGTGGTGAAGGGCCGGCGGCATACTAATACCTAAAGAAAAGGATGCGTCTGACATCAGCCAATTCCGGCCAATATGTCTCCTCAACGTCGAGGGAAAAATCTTTTTCAGCATTGTATCACAAAGGCTATCCACATATCTGGTAACAAACAAGTACATTGATACATCTGTACAGAAAGCAGGAATTCCAGGATTTTCGGGCTGCTTGGAGCATACAAGCATGATCTGGCACCAGATCCAAGCAGCTAAGGAGGACAAGAGAGACCTACATGTGATCTTCCTCGATCTGGCCAATGCATCTGGTTCAGCTCCCCATGAACTCCTTTGGGAATCTTTTGCCTTTTTCCATGTACCAGAGCTCATCACCACACTGGTCAAGAACTATTTCCAAGACCTGCAGCTGTGCTTCACAACAGCCGAATTCAGTACAACATGGCAGCGCTTGGAAGTAGGCATCATGGCAGGCTGCAGAGTCTCACCCTTGGCCTTTACAATGGCCATGGAAGTCATCATCAGGGCCTCAAAATGGGTGGTGGGCGGTGAACAAACCAGGGTTGGGCGCCGCCTGCCACCCATCAGGGCATACATGGATGACATGACAACACTAACCACTACTGCAGCATGCACCAAGCGGCTACTTGGAAAGCTGCAGGAGAACATCAAGTGGGCCCGAATGAAAATCAAACCAAGTAAATCTCGAAGCATCTCCATAGTTAAGTGGGTGCTTAGAGACACAAGGTTCTGCATCGGTAACGACCCAATACCAACAGTGTCTGAGCAGCCAGTAAAAAGCCTGGGCAGATGGTACAACGCAAGTCTCAAGGACAAAGAGCAGGTGCAACAACTAAGGCAAGAAATTGTCAACGGCTTGGAGAACATCAATCAGACCCTACTGCCTGGGAAACTGAAGCTCTGGTGCCTACAGTTTGTCTCCTGCCTCGGACAATGTGGCCACTAGTTGTTTATGAAGCCCCAATAACAACTGTGGAGAAGATGGATAACCATAACTTCATACGCGAAGAAATGGCTCGGTGTCCCACGATGTCTAACTAACTTCGGCCTCTATGGCAAAGGGGTCCTGGAACTACCTCTCACTAGTCTAACAGAGGAATACAAGTGTTCGAAAGTAAGACTTCAGATGACACTGAGGGACTCTAGAGATAAGACCATCAGTGCTGTTGCGCCGCCCCTAGTAACTGGCCGGAAGTGGACACCATCTGATGCAGTACAGCAAGCTTCATCAGCCCTGAGGCACAAAGACATCGTGGGGCAAGTGCAGCAGGGAAGATGAGGCCTTGGCCTTATGACCAGTAAATCAACTTGGCGAAAGGCCACAACTTCAGAGCGGAGGACATTGGTGGTTGAGGAGGTGCGGCGACAGGAGGAGGCCACAAGAAGTGCAAAGGCGGTCTCTCTTGCCAAACAGGGGCAATGGATGCAGTGGGAAGGTGTGGAGCGGAGGAAGATCAGCTGGAAAGAACTATGGGAAATGGAATCAAGCAAGATCAGCTTCGTCATCAGAGCGACATATGACGTGCTTCCATCACCAAAGAACCTCCATCAGTGGTACGGCGAGGATCCAACCTGCGCCCTCTGCCCAACTCCAGCGACCCTCAAACACATCATGGTAGGCTGCAAGACCAGCCTCACGCAAGGAAGATACACGTGGCGGCATAATCAGGTACTAAAAAGCCTGGCAAAAGCCCTTGAGAACAGGCGGTGTGTGACCAACTCCTTGTCTCCGAGAGCAAGCAACCCCCCATCCCCCCCCCCCCTTTAAGGGCAACAAACTTTGTCCGAGAAGGACAGAAAACGCCTAAACATCCTTCCACCAGATCAGAAGAAGGAAACCTATGCAGGGCCCGTGACTGGAGGATGCTGGCAGACATCGGCCGACAACTAATCTTTCCACCTGAAATTGCTTTAACCAACCTCAGGCCAGACTTGGTGTTCTGGTCCCCTTCACAGAAGACTGCTTACATCATAGAGCTCACAGTTCCATGTGAGAACTCTGTTGAGGAGGCCTATGAGCGTAAGAAGCTGCGCTACGCAGAGCTTGCAGCAGAGGCAACGCAGCGTGGCTGGAACATCAAAGTCTATCCAGTTGAAGTGGGATGCAGAGGATTTGTTGCGTCATCTACCATCAGACTGCTGAAGGAGGTTGGAATCCACGGTCAGGCTCTGCAGAAGACCATAAGATCACTCTCAGACGCGGCGGAAAGAAGCAGTCGTTGGATTTGGCTCAAACGGAAAGACCCATGCTGGGCCCCAAGTACGTCATGGTGAATCTTTGGGACAATTTGACACGGGACACGCGCTGAGGGCTGATCATCTTGCAGCGGGCCGCCCTTGTGGAGGGTGTATAGTGTTAAAAGGCCGAAACACCCAGTGATGCAAGGGTACACTACTGATGATGTGTCCTGTGCCCAACTGTCCTGAAGGTTACCCAGGCCAAGTTATACGTATACGTATCCCCCCCCCCCCCCCCCTTCCCTCCCGATGTTGAGCATCTACCACTCTCAACAATCAACGAATGTCGTGAAATGCTCCCCACCTACTGGCACAAGGGACTTCTTAACATCTTGTCCTGTGTATTTGATTCTTCTAAAACTCTCATCTTGTTTGTATGCGTGCGTGCGTATGTGTGTTATCCCAAAACCCCGCCTAAACGGTACACGATAGCATTACAATTTTTGGTCCACCTTACTCACCATTGTCCTGTGATGTCAATGAAACGTTTCGTTCAGATTGATGGTATATTTTACAAGATAGTGACATTTTAAACTTTACAGAAATCACTTTTCAAATTACTTTTCCACATGCCCTGCCCTTCAGCCGCATTACAATGACTTCACAATGGGATCCCGAATCTCATTTACATTTGTGGGGGGGTGGGATAGTGGGGAGGTTTCATTAAAAAAATAACATCGCGATTTTCATCGGGGGGAGGTGAGGAGGGGGGTAGGGATGGAGCGCGAGGGGAAAGTGGGGGAGGTGAGGAAGGAGAGTGGGGGAGGAGGGGGGGAGAGTGGGGGAGGAGGGGGGAGAGTGGGGGAGGAGGGAGGAGAGTGGGGGAGGAGGGAGGAGAGTGGGGGAGGAGGGAGGAGAGTGGGGGAGGAGGGAGGAGAGTGGGGGAGGAGGGAGGAGAGGGCAGTAGGGGAGGTGAGGTGGAGCGGGGACATAGAGGGAGAGGACAGGGGTAGGGAGGGGAGAGAGGGAGGGAGTGACTGAAGGTGGGGGAAGGAGAGGGAGGGAGAGGTGAGGGAGGGAGTGGAGGAGGAGGAGAGGGGAAAGGAGAGGGAGGGTGAAGAGGAGGGAGAGGGAGTCATAACTGCAACATGAACCCCCCCCCCACAAAAAAAAAGTCCATACTCAATAATGTTAGATAAACTGAAATCACGCTGTACAGGTGATCAATATGTTTTTTTAACATAGAGTTAGCAACACAATGTCATAATCAACATTTCTATATCACTCTTACCTTCGGCTTACATCCGCAACATGTTCCTGGAGCCAACTTGTACTGGCAGCTGCAACATAAGCAGGTAGCCCATTAGATTATTTCCTCTATTAATGTCCACAATAAAACTCTTCCAAGCACTGTCGATTGTATCCATTGTTTCGATTCCCTTTGCCAACTTGCATTGAATATTAATCTTCAGCTGTTCTTCAGGAGGTATGCCAGAGGAGCCCCACAATGACTTTCACAATGGGTCTGCATCCGTCATTCACTCATTATTCTTCCCACAATAATGTGGCAGAGATCAAAATCTCAGCAGAATTGTAAAGCAACGACCATCCTTTACACTTTCTGTGGAGCTTTCTGAATATGACAAGTGTTTGTTCTGTTATTCTGTGCTCCCGTTTTCTTTTGATAATTGCCATAAAATATAGTCGTGAGAGGAACAATGTTGAAAAGTTATATTGCTATTATAAAAAGTTATACAATTACGGAAATTAATATTAATTTTAATGACACACCTTGTAATCATTTCCAAAATTTGATTTATCTTTATTTTTACTAAACATGGGACTATTAAATAGTTCATTACATTAGCTTAACAGCAACCGACAAAAATAAGTGCATTTACAATGTGCATGATACATAGACTGCTTTGTATCCTGCAAATTTCCATCCTTTAAATGCGTAATTAAGCTATCCATTCAAACAAACGCTGAAAATGCTTTGAATTTTTTTTAAATGGCATTGTATTTAATGTGTCTTCTGGGTGAAAGTTTGTGCATATAAACAACAAAAACAATGGTATGAAGTTATTTTACCATCAAGCTCCTTTAAAGAATTTAAAGTGCTATTGGTTTAACAAATACATTCTGTCAAGGAATGACAGGGAATTTAATTAATACTCTACTGTTGAAATGGAAATTTTGATTAATTGGAAGATGCAAACATTTGCTGATTTAGCTCTGTTAGTTAAACACAAAGTGCTCAGTAGGTCAGGTAGCATCTGTGGAGGGCTTGGACTGACATTGTTTGAGAGCAGGGCCCTGTGTCAGTTTGAAGAGGGGCGCGCACCAGAAACCCTGTGTTGTGTTTAGCTCAAGATTCGAACATCTGCAGTCTCTTGTAGTTCCCTTGGTTACCGAGGCCAAGATTCTCTTTTAACCAATTTCCGTATCTGGCAGCAAGTTAAAAAGTGAAAAGATTGTTGGGGGAGGGGAGGGGGGGGCATGGTGGGGGTGGGGTTAAGGGTAGAGGTGATGCAGCAGGTTGTTGGGGTAACATATTCTGACGAGCAGATAATTCTGTCGGGGATCCTTTATATTTAAAGATATCTGATTGAAACATAAATAGTACATGGCGAGGAGGTAATTCTGGAGAGGGAAATGGGAGGTGACTTTAATTTGATGTCCTCTCATCAGAGCACAAAAAATACATACCAGGAAATGTACTCTATAGGAAAGTTGTGATGAAAGAACACAGTCTGAAGCATAAACTTTGTTGATCCATCCATTAATAACACCTGACCTACTAAATATTCCTAGTACTTATCTGCTTTTATGATAGAATGCAGAACATCTTTAGTGAACATTGTGCAATCAAGACAAGAAAGCGCCAAATATTTTAGCTATGAAGTCAATGTGATAACAGTCTGCAAAGAAAATATAACACCACTATATCATATTGTGGACAGTATTGTCTAGATCACTTAGAAAATTCTACAATATTAAGGCCAGCATGGGAACAGCTTTCACACTGTGGCCACCTTACAGCCCCTCAACATACCTTCAGAAACGTAAGCTAAAGACCTGTTCTTCAAAGATAGCATGGTAAGTAAATTGAAGAACAGGGCCACGAAGGTGCCAACAAGGAGACGTCCCCTGTAGAGTAGAGTGTTTTTGGCAAATTATGGAAAATATCAATTTTAATAATGACATACAGCGTAATCACTTCTAAAAAATGGTTCATCTTTGGGTTTACTAAACATGTAACTAAGAAACAGTTCAATACATTAGATTAACAACAACCCTACAACAATAAGTGCATTTGGAATGCTGTTAAAAACAAAATAGAAAATGCTGGAAGTACTCACTAGGTGAGGCAACAACTGTGGAGAGAGAAACAAAATTAATGTTTTGATCAATGCCTTTCACCGTTCATTCTCCCCAAAGATGCTGGTTGACCTGATGAGTATTTCCAGTCGTGTTGTAGTTTGCTATTCAATATCAAGATACTGATGTCATAGGAACATTTTATTATTCATAGACAAAAACATATCTGCTAACAAATACGACCAAGCTGTGGGCATGGTGTCCTGTTCCATATAAAACTCAACAGAACATTGAATAGAAAGATTTCCACTTTATCCTTTGTCACTAAGTAACAAATTATTAGAAAAGAATCATACTAATCTTGTCAAGATTCAAAACTTATTAATTTTCCTTACGATGAGGCTTACGCATGCTGTTCCCCAATTAACAATTTGACTTACTAAATGAATCATTTTAATGTCAAAAGAACAATGTTTATACTTGTAAAAATAAAAATAAACTTACGTATGAATCTCAGGCTGTTCCAGAAATCGTTCCACACTGTACGAAAAGAAACCCAAGAAATGAAATCACTCGACTGCTAAAAACAGTAAAGGTAATAGTTGTTTAATTTGGTTAAGATATGAGAAAGAAAATTGAAATTTAGAAGAAGGGTGGGGGGGGGGGGGGGGGGGGGGGGGGGGGGGTGGAAGGGATAACTTTATGGCTTTGCAATTTTGGTCCTTCTCTTGATCAGAGCAAATTTCAGAACTACATGCATTGAAGTCTCTATGGTTTCTGACCTGTTGTCAGGAATGTGAAGTTGGAGAATGCCCTTGAATAACTTTAGAAGCTGGTCCGTAAGTGGAATTGAATTCCTTTACCACGTTGTTGAGAGTTGGCCATTTTACTTTCAAATCATATTTGGTCCGCGATGGTAAGTGCGTGTGAGGGAGGGAGGGATGGGTGGTGAGGAGGGAGCACGGCGCTGAGGGAGGGTGGGAGGGGTGGGCAGTGAGGAGGGAGAATGGCGCTGTTGAGCGGAGTGAGGCCGCGGACGGGCGTGGACCTGAAGACCCGACCAAGGCTGCGAGCGGGCGTGGACCTGAGGACCCGAGCGAGGACCCGATCGAGGCCGCGTGCAAGGGAGGACCCAGGCGGGGTGGCGGGCGGGCACCCGAGCGAGGACACGGGCGGGTGTGGACCTGAGCGAGGCCACGGGCGGGCGAGGACCCGCGCGAGGCCGTGGGCGGGCGAGGACCCGAGAGAGGTGGCGGGCTGTGGGACTGCAGTGTGCGACTGGGCCAGATAAAAAGGGGGGGGGGGGGGGGGAAAGAGGGGGGTTTCCAGAACGTTCAAGCATGGCAGCCCCGTTGGGGAGGTGGAGAGGGGGCATTGTGACGTAATTCGAAGCTGATTGAAGAATCTGTGAGTTGTTTGACAGGCCGTATTTTTGAAACTTTAATGATCAACAACTTTTGAAATTTAGCATGAAATATTATTTTGAGGACGGGGTTAATTTGATTAATAATCTGAAAATGTTTGCGGTAGTGCGTGGTGTTTTGACGAAGGTAGAAATACACATAGGCATACGCACACACACGTACACATACATACAAGATGAGACTTTTAATAAGTATATATTAAGTTTTATGTGTCATTCCCAACTGTCACTATGTCATGTTGCCACCTGCGGGCGGTGCCCCAAGGCAAATTCCTTGTATGTGAATACTTGGCCAATAAACTTATTCATTCATAAACTTATTCATTTCATTCATATAGATTTACTACCAATATTAATTATATATTTTTTTAATCAACAGTAACAACGTATCTTTTTAAAATTCAAAATCCTAACTTTCAGCAAAGAAAAAACTGTTGGAGGAACTCAATGGGTCAAGCAGTATCTGTGGTGGCAAAGAGATAGTCTATTCTGATTGGGACCCTTATTATGAGCGAGAGTTCAAAGAAGAGAAAGCCAGTACAATGAGGTACGAGGGATGGGTTAGGCAGGGACTGGCAGGCGACAGATAGAAACAGGTGAGTAGGGAGATGACAGGTAGGTAGAAGGACTCAAAGTGCTGGTGTAACACAGCGAGTCAGGCAGCATCTCTGGATAATGTGGATAGGTGGTGTTTCTGGTTGGGACCATTCTTCATAAAAAATAACAAATCCAGCATCTGCAGTCCTTGTTTCTACATTAAAAATGCAATTCTAATTCCTTTGCGTCAACAAAGAGGAATTGGATTGGAATATTTTGAAGGTATGAAGAGAAGGAAAGAAAACTTGTAAATAAAAATATTTAAATTGTTCTCCCACTACACGAGGACATTCGGCAAAGTTACCTGCATTGCTCGTAAATACGTTTTGGAGGAAATCTAAATGCAAGGTGAAAATTTGAGGAACACGAAGAAAAAGCTATGCTATCCATTGGACTTGAAGACATTTTTTAAATTGCCGCGGTCACCTTGTATTTTCAAATGATAAGATATGTTTACTGCATAGACTCGGTTTATACTCTCTAGAATTTAGGAGATTGAGAGGGGATCTTATAGAAACTTACAAGATTCTTAAGGGGTTGGACAGGCTAGATGCAGGAAGATTGTTCCCGATATTGGGGAGGTCCAGGACAAGGGATCACAGCTTAAGGATAAGAGGGAAATCCTTTAGGACCGAGATGAGAAGGAATTTTTTCACACAGAGAGTGGTGTGTCTCTGGAACTCTCTGCCACAGAGGGTAGTTGAGGCCAGTTCATTGGCTATATTTAAGAGGGAGTTAGATGTGGCCCTTGTGGCTAAGGGGATCAGAGGGTATGGAGAGAAGGCAGGTACGGGATACTGAGTTGGATGATCAGCCATGATCATA
Source organism: Raja brachyura (assembly GCA_963514005.1). The sequence goes on along the minus strand of OY740788.1, from coordinate 63,495,594 downwards.
TTGAATGGCGGTGTAGGCTCGAAGGGCCGAATGGCCTACTCCTGCACCTAATTTCTATGTTTCTATGTTTATGATATTTGGATATACTCATTTTATCCACATCTCACTTACTGACTGATTGAGGAAGAATCATGGTACTTGAATCTCATGGTCAGTAAGATTTAACATACATGATTATTTATAGATTTAAAAACCACAACATCTCACATTTCAATTCTTCACAATGAAAAATCTTCAAGAAATAACAGAAAATGATTCAGAAAATTAACTTTAGAAAAACTGCAATTTCATTAAGGACGATAAATTGAATTTCTGGGTCTTACATTTTACTAAATCTTTGGTTTGGGTTAGACTTATCAATTATATTAAATCTGAACAGAGGTTAATCAAGCACTAATGCATAATCAAAATCACCAACGCCCATTTATTGGCTCAATTCAAAAATACTCTCAAATTCCCCAATTATTGCTTCAAGGCTGAAAGGAACGATTGTGTTCATTGCATTCGTAAAATATTGATTAGCCTGATGCGTGTCAGAGTAGGATAAATTTTCATGGTAAAATGTTAAGTGTCAATCAAATGAAAAAGACCCACATTCCTACCTTTCTTTGAGTATAAAGAGAGCCCCGAGCTGTGCCAGGACAGTGGCAGCGAACACGGCTAATACTTCAAACCTCTCAAACCTGAAATTTAAGCATCAGGCAGGAAAACAAGTGTCACAATTGTAAAACAATCCATGCATGATTCTCAGTAATGTATCATCTACTCTGCACAGAGTGGAGAGGAGTGCTAGACAGAATTAACATTGCCCCAAGTGCCCATCCTTCTAGGCATTTCCAATACTTCAGTCTTCTATCATCTCCAATATTGTTGTTCATACAATCAGTCAAAAACAACATTTCCGCCTCCTAATTATAAATCTTCAGAATTTCAGCAAACCAGACTATTAAGGGCGGCACAGTGGCGCAGCTGGTAGAGCTGCTGTCTTACAGCGCCAGAGAACCATATTTGATCGGAACCTTTGGTGCTTATTGTGCGGAGTTTGCACGCTCTCCCTGTGACCGCGTGGGTTTCCTCCCTAGAGACGTGAATGATTGTCATAAGTTCATATGGAATAGGAGTAGAATTAAGCCAATTGGCCCATCAAGTCTACTCCGCCATTCAATCTCCCCCTGCCCATTCTCCTGCCTTCTACCCATAACCAGTCCCCTTACACAGACCAATCACCACCCCATCCATTTCATCTGAATTTCACACTGTCTCAGAAAAGCAGGCGAGGGCCGCTCACTGCATGGTCATTCCCTCTTCCTTCCAGGCACAAGATGCAAAAGCTTCAAAGCACTACCATCAGATTCACAAAACCCCTCCCTTTTTATTTGTCTCATTATCAGAGACAGAAACATTTAAAACAATCAAAATATATTTAAATTGATAAAAAGATAAAGGACCAGGGTCTCCTCCGTGGCCAGAGTGAGACCACATACAAACTGGAGGAATAGCACCTCATAATCTGTTTGGCTAGCTTACATTCTAACAGTAACATTGTGTTCTCCAATTTCAGGGAACTAAACAATTACACCCTCTCCCTTTCCCCCGTGTCATTAGAATGCGTATCCATTTCTCCCACAATCCTGGCGCACCCCTCCCATTCTCCTTCCACCTGTATCCCTTCCTCTTCACATTTTGCACATCTTCTCTCCTGATCTCAGCCTTTTATCTTCTTCCATCTCTGGCCTTTGCCCACTCATCTCCCCCCCACCGTCGGTATCCACCTATCACTTGGTAAACTTTGTTCCACTCTCGTCCAGTTTTCTCACATCCTGATGATCAGTTTGAAGAAGGGTCCCAGTCCAAGAAATGTCACCTATCCAAGTTCTCCATAGATGCTGCCTGGCCCGCAGATTACCCCAGCAATTTGTGTCTTATTTTTTAAACCAGTTTCTTGTGCCTAAATGCATTTAAAATCCATTTAACTGATATGTTACTGTTTTAATTAAATAAAGAAAAATCTCCACTTGCTTTTTCAATCCAGATCAATGACCCCATTTGTTTGAATGGGGCTGTATGATCCAGCCAAAGTTGGTGTTAAGCAAAGGTTGCAGATATGCAGTGTATCTGGTTCTTCAACTCCTCACCACTGAGCACCAAATCCAGAAGTGGAATGCACAGTAACTTCACAATGAAATTGTACATGCGGGCGCTGCGTGTTTTGCCGTCACTTCCAAAGTCCGGTCCGCCCATGCGCTCGGCTACTGGAGCAGCTCCCAATCCAGGTAAGCCTCAGGCTCCTGCAGGGCCTTCCTTTCCCTCTTTCGAACGGATTGGCCCGCAAACCGACGTCCCTCTCCTCACTCGCCCATGATTGTGTCCTGGGGATGCCTCCAGCGGCTGACCTTGAAGATGCTAGACGCAATACTCCGGTTCACCCTCCCACCAGCCCTTTCTCCTCGTGTCCAACGTCTCCCAGTACTGTGGGATATCCAGAGGACCAAACCGCCTGGTCCTCGGGACAGGTTCATGGATCCGCGGTCCACCGAGCCTTCGGGCAGGTTCCTCGCTCTGTGGTCTGCTAAGCCTTCGGGACATCCGGGTGGGCACCGCGCCCAGGGCGCCTTGGGAACGGCCTCTGTCGCACGCCACCTCGGGAAGGCCTCAGTTACAGTGTGCCGAGGGGCCAGGTACACTTCTTATCTGGATCCTCAGTGCCAAGTCCAGCTGTAGAGAGCGAGGTCAGGTGTGCTAACCTCAACCCTTCAAGTGCATTCCCGATTTCCATGCTGCAATGTGCAGGAAGGGAAAGCAGGAAAGTAAAATAGGATAGACATAAGGAACTGCAGATGCAGGAATTTTGAGCACTAAACCACAAGGTGCTGGAGTATCTCATCGGGTCAGGCAGCATCTGACCTGTTTAGTTACTCCAGCACTTTGTGTCTTTAACTCAAGCCATTGGCAGTTTAAACCATAAGACCACAGATTTAAGAGCAGAATTAGGCCATTTGGACCCTTCAATGCAACTCCCCCATTCAATCATGGCGGATCTATTTTTCCCTCTCAACCCCATCCTCCGGCCTTCTCCCCATAACCTTTGACCCCCTTACTGATCAAGAGCCTATCAATCTCGGTTCAAAAATACCCATGTTTAGGCCACCACCGCTGTCTGAGCCAATTAATTCCACAGATTTGCCACCCTCCGGCTAAGGAATCTACCACTGAACCACCAGCAAAATGAATAAGAATGTTTTAAGCCATTAATTTTACATGGGGAGAAAATCTTTTGGCTCTCCCCCCTAATGTACTGAAACAAAGTAAAATTACATAAAACCAATAGTTGATGAGAATACAACGAACAGATCCTGTACAAAGGCATTCCTTATGCAAGTGAAAGGGATGGTCATGTAAAACAAGCTATCAATCTCTAAAAACATGCCAATTTTTAAAAACATTTTCTTCTCACTACAGGCTTGTCTTTCATTTAATACTCACTAGAACAAAAATATTTTTAGTTTATACAATGTTGTCTCCATGTTGTCTGGATAACAGAAGTTCAAGTACAGGAATGTGATAAGCATTGATTTTTTTGACATAATTTGCTTTTGTTAACAATAGGATTTTGGGATTATCCTGTAGAACACTGAAGCAAGTTGGTTCTTGCATTTAACCAGGGAGTTGCTAATATGGGTGTACATTGTTTGAGAATATATTTTTCAATTGCTTGGTAAACTGCAGACTGAAATTAAGCTGGTGCATTTTGTTTCTCATGGTAGTCAACTGAATTCTGCTCTGTATGGGTGATACAGAGGTGCAGCTGGTGGAGCTAGAGACCTGGGTTTGGTCCTCACCTCAGATACTATCTGCGTAGAATTTGCATGTTCGGATCTGGAAGGTTTGGTTATAAGTAGAGGCTGGATTAACTGAGTCCTTTTGCCCTGTCGTGTAGGAGGCAGAGCGGAGACATTACAGATGCATATAAAAATCATGAGCGAATAAATAAGGTGAGTAGACACAGTCTTTTTCCTAGGGTAGGGGAGTCTAAAAGTAGAGGTCTATGTTTAAGATGAGAGGGGAAAACTTTAAGAGGGTCAACTTTTTCATACAGCGAGTGGAGGGTATTTGGAATGAGCTGCCACAGGAAGTGGCAGTTATGGGTACAATTACAACAAAAAATATACTTGAACAGGACCATGGATAGGAAAGGTTTGGATGATATGAGCCAAGCAAAGGCAAATGGGATTAGCTTCTTTGGGCAACTTGCTCAGCATGGACGAGTTGGGGGCTGAAAGGTCTCATTTGTTGTTGTATAGCTCTATGATGCAGATCCTGTTGCCTCTACTCTTGGGCAGTGATTTCTAAATCCTGACCATTCTTTAAAAGAACAACGGTTCATCTTCCTTGGGTAGGACAGAAAGTGCTGGAGTAGTGCTCCAGCAGGTCAGGCAGCAACCCTGGAGAACATGGATAGATGACGTTTCAGGTCGAGACCATTCTTCAGACTGTCTCCTTTGTGTCATTTTGTGTATTAACCAGCATCTGCAGTACTTTATTTCCCCATCTTCCTTGGGACTATTCTAATAAATCTTTACAGTACCCAAACCTGACCTCTCACATTCTTTCCAATTGCCATAAATTGTTGCAAAGTTGTGACGTAACTATTTGATCAAGTTTGTATTTTGTTTGGTAGGGTGGTGAAGAAGCCGTTTGGCATGTTTGCCCTCTTCGGTTAATTTATTGAGTACAGGGACACCATGTTATAGTTTTTCCAAACAATGGTATTCCACATTGTTTGCGTCTTTGTTTGGTTTTTTATTCAATGCCTCTTTTTATTCACCCCAGTATTCCATTTTAAGATTACGGAGAGTCGGTATGTCAAGGAGGACTCTAACTTCTACAGGTGCACAGTGGAGAGCATGCCGACCGGTTGCATCGTGGCTAGGTTCGGCAACTTGAGTGCCCAGGAGCGAAAAAGACTACAAAAAGTAGTAAACACTGCCCAGTCCATCATCAGCTCTGACCTCCCTACCATCGAGGGGATCTATTGCAGTTGCTGCCTCAAAAAGGCTGGCAGCATCATCAAGAACCCACATCATCCTGGCCACACACTCATCTCCCCGCTACCTTCAGGTTACTCAACAACATACCTCGGTGACTGCCAATCACCCCCCCCCCCCCCCCGGACACTTATTGTTATTTATTCAAATAATTTGCTGTGTCGCTCTTCCAGGGAGATGCTAAATGCATTTCGTTGTCTCTGTACTGTACACTGACAATGACAATTAAAATTGAATCTGAATCTGAATCTGAAGGTAGAAGGTACAGGAGCCTGAAGACTGCAACGCCCAGGTTCAGAAACATCTTCCTCCCCACAGCCATCAGGCTATTGAACTCAAACAAAACTCTGAACATTAATAGCCCATTATCTGTTTATTTGCACTTTATCTGTTTTATTTATTCATGTATGCACATATTTATACAATGGTATATGGATACACTGATCTGTTCTGTATTCATGCCTTCTATATTCTGTTGTGTTGAAGCAAAGCAAAGATTTCATTGTCCTATCTGGGACACATGACAATAAACGCTTGAATCTTGAATTTGCTTCATGATGATCTCTAAGTACCCTTCCACTCTGATCTTACACACATGTACACCAGATACCTCAGCTCCTCTACACCCTTTTGAACTGAGCCTTTTACTTGATACTATCTCTTCTTAATCTTTTAGTCAAAGTGTACGTCATACTTCTGTGTGTTGAATTTTATCTACCACCCATCTGCCCATTCAGCCAGTCTACGACTTATCAGTGGTCCAAATAATAACCATTGCTACTGCACTCTTTTCTATAATTAACCAATTTTCTTTCCGTGCTGCCAGCAAACCTTTAATTCCATAGGAACTAATTTTTCTAACTTGGCTTCTGTAAGGGAACTTATTAAACAGCTTCTAAAAATCCACATGGATGATGTCTATTCAGTCCCTTCCCCAATCTGCTTTCTTACCTCATCAAAGAAATTAATTAAGTCAATCAAAATCAATTTGTCTTCGACAAATCTGTTCTGTCTCCACTTTATCAACTTATATTTTCCTAAGTACTTACCTTCTTTTAAACAGAGTAGGGGAATTAAGAACCAGAGGGAATCGGTTTAAGATGAGAAGGGAAAGATTTAATAGGAACCCAAGGGGCAACTTTTTCCACACAGAGGGTGGTGGGTATATGGAATGAGCTGCCAGAGGAAGTAGTCGAGTCAGGTACTATAACAATATTTAAAAAACAATTGGACAGGCACATAGATAAGAATTGTTTAGAATGATGTGGGCCAAACGTGGGCAGAGGGTACTTGTGCAGATGGGGCATCTTGGTAAGCATGGCCAAGTTGAGCTGAAGGGCCTGTTTCCTTATTGTGTGACTATGACTAGAACTTACTATTTACCTAATTTCTACGGAACATTTCTTTGCAATTGTTATTAAACTAACCCCTCTGTAGTTGCCTGGCATGTCCTTGCATACCTTTTTAAGCATCAATATTAATGTCGCCATCTTTTCAGTGCTCCAGGGTTTCCTCTTTATTTTGGGAGAATTAGAAGATTATGGTAAACTGTTTTGCAACCCCATGTCTCTTAACAACCTGGGATGCTTCCTATCCAGAGTTGTTGACTGCATATGGAAGGTGTTTGATTTCTCCATTTCTTGCCAACAGTGAACCACCCAACCCAGTAACAAGGTACAGTGTCCGGTATTCAAGAGCCAGAGAGATTAAATCCTAACACCCATGATAGGTTCCATTAACGAGCTAGGCTGCCATTCATTTATCAATATTAAGCCGATTTGTATCCTTGCCAAGATGAACTATTACATTGGTAAGCCTGGTATATAGTTGAGTGACTAATATAATGGCAGTGCGTGAGTCTGTGGGACCAGAGCCAATATGTTATCATACAGCACAAAAACAGGCCATTCAGCACAATTTGTCCATGCTGACCAAGATGCCCATCCGATTTGCCCACATTTTGCTCGTATCCCTCTAAACCTCTTCCATCTTCATGCTTTTTCTTTGTAAAACATAACATCTTTCCAGAGCACATCATTCTGTCTAGGGGTGCAGCACAACTGGTTAGAGACTCAGCAAACCCCGGGCCATGAAATACAAGTGCCTGCCTGGCCTGTAAAATTTACATTTGTGGATGTCTGTAAAGTGCTGCTATAAAACGGTTAAGTTTTGCTTTTATTGAAATGAATAAATAGTTAAATACCCTTTTTAGAACTCCTATATCATATACAAAAACAAAATACACATTCCATATACACCATAACTATAAAATTTAAAGGTATTAATGAAACACTGAACATACACTTACCCAAAGGAATATCCTGAACTAGGTTTCTTCAAAGTCACCCAGAAACTTATCAAGCAAGTCACTAAACTGGGAAATTAACAGATAAAAGTAAAAAAGATGAACTAAAAATTGAGTCAAGCAAAGACAACAATGTTCATGTCCCTCAGTTTAAAAATGGCGTTTTGCAGGTACATGCCTACCATATATCTTATAAAGTCTGCTCATCAGTTAGGGTTTTTGTCCAAAGAAACCCCACAAAGTGCTGGAGTAACTCAGTGGGTGAAGCAGCATCTCTGGAGAACATGGATAGGTGACATTTCGGGCTGGGACTCTTCTTCAGACTGAAGGTTCCCAATGAACATCACCTATCCATGTTCTCCAGAGATGCTGCCTGACCCACTGAGTTACTGCAGCACTTTGTATCGTTATTTGTAAACCAGCATCTGCAGTTCCTTGTTTTGAACTTGGAAGTTGCAGATGCAGCATTTTGCAGATCAGTGAACCATTTAAAAAAGCAAACTAACTAGAGAGTTTTGAATTGCAAAAAAAAACTCAATCATATTTTTGATTTGAAAGTAACAAAATCCAGAAGGTAGAAAAATTATATTTTGCTAAAAATATGCCACTCTCAATTTTGATTCAATTGATGTTGTCACAAATATGGTCATTTGATCTATTCTCTTTCACAAAATTGCAGCAAGTGCCTGGTTAAAAAAAACAGCAAAGGCCTGGGAATCAGAAAATGTCCCTTCTGAAATATCAATCTATATTTCTCTGCCAAATACTTACTGACCTTCAGTGCACGTGTCATATTTCAACATTTCTACTCTATTTTGTTTAGTGGATGGGGTTAGGTTAATATTCACTCATCTAACTCCAATAAGTGGAATCATCAACGGGATGTTTTGAACAGATTTTTATGGGAATTCTCACGCTGAATTCTCTTTCAAGAATTATAGATGCAGGCCTACTTTCCTGCAACTAGCGATCCGGCACCTCCTTTAATTTGGTCAAAATTACGAGAAGCACTTGAAATCGCCCCAAAAATGTTGCGACTAGGGTGAGGAGGCTGATCTCGACCTCATCGGGACTTCCTTGCCGATCGGTGGGTCATATTTGGCCCCTGCGGCTGGGTCTCTGGAACTCCAGCCTGGCCAGCATCGACAGATCCGTTCCCATAGATGACTTCCAAGACCGACTTTGCGGGTCGGTATCTCGGCTGATGGTTCTGGTACCGTTGGACTCATCTCGTAGGCCGAGACCTCTGTTGGTCCAGAAAAATGGATAACCCAGAAAGGCTCTGGAAGCAAGGGCGCTGGAAAGTCGGTGGTGGACTGTATAGAACAAACCTTGATTTATGTAAACTTTCCCAGAAACGAAATGCACATTCCGTAAAAATAAATTGAATGTTACCAGGCAGAACAGCAGAATCCACAACAAAAGTTGCCAAAGTGCAGTTGGCGAGGTGCAAATTGAGGTCAATATAACCCCAGAACAAAAATCGGTCCCAAAATGGTGCTCTGGTTCACTAAAGCTCTAAAAGAAATCGAGCCAAGTTCTAGGACATCAAAGGTTGACACAAAGTACTGGAGTAACTCAGCGGGACAGGCAGCATCTCTGGAGAGAAGCAATGGGTGAAATTTCGGGTCGAGACCTTTCTTCAGACTGATGTCAGGGGAGTGGGCAGGACAGAGATAGAATGTAGTTGGAGACAGTAAGACTGGTGGGAGAACTGGGAAGGGGGATGGGATGGAGAGAAAGGGAAAGCATGGGCTATTTGAAGTTATTATCTAGAATGACAATGCTGAGAAAGGGTGGCTAGGCACAAAGACAGATGCCTTGTAACTCACAGTTAACTGATCACCTGTCATAAATCTGATATAAGGTGACAAATAGTTCCAAATATACTTTACTGTAGATATTTGAACAAATTGGAGAAATTGTGGAAAATGTTGAAAATATCCTGTAGGTCAGATAGCATTATCAGAAATAATGTTTTAGCTTAAAAATCCTTCACCGGACTGGCCTGATGAAATCCTGCACCCTGAAACTTTGATTCTTGGTTCTGTCCCCAAAACGTTGTTCAAAATGCTGAATATTCCACTGTTCTTATATATTTGTTTGATTTCTAGGATCTGCATTGTTTAGTTTAGCTTAGAGATGCAGCGTGGAAACATACGGTTTGGCCCACCGAGTCCACGCCGACCAGCAATCACCCGTACACAAGCTCTATCCTACACGCACATAAGGGCAATTTACAGAAGCCAATTAACCTACAAACCTGCACGTCTTTGGAGTGTGGGAGGAAACCAGAGGACCCGGAGAAAACCCACATAGTCACAGGGAGAACGTGGAAACTCCATACAGACAGCACCCGTAGACAGAATCAAACCTGATTCTCTGGTGCTGTAAGGCAGCAACTCTACCGCTGCAAAAATAAAATTTCACATATTAATTAATTTTTAGTCCCATCAAGCATTCAGAAGATTATAACTAAATGATTTACCTGAAAAGATCAAAGATAGTAAGGTATGTGTAGGCAGTCAAAGCTGTGGAGAAAAAACAGGAGAAAAAAAATTAAAGTAGCATCCTCATTTTATCTGGCACATTATTGTTATTATTAATTTTTAATTCAAAAACAATTTCAAAATATGCTGTAGTTTGCTGATTTACTGCGCTATGTGAAAGTAAATTTACCACTAAAAATGCCAATTCTCCTCAACTTCTTCAGCACTTCAAAAAAAAAGTTTATCCAAGATACAAATAGTGCGCAAATTTGGTAGATCTGCTGTCTCACGGCGCCAGAGACCCGGGTTTGATCCTGACCTCAGGGGCTGTCTGTGTGGAGTTTGTACGTTCTCCCTTTGCCCGCATGGGTTTCCTCCGGGTGCTCCAGTTTCCAACCATATCCAAAAGGCGCACGGTTTGTAATTTAATTGGCCTCTGTAAATTGCCCCTAGTGTAGATGCGAAAGTGAGATAATATAGAACTAATGTGAATGGCTGATCGATAGTCAATGTGGATTCGGTGGGCCAAAAAGCCTGTTTCCATGCTGTATCATTTAATGAAATGATACATCATCAGACCATCTAGCAGCCTAAGGTCCTTTACCATTTTCTAAAAGTTAAAATGGCTCTTCAGTCCAAAATATAATTGACAGATACTATATTGCTGCATTAAATCTTTCTGTTAAACTTGTTGTTCACAGAGTCAGTAATGTGGCTCTGTTTTACATTCGGACGATTCAGTCAGATGTCGTCCCATATTGATGAGAATGTGCTCTCTTTATCATGATGGATGGCATTAGTGTTTCTGGAACTGCAGTTCATAATCATTGTCCATATTAATCTATTTTACTTCAGAAATAATCTTGAACCAGGTCCACGTCACCACAGTTTGCAAAGGGAAATTAAAGGTTAAAGTATTATTAAACTGGAAAACCTTGTGATCTCATCATGAACAGCATAGGAAGTCCTATGACTGTCCTTTGTACAACGAAACGGACATGAACTCACGTATTAGGTTTCAGACTGATCGTGATTACTCTGTTTTTGACATAGTCTGCAAGGTTGGCAAATCCAAGGATTTGTACACTGCCTTTCAGTGAAATTTCCTGAGAGTTCCGTTAACCTCTTCCAAACATCATGCCTGAAGCAGTTAGAGCTTTCCGCCAGCTCAAGATAATGTTAACCAGTTACAAAGAGGATCTAGATTCATCCATCACGTTTTTTAATGGGGCACCAATATAATGAATTTTTTAAAAAGGGGGATTTTAACAAACTTCTTTTAGTACTTTTCCTCCCCAAATGCACTGTCAGTCAAAAGGAGACGGTGGGGGTGGGAATCAAAACAGAAAATAGTAAATTAGAACATTTGGAAGCAGGTCTGGCCACCATATTCTGTTTAAAGTTCCAGAAGGCACTTGACACAAGTGGCACGTAAAAGTCTGGTGCACAAGATAAGAGAGCATGGTATTGGGGGAAGTGGAACATGGATTTAAGATTGGTTATCGCATAATGAAGAGTTAGATAAACAGATCTTTATCAGGCTGGAAGGAATGTATGCAGTGGTGTGCCCTAAGGTTTGGTGCTTGGACCTCAATAATTTATTATTTACAGTATATTGATGACATGGAGGTGAGGACATCATGTAAGATAACCCAATTTTACAGATTACGTGAAAATAAATGGGATGCCATGTTGTGATAATGTTATTAGGATTCTTCAACGAACTATATAAAGCTTCATAACTTGACAAATGGAGTTTAATGTGAAAAGTGTGAGGTAAGAGGAATGTAAAGGCAGACAATTATCCAAATGGGGAAAGATTGCAGAGATGAGCAAAGTACAACGAGATCCAGGTATGTGTGTGCATAAATATTAAAATGTTAACAGACAAGAGCCGCAAGTGCTTGGGAAGACAAATGGCATATCAATCTTTGTTACAAGATTACTGGAATTCAGAAATAGCAAAATATTGTTACAATTGTATTTGTGAGACCACACTTGGAGCACTGTGCACAGTATTAGTCCCCTGAGGGACCGAAGGGATATACAAGCATTGGAGACAATCCTAAAAAGATTCAGTCGGCCAATTCCTGGGATGAGAGTTTCGTCTCATCACAAGCAGCTACATAAATTAGATCTGTATTTGTTGGAATTTAGATTTATGCCAAGGTCTTTCCACCAGTGACTCTCGAATAAGGGGCGATAGTTTCAAGATGAGGGTGGGTGGAGAGAGGCAGTCATTTGACACCAAGGGACGTCAGATCTTCTCCAAGAATGGCGAATGTCACCGAGGATTCTTTACCCTGAATGTTTGTGAAGGGCAGATCATTGGAGGCTTTTAAAAAGGGGGTAGATACATTTTTGAAAGAGTGAAGAATTCAGGGCTGTAGCAAACTAGCACAGCAGAGGAGTTCAGACCTTCCACATACACCACGATATACTGAATGATGTTCATAAGTGATAGGAGCAGAATTAGACCATTCGCCCCATCAAGTTTACTCCGCCATTTAATCATGGCTGATCTATCTTTCCCTCACAACCCCATTCTCCTGCTTTCTCCCCATAACCCCAGACACCCATACTAATCACGAATCTGTCAATCTCTGCCTTAAAAATATCATTTGATGGCCTCCACAGCCTTCTGTGGCAATAAATACCACAGATTCAGCACCCTTTGACTAAAGAAATTCTTCCTCATCTCCTTCCTAAAGGTACGCCCGTTCATTCTGAGGCTGTGGCCTCTGGTCCTAGGCTCTCCCACTAGTGGCCACATCCTCTCCACATCCACTCTATCCAAGCCTTTCATTATTCGGTAAGTTTCAATGAGGCGCCCCCCTCATCCTTCTAAACTCCAACGCATACAGGCCCAGTGCTATCAAACGCTCATCCTATGCTAACCGACTTATTCTTGGTATCATTCTTATAAACCTCCTCTGGACCATCTCCAGCGCCAGCACATCCTTCCTCAGATACGAGTCCAAAATTGCTCACAATACTCAAAATGTCTGATGGAGCAAGCTTGATGGTCAAATGACCTACTCCTGTTCTTGCTTTATGTTCTTATCTAAACATTTTCTCTAACTCCACCTGAAAGATACTGCAACATCACTCTTCATCATCATATTGACAGTTGAATACCATAGTGCGTGTAGCAGCAAAGGGTACTTCATAATGTTTCTTTTGCTAGTCACCTTAAATCTCCATTCTCCAGTTACCTACCGAGAAACCAGTTTTTCGATCTAAACCATTCAGTGTTTTAATAACTTCTTGCAGTCCTTCTTTTAAATTTCAAATATAGGCACCTAATTTGCAGCTCAGGTTTGCAACTATGATCAGAACTAGGTTAAAGGAGAAGACAGAAGATTGGCAACTTTCTACACTGTTCAGACGGACAACTAGTTTTAAGCACTCACCCAAATAAAACAAAAATCCAACTTTTAGAAATTCTACACATCAAGTTGCAGGAAACAAGGAACTGCAGATGCTTGTTTACAAAAAAAGGCACAAAGTACTGGAGCAACTCAGCAGGTCAGGCAGCATCTCTGGAAAACATGGAGAGGTGACATTTAGAAGGGTCCCGACCCGAAACATCACATCCATGTTCTCCAGAGATGTTGCCTGACCCGCTAAGTTACTCCAGCATTTTGTGCCTATCTTTGGTGTTAACCAGCAATTGCAGTTCCTTCCAACACATTTCGTACAGCAGGTCAGACAGCGTTACTCCAGCACTTTGTGCCTTTTTGTGTAAACCAGCATCTGCAGTTTCTTAATTCTACACTGTACTTTTCTATGTTCCATGATTTTCCATTGGGTGGGTGAGAGAAAATTCTAAATCCCGAGTTACTTTGTAGTTATCATCTGAGAGGATAGGATATTCTTATTACTTTCACATCTTTCAGCATAGTTAAGCAGAAGGTATCAGAGTAATTTCTAAATTAATGACTGCACCCTTGCAGTATTAGTAATTGCAATAATCATCCTGATGGCTGTTCTCCAAGTTAGATACATTAAATCAAGCCTTGGACAACCAAGTCATGAATACAGGCAGGTGCAAGACACATAGCTGCAGTAAGAGGATCCCCGATGTGCACAGCTAATCCTTCAGTCAGTACAACAAACATAATACAGTAACAGAGATCATCCTGAAATATGGAGCTAATATTTAAACATGCTGACAGCCATGCAGAAATGGCCTGCTGCTATGTGTGGTATACATAAGCCATGGTGCAGATTAAGAGCCGTGTAACAGATCATTTTATTATAAATGACCAGGATTCACTCAATGAGTTAAAGCTGGAGAATATTGAATAAATGCTGCGCTGAAAGAGCTAGATTTAATTCAATATGCTCAGATGACAATATAGAATAACCACTGTAAAACAGGCATGAGGTATTCAAATGGATGGAAGTGATATGCACTGTAGGGAGTCAAATAGCATATATTATGACAGAAAAGTGAAAGTGGCTTTGATAAGAGCATCCAAGCTTGTCTTATCTAGGGTGACATTGAATTGTACCGTCGAGGTTTGGACAATCATAAAACTTGAAATCTGTGATTACATAATTTTTTACAAATCAAAATGTTAATGCAAGTGATCTGATTTTGAATTGATTTGCCAAGGACGCAACAAGACCAAGAATAGTTGATTTTCCATGACTTTACAATATAGTTTAACTATTATAGAGGAAAGACACAAAATGCTGGAGTAACTCAGCAGGTCAGGCAGCATCCCTGGAGAACATGGATAGGTGACTTTTGGGGCGAGACCGTAATTATTATAGAAACAGCTCTGTATGTCTTTGATTGCATTTGTTGACTTGCCACCAAAACTACTTTTGTACCTACATATTAATATAAGCTAAATAGATGTTCTCTGTGTGGTTAGCTTTTGGAACATTTGAATAATACAGACCTTTCCAGAGTATAGATTTCATGCTTATGTAGACCAATGTCTTGTTAAATTGAAAAAAAAACAAACAGTGCTCATGAGATTTAAAGAACAAAAATGGTTTAAAAGCCCAATGCTTGACGATCTAGTCACATGAATCGCGGTTTAGTACAGTAAGGGTTCAATAAGATCATCCCAAGTTTTGTGTTACTTGTACTACTAATTAAGATAAACAGTGGAAACCTCACATGCTTACGGAAAGCATCTCACCTCAAAACAATTTTGTCACCATTAAAAACTATTAAACAACTGATTGCATTTGCCAATGCACATTCTTTAGAACCACATTACTACTTTCCAAGTTAACAGGTTCTAACAATTATGAAGTGCAATCATTTTTAAATACTTTGGTAATCAACTATCTGTGAAGAACATTTTATAGGAGTCCAGTGTCAATAGTTTTTTATTGTCTTATGTCCCCAAATGGAACAATGAAATTCTTACTCACAGCACAGAACAGGTATGTAAACATAGTACTTTGTAGATACCATAATAAACAAGAAAAAGATCAATAAAATAAAATATAGTGCAAAAACAAAATCAAAGTCCGAAGTTCCGAGTACAACTTTGTCAGCTCCTCAAAAAACACGAGCACACAACCTGCCATGTACAAATCATTCCTTCTTTCCAGAGATCCTGCCTGTCCCGCTGAGTTACTCCAGCATTTTGTGTCTATGTAGTCATGTTGACTATCCACAATTAACCCATTCTCTTCCAAAATAATATACTATACTTCAAACTTGCTGTTGGTCTACTTCAAATGGGAACAACATCCAAAAATTCATGTTCATAAGTTCAAGAAGCCGATTTAGGCCATTCGGCCCATCAAGACTACTCCACCATTCAATCATGACTGATCTATCTTTCCATTTCAACCCCATTCTCCTGCCTTTACCCCTTAACTCTTACTAATCAAGAATATGTCTTAAAAATAATATCTGCCTTAAAAATATCCAGATTTGGCCTCCACAACCATCTGTGGTAAAGAATTCCACAGGTCAGAATTCCACCCTCTGACTAAAGAAATTCATCTTCATCTCCTTGCTAAAGGTACGTCCTTTTATTCTGAGGCTTTGGCCTCTCGTCCTAGACTCTCCCACTAGTGGAAACATCCTCTTCACATTCACTCCATCTAGGCCTTACATTAAATTAAAAAAGATGAAAGGATTGAAGAGTATATTCCTAGAATATCTTCCTGTCAGGGGAATTTTGAAGATGAACTGGAATTACTTTTGAGATGCCAATACTTTCAAATGGGGGGAATTCTTAAAAATCATTCAAGAGGGCTTTCCGAAGCAGTATGTTGTGTGTCTGACTGAGGAGGGAGCTGTACTTGAGCATAATTTAAGGAATAAGGAC
This sequence comes from Raja brachyura, assembly GCA_963514005.1. The sequence goes on along the minus strand of OY740788.1, from coordinate 63,479,447 downwards.
AGGGAAGTGATTGGTGTCTGCAAAGGAATATTTTGGGAATAGTGATCATAGTTTGGAAAGCTTCAAGGTAATCATGGGAAAAGATAACATTTGCCCTGATTTGGGCTCCAAACTGAGGGTGGAAGGTGGATTTTCGGCACAATTTGGAGCAGATGTTACAGGGGGAAATAACAACTGAGAATGAGAGGCATTTAAAAGTGACACTGTAAGAATTCAGAGTCAACGCATCTCTGTAAGATTAGAAATGTTTAGTTTTCATGTAGCTCAAAGAGTAAACAGTTTATACAAAAAACAAGTGCAACGCAGCTAAATGGTACAAGATTGTGGCATAAAATCTGAGTTACTCTGATATTCTGCAGCACTTCTTTACCAGGGAAACGTAAGAGCTAGAAATATTGGACCCCGAGTTGCTACAGCCATACCCAACAGCAGGCCTGGCTCACTGCCGTGGAACCGGCAACTCGCCCGGAGAGGCAAGCCCACCCCAAGGTCGTTGGAACAGCGGGTCTCTATGCAGACCGGCTGCGGGAATGACAGAGTGGGCCGCTGGAGGCCCTGCCGCAACCTGGGGCTCAGCTGGATCGGGTGCCCATCCAGAAAGCCGAGCGTGTGGACCGGACGCAGCCTGCAGCTGCACTGAATGGTGGAGCACTTAACAACTGGGATTTGAAATTGGCGCTGAATCAGGTGACTCTGTATACTGTTTAGGTGTACTACTGCTATACACTTATCTAAGATGTATCTAAATGCTTTTGGATAGTGATACCTGTACGGAAATGTATACAAAAATGAATTTCACTTTACCTCGGTACATGTGACAAATAAAGTAACGTTGAACCATTGAACATTGGAGCACATTAAACCCGAGAATCTAATGGGCTCTATCCCTGGATGCTACAGGAAACTAGGCTGGGGGTCTAATGGAGAATTTTACATCTATGTTAGCCACAGACAAGGTACCAAAAGACTGGAGGATAACTAATGCTGTACGCTTGTTCAGAAAAGGCAGCAGGAATAAGCCTGGAAATAACATTTGGATAATTTTGCATCCACCATGTTAACAGCACAACATACGAATTCCATATCTGAAATATCTGGCACAAGAAGAGCTAATGTTAACAGATCTGATGCAAGGGGAAAAATCATGTGCAAACACCAGCCATTGAGAAAACCTGATAAAATGTCACAACTTTCTGGCTCCATTAAGGCACTCTGATACCCACACTGTAGCACACACTGTTGTCTGAGAACAGCATCGCATCTGCAGGATAAGGTCAGCTGTGTATGTTTACAAAAGTGGCCAATCAAGATAAAAGAAACAAGAACAATAAAGGTAAATTAATCCATCTTTGTGTTTTAATTTTTAATGGAGACTGCATAACACAAGACAAACATTCATATACTCCACTCTCTCATTTTATTTGAGCCATTTTATTTCTTGCTCTGGGGACAGATCCATTTCCTAAATAATTGCAGGCCTGCTACCTAGGGATCAGCAATGTTAAAGGCGCTGCCCTTTCCCATCCATCTATGCTACATTTAGCCCATTCCCCTGGCACAGCAGCAACTGAGCCAATAGAATGGTGTAGAAACGTTCGATTTCCGATACCGAAATCTTAGCCAGTTTTCAGACTTGGAGAAGAGATTTGCAAACTACAGCATTCTGCTGTCATTGCTTCATGAAACACATATCGACCACTCAGTGTCGGATGTCATAAAATGCTCTGCATTAAAGGAGAATTCTTCAATAAGTAAACTAAAAGCTTTATTGACTGAAAACAAGAATCCACTCGGTACATTCTGAAAAGAAATTTAAGACTTTAAAAGGAAGCTTTGCGTCAATTCGTCCCTGCAAAACGGCCATTAGTGGCTGTGGATTCAGGTTGATAAAGGCAGCCGTCTCCTACCAGTCACTAAGACAATGTTCCCACTTTAGCCAACTCCAGACATCCAGATGGATTGAGCTGTCATAACATTACAGCAGATACTGTCAGCGAGGCTGCACAGATTTCATACCTCATCTGAGATTTCCATTTTGCAGCTTCGTGGCACAGCCAGCAAGTTAAGTTTGTTTACTACGTTCTGCCAGACTGGGTTTGAAGGTTAATGCAGAAAATTTAGTACATCTGTACAGGAATATTTTAAAATGTATTACTTGACCTCCCAAGATACCGTTCATACATAAAGTTTATTTTAAATATGTCTCTTGTAATCATCTCTTTGGTGGTGTTCATTCCGCAACTGTTTATTTACAGTATTTGTCTGCCTGACTCGCTTCTTCCTGTTATTATCTTTTTCTATTAACCATTGTAACCTTTGCTTCCGCTTTTGGTAATAAAAATGTAAGGGGTATCACACTCCGAAAACAACCTGAATTAAACACAGCGGGTCAGGTAGCATCTACGAAGGGAATGGATTGTGACATTTCAGACTGAAGAAGGGTCCCGATCTGAAACATGGACTATTCATTCCCTCCACAGATACTGCCTGACCCGCTGAGCTATTCCAACACTCTGTGGAGGGAATGGATAGACAAGGTGTCTATCTGTGGAGGGAATGAATAGATAATGTTTTGGATCAGAATCCTTCTTCAGTCTGAAGAAGAGGCCTGACCCGAAACATTGTCTATCCATTCCCCTTAGAGATGCAGCTAGACCCACTGAGTTATTCCAGCACTTTGTGTTTTGCTCAAGATTTCAACATCTGTGGTTCCTTGTGACTCCAAACGACCTGAATTTCTAATTTTCGTTGCATTTTTACGATGGACAAATTGCGGAGTCTACAGCTGACACGATAAAGACAGGAAAACACACATTAGCAGCAGCTAGTGAACTATTCATGGGTTAAAGGGTGCCTGAATCTATGGCCATGCTAAGAAGATGCAATGCTTACTCGGAAACAGGCAGGAAAGGCATCTGAATTTACAGATCAACTGAAATGGCATAGATATGCAGAGTGCAATACAAGGATGTACAAAAACAAGGAGTGCGGCTGAGCTTCAACACTCACGTCGATGGGAACAATCAATAACTAGCATTTTCTGAGTCTCTCACAAAATGGTGTTATTTGAAACCAGGCAAAGAGACACCAAGTTTCAGCAAAGGCAAGGAGGACAGTTTAGTTTTCTTCCCTATATATAACGTCTATATCACCAAATAATCTATTAACATTCAGATGGGTGTGCACAGTATGCCAAAAGTTCATATCTGTTAACTAAGAGTGCAGATACATCTTTGCCATGTCCAATCTGAATTCAACAAAGACTGATGAAACAATGCCCTCCTGCCCCTTTCGCCAATGGACACAATAATACAAAGTATGTTGGACATAAAGGAGAACTATGTACAATATGGCACTAAATTGGAACCTTCTGAGAAAAGGTTTTATGGCAAACTGTATTGTTGGGAGGCTCAGAATTGATTCAAAGAGTACATATGCTTTACAGCATATGTGAGGCCATGTTTGAAGTGTTGAGTTCAGTTTTGGTTACCCTGCTATAGGAATTATGTTGTTAAGCAGGAAAAAGTGCAGAAAAGATATAGGAGGACTTGAGGGCCTGAACTATAAGGAGAGATGAGGCAGGCTCGGAATTTATTCCTTAGAGCACAGGAGGATGATGATGATGATCTTATGGAAGTGTATAAGATCATGAGGGGGAATAGATAGGGCAAATGCACAGAATCTTTTACCCAGAGTAGGGAAAATCAAGAACCAGAAGACTTGGGCTTAAAATGTGAGGGGAAAGATTTAATAGGAACCTGAGGGGCAACTTTTCACACAGAGGATGGTGGGTATATGAAATGAGGAAGGTATCGTAACAATATTTAAAAGACATTTGGACAGGTACATGAATAGGAAAGGTTTAGAGGGATATAAGTCAAACATGGGCAGGTGGGACAAGTGTCCTTGGGGCATCTTGGTCAGTGTGGGCAAGTAGGACCGAAGGGTATGTTTCCATGCTGTATTGCTATATCTGATCATCACAAAATCCAGATACGGTGTTCTGAAATGAACAGCAACCTTGAATCAGGCTTCTTCAACGTTGAAGTTTGTTGAAAACAAAACAAACATTGATCCGTTGAGCCCTATTCACACTATATTTTACTTAGTCAATGCAGGAAATCTGAAAGGGGAACAGAGAATTCTAGAAGCAAGCAGATCAGATAGCATCTCCGGAACAACCTGCAGATCGATGACCTTGTATCATCTTCTGATCATGGAAAAAGATCAGCAACACAAAATGCTGAGCTATATCGTGCCACAGTGACACGCATTGAGGCCTATGGTGTTGTTTAAAGTATTTTCTGTAAAATGAGCTCATGCCACGGCCTGCTGGATGTGTAAACTGATAACAACAAGGCAAAGGTGAATCTCCACTCTTAGTTTACAATAGGATCATCAGAGCACCTCCTTAATCAATGAGAGCTGATGATTAAGAAAGAAACAGGAATGATTATAGGAAGGATGTCAACAAAATAGAGAGGGTACAGAGGAGATTTACTAGAATGTTGCCTGGGTTTCAACAGCTAAGTTACAGAGATAGGTTGAATAAGTTATGTCTTTATTCTCTGGAGCACAGAAGGTTAAGGGGGGACTTGATAGAGGTCTTTAAAATGATGAGAGGGATAGACAGAGTTGATGTGGACAAGCTTTTCCCTTTGAGAATAGGGAAGATTCAAACAAGAGGACATGACTTTAGAATTAAGGGACAGATGTTTAGGGGTAACATGAGGGGGAACTTCTTTACTCAGAGAGTGGTAGCGATGTGGAATGAGCTTCCAGTGGAAGTGGTGGCGGCAGGTTCGTTGGTATCATTTAAAAATAAATTGGATAGGCATATGGATGAGAAGGATATGGAGGGTTATGGTATGAGTGCAGGCAGGTGGGACTAAGGGAAAAAAGTTGTTCGGCACGGACTTGAAGGGCCGAGATGGCCTGTTTCCGTGCTGTAATTGTTATATGGTTATATGTTATATGGTTATATGATGAACAAAGTCAAATTAGCTACAAAATGATGCATAGAAGAGTAGAGATTGAATTATATGAGGGAAAAAAGAAATAGAAAAGGAAATCTGGAAAAAATACTGTAAACTTCTCAACAGACAATGCAACTTGCTTGGTAACAATTTTAATCCAAGAGTCTATTTATCAATAGATCTACACAAAATAAATGGAAAAGGAAAATGGATAAATTAGCTCTGGCAATTCACAATCCATGGCTCAATCTCGTAAACTTGTTTGTGAATGTGCACATATACGGATGCTTCATTAACATGTTATGATTCCAGCAAGAGTTAACAATTCTTACAAGAGTTAACTTTATCAGTCTGAAGAAGGGTCCCAACCCAAAATGTCACCCATCCATGTTCTAGAGATGTTGCCTGACCCGCTAAGTTACTCCAGCACTTTGTGTCTTGTTTTTCTGAACTTTATTTATTTCTTAGATATTATCTGACATGGTGGAATTGTTTGTTTTGAGTTCCAAGTGTGGAATGTCTGGATTCAGGGCCAATGAATGGGAAATATATACAGAGGACTGTAATGGGAAAGGATTGCACAAGATTACTGACAAAAGACTTGTAGAAAGCACAGAAAGTTTTAAGCTTTCAAGTAGATGGCGCATATTAATCTTGAATGTGGAATTCATTGCCACAGATGGCTGTGGAAGCCAAGTCATCAGGTATTTATAAAGAGGAGATTGATAGAATCTTGATTAGTTAGGGTGTCAAGGGTTATGGAGGGAAGGCTGGAGAATAGAGTGGAAAGGGAAAGATAGGTTGGCCATGATTGACAATAGTGGAGTAGACTCAACGGGCTGAATGGCCTAATTCTGCTCCTATGACTTATAAACTTGTGATTTTCATTTTGGAAGGATTATGGAAGGTGCATCATTCATCCAGCTGGTCCAACACTAGTCCTCACAGGCAACTTCTCCACACTCAGCCACAAGTGATTTGTTGCTTAAGGAGTGCCTGCGGGGGGGGGGGGGGGGGGGGGGGGAGGGGGGCTATGCCAGGTTCCCAATTGGGGTGCACAGCAGCAAGAAGGGCAGAAGCTCACACCAGTTTCCCAGCACCACCACAGGGAAACGCAGAGGGGGCAGGGGAGTGTGTAGTGTTCCTAGCATTGAAGACTCATTAATTTAAATACATTTCAACATTTGGGGAAGTCCAGGACAAGGGGTCACAGCTTAAGGATAAGGGGGAAATCTTTTAAGACCGAGATGAAAAATACTTTTTTCACACAGAGAGTGGCGAGTCTCTGGAACTCTCTGCCACAGAGGGTAGTTGAGGCCAGTTCATTGGCTATATTTAAGAGGGAGTTAGATGTGGCCCTTGTGGCTAAGGGGATCAGAGGGTATGGAGAGAAGGCAGGTACGGGATACTGAGTTGGATGATCAGCCATGATCATATTGAATGGCGGTGCATGCTCGAAGGGCCGAATGGCCTACTCCTGCACCTAATTTCTATGTTTCTATGTTTAACCTTAACACATCTCTCTACACGTTATGCTACAATGATCCATTTTTGCATTAATTCTATTCGCAATCTAATTTCTGGGAGCAAACTTTGCGCTGTGAGATGCTGCTGTATTAATACGTTTTTTTATACATTTGTTTTTGTGGTAAGCTTTAACTTTGCAGAAAAGTCTTCAATAGCAAGTAACTTTGCAAGAATATTAACTTTAGATTTAGTTGGAAATTGCTCTGGTCTTTGCTTTGAGAATTGTGGAGTAGACTCAACGGGCCTTTTCTCATCTCCAGACCCCCCCCCCCCATGGGTTGACGGCCTGACCCGCTGAATTACTCCAGCATTTTGTCTCGTTGATATAAACCATCCCTTCAAGCTGGAAATTGCTCAAGTCTCATGTACAATAGCAAGAATTCTGTACACAAAATAACCAAATCACTTCAAGATTAAATTCAAAATGGCTATGTTTAGGTTAGATTTTGTATAATGAAAATAATTTATATTATTTAAATAGGTTTTGTTGTCAGCGAGGAACACTAAACAGGCACACCTAATAAATACAATAAGATTTTATATTTAATTGGTGGTATAACTAACAGATGGTGTTAAAGTGGAGCCAGTTTTGATTGGTGATTGGGAGTGGAAAGAAATAGCAGGTTCAGATTCCTGGGCACGAACACCTCAGATGACTTGTCCTGGGCCCAGCACAAGGATGTAATCACAAAAAGGCACACAGCATTTTGGCTTTCTCAGGAGTTTAATGAGATTTGGTATGTTTCCAAATACTCTTAAATTGTAATGTACAGATATACTGTAGAAAATATTCTGACTGGTTGTGCCATGGCCTGGTAAGGCAATTCAAAGACGCAGAAACCGCAAGAGGCTGCAGAAAACAGTGGACTCAGCCCTGTCCATCACGGGCACAGTCCTTCCCACCATCGAAAGCATCTACTCGAGGCGCTGCCTCAAGGAGGCATCATCTATCATAAGGATCCCCATCATCCAAGCCATGCCACCTTTTTGTTGCTACTGTTAAGCAGGCGATGCAAGAGTCTGAAGTCCCACACCACCAGATTCAGGAACAGCTACTTTCTTGCAAATATTAGGACTTGAATTTACCTGCAAAACCCTAATCCTGCCACAACAATGGAACACTACAGACCATTTCTTGCACTATCTTAGACTTGTTTTCTAATCTTAACATTTTAGACTTTATTTTTGGAGATACATTGTGGAAACAGGCACAACGAGTCTGTGCCAACACGCAACTACCCCGTCCGCTAGCACTATCCGACACACTAGGGACAATTCACAAAAGTCAAATTAACCTACAAACGTGTACGTCTTTGGATTGTGGGAGGAAACCGGAGAAAACCAACATGGTCACAGGGGAATGTATAAACTCCTTACAGACAGCACCCAAAGTCAGAACTATATTTAGGTCCCTGACGCTGGAAGGCAGAAAACTCCACCACTGTGCCACTGATGTAATTTTGCACCAATGTCAGATTTTTTGCACAGACTTGCAGATTTTATGTGTAAATCAAGTGTGATCTATATTTTTAGGTGTGTCATTCGAGTCCATGTGCCTGTGATACTGCTGCTCATAAGATTTTCATTGTACCCAAACTTCACCAAACTTGTGCATTTGACCATAAACTCAACTTAACTTGCAAAGTCTTGACCCCGACTTTAATTTCCGCGTAAGTGATTGCTCACCAATTAAATCAAGGAGACGTGGGCAGCGGTAGATTTGCTGCCTTACAACGCCAGAGACCTGGGTTCGATCCTGACTATGAGTGCTGTCTGTATTGTTTGGTACGTTCTCCCTGTGACTATGTGGGTTTTCTCCAGGTGCTCCAGTTTCCTTCCACAATCCAAAGACGTATAGTTTTGGAGGTTAATTTGCTTCAGTACAATTGCTTTAAAAATGTGTTCATGGTCCCTCGTTTATGGAATAGCAGTACTGTACGGGGTGATTACTGGTCAGTCGTAGGTATGTTACAATACCTATCTTCAGCAGTGCTGCAGTTCTGCCGCTCCCCGTGTGTGTGACTTTGGCGCCTTTCAGAGGGGGGCGTGTTTAAAATGCCGTTTTTCCCTAGACAGTCCAAATCGATCCATGTCGGGCGATTTCGTCACTAAAGAGAAATCGCTGTGACATTTAATTCATGAAGGTACTTTTAAACTACGCTAGATTATTTATTAACTAGAGTAGTTTAAAAATCATCTTCTAAAGCCGCGAACGCCGACAGCGGAATGGACCTAACGTAGGCGATAAAAGAAGCTACACAGTTTATTTTTACATAAAAACGTGCTTCTTAGGAAGCCTTTAATCAAATTTTCATGTTACGAAAAGGGGACAAAAAAAATATACGAACCGGCTGTATTTTTCCTGCCACCGCAAACCACAACGTTCCAATCCACTAAACCCACTCGCAAGTTGATTTAAATGGCCATTAATTTACAGGAAGTAAACACTAAATTCCTTCCATTTGGCCTATAAATTCATGAAAATGAGATTTAAAAATCATGTTATATTGTGGATTATTGTGTGAATGTTAATTGGACACTTAGGCAATTTAAAAATGTTTATCATTTCTTAAGAAATGGATAGATGTTTAGATCTAGTAATTGAATTTTGTAATTAGCTACAATTAGGTAACTAACTAATTATATGCTTTAATTTCAGGTCATCCAAGTAAGATTGTTTCATATTTGTTTCAGAATGCTTCAATCTATAATAACTGAAAATGTCATTGAGTTCGATTAATTTTTAAGAAAATTATGGGCTTTTGACTGTCCTTGATCACAGCTTTTTTAGTTAAGTCAATGGAAAGGCAATGGGGAACAAGATGCTGATTTCCGAGTATGAAAATGGCCATAACTTTTTTAATACTGAAGATATGAAAGTGAATTAGGTGTCAAATTAAACTTCTTTTTATGCTTTATCTGATGGGATAAATTGTAGGTATGTTACAAAACTTACCTTGAGCAGCGCTGCAGTTCTGCCGCTCCCCGTGTGCGCGACTTTGGCGCCTTTCAGAGGGGGGCGGGCTTAAAGTCCCGTTTTTCAACAGACATGGAAAATCGATCAATGTCGGGCGATTTCGTTGCGGAAGAAAAATCGCACCGACATTTCATCAATGAAGGTATTTTTAAATTACTCTAAATTATTTATTAACTAGAGTAATTTAAAAATCACCTTCAAAAGCCGTGAGAACCGACAACCGGAAGGATTTTGCGTAGGGGAGAAAAAAAGGTAAATAGTTTATTTTTATATTAAAAGTTGGTTTTTCGGGAGGCTTTAATAACATTTTCATGTTGCGAAATGGGGTCCAAAAAAATGTATGAACAAACAGTATTTTTCCTCCCGACTTCACCGCAAACCGCAACGTTCCAATCCACCGCATTCCACTAAAACCCACTCACTAGTTGATTTAAATGGCCATTAATTTACAGAAATCAAACACTAAATTCCTTCTATTTGGCCCAGAAATTCATGAAAATTAGATTTAAAAATTATGTTATATTGTGGATTATTGTGTGAATGTTATTTGGACACTTACGCAATTTTAAAAAAGTTTATCTTTTCTTAAGAAATGGATAGATGTTTAGATCTACTCATTGAATTTTGTAATTAGCTACAATTAGATAACTAACTAATTATATGCTTTAATTTCAGGTCATCCAAGTAAGATTGTTTCATATTTATTTCAGAATGCTTCAATCTATAATAAGTGAAAATTTCATTGAGTTCTATTAATTTTTAAGAAAGTTATGGGCTTTTAACTGATCCAGATCACAGCTTTTGAGTTAAGTCAATTGAAAGGCAATGGGGAACAAGATGCTAATTTCCGAGTATGAAAATGGCCATAACTTTCTTAATACTTAAGATATGAAAGTGAATTAGGTGTCAAATTAAACTTCTTTTTATGCTTTATCTGAGGGGATAAATTGCAGACTTGATTTTTAAAATCTCAAAATTTTGTAACATTGCTAGGTCAGTGCAGACTCGGTGGGCCGAAGGCCTGTTTCCACGCTGTTTTTCTAAAGTAAAGAGAATCAAGACTAAAAAACAGTAGGGAATTATTCTAATTTTTACAGATTAAAGATGGCCAATAACCAAGTTAATATTAGAAGAAAGGGACATGTAAAATTGAAAGTGAAGCCAGATGGAATTGTATTAGCTGCAACAGCATTCCAGCCTGCAGAACGCATTCTCCACCACAAGATGTTCAGATAAAATGTAATGGATATAATTAATGTAGTAGTTTAATGCAATTATTTTTTCTTTATCTTTTGAATCACATCTGCCAAAAACCTATATGATTAATAAGAATCTTGCCGCATTTACTGTAATTCAGTACCACAGATGTCAAAGTAGACTAAAGACATTAGAGTAACTAAATGGCAATTAATGAATGGGAATGAGAAGCTGTCAGAACTCAAACTCATATTACAGTCTATAGCTGAGGTCACTTTCCCAGGAGGATTAATCCCTCACATACATGATGCAACCACTACTGGGCATTAGTGGCTTCTGAAGGAGGATAAACATTTATGTTCTTTTAGAAGGCTTTGTTGAAAAATTACCTTCTACCCTACCTCCTAACTCGAGCTGGAGCTATAAACAGAATTGTCAAGTAGGTACTTTTGAATCAGAATTTTCAAATGATCATGAAAGCAAGGACACAGGTGTTCTAGAGGACAAAATGATTGATCAGGCTTGTAGAAAAATAAATAGAGTGCTCTCCATGGAGGGAGAGGGAGCACGAAAGAGGCGAGGGGAAGGGCAAGAAAGCAAGAGAAGGGAGAGCAAGACAACGGGAGAGAGATAAATTGGGGGAGAGAGATGGGGAGGGGGAGAGAAAGAGGAATAGGAAGAGAGCACGAAGGCAAGAGAGAGGGGGGAAGCAAGATGTAGGGGAAGGAGAGAGTGAGAGAGGAAGTTTATTGGTAGGGGAACTCAGCCTCGTGTTCCTGTGCATTGAAATTGCATATCAGATCATGGGGGGGGGGGGGGGGGGGAAGATAGAATTGTCAAGTCTCAATTTAAAGTGCAGATCGTTCAAAATAGATGCAAGGAAAGACAATATGGGACATGAGTGAACAGAGACACCTAGGGGCTCAAACACTTAATTCCATTAAAATATGAGTGGAAGCAGGAAAGAAATGCGTTTCATACGTAAAAGAATGAGATAACAAAATATATATTTTTTACTCAACTTTTTTTATAATTATATTTTTTTCTTGGGGCAATACAATTTCATCTGTTTGTGGAGTGCATGTTCAGTGAACATAAAATAGCACAGCACACAGGAACAGGCGAAAGAGAGAGGTATCAGAGGGATGCACATAGGTTAAGTGAGTGGGAAAAAGTACTGGCAAATGGAGTATAGTGTGAAAAATATAAAACTATTCATTTTAACAGAAATAATTAAAAACACAATCAAAACAGTGAACGTTTGAGAGTTCCAAGGTGCAAAGGGTCCTAGTTATCTGAATATATGACTTGCAAATGACAACTGTAAGTTACTTAGAAAAGCTAAAAGGATGCCATAGTTTATTGGTAGGGGAATTGAATACTAAACCAGGGAGGATATGCTTCAGTTATGGAGGACATTTTTGATTCCATATTGAAATATTGTGTACAGTATTTGTTACCATCTTTTGGGGAGTATGTTAATGCATTGTAATTAATTTAGAGATAGTTTACGTGACTAATGCCTTGAAGAGATAGGTTTTTGTATGGGGAAACATTGCACGTGGTAGGCTTGTATCTGCAGAGGTTAGTTGAATGAGAATGGACTTGATTATATCGTAGGTTCTGTGGATGAACATACTTCCTCTTGTGGAAAAAACTAAATTATGGGGGTTTCCGGGAGAGGTTTTTTTTTTTCTCTCAGAAGTTTGTGAGTCTTTGGAACCTCTAACGGGTGGTGTAAGCACAGTCTTTGAATATTTAGAAGGCATATAGCAGATATTTGGTTGGCAAAGGGATGAATGTGAAATTGAGGATACAATTGAACCAGTCATAAGCTTAAAAAATGGTGGAGGAGAAAGCTTGAGGGATCACTCTCGATTCATAAGACTCATATTTTAGTGGGCAATAACTCAATTTGAAGTGGAAGATGGAAATGCTTCTTTATACAAGAGAGAATGTGGAAACAGACTGCAAGAGACACAGAGGTGTGTAGGCAAATAAAGGAACATATAAGTGGCCATCAGCCAATAAAAATATACCAAGAAAAAATGTTGAGGGTGACAGAGATAAGGCAGCCAGCACAGAAAAAAAACGAAAGCAAATGCACAAAGGTTGAAAATGGCAATTGCAGCAGAAAAAGTGAATGAGAGCAAAACTATCCAATAGTGCACAATGTGGAAAAATAAGTGAAGGCTTCAGGGATCACTCCCGATTTGTACGGCTCATATTTTAGTGTTCAGTAATCCCATTTGAAGTGGAAGATGGAAATGTTTCTTTATACAAGAGGTAAAGTGGCAACAGAATGCGTTGGAAACCTGGACGAGAAATACAGAGGAACATCCTGAGAAAACCTGTGTAGGTTCTGAAGATAGGCACAAAAAGCTGGAGTAACTCAGTGGGACAGGCAGCATCTCAGGGGAGGAATAGATGACGTTTCTTCATGGTCTCGACCTGAAATGTCACCCATTCCTTCTCTCCAGAGATGCTGCCTGTCCTGCTGAGTTACTCTAGCTTTTTGTGTCTATCTTCGGTTTAAATCAGCATCTATAGTTGTGTAGGTACAGCAGTCTGTCCTTAAATGCAAAACAGCAAGATGAACAGAGAGCACTGGAATCAAATTGCTCTGTAAACACACAATACAAGGAGTGAAAGGAGTAAATAATAGTGTATGAACAGTGTAAATTGCATGGTAAAAAATATTTCCCAAAAGGCTTTAATATTTGTAACAATCAGCAATTCTGGGAAATAAATGTATAATTTTGATCAATGCTCAAGCCTGAGGAAGCAAAGCAAGTAAATCTATCTTTTAAGGTGAAAATTACTTGTTATTTTTGTGTAATCTCATCCTCTTCAGGGTTGCATAGATGATCTTCCTAGAATATCATCTCACTGCTCAAATCTTGAACAGTCTTACTGGGTTTCAAGCTATTTTATAATCTCCCCATACACAGCAACTGAGTGATGAAGTGTCAATAGCTGATTAAAATCAGAAGTCAAAAGGATCACGTGCGCATATTGCAGGTAACCATTACTGGATTGTGTAGTATATGCTCTTTTGTATGAGATCTCTCGGGATCAATGACTGTGGTTTTACTGGTTAATGGTTCTGAATTGGGTGCCAATTGTTCTTTTGAAAACAACCTCTTCAAACAATCAGATTGTGGTTTATTGCATTGTTGGTCCTTGGGGTGTTCAAAATTTGGGTGTGTATTTCAAAATCAAATTTATTGCATCAATCCTACTTCTGCTTTCCATTTCTTTCCATTTTCCATATCCATTGTCCTTGTAACCAAGAGTAAACCATTTACTTTGTATATTCTTTTATTACTATATAAAAAAACTTTGCATGTTCTTTCAGTTACTATATAGCAAAACACAAAGCGGTGGAGTAACTCGGCGGGTCAGACAGCAACTCTGGAGAACATGGTTAGGCGAGTTCGGCAGCATAAACCAGCATCTGCAGTTCCTTCCTACACATGGATAGGTGAGTTTTTGGGTGACCTGAAATGTTCTCCAAAGATGCTGCCTGAACCGCTGAGTTACATAAAATACACAAAGTGCGGAAGTAAGCCAGCATCTGCAGTTCCTTGTTTCTAAGTTACATAGATAATAGGTGCAGGAGTAGGCCATTTGGCAACTTCGAGCCATCACAGCCATTCTATGCAATCAGTACCCCGTTCCTGCCTTCTCACCCTACCCCTTGATTCCGCTAGCCCTAAAGGCCCTGTCCCACTTACGTGTCCTTGGCATGCAAATTATGCGACCTCGTCGTCACGTTGAGGCGCATGGGCATCGTGTGGCCGTGCGGGGCCGGTCCCACTGAGAAGCGCAGAGGGGTATGGCACGGCGCTCCGAAATATTGTAGCGAACGAAATCTACAAAGTGGGACAGGCCCAAGACCCTGGTGCGACGTAACGTCTCACCTCCAACAGGAGCAGAAGCAGACAAGCGATCGTCGAGCTCGGCCTGGGGCTCACGGCCTTGGCGGTCCGTATCCGCCCCCACTCCTGCTCCCAGAGCGGGGCCAAGAAAATTGAAGATAGACACAAAATGCGTAATTAGCATGCCAAGGACACGTAAGCGGGACAGGGGCTCAAGAGCTCCATCTAACTCTCTTTTGAATGCATCCAGTGAATCGGCCTCCACTGCCTTCAACTCTGTGTGAAAAAAGTTTTTCCTCATCTGTTCTAAATGGTATACCCCTTATTCTTAAACTGTGGCCCCTGGTCTGGGCTCCCCCAACATCGGGAACATATTTCCTGCATCTAGCGTGTCCAATCCCTTAATAATCTTATGTGTTTCTATAAGATCCCCTCTCATCGTTCTAAATTCCAGTGAATACAAGCCCAGTTGCTCCATTCTTTCATCATATGACAGTCCCGCCATTCCGGGAATTAACCTCGTGAACCTATGCTGCACTCCCTCAATAGCAAGAATGTCCTTCCTCAAATTAGGAGATCAAAACTGCTTGCAATACTCCAAGTGTGGTCTCACCAGAGCCCTGTACAACTGCAGAAGGACCTCTTTGCTTCTATACTCAACTCCTTTTGTTATGAAGGCCAACATGACATTAGCTTTCTTCACTACCTGTTGTACCTGCATGCTTACTTTCAGTGACTGTACTAGGACACCCAGGTCTCGTTGCACTTCCCCTTTTCCTAACCTGACACCATTCAGATAATGTTTAAGAAAGAACAGCAGCTGCTGGAAAAATCGAAGGTAGCAAAAATGCTGGAGAAACTCAGCAGGTGAGGCAGCATCTATGGAGCGAAGGAATAGGTGACATTTCGGGTCGAGACCCTTCTTCAGACTGATGCGGGGGTGGGGGGGGGGCGGGAAGAAGAAAGGAAGAGGGGGGACAGTAGGCCGTGGGACAGCTGGGAAGGGGAGGGGAAGGAGGGAGAAAGCAAGGACTACCTGAAATTGAAGAAGTCAATGTTCATATCGCTGGGGTGTAAACTACCCAAGCGAAATATGAGGTGCTGCTCCTCCAATTTGCAGTGGGACTCACACTGGCCATGGAGGAGGCCCAGGACAGAAAGGTCGGATTAGGAATGGGAGGGGGATTTGAAGTGCTGAGCCACCGGGCGATCAGGTTGGTTAATGTGAACTGAGCAGAGGTGTTGGATCTGCCTTCCCGTTCTTGCCTCCAAAGTAGATAACCTCACATTTATCCACATTATACTGCATCTGCCATGCATCTTCCCACTCACCCAACCTGTCCTAGTCACTCTGCATCCTCATAGCATCCTCTTCACAGTTCACACTGCCACCCAGCTTTGTGTCATCTGCAAATTTGTTAATGTTACTTTTAATTCCTTAATCTAAATCATTAATGTATATTGTAAATAGCTGCGGTCCCAGCACCGAGCCTGATGGCATCCCTAGTCACAATCTGGCATTCTGAAAGTGACCCGTTAATCCCTACTCAGTTTCCTGCTTTCTAACCAATTTTCTAACCATGTTAATAGCCTACACCCAATACCACTAATCTCTTCTGTGGGACCTTATCAAAGGCTTTCTGGAAGTCCAGGTACACTACATCCACTGGCTCTCCCATGTCCATTTTACTTGTTACATTAAAAAAAATTCCAGAAGATTTGGCAAGCATGCTGACCTGGACTGAGCATGGAATCATTTGCCCATTTCAGAAGGTGCCTGCAACAGGGCCTGACTGAAGCCTCTTCTTCTTCTTCTTCTTTCATGTGGCGTGCACAGCCTAAAGTTGCTGGACAACTTGTTCTATTTGATCTTCCGTTTGTGCACGTCGAATTGATTGCATTTGTCGAAACATGGCGGACCACGTGAAGGTTGCAATCTTCCACCCCACTGAAGCCTCAATGTTGCAGATGTTGGCCTTGGAAAGGAAGCTGACGTTGATTTGTTTGCCAATGAATTTAACAATTGACCTTCTCCAGAACCTTGACGTGCAGGTCCAAGTGAGCATTGGAGTACAATGGTCTGTGCCATCCAGTAGACCACTTTTTTTTTCTCAGATAGCCAAAGACTGCACTGGCGCAATGAAGGTGATGACCAATTTCATCAATTTCTGCGTCGCTGAAAGGAGCTCCTAAAATGAAGAAAGTACTCCATATTGCCATCGTCTTTACTCTGACTCCCTATTTACGAATCTTTCCTTCTCTGACTCCAGCAGCAGTAAAAATATCACTTTCCTCTTCTTGGATATGACTGTACCTTTATTCTGGAACCACGACCTCATCATCAGAAGCTTTTCCACAAATATGGCAAATAACTAAAGCAGCTCGTACATGGAGCGTAAAAATATGTTCAACATATAGATGGTTTACCATTAGTACTATTCTTCTCAAATTATTACGTTTGGAATGTGGAAGCCTGCAGCCCATATTTTCCAAAGGTTGACACAAAATGCTGGAGTAACTCAGGCAGCATCTCTGAAAGCAAGGAATAGGTAGTGTTTTAGGTCGGAACCCTTCCTTAGACCAGAAGATAAAGATGGGGCAGAAGAGGGGAAAGCTGGATGCAAGAAAAAGCCAGAACAAATCTGGGCTGGCAACACATTATCTCAGGAAGGGTGGAGTTCATAATGGCCCATTGTTGGCTGGGGAAGATGTGCTAACGAGAGGGGTGCAAGGATGTGAACAGTGCCCATTTTTTTCATTTGCAATTGTCAACAAACAAAAAGTCTCAAGATTGGAAACCATCATGAAATAAATACAGGAATTGATATCTAATACTAGTGCTGCGTTCAACAGTGGGATATAATATTAGAGGCACAGGGACTCCAGAATATATTACTTTATTGTTAATAATGTTGTTAACAATACCAATTACAAGATTAGATGTATAGGTAGCAAAATCAAGTAGAGTCACCTTTTGCCATTAATTTATTGGTTACTCTGTCAATCATTGCAATTCATCTTCATCTCCAGTCAGTCATTATGGTGTTAAATTTACATTGTTTAATGTCTCTGGAATTAACATTCACAGCTGAGCAAGAATGTTTGCTGCAAGAATGACGAGTATTGACAAAAGCATGAACCATAATAAAAAGAGTTGTTCCAACAAGCCAGTTCAATTTGTAAAGTCATACAATCTTCTTCCTTTATAAAAAAGTCCTCTAGGTGGATGAATTAGTACAGATTAAAATGCTTTTACCTCTACAAAAGAAACCACACCCCGAGACAAAGGGAAGTCCTGGAATTATAATATTCTGTTGCATTTATTTATCCATGTCCAACTTTACTTCAATTACATGGTGCTAACTATTTTGAAAAAATCTTTACAAAATAACCTTCTGTGCAACTAAAGAGATTTAAAATGTAGCAGGAATTCCCAGTTTACACCATTTACAAGTGTTTACATCATTTCCCAAGAATTCTTCCATGTTAAACAATAGTAAAATATCACAAATTATGTGGAATGTAAACTGAGTTTCCATGTTATAATTCAGTTATTTAAAAAAAAAAATCCAGTTTGCACTGCTCACTGCTATTTGTAGCACCTCGGGATAAAATTAATCCATGTTTTGCGTTTTACACCTCTTTGCAGAATTTTGAGAGAAACAAATACAGTTTTTTTTCCCGAGGCTGAGGATGTTTCTATGCATTTATAAAACTATAGAATATACGATTATTTTATTTTAAAAATGACAACCATGTATTAATATGAAATGTGTTTAGTTAGTGTACACATTATTTTGTTACTGAAAAAAAATCAGATCACTCAAAGGTGATGGATTAGACAGTGAACGTTTCTATGTGTGCAATAGCCATTTTCACCACATGAATTTAAACCCTAATGAGTTGTCACCTTTACTACGTGAAAAAATATTTCCTAAAAAGAAATGAAAACAAAATACATTCTACAGCACAGCCGGTCGTACTATTTCATGGCAGAATTACATATTAAGTTGAAAGCAACTTGAAGAAATAAATTCTTAAACTTAGATCAAATATGGGTAAAGGTCTTAGGCCTTAAAAAATGTTTTCCGAGGCTTGTTAATTGGTATTACTATCCCGAATCTTACAATCACACCTGAGGTTAGATAACAAGGCAGTTATTCATGCTTAACTGCATTCCAAGAACAAGGATCACATTGCCCATCAATCTTCTCTGCTGAAAGCACAGCCAACAGAATCATTCATTTTTGCTTACTATGTTCCATTGATAGCATTTATTTCAATTTCAGCAGACATTTTACACTATAAGCAAACTCTGAAATAACTTAGGAGATACAAGGAACTGCAGTTGCTGGTTTATCAAAATATGACACAAAGTGTTGGAGTAACTCAGCAGGTCAGGTAGCATCTCTGGAGGCAGCACGGTGGCATAGCAGTAGAGCTACTGCCTTACAGCGCCAGAGACCCAGGTAGGATCCTGACTACGAGTGCTGTCTGCAGGGAGTTTGTACATTCTCCCTGTGTACTGCTTTCTCACACATTCCAATGATGTGCAGAATTGTAGGTCAATTGGCTTCTCTAAATAGCCCCATGTGTGTAGGATGTATTACTGGAATAAAGTAGAATTAGTTTCCCGGTGATCGTTGGTTGATAAGGACCGAGTAGGCCGAAGAGCCTGTTTTCACGCTGTATCACTAAACTATGTTGTGCATCTATCAAATCTATCCTTAATTTCCTCTTTGCTCCAAATAGAATACCAGATTCCCCAATCTAAACATAGTTAAATATCGCCCCTGGAACCATTAATTAAATCCCAAAAAGTGTATAATTACTTTCCCTGAAGCCACACCGCACTTCACATATCACATATCCAAGTGCCTTGGTGCGAGTGATAGGTCTACAGATCCTAAGAGTGCCAAATGTCGTTGGTGCATATCAATCAGCTTAGGTCACAGGACCACAGGTTTCAGATACAATTCACAAACCATCCACTGCTTGTTCAAATTGTGCCGGCCATTGATTTGTGCACCGACGGGCAAGATTATCTGGACACAGGTGGGAGCAAATAAGATCTGAGACTCTAATGAAGGATCTACTCTTCCAGACTCCATCAGTGATCACAAGCAACTGGGTAATTATCAACAAGAACTTGAGATATCACAAACCTAAATTTACATGATCACTTATCTCCAAATTTCAACCAGTAAGCCATAGAGTTCCAATTTCCTTTTCCCATCACCCTATCTCCCAATGGTAACTGCAGTCTGCGGTGCTTCTGGCTGAGGCGTGGCGGGGACTTTAAATCTTTGACCGCCGGCCTGTGGCCTACACCATCTTGAAGCCGCGGTCTCCGGTGGAGAAGCACCGGTTCAGGACTTACTTGGACTTACCTTGTCTATACATCTGGGCGCCCGCAGCGGCAGCTGCGGAGGGTTGAGGTCCTGACCACGGGGGAAAATGGAGGGGGACTGGCCAAATTTTGTGCCTTCCACCACAGTGATGAATGCTGTAGTCGATGTTTATGGAATTTTTTTATTGTGTATTGTGTATTCTTTTTTTATTGTACCGCTGCTGGCAAATTCATTTCACTTGCACTTATGTGCAAGTGACGAATAAAACTTGACTGATTGATTGATTGATTGAAGGAATTGTCATAATTTGGTCTTTCTGTAATTGACCAGTCAAGGTATGAGATTTCAGTTGCCCGAGAACTATTGGTTTAAAGACTTTCATTTAAAAAAAAATTGTCAATAAATCTCCATTCACTAACTAACAAGAGCATGGAAATGCTGTTTTTCTCCCAAGTTGGAATGTGCAATAATTACATGCCTTCCTGCATCCCAATTACACTCAGCAATGAGAAGTGGGGTTTACTAATTTGTAGATATTGTGGCAGTAGAAAAAAACCTTAAATCTGAAATTGTGTGAAGTTAGAATGATGCCTCTTAGGACTATCCTCTGTATGCCAACAGTATGAAGCCATGCCAAATCAATCATTTGTTTTGTTCATGGAACACCTAATCATCATTCACACTGTGTTTAGTTAATTACCTAATTAAACGTATTACTTTGGTCTGAAGTAGGTACATCTGTTGATCCTGCAGTAGTTGAAGTATTTCTAAAAAGAACACCATCTTTCCTTTTTAAACTAGCAGCTTTCCATTAAAATATAAACAGAATAAACATTCATCATTAACGTAAAGCATTACTGCATTAAAGCTGCAGCAAGTAAGAATTTGATGGTTCTGTTAACAGTACTCAAAACTCGTGATTCTCTGCTGACTCTATGCAAGTCCATACCTTTCAATAGACCACTAATTTCAATGGAACATCTTACAAATGGACAACATTTTTAAATGTACACCACTTATACATTTCCTTCTACACTTATACTGCTTAGTTACACAGGTTGTCTGAAAGCAAGCTAAAAACCAACCTACTAGTCAAATTAATTATGAATATGAAATCTGATAATTTCAGTACCTCAAAACATTTTAATTTAGGGACTCTTTTCAACCCAGTAATAAACATTGCTGAAATTGAAAATATGCTCATATTTTAGCTATTTATACCATAAATTCAATTAAACAAGGTAATGTGAAGACCCATTTTTTAAGCAAACATTTTTGCAGGACTTCGAAAAAGGTCTCTAATTACACTAACAGAATACATCCAGAGATAAATATTGTATAAATTAGGCACATCAATGTATGTAGTATTTGTGCTTTTTGACTTGCCATTTAAATTATTTTTAAAAACACCTTTAAAGGATTATTAGGTGAAATCTCATTAAGTCTTGCACACCTGCAACGTCTCCGGGGAGTTCAGTGCTTAATGTTTTTTATCCCTAGAGTTTTCTATTCATATTTTTAATGCATCTTCCACTAACATAATTGTATAACAACAGCTCATCTACTTGTTTATTGGAGTGGTTCTGGTTTTCCTCATTCATACAGGCAGAAAATAAAACAGCCAATTAAAAAAATATAATCATTCAATCACTATCTACTTCATAAGTCACATTCATCATCTCATAGTTCCATACTTCAGTATTTTTTTAAATGGACAATACCTTCATTAACGCCTTCCTTGTCAAATATTGCTATTTTTTTCCCCCCTGAGAAGTTTCTATTTCATGTAACATTTATATAGCCCAGAGAGAGCCACGAAGGCAACTGCTGTCTCACAGCTTCAGAGAAGCTGGTTCGATCCTGACCTTGGGTGCTGTCTGTGTGGACTTCGTAAGTTTTTCCTGTGACTGCTTATGTTTCCTCTGGATACTCCGGTTTCCTTCCACTTTCCAAAGAAGTGCAGGTGTGTGGGTTAATTGACAATTAACCTACAAACCTGTACGTCTGGAAGATATGGGTGGATGACATTTTGGGTCAGGGAAATTCTTCTGAAGAGTTCCAACCTGAAACGCCACCCATCTGTTGCCTGACCCTTCGAAGCACTTAGTTTGCTCAGTGTTGAATGTAGCTTGGATTACCATAAAAAAGTAAGGAACTAATAATAGTGTAATAGTGAAATAGATGTGTACAACACAAACAAAATTTCTAGTTAAAATGCCAGAAAAATGTCTTGCTTAATGTGAAAATCTAATGACAACGTCGAAGCCTTTGAACAAGCATAGCTGGGTACACTTCAATTACTATTGTTTCATATTTGCACCTCGTAGATCTCGTTGGCAAGATCTTAAACTTCAACCAGCATCACAATGTAAAGCCATATCTTACAAATCTGAAGATGATCACAAAAGCTGTGGAGTTTCTCCACCACCACCACACCCCTCCCCCTCACAAAGACACGAGAATGACCTTGGGTACAAAAAATGAAAGATTTTAAGACAAAAAAAAAAATCAATGTTAATTTCTTCATCTGCTTTCAGCTGTTGTAAAAACCGCAATGGGTTATGAGAAGGCTAGTCTCACCAGGCCAGGGGAGGAAGCAACAAAAACAAAAAAAAGCTTTCTCACAATATGTGTTTCAGTGGCTACAATGAAAGACTCTTTTTAACATTAGTTAACAAATCAAGCTGACACATGGAGACTGATCAATTGGACGAGATCACACATTAACATTTGGTTTTCCAAATCAAGTGTAAAAATCAATAAAGAAGGAAGTTCGCACTTACCCATACTATTTGTGGAACTGCACCACATCAGCAAAAGGCCAGTGCAAATCAAGTTCAATAATCCAAACAGCAAGATTTTCCAGGACTGTGAAGTAAATAACATTGTATTGACAGCATTGTAACTTCAGCATTAATTTTGCTTTGGGGGTCATTTTTAATGGCAGAAGTAATTCTACTTGTGCAATCTAATATCAATAAGGAGGGAAACCGTCAAAGATTTCACATGCCATTCAAACAGCATGAGAATAGTGTGTTATATCAGGTAAATTATTCTTCCAATGAAGCTTTAATGTTACATCAGAAATATATACAAAGTCCTTATGAAAGGCCGAGATGGATTGGATGTGGGGAGGATGTTTCCACTATTGGGAGAGTCTACTACCAGAGGGCATAGCATTGGAATAAAAGGACGGACATTTAGAATAAGATGAGGAGGAATTTCCTTAACCAGAGGGTGGTGAATCTGTGGAATTCATTGCCGCAGACAGCTGTGGAGCCCATCATTGGAGATTTTTAAAGCAGAGATCGGTTGATTCTTGATTAGTAAGGGCGTCAAAGGTTATGGGGGGGGGGGGGGGGGGGGGGGGGGAAAGACTATGTAAAGGAGAATAGGGTTGAAAGCGAAAAATAGTTCACACATGATCGAATGGCAGAGTACACTCGGTGGGCCGAATAACCTAATTCTGCTCCGTCTTATACTCATTCACGAATAAAAAAATGTAATTGATCGTGTGCATAAAAACAGGAATATTTGGATTGATATAAACTATGAACCATTATTTTAAAATATCATATCAAGAATATGAAGCTATTAAATACATTATTAAAAATCTAACGTTATAACTATACAAGATTTAAATCACCTGTGTGACTTGACAAAGTTATCCAATTGATTAGAACTTAGCAACTTCTTCAAAATGACCAGTTAACCAGAAGCATCTCTCACAAGTTACCCTTCATGAGCACAGGAGCACCTCAAGGCTGCGTGCTCAGCCCCCTGCTGTACTCACTCTATACTCATGACTGCATAGCCGGTCATAGTGCGAACTCCATCATCAAGTTCGCTGATTACACCACTGTTGTGGGACGTATCACTTATGGGGATGAGTCAGAGTATAGAAGAGAGATCGAGCAACTGTCCATATGGTGCCAGCACAATAACCTGGCCCTCAACACCAGCAAAACCAAGGAACCGATTGTGGACTTTGGAAGGAGTAGGATGGGGACCCATCCCCGTTTATATCAACGTGTCGATGGTTGAAAGGGTCAAGAGTTTCAAATTCCTGGGCCTGCACATCTCTGAAGATCTTTCCTGGTCCGAGAACACTGATGCAATTATCAAGAAAGCACATCAGCGCCTCTACTTCCTGAGAATATTACAGAGAGTCGGTTTGTCAAGGAGGACTCTCTCTAACTTCTACAGGTGCACAGTAGAGAGCATGCTGACCGGTTGCATCGTGGCTTGGTTCGGCAACTTGAGCGTCCTGAAGAGGAAAAGACTACAAAAAGTAGTAAACACTGCCTAGTCCATCATCGGCTCTGACCTTCCTTCCATCGAGGGGGTTTATAGCAGTCACTACCTCAAAAAGGCTCAAAAAGCTTCAAAAAGGCTGGCAGCATCATCAAAGACCCACACCATCCTGGCCACACACTCATCTCCCTACTACCTTCAGGTACAAGGTACAGGAGCTGGAAGACTGCAACGACCAGGTTCAGGAATACTTCCCCACAGCCATCAGGCTATTAAACCTGGCTCGGACAAAACTCTGAACATTAATAACTCATTATCTGTTATTTGCACTTGATCAGTTTATTTACTCATGTGTGTATATATTTATATAATGGTATACGGACACACTGATCTGTGTTGTAGTCAACGCCTACTATGTTCTGTTGTGCTGAAGCAAAGCAAAAATTCCATTGTCCTATCAGGGACACATGACAATAAACTCACTTGAACTTTATGAGTGACATTTGATTAGCACAGCAACAATTCTACAATTTCTATAGTAATAAGAGGTCAGCATGTCCAAATGAACGCTAATAATGTGCAATTTTAATTTCAATGAGGTCCCTGTCACGGAGCCCAGGTTCTCAATGGTTGTCGCCTGGTAGTGTAATTTTTGTCCCACTCTGTTCATTCCTACTTTTTTGTGCTCCCTTATGGCAGAGGCAGGCACGCGCCACCGGACACAGGAAGTTTCCCCGTTATCAGGCTTCTGAATGGTCCTTTCATAAGGTGGGTACTGTCCATTTAACTTCTATCTGTAAAATATAACTTGAACCTCATTGAGGACATTGGACTTAGTCTAAGGAACTGGTGTGCTTCATTGCTGAGAACGATATTCTGTACTTGGTATTTTACTCTTTGCTCTATCTATTTTACTTGAGTTTTAACTGATTACATTTGTGCATTGGTATATTGATCAGTTTGGATAGCACGCAAAAGAAAGCTTTTCACTGTACCTCGGTGCATGTGACAGTAATAAATCTAAACCTAATTTGTCGATGATGCAAAGACTCTGGGTGTACTTACCCTCCTGTCAGCTGCAACCAGCAGAAACTCCTGAGTAAATCTTCCACCTAATGACCGGTGAGTTTTGCGGAATGGATGAATAGTTCCCTGGAAAAGAGAAATTATAGGAAGATAGAAGTTAACATCAATCATAAGGTATTTAAATGCTTCACGTAGGATATGGATTTAGTGTAAGAGGGAAGAGATTTGAGGACTATCTTTTTTTATGTTCATGTTATAGGAGCAGAATTAGGCCATTCGGCCCATCAAGTCTACTTTATCATTCAATCATGGCTGATCTATCTTTCCTTCTCAACCCCATTCTCCTGCCTTCTCATCATAACCCCTGACACCCGTCATGAGTCGTACAGCTTTAAAACAGGGCCTTCAGCTGAACTTGCCCATGCTGACCAGCCCGACTACCTGCCTGGGTTTGGCCCATATTCTCGAAACCTTTCCTATCCATGAACTTGTGCAAATGTTGTTATAGTACCTGCCTCAACTACCCTCTCTAGTAGCTTGTTCCATATATACACCACCCAGAGTATGCACGTATCTGGAATGCGCTGTCAGGGGGAGTGCTGGAAGCAGAGTCACTGACAGAGTTTAGAAAGCGTCAGGATGAGCACTTAAATTGCCTCTACAGGACTACAGGCCACGCTGCAAAATAGGATTAATGCAGGTGGGTTTCCACCAGTTGTGCTGGGCGTGGTAGGCTGCATGGCCTGTTTCCCTGCTGCATAATTATTTTAAATTCATAATTTCCTTAAAAAAAGAAAACTCATTGCACCCTATAATCTAGGCCGATATCATACAGCGGTTCTACATTTTCAGCCGTGTTAAATGGTCATTAACTTCAGTTAAAGATCTCATCACAAGGGAGTTCTAACTAAGATTATTTACTCAAAAAGAACCAATCTAACAATTCCGTACATGAAAAAAGTAATAACCATATCATCTTAAACTAATATGGCATGGAAGAAAAAGCAATATCCATTACCATCTGCTAATCCAGAGAAATTCATTCCTTAAGCAACTACATTTTGAAAAAATATATATTTTTTCTATTTTATGTTCTTTCAGTGTAGTTGAAGTGATAGATAACCAGGAGAACCAATGCATAAGATCAGGGTATTTCAAATCAAATGCAGACCGAATTTTTTAAAAAATGGTTTTAAAACCTTTATGCCTGAAGCTGCTAGATTAAAATAATGATTACACAATTTCCACTGATTTCTCCTCATTGTAGGTTTTCTACTTGAGTTCATTATATAAGTGCATGGTAATACATACAGTGGCCTCGATAATGTTTGGGACAAAGACCCATCATTTATTTATTTGCTTCTGTAATCCACAATTTGAGATTTGTAATAGAAAAAAAATCACATGTGGTTAAAGTGCACATTAGATTTTATTAAAGGGTATTTTTATACATTTTGGTTTCATGTAGCAATTACAGCTGTGTTTATACATTATAGCAGGTCGGTGGAGGCGCTGCGAGACGGCTGCCCTGCCAACAGCGTGTTCGTTATTTCTACTTTTTTTGGCGTGTCTAGTGTTAGCTTGGGTGTCGCTCGGTATGTCTTATCTGGGGGGGGGGGGGTGGGGAGGGGAAAGGAGAAAAACGTTTTCAGTCGCCTCCTCCATGGAGAGGCGACGTTGCCATGTCGCGTCACTCGCAGCCTAACACCATGGTTTGGAGTGGCCTTTCCCGGAATCGGGTCCGGATCATCGGCAGCAGGTGCAACGTGGACTTTCCATCGCGGAGCAAGCTAACCCTTGCCGGGGGGTCGCCAGAGAGGAGTGCTCCGATCGCTGGCCTGGTGACTTTGGCACAGTGGACACTGTGGTCCGCAGAGCTTCTAGCCGCGGGTGTGGAGTGGACATACCACCCGGAGCCTGGGACCCCTCGCCGGGGAACGCCGGAGAAGAGCTCCGACCGCCGGCTTGCGGCCTTTAACATCCTGAAGGACTCCGGTAGGAAAGTGCCGATTCGGGACCTCCAAGCCGCGGAGTGTGTTCAACCGCCCGTACATCGGGCCGTCTGTAGCGGCGACTACAGAGGGTCTATGGCCCGACCACGGGTGAACAAAGGAGGAGGACTGGCTGAACTTTGTGCCTTCCACCACAGTGAAGAATGCTGTGGTGGATGTTTGTGTTAAATTTTTACTGTGTATTCTGTGTTCTTGTTAAGTGTATCGCAGCTGGAAAATTCATTTCACTGCATGTTATTAATGAATATGATATAGTTGGGATCACGGAGACATGGCTCCAGGGTGACCAAGGCTGGGAGCTAAACATCCAGGGATATTCAATATTCAGGAGGGATGGACAGAAAGGAAAAGGAGGTGGAGTAGCTTTGCTGGTTAGAGAGATTAACGCAATAGAAAGGAAGGACATTAGCTTGGAGGATGTAGAATCGATATGGGTAGAGCTGCGAAACATTAAGGGGAAGAAAACGCTAGTGGGAGTTGTGTACAGGCCACCTAACAGTAGTAGTGGAGTTGGGGATGGCATCAAACAGGAAATTAGAAATGCGTGCAACAAAGGTAAAACAGTTATAATGGGTGACTTCAATCTACATATAGATTGGGTGAATCAAATTGGCAGGGGTGCTGAGGAAGAGGATTTCTTGGAATATATGCGAGATAGTTTTCTAAACCAACATGGAGAGGAACCAACAAGAGAGCAGGCTATTCTAGACTGGGTATTGAGTAATGAGGAAGGGTTAGTTAGCAGTCTTGTTGTGCGTGGCCCCTTGGGCAAGAGTGACCATAATATGGTTGAGTTCTTCATTAGGATGGAGAGTGACATTGTTAATTCAGAAACAAGGGTTCTGAACTTAAAGAAAGGTAACTTTGAGGATATGAGACGTGAATTGGCCAAGAAAGACTGGCAAGTGATTCTTAAAGGGTTGATGGTGGATATGCTATGGAAGGCATTTAAAGACTGCATGGATGAACTACAACAATTGTTCATCCCAGTTTGGCAAAATAATAAATCAGGGAATGTAGTGCATCCATGGATAACAAGGGAAACCAGGGATAGTATCAAAACAAAAGAAGAAGCATACAAATTAGCCAGAAAAAGCAGCCTACCAGAGGACAGGGAGAAATTCAGAATCCAGCAGAGGAGGTCAAAGGGCTTAATTAGGAAAGGGAAAATAGATTATGAAAGAAAACTGGCAGGGAACATAAAAACTGACTGCAAAAGTTTTTATAGATACGTGAAGAGAAAAAGATTAGTTAAAACAAATGTAGGTCCCTTGCAGTCAGAAGCTGGTGAATTGATCATGGGGAACAAGGACATGGCTGACCAATTGACTAACTACTTTGGTTCTGTCTTCACGAAGGAAGACATAAATAATCTGCCCGAAATAGCAGGGGACCGGGGGTCAAATGAGATGGAGGAACTGAGTGAAATTCAGGTTAGCCGGGAAGTGGTGTTAGGTAAATTGAATGGATTAAAGACCGATAAATCCCCAGGGCCAGATAGGCTGCATTCCTGAGTACTTAATGAAGTAGCCCCAGAAATAGTGAATGCATTAGTGATAATTTTTCAAAACTCTTTAGATTCTGGAGTAGTTCCTGAGGATTGGAAGGAAGCTAATGCAACGCCTATTTTTAAAAAGTGAGGGAGAGAGAAAACGGGGAATTAAAGACCAGTTAGTCTAACATCGGAAGTGGGGAAAATGCTAGAGTCAGTTATTAAAGATGGGATAGCAGCACATTTGGAAAGTGGTGAAATCATTGGACAAAGTCAGCATGGATTTATGAAAGGTGAATCATGGCTGACGAATCTTATAGAATTTTTTGAGGATGTAACTAGTAGAGTGGATAAGGGAGAACCAGTGGATGTGTTATATCTGGACTTCCAGAAGGGTTTCGACAATGTCCCACATGAGAGATTAGTATGCAAACTTAAAGCACACGGTATTGGGGGTTCAGTATTGATGTGGATAGAGAACTGGCTGGCAGACAGGAAGCAAAGAGTAGGAGTAAACGGGCCCTTTTCAGAATGGCATGCAGTGACTAGTGGGGTACCGCAAGGCTCAATGCTGGGACTCCAGCTATTTACAATATATATTAATGACCTGGATGAGGGAATTTAATGCAACATCTCCAAGTTTGCGATGACACGAAGCTGGGGGGCAGTGTTAGCTGCGAGGAGGATGCTAGGAGGCTGCAAGGTGACTTGGATAGGTTGGGTGAGCAGGCAAATGCATGGCAGATGCAGTATAATGTGGATAAATGTGAGGTTATCCACTTTGGTGGCAAAAACAGGAAAGAAGACTTGTATCTGAATGGTGGCCGATTAGGAAAAGGGGAGATGCAATGAGACCTGGGAGTCATGGTACACCAGTCATTGAAAGTAGGCTTGCAAGTGCAGCAGGCAGTGAAGAAAGTGAATGGTATGTTAGTATTCATAGCAAAATTATTTGAGTATAAGAGCAGGGAGGTTCTACTGCAGTTGTACAGGGTCTTGGTGAGGCCACACCAGGAGTATTGCGTGCAGTCTTGGTCTCCTAATCTAAGGAAATACATTCTTGCCATAGAGGGAGTACAGAGAAGGTTCACCAGACTGATTCCTGGGATGTCAGGACTTTCATATGAAGAAAGACTGGATAGACTTGGCTTGTACTCGCTAGAATTTAGAAGATTGAGGGGGGATCTTATAGAGACTTACAAATTTTTTAAGGGGTTGGACAGGCTAGATGCAGGAAGATTGTTCCCGA
Organism: Raja brachyura; assembly: GCA_963514005.1. Next base: position 63,449,505 of record OY740788.1, on the reverse strand, counting down.
TGGTGGGGAAGCCCAGAACAAGGGGTCACAGTTTAAGGATAAGGGGGAAGTCTTTTAGGACCGAGATGAGAAAATCATTTTTCACACAGAGAGTGGTGAATCTGTGGAATTGTCTGCCACAGAAGTTAGTTGAGGCCAGTTCATTGGCTATATTGGTTAGATGTGGCCCTTGTGGCTAAAGGGATTATGGGATATGGAGAGAAGGCAGGAACAAAATACTGAGTTGGATGATCAGCCATGATCATATTAAATGGCGGTGCAGGCTCGAAGGGCCGAATGGCCTGCACCTATTTTCTATGTGCATGTGACGAATAAAATTGACTGTGACTTTGACTTTTATCCCCCCATTTCAGGGCACCATAATGTTTGGGACACATGGCTTCACAGGTGTTTGTGATCGCTCAGGTATGTTTAATTGCCTCCTTAATGCAGGTATAAGAGAGCTCTCAGCACTTAATCTTTCCATCACCTTTGGAAACTTTTATTGCTGCTTATCAACATGAAGACCAAAGTTGTGCCAATGAAAATCAAAGAAGCCATTATGAGACTGAGAAACAAGAATAAAACTGTTAGAGCAGTGCTCCTCAACCTGGGTGGTACCGCCCACTAGTGGGCGAGTTAAGCTTTCAGGTGGGCAGCAGAATGATTACATGTTGTATTAAAAACATCCAAAATATACAAACTCAAAACTGTGAATGTATGTGAAAAGAAAAAGATTCTATAATTTTAGAGAAAAGTATTTGAATTATGTATTTTTAACTTTTATGCTGCATTATTTTTTAGCTATGTAAAATATTTTAATGTTGAACCACCACCAAACCCCCAGGAGGCCGGAGCGGAGCCGGGCTGGAGCCAGTGCCGAGCCTACTCAAAGGAGCAACGGCGAATGAGATAGATGGTGGGAGAGAGGAGACAAGGACTGGGGAACGGGAAAGGGGTTTTTATTGGGTGGATGCCTGCAGGAGAGTTCCACTGTCCTGTCACTCCGGGGCTGTCGGTTGGCCCAGCGAGTTGGCGCTCCTTCTCCGCGCTGGTTGTGGGCCAATCGGCAGCCACCGGATTGACAGGACAGTGGAACTCTCCTGCAGGCATCCACCCAATAAAAACCCCTTTCCCGTTCCCCAGTCCTTGTCTCCTCTCTCCCACCATCTATCTCATTCGCCGTTGCTCCTTTGAGCGGTTGCAGCGCGGGTGACCCGGTTTGATCCAATGTTTTTCTCCTGTGACCTATGATCTGGGCATACACAGTCGGAATACTGAACTCGCTTATTCGGGTATTGAACATACATAAAACACGATTTTGCCAAAACGTTTTCATTCAACCAGCCACAATATTGGTTCACCAGTGCACATGTAGATATGCAGGAATTTGGGTACAGGAAATGGCAAGTGGGTGTCTGTGCAAATGGGCTGATGACATCACTTTGCAAGCTGCTGGACCTGGTTCTACTAAGTCTGGAACTTTGCAGAAGTTTCAGGAAGCTTCTGCACCTGTGACCCACTGGTTGCCACAAAGTCTGGGCTTTTGCAGGAGCTCCAGAACACTGATCTTAATGCATGCTTGTGATTGGTCGAGAAGGGTGGCCTGCACCTGGAAGTTTCTTATTGTCCTAAAGACATTTCTACTTTGTTTCTGTGTCTCCCCACCGTTACCCGTGATTGGTTGCATTCAATGGTATGTTTCTCTATGTACTGAAATGTTTTTATATTGTTGCTATGAATGAAGATGTTTGCAGGTACTGTTAGATGATTGGGCGAAGAAGTTGTCACTCCATGTATTTTCTCTCCGGTATCGGTGACTGGGTTTGTAGGAGTTGCCCTCCCCCTGTATTGTCACCAAACAGAGAAACTGTCTGAAAATCACTGAAAGAGGAGAGTTTCGCTTTTTCCTTATGAAAATCGAACCAGATATCCAACATTTAGTTTCTCAGCATCAGGCTCAAGGATCTCATTAAATTAAAGGTAATTTCAATTAATTTTATTGTTTTATGCTGGGTATGTAATTTTTTAATTCAATTTAAATATTAATGGGTGGTACGGAAACCTTACCCTCACGAAAGTTACAAAAGTGGCCGCTAAGTATTAAAAGGTTGAAGAGCACTGTGTTAGAGACATCAGCCAAACCTTAGGCTTACCAAAATAAACTGTTTGGAAGTGCTGGCTCAAAGGGCCAAATGGCCTACTCCTGCACCTATTGTCTATCATTAAGAAGAAAGAGAGCACTGGTGAGCTTACTAATCGCAAAGGGACTGGCAGGCCAAGGAAGACCTCCACAGCTGATGACAGAAGAATTCTCTCTATAATAAAGAAAAAAACCCAAACACCTGTCCGACAGATTAGAAAGACTCTTCAGGAGTCAGGTGTGGATTTGTCAATGACCACTGTCCGCAGAAGACATCATGAACAGAAATACAGTGGCTACACTGCAAGATGCAAACCAATGGTTAGCCGCAAAAATAGAATGGCCAGGTTAGTTTGCCAAAAAGTACTTAAAAGAGCAACCACAGTTCTGGAAAACGGTCTTGTGGACAGATGAGATGAAGATTAACATATCAGAGTCATGGCAAGAGCAAAGTTTGGGGGAGAGAAGAAACTGCCCAAGATCCAAAGCATACCACCTCATTTGTGAAACACGGTGGTGGGGGTGTTACGGCCTGGGCATGTATGGCTGCTGAAGGTACTGGCTCACTTATCTTTAATGATGATACAACTGCTGATGGTAGTAGCATAATGAATTCTGAAGTGTATTGACACATCCTATCTGCTCAACCAAACAAATGCCTCAAAACTCATTGGCCGGCGGTTCATTCTACAGCAAGACAATGATCCCAAACATACTGCTAAAGCAACCAAGGTGTTTTTCATAGCTAAAAATTTGTCAATTCTTGAGTGGCCAAGTCAATCACCTGATCTGAACTCAATTGAGCATGCCTTTTATATGCTGAAGAGAAAACTGAAGGGGACCAGCCCCCAAAACAAGCATAAGCTAAAGATGGCTGCAATACAGGCCTGCAGAGCATCACCAAAGACACCCAGCGACTGCTGATTTCCATGAATCGCAGACTTCAAGCAGTCATTTCATGCAAAGGATATGTTGTGGCATCAGCTGATACACAGACCACTTATGGTCAAACCATCGTCAGTAGCTACGAAGGCTGGCACGTGATGTCATGGGCTAGGGGGAGTGTCCTGCTACATAAGCTTATCTCACCTTGAGATCTTCCCAATCAACAGGTAGCTGAGCTCGAGACAACACCCTCGCTCAGCTACAGCAGCAATGACAATTATGTTAGTGGACCAAACTTACATGTACCACCCAAATAAAGCAACTGTTTATTCACCACATTTGGTGCCGCTACAATTCAACAAAATACTAAACATGACTACTTTCATTTACATGACATTGCTGTGTTCCAAACATTATGGTGCCCTGAAATGGGGAGACTATGTATAAACACTGCTGTAATTTCTACATGGTGAAACCAAAATGTTTAAAAATGGCCTTTATTAAAATCTGACAATGTGCACTTTAACCATGTGGCGTTTTCAATTACAAATCTCAAATTGTGGAGTGCAGAGGCAAACAAATAAATGATGGGTCTTTGTCCCAAACATGAAGGGCACTGTATCCTTATTTTTTAATGTATTCTTGATATTAAATTTAATGAGTTTTAATCAATTGGACAACTTTGTAAAGTCCAAATTTTGGTGATTTAAATATTGTATAGTTATAATTTTACGTTTTTAAATAATGTATTTACTAGCTTCATACTCTAGATACAATATTTTAAAATAATGATTTTATAGTTTATATTGATTGAAATATTCCTTCTGTGGTAACAAAGTTAATGACAATTTTGAATTCTTGAACCTGCATCGCCATTTTCAAGGAACTGTGGACTTGGATCCCCAAGACTCACTGTTCATCAATAGTCATTGTGATCGACCACTTACTGAAATCTTACTCCCATTTGACTTCCCAAAGTACATCACCTTGGACTTGTCAGGACTCAATTCCATCTGCCAGTGTTCTGCCCAACTGATGTATGGAGCCTTAGACAACCTTCATTGCTCTGCACCAAATGGCCAATTGTCATACCAAGTGGGCAGAACATTGGCAGACAGAATTGAGTCCCGACAAGTCCAAGGTGGTGTACTTTGGTAAGTCAAATGGGAGTAAGTAAGTCAGTAAATGGTCAATCACTACTCATCATTCCTTCCCCCATTCATTTATAAGCATAGCAGGCAAAACTGACCAAGATCCATCTATAATAAAGAATAACTTATTTTTTGTCTCAACTAACCTACAAGTGAACTCGAAATACGTTATCAGACCTTAATAAGATGATGCCTAATATCCCCCATTTGATCATGATGTGGTGATATATTATATATGGAACATTTGAAAGCCAACTTTAAAAACAGAATTCAGTTTCCCCAGATTACAAATTGTGTGTTCGTTCACTGAAAACCTACACCAACCGGACAGATTACTAGAAGGCATGATAAATCATGGTCATTAACTGAAACATTATCCTGCTAAAACAGAACACTGTATCCATTAAAGTCAAACAGTTATGAAGTCCATCTTCCAACATGTGCAAGCAAGATTTCTTGCACTCAATACCGGTAATGGAGATTTTTCTGTGACATTTTAGTTTGCTACAATTAGAGTAGCTATTTTTTTTGTCAGTTTACATGTCCTTTCACTCGAGCAATGGCTGACACTAATTATTGGGTTTTACAGCAAACAGGAGATGCATTATTTTGACTGCTATTATCTGGGAGTATTGTTTACACGTTGTTTCTCGTCGAGAAGCTCTTCCCTTAATAACCCTTCAAGTACAGAAAGATCTTTGCACCGTTCAAAGATTAAAAAATATTTTAAATTACCTATTTAAATTACCTTTGTTTTTAATTACAAAGCATAGCAATTGGTATAAATCCATATGATGTCCATGGATTATAAATATACGATCACTGGATTATCTAATCAATAGAGTTGGGTAATTTTGAAAATACTAACTTGAAATCCACATTACCCTGAACTATAAAAGTGGAAACAGCAAGAGTGTTCTTATTTAACAGTATTTAGTGAATAAAAGTTGATTAGAACGTCTCCTATTCCTTTTCTCCAGAGATGCTGCCCGAGTTATTTCAGCATTTTGTGTCTATCTTCAGTGGGGAAGAAGTGTCTGGTATGTAGCAGTGCGTTATATTTGGTGGAAAATATGGAGGATGATTTGTTGTATATGGAGGCCAGCAGGACGAAAAGTGAGAACTGGAGGAATCTTGTTCTAGTTGGGAAGTGGAGTGAGCGCAGATGTGTGGAAACAGTGAACATGGTTGAGATCGCCATCAACTATGGTGAAAGGGAAAACTACACTTCAAAAGAAATAATAACATCACAAAGACTGCTGTGGAAGAAGGCACCTACGTAATAGATAGAATAGTCATGGAGAAAAATTGGATTGGAAGCTGACGTGGACAAGGCCCTTGAGGAATGCAAAGGAAATAGAAAATAACTTAAACGAGGAATCAGCAGGGCTAAAAGAGGCTGTGAACATGTCCTTGGCAGGTGGTATTAAATAGAAACCCAAGGCATTTCATACATTAAAAGTTAGAGGGTTGCTAGGGAGAGGGTAGGATTACTCAATGACAAGGGACAGAATTTATACCGCTAGCCAAAGGAAATGGGTGAGGGAGTAAATGAGTACCTTGCATTGCCACTCATCAAGAAGAACGTGGAGCATTAGGGATCAATGAGAGATGTGCTGATATTCTAGGGCTAGTTCATATCAAGAAGGAGGTGGTGTTGCATCTTTTGAAGAACATTAACATGGATTAATACTCAAGGCCTTATGAGACCCAGCCAAGTTGAGGCAAGAGAGGAAATTGCTATGGTCTTGACAGAGTTTTGAGAGTTCTTTTTTAACCAAAGACGAGGTCCCAGAGGATTGGAGAACAACCAATGTTGTCCCTTTGCTGAAGTGGGGTTATAGGAACAAATCAGGAAATTATAAGCCAGTGAGTTTTACAGTGGTGATAGAAATATTATTGGCAAAGATTCATAGGGACAGGATTTACTCACATCTGGAAAAGTATGGACTTATTAGGGAGAGTCAGCATGGTTTTATACAGAAGAGGTCAAGTTTTACAAACTTGATGGGGTTTTAGGAGCTGACAAAGATGTTTGATGGGGGTAGGGCAGTGGATGCTGTCCACTTGGCCTTTGGTGAAGCATTTGACTACTTGCCTCATGGTAATCAGAAGCAGAATTTATTTGCCAAGTATGTTTTGCAACAAACGAGGAATTTCACTAGCCAGGTCAGTCATACAATTAAAAGCAATAGACACAAACACATTTTAACATGAACATCCACCACAGTGACTCCTACACATTCCTCCCTGTGATGGAAGGTGAAAGAAAGTTCAAGTCCTTCTCTTATGTTCTTCCTTGGTCAGGGCCCTCGAGCCCCTGTTATCGGGATAATCTTGACTCCCGTAGCTGGTGGCGTTCAGGCCCTCCGTGTCGAGGCGTTCAGCTCCTGCATCGGGGGGTTGTCAGCTCCCCCGCGCCGGGCGATCAAACCTCGCGCCGGGACTGGTCGAACCTTCTGCGGCGTTGGAGCTCCCGACTTGCCTCTCCCGAGACTGCGAGCCCTTGATGGTAAGTCCGCAGGCCGCAGTGAGAGCCATCCCAGGCAAGGGATCCGCTCCGATGTTAAGTCCGTGCCCCGCGGTGGGGCTCACGACAGTCCGAGGCGGCTTCCAGCTCCAGCGATGGTCAGCCAGCCGCAGAGCCCGGAGAATGTGATCCGAAAAATGATCACATCTCCGGGAAGGTAAGAACCTGAAAAAAAGTTTCTCCCGATTCCACCCTCCCCCCCACACATAAAACAAACCAAAGTACATTAAATCAAACTTTTAACAAACACTAAAAATAACAAAAAGATGAAAAAAACGAACAGACTGCCAGCAGGGCTGGCCATCTCACCGGCGCCCCCTGGTGGTACACTGATCAATAAGATTAAGGCAAATGGGATTTATGAAGAGATAAGGAACTGCAGATATTGGAATCTTGGGTGAAGCAAAGTGCTGGAGTAACTCAGCGGGTCAGGAGGCATCTGTGGGAGGCATGGATATGTGACATTTTCATAAATCACATAGCCATTGTGATATCTGATGGATATCACATATCCATCACATACCACACCATCATACTCAAGAAGGGTCCCGAAAAACAAAGCGTCACTTATCCATTCCTTCCATAGATGCTCCCTAACCCACTGAGGTATGGCAGCACTTTGGAATTTATGAAGACCTGGTAGATTGGATTCAAAATGTGCTTAGGTGTGATATTATTCAGAGGGGAGGTCTGTGACCAGTTGTGTTCTGCAGGATTAAGTGCTGGGACTGGTTATTGGTAATTTACACAAATTATTTAGTTTAAAATATAGGTGGCAGATACCACTAAAAATGATATGGTTGTTGAAAGTGAAGAAGGTTGTCAAAGGATACTGCAGGATATATGGGCAGAGATGTGGCAGCCTTTAACCTGGACTAGCGTGAGGTCACAGGGAGTTTGAATGTAAGAGTTAAGTGCACAGTAAAAGGCCCTTAAGAAACACTGATGTTCAGTGAGATCTTGGGGTGAGAGTCCATAGCACCCTCAACGTGGCAGCACAAGCAGAAAGGGTGGTAAAGGCGGCATATGCATATTCGACTCGTCAGTCATGGGACTGGGTACAAGTCAAGAAGTCATGTGGAGAGATGAGCACAAACTAAGAGATCATATCATAATTTCATTCTCATAAGCATGATTCTGGAATTGCAAGAGGACTTCTAAGTATTCAATTGTACACGAGTGCCCTTAGATAAATTTGATTTCATTTATTCCCTTTGTAAATCCGTCTCAGCACCGATTTCTCCTCTTTAGAGCTCCTTACATTGTGCACTCTTCCTCAAACTGTTAAGATAACTTACCACTATTATGTTTCTCCAAAAGATTGAAGTCTCATGGATTTTTCTATCTAATTACCTCAATCTCAAGTACAGAAAAGCCATGTTCTTATTTTTGTTTAAATATAGTTCCTGCCTCGTTATTCATCCTGTTTTCTGTCCTTCGCGATCATTTCTTATATTTATCACTGTTAAAGCACAAATACTTTAAAGACAATTCAAATTAGAATGTTCATAATGTATTTTTCTTCAAGTTCAAGGATGAAGGGAAAGACTGAAAATTCCCAAATGCTTTAAAGTCTCAAAAGTAAAAAAAACATATTGTGTATGTGCGTGCTTTAAACTGTTATTGGTTCCTGGTCTGCTGGAGTGAGTTGGACTGTTTACTATTGTAATATATATTAAATGCATCTACAGATTCCAGTCTATTTAGGTCTATCAAAATATCCTTCACTCCTTATAACAAACAGTTAAGCCCATGTCATATGTTCCTTATGATTGTTATATTCAAAAGCTTGATCCAGGCCAACCATTATATAATGTTTTATCTCTAGCTCAGCTTTGTTTACCCATCTTTGAGCCATTTCCTTCCATTATCCAGTAGAAATGTCTCATATACATCAGTGAGACCAAACATAGATTGGGCGACCGTTTCGCTGAACACCTTCGCTCAGTCTGCCTGAACCTACCTGATCTCCCGGTTGCTAAACAGTTTTAATTCCCCTTCCCATTCCCACACTGACCTTTCTGTCCAAGGTCTCCTCCATTGTCAGAGTGAGGCTAAACGCAAATTGGAGGAACAGCATCTCATATTTAGATTGGACAGCTTATGTATTGATTTATCTAACTCTGTAATCCCGGCATTCCCTCTCTCGCTATCGCTCCCCCATCCAAGTCACACCAGCTTCTCATTTTCAATCAACAAACAGCTAACAATGGCCTGTTTCCTTTATTTTCGTTACTTTTTTGCATATCTTTCATTCATTGTTCTTTACCTCTCGCCATCATCTTCTATACCTCTCGTCTCCCTTTCCTGCAACTTCAGTCTGAAGAAGGGTCTAGACCCAAAACGCCACCCATTCCTTCTCTCCAGAGATGCTGCCTGTCCCTCAGAGTCACTCCAGCTTTTTTGTGTCTGTCTCAGAACCTTAATTCAACCATCACCACCGAAAGTGGGATAACAGAACTAGTGCGTGCGGGTGATCAATAGTTGGCGTGGACCTGGTGTGTTGAAAGCTCCCACTCCATGGAAAAAGGCAACAGCTTCAAGTTCCTGGGTGTACATATCTCCGATGATCTATCCTGGGCCTGGCACATTGATGCAATCACAAAGAAAGTTCATTTTCCACTTCCGTACAATTTTGAGAAGATTCAGTATGTCAATGGATACTCTAACTTCTACAGGTGTACATAGAAACATAGAAACATAGAAATTAGGTGCAGTAGAGTGCACGCTATCATGTGAGCAGCCTACAACACAATGGTATGAACGTTGAATTGTCCAATTTTTTGTAATGCACAAATGTGTTATTTTCGCACTCCCACCAGTTCATCCTGAGTTCTCCCACCTTTGTTCGTCGTTTCCATCCTTTCTCCCCTTAGTTACCAAGTTCATTATCCTCCCTCACTTGGCAGATGCCCATCACTCACACACCTGGGCTTCTTCTCCCCGGTTCATCTTTCCTACCCTCTCCTGCTCCCCCACCAGGCTCTATCTGCCCATTATCCCCTTCACCTGGTTCCACCTTTCCCTCACATATGATTTCTCATATCTTCCCTCTACATTTTCAGTCTGGTTGCAGGGAAATCTTGATAATTCATTTGCCTCCATAAATGCTGCTTAGTCACTGACTTTTTTCCAGCAGTTTGGTTTTAGCTCTTACACTCACTTTAGGAAATCTTTTGCGACAGTATTTCACTTCTATTTTGTATATACACCCATATTTCATGTCACCACTGCACTTGATAAATCTTTAAACATTATCTTTGATGTTGAATCTCCCCCTTCCGCCACCCTTAGAACTAAAATAACTACATTGGGGAACATTAACTGCAGAAACTGACATCTTGGGCAGAAGACAAACTGTTGGAGGAACACAGTGGGTCAGGCAGCATCTCTGGAGGGAATGGACAGACTAAAGGCCCTGTCTCACGGTGCGAGTTGACACACGAGTGACCCAGAGTGACAGACTCGTGGTTGTGTACGATATTCCAAGTTGATGTGCAAGTGTTTGAGGCGAGTTCCCACGGGTATGGTAATCTGCGATGTTCCGAGTTTGTCTCCAGAGTTACCAAGTTCCCCTCCCGTTACACTTGAGCCAACCGTGAATGAAGGTATGTTTTAATAAAGCAACAATGTTAAAGAAAACATCTCCATCCTGCGGCTTTGAGTTAAAGATAGAATTCAGCGCGGCTGCATCTATTTATATAACCTATAAAAGGGAAAATGCGCACCCTCCAGTGCCAGAGCAGTTATACTTATGATTTGTTAGAAACGCACATCACGTAGTTAGAAGACCAGCTGGCGAAGGTTTGTTATATTTGGAGGGGCAAGTGAAATATAATGATGATAGGTCTGAGGTGTTGCACTTTAGGAGCGCTGTAAAATTCGGACATGTGCAATGAGTGGTAGCAACATTGGGAATATCGTATCAACAAGGAACGTTGTTGTACAAGTGAAAACAAATTACTTGAAGGCAACATCACAACTGGATAAAAGATAGACACAACGTGCCGGAGTAACTCCGTGGGTCAGGCAGCATCTGTGGAGAAAAAGGGTGGGTGTCGTTTCGTTAGACGGGTCCGGATCCAAAACATTTCTCCAGAAATACTGCCTGATCTATGGAGTTACTCGGGCACTTTGTGTCTATCTTTGGTATAAACCAGCATCTGCAGTTATATGTTTCTACTTAGCACAGCTAGATGGGGTGGTTAGGAAGTGCGGGAACCAAATCAAGGAGGGAGTGCGGGAATCAGAAGCAGGTGAGTTTGACGGGAGCGTGGGAGCCGCACACAGCGAGTGGAAAAGTGTTTGGGAAGCCGAACCCAGCCTGAAAGAACGAGCACGGGTATTGGGTCCCAACAGGAATAGGTTAAAGGCTTGAAGAGAAGATGGAGACAGAGACACTCACATTCAACAAGGACAGTAATTCTGCTGTAACATGATTGTTGCTTTGCGAAGTAACGTAGTTTTTTTAATAGAAAATCATAGCAATGGGGAAAAGGTGTTTCACCCTTGCAGTAATCAAGTTATTTTCCTGTGGTGTTTTGAATAACTAAGTTTATTTATGTTACTGCAAGCTAAAATACAAAGGTTGTGTGTTACTTTGTTTAATAGAGTTTCGTTGTTCAAATATCAAAGGAAGCGATTGTTTGTCAATTTCCATGGTAGTTAAACCCATAGTTGGGCTCCGGTGATTGGGTTGATCATGAGATCATGGTGCCTCGTCACTGCTGGAAGGCTGCATGGAAGCATTTTTGTCTGCTTGCTAATTTCCAAACTAACTGTAGTTCCCAACCTGAAGGGCCCGTTTCTGTGCAGTATGAAGCAATAATGAAAACAAAACAGTACAGAAGAGCCAGGGTGTGTAGGAAGCACAGGCAGAACAGGGGCAGAGGGACAGGAGCAGACGCTGTATGTGTGGGGAACTAGTGGTACTTCCCCAACTCTACCCCCACTCTACATCTCTGCGTCTCATCATACAGATCAAACTCCCCACCATTGACTACAAGTCGATTTCATGCTGCTTCGGGAAAGCAGCCATCTGAACTAAAGACCTTTCCTACCAGGGCCATTCCTTCCTCTCCCCGCTCCCATCGGAAGAAGAAACAGAAGCTTAAAAGCGCGCATCAGTAGAATCAGGAATGCTTTCCCTCTGTTATCAGGCTTTTGAATGGTCCTTCCATAAGTTGGGGGACCGTTCGATTCTCCTCTACCCCATTGTGGCCATTGGTCTTTGTCTCTGGAATTCAGCGCTAAAATATTGAGAACGACAAGATCAGCATTTTGTTTCTGTCCCGATCTATGTACTTGAATTTAGTTTATTTCTATTTATGTATAGTATTATCTGATTTGACTGGATAGCATGCAAAACATAACTTTACACATGAAAGTAATAAATCTAAACCTAATGTTGTTTGTATCGGGTAGTTGTGCATTGTCGTGGTGAGTTTGTCGGTAGCAAGCATCTTTCTGAAAGCAATGAATGCTGAGGGCAAACATTAACAACCTGAATACGGACTTCCAGAAGGGTCTTGACAAAGTCACAATACGTGGTGTAAAGTGAATATTGAAAGCATGTACATGAGGTCAACAAAATATTAGACAATCTTGGTAAATGCTTGTGGGAAAGTGAATAGTGTGCCCCCCCCCCCTCCTCCTGGATCACAGTCACAGTCATCGGTAGCCACAGTCACCCGTAAATAAACCCACTACATCCAATATGCGACTTTTTATGATCATGGATGACAATCCATTTAACCTCAGTGTAAATTCAAATGAAGGTTCCTGCTCCCGCCTTCTGCTGTCACTTTCAATGCTGCTACTATTGGAGTCTGGCCTCGGGTAACTCCATTCCCACCTGGGGAATGAAAAGTTTCCATTGACGGTGCCACGGTAGACTCACGAATCAATAAGGTAAACGCACGGGCCACTACGTTATGACAACGAGTTTAAATGTTTCAATTTTTAACTTGAACATTACATTTGACTCGTGGAAAATATCAAACATGTTTGATTTTTTTCACGAGTTCACAAGTTTCACGGGTACCTACCGTTAGCACCACGAGTCGCTAAGTTGCTCGCGCGAATTCCGACGTTTCCGCTACGTTGATTGTACGGGATTACCGCGAGTGAAAACTCGGGGTACCTCGTGGGACAACTCGCACCGTGAGACAGGGGTTTTAAGGTTGGGACCCTTCTTCAGACTGGTGTCGAGTGAGGGGAGCTGGGGAGAAAAAGCCCATATCCACCATTCTTTTCTAGCTTTCTCTCTCAATTCCATCTATCTGAGAAGGGTCCCAACCCGAAACATCACGTGTCCATTCCCTCCACTGATGCTGCCTGACCCGTTAAGTTCCTTCAATAGTTTCTCTTTTGAACTAAATTAGAGTCCTAATCTAGCGTACAGTGCATTCAGAAAATATTCAGACCCCTTCACTTTTTCCACATTTTGTTACATTACAGCCTTATTCTAAAATGGTTTAAATTATTATAATTTATTAAATCATCAATCTACACACAATACCCCATAATAAAAAAGCAAAAACAGGTGTTTAGAAAATGTTTGCAAAGTAATTAAAAATAAATAACTGAAATATCACATTTATACAAGTATTCAGACTCAGTACTTTGTTGAGGCACCTTTGGCAGCGATTACAGCCTTAAGTCTTCTTGGGTATGACGCTACAAGCTTGGCACACCTGTATTTGGGTAATTTCCCCTATTCTTCTCTGCAGATCCTCTCAAGCTCTGTCAGGTTGGATGGGGAGCGTTGATGCACAGCTATATTCAGGTCCCTCCAGAGATGTTCGATCGGGTTCATGTCCGGGCTCTGGCTGGGCCACTTAAGGACATTCACAGACTGGTCACGAATTGACTCCTGCGTTGTCTTGGCTGTGTGCCTGGGATCATTGTCCTGTTGGAAGATGAACCTCCACCCCAATCTGAGGTCCACAACGCTCTGGAGCAGGTTTTCATCAAGGATCTCTCTGTACTTTGCTCCGTTCATCTTTCCATCGATCCTGACTAGTCTCCCAGTTCCTGCCGCTGAAAAACATCCCCACAGCATGATGCTGCTACCACCATGCTTCACCGTAGGTATGGTATTGGCCAGGTGATGAGCGGTGCCTGGTTTCCTCCAGACGTGACGCTTGGCATTCAGGCCAAAGAGTTCAATCTTGGTTTCATCAGACCAGAGAATCTTGTTTCTCATGCCTTTTGGCAAACTCCAAGCGGGCTGTCATGTGCCTTTTACTGAGGAGTGGCTTCCATCTGGCCACTACCATAAAGGCCTGATTGGTGAAGTGCTGCAGATATAGTTGTCCTTGTGGAGGTTTCTCGCATCTCAACAGAGGAAATCTGGAGCTCTGTCAGAGTGATCATCGGGTTCTTGGTCACTCCCTGACCAAGGCCCTTCTCCCCCGATTGCTCAGTTTGGCCGGGCGGCCCGCTCTATGAAGAGTTCTGGTGGTTTCAAAGTTCTTCCATTTAAGAATGACGGAGGCCACTGTGCTCTTCGGGTCCTGCAATGCTGCAGAAATTGTTTTATACCCTTCTCCAGATCTGTGTCTCGACACAATCCTGTCTTGGAGGTCCATTGCCAACTCCTTCGTCTTCATGGCTTGGTTTTTGCTCTGACATGCACTGTCAACTGTGGGACCTTATATAGACCGGTGTGTGCCTTTCCAAATCATGTCCAATCAATTTAATTTACCACTGGTGGACTCCAATCAAGTTGCAGAAACATCTGAAGGATAATCAATGGAAACGGGATGAATCCAAGCTCAATTTTGAGTGTCATTGCAAATGGTCTGAATACTTATGTAAATGTGATATTTCAGTTATTTATTTTTAATTACTTTGCAAAGATTTCTATACACCTGTTTTTGTTTTTTCCTTCTGGGGTATTGTGTGCAGATTGATGATTATTTTTTTTTTAATCCATTTTAAAATAAGGCTGTAACGTAACAAAATGTGGAAAAAGTTAAGTGGTCTGAATACTTTCTGAATGCACTGTAGAGGAGGGAACTGCAGATGCTGGTTTTACACCAAAGATAGACACAAAATGCTGGAGAAACTCAGCAGGACAGGTCGCATCTCTGTATAAAGCAGATCTTCAGATTCTGAAGAAGAAGAGTCTCGACCTGAAATGTCACCCATTTCTATCCAGAGATGATACCTGTCCCGCAGAATTTCTCCAGCATTTTGTCTCTATCTAAGGTCCTAATCTAACCAGATTGGTGAAAGAGATTAGTTTTACAATGGCTCCACCTGGTGGATGAGTCCCCTTTTTCAAACGTAGACAAAAATGCTGGAGAAATTTAGCGGGTGAGACAGCATCTCTGGAGCGAAGGAAGAGGCAGAGACAGTGGGCTGAGGGAGAGCTGGGAAGGGGAGGAGAAAGCAGGGACTACCTGAAATTAGGGAAGTCAATGTTCATACCTCTGGGGTGTAAACTGCCCAAGCGAAATATGAGGGGCTGCTCCTCCAATTTACGGTGGGCCTCACTCTGGCCATGGAGGAGGTCCAGGACAGAAAGGTCGGATTCAGAATGGGAGGGGGAGTTGAAGTGCTGAGCCACCGGTAGATCAGGTTGGTTATTGCGAACCGAGCGGAGGTGTTGGGCGAAGAGGAGGTGCAGGTGAACCTCTGCCGCACCTGGAAAGACTGCTTGGGTCCTTGAATGGAGTCAAGGGGGGAGGTAAAGCGACAAGTGTAGCATATCCTGCGGTTGCAAGGGAAAGTGCCAGGAGAGGGGGTGATTTGGGTAGGAAGGGACAAATTGACCAGGGAGTTACGGAGGGAGTGGTCTCTGCGGAAAGCAGACAGGGGAGGAGATGGGGAGATGTGGCCAGTGGTGGGATCCCGTTGGAGGTGGCGAAAATGTCGGAGGATTATTTGTTGTATGTGACGGCTGGTGGGGTGGAAGGTGAGGACAAGGTGCACTCTGCCCTTGTTACGAGTGGGGGGGGGGGGGGGTGGATGGGGAGTGAGAGCAGAGTTACGGGGTACAGAAGAGACCCTGGTGAGAGCCTCATCTATAGTAGCAGAGGGGGCCCCTGTTCCCTGAAGAATGAGGACATCTCCGATGCCCTGGTGTGGAACACCTCATCCCGGGTGCAGATGCGGCGTAGGCGGAAGAATTGGGAGCAAGGGATGGAGTCCTTACAGGAAGCAGGGTGGGAAGAAGTGTAGTCCAGACAGCCATGGGAGTCCGTGGGTTTTTATTGGATGTCAGTCAGTAGTCTGCGATGGAGATAGCAAGATCTAGAAATGGTAGGGAAATGTCGGAAATGGTCCAGGTGTATATGAGTGCCGGATGGAAGTTAGTGGTGAAATGGATGAAGTCAGTGAGTTGCGTATGGGTGCAGGAGATAGCGCCAATGCAGTCGTCGATGTAGCGGAGGTAGAGTTTGGGGATAGGGCCATGGTATGCCTCGAACAAAGATTGTTTGACGTACCCTACAAAGAGGCAGGCATAGCTTGGGCCCATGCGTGTGCCCATAGCTACGCCTTGTATTTGGAGCAAATGGGAGGACGCAAACGAAAAGTTGTTAAGGGTAAGGACCAGCTCCGCTAGGCGGAGAAGAGTATCAGTATATGGGGATTGGTTGGTCCTGTGGTCGACGAAGAAACAGATGGCTTTAAGACCCTCCTGGTGGGGGATGGAGGTGTAGAGTGACTGGACACCCATGGTGAAGTTGAGGGAGTGGGGGCCTAGAAAACAGAAGTCATGGAGTAGACGAAGAGTGTGTGAGGTGTCTTGAACATAGGTAGGGAGGGATTAAACCAGGGGGGATCGAATGTAGTCGAGGTATGTGGAAATAAGTTTGGTGGAACACGTACAGGCAAAAACAATGGGTCTGCCAGGACAGTCAGGTTTGTGGATTTTGGGAAGAAGGTAAAATCTGGCCATGCGGGGCTGGGGAACGAAGCGGTTGGAGGCTTTGGAAGGCAAGGTGCCAGAGGTGATGAAGTCAGCGATAGTGTTAGAGATAGTGGCCTAGTGTTCGTCTGCGGGGTCATGGTGCAAGGATAAGTAGGAGGAGGTGTCTGACAGTTGGCGTGTGGCCTCAGCCTTGTAGAGATCAGCGCGCCAGCCTACCACAGCACCTCCCTGGTCGGCAGTCTGGGTTGTTGCCGAGTGAATGGAGGGCTGTACATTCAGTGGGGGGAGAGGTTAGAGTTAGAAAGGGGAATGGAGAAGTTGAGGCGGTTGATGTCCCGCCGGCAGTTTCCAATAAAAAGGTCCAAAGCCGGTGGATGGCCATGAGGGGGAGTCCAAGAGGAGGGGTCAGTTGGAGACGGGAGAAGGGGTCATCACTGGGGGGCGAGGACTCCTTCCCTTGGAAAACGCTTTGAGGCGGTGGCGACGGAAGAAGAGCTCCACATCGTGGCGGACGCGGAACTCATGAGGTGGTGACGGGGAAACAAAGGTAAGGCCTCTGCTGAGGACAGACCGTTCAGTATCCGAGAGGGGGAGGTCAGGGGGGGGGGGGGGGGGATGTTGAACACACGGCAAGGATGGTGGTTGGGGCCGGAGGAAGGCAGGTGAGTGGACCGAGGCGGTGTCTGGTAGGGGGGGTGGTGGGTGGTCAGGGAGGAAGGGGGTATGAGGACTATAGTATGGGTGGGGAAGAGCTGGGGTCACATGGTTTGAGGGGATGGGGAAGAGCCAGTGGAACAACCACTGAGGTTCCCTGTGTTAGGGGGACGAGCACTAGGACCCAGCACAGTTAGACCCCGTGATGTCAGAGTCTGCAGCGTGGAGACTTCAAGCCTGGTGCTGAGCCTAGGATCTGCAGTTCCCTCTTAAACAACCCCTTTTTCAAACTATATGTTTAGAAAAGGACAAAGTATTGGAGTAACTCAGCGGGTCAGGCAACATATCTGGAGCACAAAATGCTGAGTTATACTCTGAAGTATTTATATGTTGGAAAGTTACCAGTGAACAAGCCTTTTGCCCTGCAACACTTAGTGCAGTTGCATTAGTTGTAAAGTCATTAAATTCTCTGTCTCACATCAAGCTAGCAAGTAGCACTGGTTAAAGACCAGTCCAAAGAATAACGCGACCAGAAACTTACCTATCCTTTTTCTCCAGAGATGCTACCTGACCCGCTGAGTTACTCCAAAGCTTTGTAGGTATGTTACAATACCTACCTTAAGCAGCACTGCAGTTCTGCCGCTCCCCGTGTGCGCGGCTTTAGCACCTTTCAGAGGGGGGCGGGTTTAAAATGCCGATTTTTTTCTTGGCAGTCCAAGTCGATCCATGTCGGGCAATTTTGTCGCCAAAGAGAAATCGCTCCGACATTTCATTCATAAAGGTATTTTTCAACTACGCTAGATTATTTATTAACTAGAGTAGTTTAAAAATCATCTTCTAAAGCTCTGAACGGTGACAGCGGAACGGACCTAACGTAGGCGATAAAATAAGCTACACAGTTTATTTTTACATAAAAACTTGGTTTTTAGGAAGGCTTTAATAACATTTTCATGTTGCGAAAAGGGGACAAAAAAAAATGTATGAACCAGCTGTATTTTTCATACTGACTTCACCGCAAACCGCAACGTTCTAATCCACCGCATACCACTAAAACCCACTCGCTAGTTGATTTAAATGGCCATTAATTTACAGGCATTAAACACTAAATTCCTTCCATTTGGCCTATAAATTCATGAAAATGAGATTTTAAAATTACGCTATATTGTGGATTATTGTGTGAATGGTATTTGGACTCAGGCAATTTAAAAAAAGTATATATTTTCTTAAGAAATGGATAGATATTTAGATCTAGTTATTGAATTTTGTAATTAGCTACAATTAGATAACTAACTAATTAAATGCTTTAATTTCAGGTCATCCAAGTAATATTGAAGCATTCTGAAACAAATATGAAACAACCTATAATAACTGAAAATTTCATTCAGTTCTCTTAATTTTTAAGAAAGATATGGGCTTTTGACTGTTCTAGATCACAGCTTTTGAGTTCAGTCAATTGAAAGGCAATGGGGAACAAGATGCTAATTTCCGACTATGAAAATGGTCATAAGACCATAAGGAGATGCTCCACACCTGGAGTACTGCGTACAGTTTTGGTCTCCAAATCTGAGGAAAGACATCCTTGCCATAGAGGGGGTACAGAGAAGATTCACCAGACTGATTCCTGGGATGTCAGGGCTTTCATATGAGGAAAGATTGGATAGACTCGGTTTGTACTCGATGGAATTTAGAAGATTGAGGGGGGTTCTTATAGAAACCTACAAAATTCTTAAGGGGTTGGACAAGCTAGATGCTGGAAGATTGTTCCCGATGTTGGGGGAGTCCAGAACAAGGGGTCACAGTCTAAGGATAAGGGGGAATTCCTTTAGGACCGAAATGAGGAAAACATTCTTTACACAGAGAGTGGTGAGTCTCTGGAATTCTCTGCCACAGAAGGTAGTTGAGGCCAGTTCATTGGCTATATTTAAGAGGGCGTTAGATGTGGCACTTGTGGCTAAAGGGATCAGGGGGTATGGAGAGAAGGCAGGTACGGGATACTGAGTTGGATGATCAGCCATGATCACATTGAATGGCGGTGCAGGCTCGAAGGGCCGAATGGCCTACTCCTGCACCTATTTTCTATGTTTCTATAACTTGTTTAATACTGAAGATATGAAAGTGAATTAGGTATCAAATTTAACTTCTTTTTATGTTTTATCTGATGGGATAAATTGCAGACTTGATTTTTTAAATCTCAAAATTTTGTAACATTGCTAAGCTTTGTGTCTTTTTTTGAAAACCAGCACATGCAACTCTTTGCTTCTACATTAAGCAGCATTGCTGAGGCAGAATAACTACCCACTCAGCTCACAAATTGACTCGAATTGGCTTTTCAAAATTAAAAACACCATTCAATGTTAAGGGTGCTACATGTTCAAACTATTGCAAAGTTAACGTTGAGAGCAGAGCAAATTGACATGCAAAAATAAATGGGATACAGATTCACCACATTAGACAACTCACAAGGGCTAATTCAAATATATTTGGGAAATAGGAAGAAAATAGAGCAACGGAGGACACACATGCTGTCACAGGTAGAACGTGCAGTCACCCACACAGTCAAACATTGGAGGTCTGGACTAAATCTGGGTCAATGGAGCTGTGTGGTAGCCAACCTACAACTGTGAGTTAGCCACTGTGCTGCTCCTTCTTGCTGTGTGTGCTGCTTGTTTCAATAAAGTAAGCTGTTTTTGAGAACTTATGTTTTCCTTCTTCCTTTCCACTATTCCAGAGGGGGTGTAAACTCCTCAGTCTTACAGCAGATGCCCCCCAGTGCCTTACCCAAGTTCCTATTCTTAATGTGCATGCCCCCATGAGCGCTATCAGCCTGGCTCTGGAGGAAATTGCAGCTGAGCCAAACCAGCTCTTGCCCAATATCCACACACATGCATTTTCTAGCAGATAGAAATTGATATAGACGAGGAACAAAAACCCTAGATAATTTATTCCCTCTCACCCAGCTAAACCAAGGAAGCGGCACAACATCTGCCTGGGTGAAATCAGCTAGCATAAACTGGATTGAGTCATCTTATTTATTTTCTCCAGAGATAAAATGGCTATGAGTTTGTATTCAAGTCAGCAATAATAAAATAATTAACTTGTGTTTCCCAAAACTCCTTGAGGCTTAATAACATTTCAATTTAGAACATTATTTTGCACTGTGTTCCATAATGTACTGATGGGGTATTTTAGACTTTAGAGATACAGCACAGAAACAGGCACTTCGGCCCACCAAGCCTGCGCTGACCAGCAATCGCTCCATATACACACACTAACACTTTCCTACACACTGTACGTCTTTGGGACGCGGGAGGAAACTGGAGCATCGGGAGAAAATCTATGCGGTCACAGGAAGGAGGTACAAACTCCATACAGACAACACCCATAGTCAGGATTGAACACGGGTCTCTGGCGCTGTAAGGCAGCAACTCTACTGCTGCACCACTGTGGTGCCTGCAAATTGCTTTAGTTAAAATCAGATTAAGATGCCAAGACAGTTTAAGGTAGATGTCAAGCTGGAAAACGGGCAAGAACGACGAGTTTGGGGAG
This sequence comes from Raja brachyura, assembly GCA_963514005.1. The sequence goes on along the minus strand of OY740788.1, from coordinate 63,428,734 downwards.
TACAATGGTTAAAGTAGAGCTTACATCAGGAGTCCAGACTATTTAATTCTACAATGGCAGGTGTGGAACTTAAATTGAGATTAATTAAATAGAAATGGGGCAGCACAGTGGCTCGGCCCTGGCACCAGAGACCCAGGTTCCATCCTGACTACCAGTGCTGCCTAAATGGAGTTTGTATGTTCTCCCTGAGACCTGTGTGAGTTTTCCATTGGATCTTTGGTTTCCTCCCACACTCCAAAGACATACAAGTTTTGTAGACTTGGTGCAAATTGTCCATAGTGTGTGTAGATTAGTGTTAATGTGTACGGATTTCTGGTCGGCATGGACAGGGTGTGCCAATAGGCCTGCTTCCACGCTGTATCTCTCAACTAAACTAATCTGGAATTAATGTGTAGGAAAGAACTGCAGATGCTGGTTTAAATCGAAGGTAGACAAAAAATGCTGGCATGACTCAGCGGGACAGGCAGCATCTCTGGACAGTCGACTCAAAACGTCACACATTCCTTCTCTCCAGAGTGCCGCTGAGTCACTCCAGCATAATCTGGAATTAAAGCTAGTATCAGTAATGATATTTGTGAAACTTCTAATTGTTCTAAAAATCCATTTGATTGATTAATATTAAGGACATTTTCCATCTTTACCTGGTCAGGCCTGTACGTGACTAGAGACCCACATCAATTCAATTGACTCTCAACCCTACTTTGATATGGCCCGACATGCCATTTATGAACAATTAGGTATGAAAAATCGAATACAGAATACAGTACAGCACAGGTACTGCCGCTTTGGCCCACAAAGTATGTGCCGAATATGATGCCAAGAACAACTCTTATCTATCTGCATATGATCCATATCCCACCATCCCCTGCATATTACACATGTCTATCTAACAGCCTCTTAAACGCCACTATCGCACGTCAATGAGCAATTAAACAAACAAATGAATTATGACATGTGGGCCTTTGGCCCAACTTGCCAATGCCAACTACATTGCCCCATCTGAGCTAGTCCCATTTGCGTGCATATTCCTCCTAACCTGTCTATTCAAACGTCTTTTAAATGCTGTTATTGTACCTATCTCAACTATCTCCTCTGACAAATCATTACAAATACCCACCACCCTCTGAGTGAAAAACTTGCCCCTCGTGTTCCTATTAAATCCTTCCCCGTTCACCTTAAACTTCTGGTTCTTGATTCCCCTACCCTGGGTAAGAGACTCTGTGCTGTCACCTTATCAAACCCCGCGATTTTAAACACCTCTATAAGATCACCCCTCATCTTACTGTGCTCCAAGAAGGAAAGTCCTAGCCTGCCCAACATCTCCCTACAGCTCAGACCCTTGAATCCTGGCAACATCCTTGCAAATCTCTACATTCTTTCCATCTTAATGACGTCCTTTTTGTAGCAGGGTGACCAAAACTGAACACAATACTCCTAGTGTGGCATCTCTAAAATCGTGTACAACTATAATAGAACACCCCAACTCCTATACTCAATACTCTGACTGATAAAGGACAATGTGTTGAAAGCCTTCTTTACCACCCTATCTACCTGTGATGGCACTTAAGGAATTATGTACATACACTCCTAGATCCCTCTGCTCTACAATACTCTCCAGGGCCCTAACATTCACTGTGAAGATCCTGCCCAGGTTTGTTTTCCAAGAAATGCAAAGTTCCCTTTTAGTTACATTAATATGTTGATACCATTTTACTATATTCCTACCTCCTTCTCCCCACCTCGCTCCCCATCATCCCCTACACAATATACGCAACTGGATACATTTCAAAATGGCATCCACATGAGAATTATTAACTTGGAAGTTCAGTTAATGAACACTCAGAAAGCACTGCCAGATAGCATTAGTTGATTCGCAGCATTTCAAATGTCATCATCCTTTCCAAATACACTCACTAGAACAGGACAGCTGCAGGCTAGGCAAGGGAGACTTAGACTCGCACAAGACCTACATCGATAGAAAACAGGAGGAATGGTGGCCAATGTTGATATTGTACTTACCAAAAGATACGTACTTGTGTCCAGTCCTCTTCTGTGCGCTGGAACAACAAGGAAGGCGTGGAATGGGTTGTTATAAGAGTGCTTAAGACACTGTAATAAACTATCCTTTTAAACACCAAACAGAAAAGTAGACTTATTTTTAAAGAAAACTACCCATTTCCCCTCCCCATAAGAATGCCCAAAAGGGCACATTGTTGGGAGAGTTCTTTGAATGTTCCTACCCTTTGAGTGCTTAACATTTTTCGTAAATTCATAAGTCATAGATGCTGAATTAGGCCAATTGGTCCCTTGAGTCTACTCTGGCATTCAATCATAGCCGACCTATCTTTCCCTCTCAACCTCATCCTCATGCCTTCTCCCCATAACCTTTGACATCCATACCAATCAAGAATCTGTTAATCTCCATTTTAAAAACATCCAAGGCTTGGCCTCCACAGCCGTCTGTGGCAATTAATTCCACAGATTCATCAAATAAATTTCTCCTCATCTCCTTTCTAAAGGTACGTCCATTTATTCCGAGCACATTCTGACATTGCACAGTATATTCAAGATCTCAGTCCACTTCACTTGCAATTTTTGGAGCGACAGCCAAGGGGGAAACTACTGAATGAGAACACCAGGATTATAAACATCTATCAAGCATAGTTTTTTAATGTAAAAGCAGTAACAATGTGTGCAGCATATTTGTTACTGCACAAATCTCATGGAGAATCCCAAAACACAAAGAATTTGGTATAATCATCTATGCGTAATATATTTTTTTAATCCTTGGAAACTACTATGGTTCATCCACTATTTAAACTGCTGCACCGTAGCAGTGCCCAGACACAATCATACGACTGGGCTGTGGTAGAGCAATTTTATTCAGCCTACACTCCCTCCACGCCCTTCAACCTTCACCTCTGGCAAATTTTAGTTTAGTTTAGTTTAGAGATACAGCATAGAAACAGGCCCTTCGACTCACTGAGTACACACCGACCATCGATCACCTTTACACTAGTTCTATGTTATCCCACTTTGGTATCCACTCCCCACACACCAGGGGCAATTTACAGAATTGCCAATTGACCTACAAACCTGCATGTCTTTGGAATGTGGGAGGAAAACTGACAAAACCCACGCAGTCACAGGGAGAACATGCAAACTCCGCACCCGAGGTCAGGATCCAACCTGGGTCTCGGATACTGTAGTCAAATCTATGTCTCTCTCTGGAGGATTAAAAATACTAGGACTAATCAGTTAATCATGATGGGCTGAATGGTGTCACAAAACCCCCCCCAGCAAATCTGGAGCAACAGACAATCTACTAGAGAAACTAAGCAGATTGAAGAACATCTGTGGGGAGGGGCAAAGGAATTGCTGACATTTTGGCTTGAAACCCTGCGTCCTGACGGGATGACTGACAGGCTCCTGTCATTAGTCATTAGTTTATTGTCATGTACGCCGAGGTACAGTGGAAAGCTTTTCTTGCATGCTAACCAGTCAGTGGAAAGAGAATACACAATTACAATTGAGCCATCCACAGTGTAAGATACATGATAAAGGGAATATCGTGAATAACATTTAGAGCAAGATAAAGTCAGTAAAGTCCGATTAAAGATAATCTGAGGGTCTCCAATGAGGTAGATGGTAGTCCGGGACAGCACTTTTGTTGTTGGTAGGATGGTTCAGTTGCCTGATAACAGCTGGGAAGAAACTGTAGATACACACAAAAGGCAAGAATAACTCAGCCGGACAGGCAGCATCTATGGAGAGAAGGAATGGATGACATTCCGGGTCGGAACCCATCTTCAGACTGTCTCTGAATCTGGAGGTATGCGTTTTCACACCTATATCTTTTGTTCGATGGGAGAGGGGAGAAGAGGGAGTGGCCTCTTCTCAAAGTTCTCAACATATTTAAGCAACTTCTCGGCCACATCGATCTGGAGGCCAATTATGTTCCTGAAAGGAACCAAATAATTTTCAAGGGAATAACTAAGACGAATTTAAGAATCAGAACTACAAATCGTTCTAGCTGAAAATTAGCCAAATCCTTTACCATCAATCGATAAAATACAAAGGAAATCAAAATCATTTACAGGGAATATGCTGATAGAGCACAGAAACAGGTCCTTCAGCCAACCTCATCCATGCCAACAAAGATGCCCCATCTAAGCTAGTACCATATGTCTGCATTTGGCCCATATCCTTCTAATTCTTTCCTTTCCTTGTATCTGTAAAAGTGTCTTAGATGCTGTTATACTACCTGCCTCAACTACCTCCTCTGGCAGCTCATTTCCAATACCCACCACCTTCTGTTCTAGTGAGTATACCAGATAGTTCTATTTCAAAAACAAAAGCATAATGTCGCTCAGGACCCAGGAATCCGAACACTGGAATTTAACAATCACTTTTCACCCAAGTTGGATTTGTTATATCCACCCATCATCAGCCCCTTCCTTCTATAATGGAGCTGGTACAGCACCAGAAATGGTAATTTAGTAGTCTTGTGCAATGGAAATTTCTAATAATAGCAATTCAGTTCATTCTTAGTCTGAAGGAAGGGTCCCGATCCAAAATGCGCCCTCCACAAATGCCGCCTGACCCGACGAGTTCCTGCAGCACTTTGTGTTTTGCTCAAGATTCCAGTATCTGCAGTTCCTTGCGTCTGCAGTTAATTCTACCCTCAGCTCATATTTAGTACCCTTGCACTTCTTTTTCCTAAATACATGTGCGATTCCTTTTGGAAAGCCAAACATAAATAGATTTTCCCATTCTGGGTAACCTCAGATCACAACTGCCGGGTGTGAAGTTTTTCCTCACATTACCTTTGATTCTTGTGCTCATTGCCTTAAATCTGCTAAATCTAATTCTCAACATTTTAACCAAATCACTAATATTGCTTAATCTGAGTTGTATATTCTTTTTTCAAAACAAAACAGTCAATTAAAAAAAGATTGAGGGGCAAAGATACGGTCGACAGTCTGAACGTTTTTCCCAAGACAACATTAAAAAGTCATAAATGACAAATACCACAGAAATTCAAATTCTCCAATAATAACAAGAGAACATTATTGAGAGAGCCTTTGTTACTTCTGACAAAGAGCATCTGCCTTCTGAATTTAAAGCTGAGAAGGATCTTGAAACTTTGCCTATCCATTCCCTCCAGAGATGCGTCTGACCTGCTGAGTTACTCCAACACTTTGTGTTCTACCCAAATCTAACTAACCTCTGTCTGTACTGTAATAATTAAGTGATCTTTTGATCTTGGCTAAGACATTCCATGCTTTAATACATTGTTTAAAGAAAGAATCATACAAAGATATTCTGTAAAGAAAGTCTCCCATTGTATATATGGAAAAACAGCAGGGATGACATCCCAGTTGGGTGGTCACCACTTATTCCTTGATCACTTGCTTATTTTACATCTATAACTCATATCGTATACTTTAACTTTTAACCATCAATCATTCATGCAAGATTCAAAAAAATGTATCAACAGCATTTTGCCTTTCCTTTACAAAATAAAGGTATGCACATAAGATCCAGATTTCATTAACTTATCCACCAATCACTGCTCACTAACCAGCCCTTAACGGGTGTGTTGGGCCATTTCAGAATATAAAATCAACCACATGGTTGTGATCATTGAACAATATGGGTTTATGTAAAAATAAGCGCAGGTTCAACAATGCTGGCTGGGGGTATAGGGAGACTGAGGTGTAAGGGAATCTGGGTGCGGAGCGGGTAAGAATGGATTGCAGAGGAGAAGAAGATAATTGATTTAGATTGCTGGTGACGGGAAGGGAAATTACTGTGGCGAAAGGATAGGCTAGGTTTGGTTGGATGGAGATTGCAGGGGCTAGGTGTGGGTTACTGGAGGTGGACTAGGACTGGATGGGGTAGAGTGATGGATGTCATTGTTTGGAGGGTTACTAAGTGTAAACAAGGAAGTTCAGATCTATATCGGTCAGACCAAGCTCGGTCCGCAATAACCAACCCGACCTCCCGGTGGCTCAGCGCTTCAGCTCCCCCTCTCATTCCGTATCCGACCTCTCTGTCCTGGGCCTCCTCCACGGCCAGAGTGAGCAACACCACAAATTGGAGGAACAGCACCTCATATTCCGCTTGGGGAGTCTGCATCCTCTGGGCTTGAACATTGAATTTTCTCAATTCTGTTAACCCTTGCTGTCTCCTCCCCTTCCCACTTCTCCCCCAGCCCTCAGGCTCCTCCTCCTCCTTTTTCCTTTCTTCTCCCCGCCCACCCCCCCACCTCCTATCAGTCTGAAGAAGGGTTTTGGCCCGAAACGTTGCCCATCTCCTTAGATGCTACTGCACCCGATGAGTTTCTCCAGCCTTTTGTGTACCCTCGATTTTCCAGCATCTGCAGTTCCTTCTTTAACAAGGAAGTTCAGCTGCTGGTTAATAAACCAAAATGACACAAAATGCTGGAGTAACTCAGACTGGGTTTGAAGAAGGGTCTTGGTGCAAAACATCACCTATGCATGTTCTCCAAAGATGATGCCTGACCTACTGAGTTACTTGAGCACTCTGTGTCCTTCATAACCAAGGATGCATTAGAATTGGTTGGATGTAGGTTGTGCGGCTGGGAAGATAATGGAATGGATATGGTGGGATTAGTGGGAATGGGATAGGATTGGTTGGGGGAGGAAGTTGAGGCTGGAATTAATATTGCAGTGGCAGAGGTTGGAAGGAATACGAGACCAGAGGATGGACTAGTATTGTTGGGAGAAGAAAATTGGTGAGGCGAAAGGGGTTACTGGGACAGGACGATGCTGGAGAAGGGGGTTGTATTGGTTGGGGAAGCAAGTCGTTGATGAGGCTGGGTGGGTGCGGGTCAGGGGCTATTGGGACTGGAGGATGCACTAGGACAGATTGGGGTACAGTGTTGGGAATGGGCTAGGACTATTTGGGGGAGGAAGTTGTTGGTTGAGACTGTGAAGATACTGGGGCTGGGTTTAGTGGGTCTGGAACAGGGTAGACGTGCGGTGGTAATCGCTGGTTTAATGGGATGAGGGAACGGGAAGGGATCGGGCCCTGTATTCCGTTCCTCCTCATTCTCACCTTCTTCCTCCTGTACGTTCACCACATCCACCGTCACCATGTCCGGCTTGTCCAGCTCGATGCCGAACGGGGATACCTTCCTCTCGGTCACCCCCGAAGGCACCACGTCGGGCTTGGGCCCGAATTTGCGGGGATAATAATCCCCGCTCAGGTACCGCGACGTGTCTTCCGCCATCTTCGCCGCGGTTTCGGCCCCGCCTCCGGGGCCTCTTAAAGCTGCGTCGCGACCGGGCCCGGTCGGCCGGGCAACGCTGGCCGGGCCTGGGGCTGGGGCTGGGGCTGGTTGGCTTGGCAACGCCGGCCGGGGCCTGAACCCAGTCTGCCGGACAACGCTGACTCCGCGCTCAGCAGAGCTGTTCCTTTTTGCATCTATCTTTCAATATTATGACAGAATAAACATAACACAAAGTATTGCATTTGTACAGTACGTCTGAACATTTTCGTGGAACAATTCAGTTTGATATGCATTTAGCAACCTTTGAAAACTCTTAATAAGGAAAAATATTCTTCGGGGGGAAATTTGGAATAAGGAAAAATATTCTTCTGGGGGGAAATCTTGTTGAAATATGCGAATGCATGCGTGTTGTACGGTATCCGGCACGGGTGGCGGACGCGTAAACGTCAGCGCTGGGTGTCCCGGGAATTGGGTCCTCATCATCATCCTCCTCCTGCTCCTGCTCCTGCTCCTAAAGATCACAGAGCGGAGCTGCTGCTGCCGCCGCTGCGGCGCATCATTAAAATCACCGGCCTGCAGAAAGAAGCCGCGAACTCTTCACTCTGGGTATTAGGGAATGTGAGGCGGGTATTGAAATATCCGTGTCTCGGGCCTGTTGTCGAGGGGCCCCAATTGGCCAGTGTCGCAGGCCAGGGCCTGCAAAATCAGTTGCCATGGGCCTCAAGCTGGAGGTACTCAGCGGGTCGAGCAGTCCCTGTGCAGACAAAGGAATGGTAAAAGGGTGTAACCATATGCCTATCCAAAAGTCTTTGAAATGCCACTAACGTGTCTGCCTCATCCACCACCCTAGCAGCGCGTTTGAGGCACTTACCACCCTCTGTGCAAAACAAAATTGCCCTACAGTCTCATTTCAACTTTGACCTTCACCTTAAAGTTATGCCCTCATGTATTTGATTTTTCCATCCTAGGAACAACGTTGAGACTGTCAACCCTATCTTTGCCTCATTTTATACACTTCTATCAGGTCTCTCAGCAACATCTATCGTTCCTGAGAAAACAATCAGTCTGTCCAACGTTTCCCTGTAGATAATATTAGGCATCATTTTGGTAAACTTTGGCCAGCCACTTACATGCATACCATTAAGCACTTAATGCATTCTTAACATATTCTCCAAAGCTAATAAACCTGTACAATGTATTCACAGACTCGCATCTTTTTTGAAGAATGGCACCTAAAACTATGGAACCAATAGCAAGACGACTTTTTAAGGGAGTTATAATCTTGGAGGTTCTAGGCATAGCAGGAGCCTACTGGCTGTTCCATAGAATGAATGCAAGTCAAGGTAAGAATGACTGCTTTATAATTCATAAGTGAGAGGAGTTAGAATTAGGCTATTTGGCCCCTCAAGTCTACTCTGCCATTCAATCATGGTTGATCTCTCATTCCCTATCAACCCCATTCTCCTGCCTTCTCCCCTGAAACCCATACTAATCGAGAATCTATCAATCTCTGCCTTAGAAATATCCACTGGCTTGGCTTCCCCAACCAAAAAGCCATTAAATTGGAATTACCATTGTTCTTTTAATTAAACGTAGAGGCTCGTGTTCCAGGCAGGTCCCTGATTCCGTGGCGGGTGAGCCAGGCCTCCTCTCTGGGTATGGCAGTGGCTCGCCGGAACCAACCCAACGACCTGTCAGCTATGGGTAACACTTCCAGGAGTATAGCTCCAGTTTACCTCTCAGGAACTTAAGCACAGGCTGGCTTCTCCACTATGACATGGAGACACCCTTCCACGTCAGATAGGTAGCAGAATTACTCGGGAGAAATTTGATTACATTTCATACCAGATTTAACAGGACCTGTTACTTCTCAGCTGTAAATTCAAATTTAGAAAATGCAATTCTGATGTTTTAATAGATTTTCAAAATAAGAGGAACTTAAAGAAACTTGTGTTTTTAAAAGATGGGATATAGCATGGAAATAGGCCCTTCAACCCAACTCATTCATATCAGTCAAAATGTCAAATCTGGTTGATATATCCCACTAAACCGTTCCTGTCCCTTGTAGCATGGAATTGTCTTTTAATTTTTTTTATGGTACTTACCTCAACTACCTACTCTAGCAGCTTGTTCCATATACCCAGCACCCTATGTTTGAAAAAGTTGCACCTCGGGTTCCTATTGTTTCTCCCCACCTCATCTTAAACCTATGTCCTCTGGTTCTTGATTTCCCTACCCTGGGTAAAATACTTTCACCCCATGTATTCCCCTCATGATTTTATACACCTCAATAGGATCACCCTTTATCCTCCGGTGCTCTAAGGAATAAAGACTTAGCTTGCCCAATCTCTCCGTATAGTGCACACCCTCGAGTCCTGGCAACATCCTCGTAAATCCTTTCTGCATTCTTTGCAGCTTAATGACATCCTTCTTATAGTAGGGTGACCAAACTTGAACACAATACCTTAAATGTGGCCTCACCAACATCTTGTACAACTGTAGCATAACATCCAAACCTCTACACTAAACTGACTGATGAAGGCCAATATACCAAAAGCACCCTTGACCATCCTATCTACTGTGACACTACTCGATCCCTCTGCCCTACAACACCCCCTACAGCCCCCCCACTGACTATGAACATCCTGCCCTGGAATGACTTCCCAAAATGCAACACCTAACATTTACCTGCATTGAACTCCATTAGCCAATCTTCTCCATTAAATATTCTCAGGTGATTTTGTACAGTATTTTAACTGCAGTTTAAAACAATGTACAGTGAACATGCATTTATCTTCCAGAGTTCAGATATAAAGTAAACAGAAGGTTTCCCTCCATTTTAGAAGGTGAGAACTATTACACGTTAATGCCTTGTTTGGAAATTTCCAAGTCGCATTTTAATTTGGGGCTGCATCGATAGTACGTTTACACAGCATTTAAAAAAAGAATCAAGATTGCAAGGAAGGATCCAAATTTAAAGTGTATGTGCCTGTAAATTTTTTAAATATATATAGAAAATATAAAATACAGACTTTCACCTGTGTTCTACACTAGCACACAACGTACAAACAGTTATGATCCTGACCTTATCATTCAATTACTCTGCTTCCATGTTTTCCTGAAATGAACTAAAAATAAAACATGATGACGCATGGAGACTTGGGTTCGATCCTGACCGGGGGTGCTGTTCCTGTGACCACGCTATTTACATGTGACACTACTCGATCTCTCTGCCCTACAACACTCCCTATGCCCCCCCCCCCCCTCCTCACTGAGGTTTCCTCTGGGTGTCAGAGTCATATTTCATGGAAACAAGCCCTTCTGCCCAATTGTCCATGCTGACCAATATGCCCCATCTAAGCTAGAAACATAGAAAATAGGTGCAGGAGTAGGCCATTCGGCCCTTCGAGCCTGCACCACCATTCAATATGATCATGGCTGATCATCGAAACTCAGTATCCTGTACCTACCTTCTCTCCATACCCCCTGATCCCTTTAGCCACAAGGGCCACATCTAACTCCCTCTTAAATATAGCCATTTAACTGGCCTCAACTATCTTCTGTGGCAGAGAATTCCACAGATTCACCACTGTGTGAAAAATGATTTTCTCATCTCGATCCTAAAAGACTTCCCCCTTATCCTTAAACTGTGACCCCTTGTTCTGGACTTCCCCAACATCGGGAACAATCTTCCTGCATCTAGCCTGTCCAACCCCTTAAGAATTTTGTAAGTCTCCATAAAATTCCCACTCAATCTTCTAAATTCCAGCGAGTACAAGTTGAGTCTATCCAGTCTTTCTACAAATGGAAGACTTGCCATCCCAGGAATCAGTCTGGTGAATCTTCTCTGTACTCCCTCTATGGCAAGAATGTCTTTCCTCAGATTAGGAGACCAAAACTGTACGCAATACTCCAGGTGTGGCCTCACCAAGACCCTGTACAACTGCAATAGAACCACCCTGCTCTTGTACTCAAATCCTTTTGCTATGAATGCCAACATACCATTCGCTTTCTTCACTGCCTGCTGCACCTGCATGCCTACTTTCAATGACTGGTGTACCATGACACCCAGGTCTCGTTGCATCTCCCCTTTTCCTAATCGGCCAACATTCATATAATAGTCTACTTTCCTGTTTTTGCCACCAAAGTGAATAACCTCTACATTTATCCACATTATACTGCATCTGCCATGCATTTGCCCACTCACCCAACCTATTCAAGTCATCTTGCAGCCTCCTAGCATCCTCCTCACAGCTAATACTGCCCCCCAGCTTTGTGTCATCCGCAAACTTGGAGATGTTGCATTCAATTCCCTCATCCAGATCATTAATATATATTGTAAATAGCTGGGGTCCCAGCACTGAGCCTTGCGGTACCCCACTAGTCACTGCCTGCCATTTCTGAAAATGACCCGTTTACTCCTACTCTTTGCTTCCTGTCTGCCAGCCAGTTCTCTATCCACATCAATACTGAACCCCCAATACCGTGTGCTTTAAGTTTGTATACTAATCTCTTACATGGGGCCTTGTCGAAAGCCTTATGAAAGTCCAGATATAACACATCCACAGGTTCTCCCTTATCCACTCTACTAGTTACTTCCTCGAAAAATTCTATAAGATTCGTCAGACATGATTTACCTTTCATAAATCCATGCTGACTTTGTCCAATGATTTCACCACTTTCCAAATGTGCTGCTATCCCATCTTTAATAACTGACTCTAGCATTTTCCCCACTACCGATGTTAGACTAACTGGTCTGTAATTCCCCGTTTTCTCGCTCCCTCCCTTTTTAAAAAGTGGGGTTACATTAGCTACCCTCCAATCCTCAGGAACTACTCCAGAATCTAAAGAGTTTTGAAAAATTATCACTAATGCATCCACTATTTCCGGGGCTACTTCCTTAAGTACTCTGGGATGCAGCCTATCTGGCCCTGGGGATTTATCGGCCTTTAATCCATTCAATTTACCTAACACCACTTCCCGGCTAACCTGGATTTCACTCAGTTCCTCCATCTCATTTGACCCCCGGTCCCCTGCTATTTCCAGCTAGTTCCATTTGCCCACGTTTGGGCCATATTCCCTCTAAACATTTCCTATTCATGTACCTGCCAAGTGTCCTTTAAATGCTGTTATGCCTCAATATAATAAGTGACATTACACAAAGTCAAACAGCCCAGAAATTTTGAACATAGTGCAGAACAACACCAGAATAGGCTCACGTCTTAGCCTATAGTGACTGCCTCAACTACCTCATCTGGCAACTTGTTCCATAATACTTATTCCTCAATCATTTATGTACTTTAAATCTATAACTCATGAAGTACATTTTATCTCAACCCTCAATCATTCATGCAAAATTTAAAACACTATTTGCAGTACTGTGCCTTTTCTTTATTAACTGTGGGCAGCTTAAAAGATAGAAAATATGCAGACAAATCCATCATTTAATTTATTAATTCAAAATATATTGTTTACACTTTTCAGTTTATTATAAATCCAATGAATGGGCAGGAATTTATGGAGCTAGAGAAATTGATCAGGAAACCTGGTCCAGCAAACATAATCAATAATTATGTAAGTATAAAGTCTACTACAAGTCTGATCTCATAAAAAAAAAATGTTCATCTCTTTTACTTAAAAAATCTTTTCTGCTTATTTTTCAGCCCCTTGGCCCTGAACTTGTTCTTCTGCCTTCGGAGTGTACGTGTATCTTTGCCTCTGATCCAGGCGTCACGATCAGATTCCCACTGTAGCTGCTTTACACCTGGGAGGGGCAAGCAATACATGTTTGAGACTGAATAGTGAACCACAATTCTTCTCATGGGTATGTTTGCCCAACATGACTAAAATCTATCAAAGTGGGAGGATGTCTTCTCTTGATAAAATAAAAGAAATGATCTGATTTTCACAAATGTAAATACATTGTTCAAAAAATGAAACAGATTTAGAAAAGGAAGCGGATATAATTTAATAAATTTTTGCTTAAACATCATGGAGTCCTCGTGCATATTGTGATCCATGCGGTATTTACTACATCTTACATGCTGAGCTTTTCAACTAAAGTTACTTTCAACTAAAGTTACTGTCAATTACTTACTCGCTTTATCTTTGTTTGCCATTGCATTAATTCCAATGTTGTCAAATTTTGATCCTGCATTTTCATCAAGTAGGCAACCAAACTTTCGAAAGAGAAAAAAAAAGATTTAATCCACTTCAAATAAAATAATTGCTACAAAATAGTGTACTTACTACAAGACGATATTTTACGAGGATGTTGCCAGGACTCGAGGATCTGAGCTATAGGGGGAGGTTGAGCAGGCTCGGACTCTAATCCTTGGAGGCAGGAGCATGAGGGATGATCTCATAGAGGTGTATAAAATCATGAGAGGAACAGATCAGGGTAAATGGACAGAGTCTCCTGCCCAGAGTAGGTGAATCGAGGACCAGACGATATAGGTTTGAGGTGAAGGGGGAAAGATTTAGTAGAAATCCGAGTGGGTAACATTTTCACATAAAGGATGGTGGGAGTATGGAACGAGCTGCCAGAGGCAGGGACTATTGCAACGCTTAAGAAACAATTAGACAGGTACATGGATAGGGCAGGTTTAGAGGGATATGGGCCAAATGCAGGCAGGTGGAACTAGTGTAGATGGGACATATTGGTTGTTGGTGCTGACAAGTTGGGCTGAGCGGCCTGTTTCCACGTTGTTTGACTAAGGTTTATTCAGCATCTTTCTTGAACCTAGTCCAAACTTAACTATATAAGAACCAAGTCTAACTATAGTGGTGCATCTCGTAGAGCTGCTGCCTCAGAGTTTGATCCTGACGCAGGTGCTGTCTGTGTGGAGTTTTCATGTTCTCTATGACCACGTGGGTTTCCTCCGGATGCTCCAGTTTCCTTCCACATCCCAAAAAAGATGGTTTGTAGGTTAATTAGCCTATGTAAAATGGATAATTGTGTGTAGGGAGTGGATGCATAAACAAAATAACAGAACTAGTGTCGACATTTGATTGATGGCCGGTGGAGGAGCCAAAGGGCCTATTTCCAAGCTGTTTCTCTAAACTATATTTAACTGTTCCATGTGCAACAAGTGGACCAGAATTACACATGCACAGAAAAGCTGCTTAAACTAAAGCAAGGTCCAGGACTGTTGCAGTGATAATTGTCACCTTATGTAAACAATTTTAAAAGGACACTGTAGTACTTACCTCTTCAGCTGCAGCAAACATATCAGTGTCATTCTTAAAACCCTTTTTCTGTTTCTTTCCTGTAACAAAGACAAGTCATTATGAATTTTTTTAGAAAAAGTTGAAATAGGGCAACAAAAAAAAAGCTACTGAAGGAACTCAACAGGTCAGGCAGCAGAGGGAAATAGATGGATAAGGGTCCCGACCTCAAACGTCTGTAGTTTGAATCAAGGTTCTGACCTGAAACATTGTCTGTCCATTCCCCTTCACAGATGTTGCCTGACACACAGTTACTCCAGCAATTAGTTTCTTCATCAAGAGTCCAGCTTCTACAGTCTCTTGTGTCTCCATTGATTGATTGCTCATCTTAGCCGCAAGGACTAATAGCAGTACTAAATAGTTCCTAGATTCAGGCACAGACTTTCATCCAGCAGCTGGTAAGGACAGGGTGAAGCTTGGTACCACACACACACACACACACACAGAGTCAAATCGCACATCATGATCCACCCTCACAGCATATTCATAAGTAATCATAATGGAATGATGTCACAGTATTTGAGTAATGAAATTAGTAAAAAAGTATAAACTTCAGAAATATTTGTGCAACCTCAATTTTATTCCACAGAATAACATAATTTTTTTTTACCTGTAATGTGTTTCGAGAAATCCAAATCTTCACTTTTTTTCCTTTTACCAGGCTTATTATTTTTCTTCATTGCTGCTGCACTGTCAACCTCTGTATATTAAAAAAATCATTATATATCTTGTTTTTGGTTACGTTTTTTCAATTAAAAGATACGTTTTGATTATACAACATGTATTCCATAACTATCAACGCTCAATAAGAGGAAGTTTGAATTTATAGAAAGGTTAACTGCAAATACACCATTTTACAAGTTCTATTTTCAAATTCAGAAAATTTATTTAGTGCAATACTTGAGCTTAGTTTATGGTCACGTTTACAGAGGTACAGTGAAAAGCTTTTGGTGCGTGCTAACTAGTCAGTGGAAAGACTATACATAATTAGGATGCTGCCTGCACACCTACTTTCCTAGTTATGAGTGGGCATGAAATTAAGTACCATCAAATATGAGACATATAATTGATTTAACATTCTTTCATTTTCTTGAGTAAATGTTGGCTAAAGTATCCATACTGGAGAGTGGTATCTTATTCAACAGTGCAGAATACACAGATAGTACCTTCATCATCTGGATCATCCATGAATACACCACCGTCTTCTCCCACCATTTCACCAAAGTCTTCCTCATCCAAGCTTCCTAATGATACTTCTTCATCTTCCAAGTTACTCATATCATCATCATCATCATCATCATCGAGGTCTGAATCAACTTCCTTATCAATTACTTTTGCTTCTTTTGATGATTTCTGTTTCATATTACTGTGAACAATATAGACAATTTTTTTATGGTTAGTGATTTTTTTAATTTCAATTGCTTCATTCTGATAACAACCACAAGATTCTGAAATAGGTATTGTGTAATTGCCTAAGGGCAAATAGTAATATGTCATTTGCCTTCCTTTTATACTTTCATGATACATATTACAGTACCCCTTTGTCTTCTGCTGATGACATACAAGGGTGTACAGGATGGACACAAAGTGCTGGAGTAACTCAGCGGGTCAGGCAGCATCTCTGGAGAAATCTTTAGTGTAGTAGACACTGCTGATCTCTTACATAATTAATATTCTACTTTGCCTTTAGTTTGTATTGGTACATCTTCACAGTAATTCAGATATTATTTAATTAATAATGTAGAGAAAATTTGCATCGTATCCTGACATGCAAATAGACCTGCAAGGAATGGAGGGAAATGGATCTTGTGCAGGTAGGTGGAATTTGTTTACTTTGGCCTCATGTTCAGCACAGATATTTTGGGCAAACTCCACACAGACAACCCGAGGTCAGGAACGAACTAGAGTCTCTAGTGCTGTGAGGCAGCAGCTCTACCAGCAGTGCCAATGTGCTGCCCCCCACAATGAAGGGAGGTGGGGGGGAAGTATGTGTGTGCGTTTAGTGGTGGAATCCTGTTGAAATAGTGGCAATCGTGGAGGACGATTCTTTGAGTATGTGGGAATAACAGAACAAATCAAAACAGCGCAGTCATGAAAGGTTTTATGTAAATTCATGTTTCTGTGCAGAATTCCATTTAGAAAGCAAGGGCGGCTCCAAACTACCAATTATTTTGTCGCTTTATTGTAACTTCACACCCACTCTGGTCTCTGTTTCATTTAGTTTATTGTCATGTGTATTGCAAGATAATGAAAAGTTTTTTCGCTTACCTAACCCTATCCACTCAGCAAAAATACTATACATGATTACAATCAAGTCGTCCACAGTATACAGATACACGATAAAGGGACTAACGTTTAGTGCATGATAAAGTCTGATTAAAGATAGTCTAAGGGTCTCCAACGAGGTAGATGGGAGGTCAGGACTGCTCTCTAGTTGGTGATAGGATGGTTTTGACATCCTACACCATGGTCTACCTAAGTTCCGTTGGGTACATTGAAGCATTTAGAACGGAGTATCAAATTTAACTATTTCAGGTAAGCATATAAGTTTTATTCCCCCTCCATAGATGTGTTGTCAGAGTGATGCAATCTTCAGTGATTCTTTTAGAATTTGCTGTTTTTGTTTTGAATATCCAGCATCTGCAGTTTTTTGCTTTAATGTTCAGATTAAACATCAGTTAGTACAAAAATCTGGACCAGAAGTATTGATGAAAGAATAGGATATTCTCAAAATTAAATGTGTTAATGAGTTTGATTATACATTACCTTGCAAAATCTAAACTGTCTTCGATTTTTTTATAATATTTCTCCCCTTCAAGGGAATCTGCAAATGGTAAATGGTATGTTAAATGGTTGACTTGTACTTCAGACAATATACAGTTGGTTAATCATTTTGAGGTGAACTATGGATTACAAACATTATTTTAATGTAAGTGAAAGTCTATCAATTACAACACACAAAGCTCCCCAAAATTTAGTGACTTTAGAGATACAGTGTGGAAACAAGTCCTTTGGCCCACCGAGTCTGCGCCAACCAGCGTACACTAGCACTATCCTAGCCAGGATTGAACCCAGGTCTCTGGCGCTGTAAGGCAGCAATTCTACCACTGTGCTGCCCAGTGTGCCTTTCCTCACAATACTTAAATATCGAGATCAATAAAAGTTACCAAGCATTTGCTCGAACTCATCATCGTCCACATCTGCCACAGCTTCTTCACCTCGAAGTCTTTGTGATTTTCGCGTCGCTTCAAGTTTTTTGTAATATCTGAATAAGATTCATGTATAATAATTAGGTATTTCAGATCTTATATTGTTTCGTGACATGATCTGTTAATTCTGCCACTAGAATCAGCAATAATTCCGCTTCAGTGCAACCATAATCTATTCACAACATTCAACCTACCCCATATCGACCAGATTAAGTGAATAGAATGCATTGACAAATTGCTACTAGTTGTACATGGTAGTTCATTGCTTTTAATTATATGGGTTTAAAAGCTATGCACAATTAGTTACTTGCAATTAAAGTAAAAAATACATTCAATTATTTCTAAATTAAGCATACAATCACAGGACATGGAAACAGGCCCCTCGTCTCAACTTGTCCATGCCGCCAAGGTGCTCCATCAAAGCTAGTCCCACCTGCCTGCATTTGGCGCATATCCCTCTAAACCTTCCTATCTATGTACCAGTCCAAATGGTACAATTGTACCATTGTTTCACAACGATACAACACTATAATGTTGTTATATAGTACCTGCTTCTAGCTTCTCTAGCAGCGTGTGAAAACATTGCCACCTAGGTTCCTAATTAAATCATTCCCCTCTCACTTTAAACCAATGTCCTCTGGTTCTCGATTCCCCTACTCTGGTTAAAAGACTGCATTCACCCCATTTATTCACCTCATGATTTTGTACATGTTCAATACGCATTTCAATAGGATCATAGTCATACAGCATGAAAACAGGCCCTTCAACCTAATTTGCCCAAGCAGACCAACATGCCGTAATGTATCTATGAGGAGTGGTTTACCATAATTAGACAATGAACGCAGGAACAGAATTGTCATGAGAACCTCACAGGAAACTTTGAAAAAATGCAAAGATTTGTTGCTCGTGGTGCTATGAAATTCAGATGAGGAAACCGCCTTGTCATTTGGTGTCTGAGTAGCATTACAAAGTTTGAGTCATCGCTAACAGTTCACTTTCAAACTCGAGACTTGTGCACAAAGATTTAGGCTGGCACTCCATGACTGCACAGAGGGAACGTTATATTGGGATCATTCTTTCAGGTACAAGGTTTAAAAAAAATTATATTAAAAATGGCCTTGGCCAATATTTATCTTTCACCCAAAAGCTCCAAAACTGATTGGCAGGACATTATCAAATAAATGAATTACCGGTACATAAATTGCCTATCTTTCCTACATTACAAAAAGCTAGACATCATGAGCTACTCAATGGGTGAAATACATCACTGACACCCTGAAGTCATGAAAGGTGCTATATAAACTCATGTTTCCATTTTTAAGCGTTACGGACTAATACAAATGTTCCCCAGTGGAAATAATCTAAAGATTCTTATTCCTTATTTGCCTATGTATGTATCTCGGTATATCAATATGTTGCCCAATCATGATTCTTTTTAGTTACATGTAATTATATAACATTTAACCAAAGTCTAAATGTCATTAAATAATCCAAACTTACCTATGGAAAAATATTTCATCCACTGGGATCTGGCTCTCCTCCCGTTCGATAAATTTCTGACTATTTACTGCGGATATACAAACCATATGGACATTAATAACATTCTCAAATCCTACTTTAGACAAAGTCATAATTTTAAATCCAAAATTCAACTCATTTGCAAGTTTAAAAAGTATAATTTAGATGGCGTGGCAAATTATTTTGAAGAGAAATGAAATAATAAACACAACGCATCAAACTGCGAATGCATTGGTACTGTAATACAGAGTAGGTAAGCAGTTAAGATTGGTTTAATTTGGCATCATGGTCAGCGCAAACATGGTGGGCCGAAAGGCCTCTTCCTGTTGCTTTTCTATGTTTGATCAGATCGTCTATGCTTTTAGAACATGAAAGACACAACATACCAGGAAGAATCATTAAAGCTTAGATGACAGGAACTCATACATCACATCATATCATTTCTGGCTTGGCTTACTTAATAATCATTTAATTTGACCCTTTGAAATGTCAATCCAATTACCTTTTGAAAGTGAGTACTGAATCTCCAACCTTTAAGGAACTGAATTAAAGATCTTATTATTATCCCACTAAATGCATACTCATCTCTTCATTCTATCCCACCGTCCAGATTTATATGCCAGTTATTTTAAATATCGGCTGTTCAAATGGTAAATCTTTCTTTAATTATTAAATCAAATAATTATTAAATCAAATATAAATCTTCAATTTTCATTTTTCTCCTACTTTATCGCTAATAAAGCCAATTGTGCCTTTATTCTTATATAAGAGGCTGATTTTGTAGTTGTCGTGCAGTCTAAGCGAAAGTACCCTAACATTCCTGGAGAGTGATGCTCAAAACAGCATTAACTTTTAAAAATCATATTGTTCACTTTTGCTAACTGATATACCAATGGAAATGGTTTCAGAAATGTCAGATATCTCTGCTTTATACTCAATGATTAGCTGAAAAAATATTTTCGTCATGATTCTGCTACATCATAACATTTTTCCATACATCCCATCCCTTCTGCTCACAAACAATTCATAAGTTTATGGAGCAGAATTAGGCCATTCGGCCCATCAAGTCTACTCCACCATTCAATCATGGCTTATCTATCTTTCCCTCTCAACCCCATGTCTTCTCCACATAACCCGACACCCTTATTAAATAAGAATCTGTTAATCTACGCCTTAAAAATACCCATTGACTTGGTCTTCACTGCCGTCTGTGGCTGTGAGTTATCCAAAGCCCAAATTTACAAACAAAAATGTTCCAGATCTTTAAAAAAATGCTAGGACTAATTTTTGTGACTTTCTAGAAATATTTTTCTACACTACTTGGTCAATAATGTGGTCTTTTTTTGTCTTCGCCAACAGTAGGAAATAGTTTAATTGCTGTCTAATACCATCTCCAAATAGTAATTATTTACAGAAACAGGAAACTGCAGATGCTGGTTTACAAAAGAAGGCACAAAGTACTGGAGAGACTCAGCGAGTGAGGCCGCATTTCTGGAGAATCTGGACAAGTAACATTTTGGGTCGGGACTCTTCTTCAGAGCTCTCTTCCAGCTTTCTTCCCCACCCCCACGATCATCTGTCTGAAGAAGGTTACCAACCGAAAATGTCACATCCATGTTTTCCATAAATGCTGCCTGATCTGCTGAGTTACTCCAGCACTGTGTCTTCTTTAGTCATTCTTTATATTCTCCAGTTAAAAATCAGTTAATTCAATACAGATCAATCATTAAATAAGATCAGCACAATTCAACACCACAGCACAATGCACATGCTTACTAATGTACTTTTTATGTATTGATTATGTATGATATATATATATTCCTGCCAAGGCAGAGATTATTTTCCAGCCTCATGGGTAAACCTGGAGGCAAAGGTCAGATTAAGTAAGGATAACAGATTACTTCCTTGTTTTAAAAAATGACAATTCAGTCCCCACCGTCACCATTAGTAATGCCCACCATCTTTATGCCCACCATATTCATTGTCTATATTTAAGAGGGAGTTAGATGTGGCCCTTGTGGCTAAGGGGATCAGAGGGTATGGAGAGAAGACAGGTACGGGATACTGAGTTGGATGATCAGCCATGATCATATTGAATGGCGGTGCAGGCTCGAAGGGCCGAATGGCCTATTCCTGCACCTAATTTCTATGTTTACATTCTAGATTAAATTTTTTTAAACTTAGCACTTGCCCAGCTCATGTCATAAATCTAAGATAGACTATAAATGCTGCAGTAACTCAGCGGGTCAGGCAGCATCTCTGGAGAAAAGGAATAGGTGACGTATCGGGTTGGAACCCAAATAGAGCAGGCCAGAACAAAATAGGGTCGGCAACAGATGACCTTAGGAATAGTGGAGGCGAGGCATGATGTGCTAACAACGGATACAAGGGTGTGAACAGCACAACGACTAGGGTGAGGGGGGGCTAAAGGAACGCAGGAGTTACTTGAAATCAGATAAATCAACTTTCACACCACTGGGTTGTAAGCTGCACAAGCGAAATATAAGGTGCTGTTCCTCCAATCTGCACGTGGCCTCACTCTAAAAGGCTTGGAGGTGGCCCAGGACAGAGATCAGTATGGGAATGGGAGTTAAAATCCAGTTGGATGGGCACAAACTTGGCAACTTGAATTTAGTTAGCAAAAACTTTGGTGCTAGTTTGTACAACTAAGATTCTCAAGGAGATGCAGTGACAATAGACAATAGGTGCAGGAGTAGGCCATTCGGCCCTTCGAGCTAGCACCACCATTCAATGTGATCATGACTGATCATCCACAATCAGTACCCTGTTGCTGCCTTCTCCCCATATCCCTTGACTCCACTATTTTTAAGTCCTATCTAGCTCTCTCTTGAAAGCATCCAGAGAAACTTCCTCCACCGCTCTCTGAGGCAGAGAATTCCACAGACTCACCACTCTCTGTGAGAAAAAGCGTTTCCTCATCTCCGTTCTAAATGGCTTACTCCTTATTCTTAAACTGTGGCCCCTGGTTCTGGACTCCCCCAACATCGGGAACCTGTTTCCTGCCTCTAGCGTGTCCTAGCCCTTAACAATCTTATATGTTTCAATGAGATCCCCTCACCCATCATCTTTCTAAACTCCAGAGTGTACAAGCCCAGCTGCTCCATTCTCTCAGCATATGACAGTCCCGCCATCCCGGGAATTAATCTTGTAAACCTACGCTGCACCCCTCAATACCAAGAATGTCCTTCCTCAAATTAGGGGACCAAAACTGCACACAATACTCCAGGTGTGGTCTCACTAGGGCTCTGTACAACTGCAGAAGGACCTCTTTGCTCCTTTATTCGATTCCTCTTGTTATAAAGGCCAACATGCCATTCGCTTTCTTCACTGCCTGCTGTACCTGCATGCTTACTTTCATAGACTGATGTACAAGGACCCCCAGATCCCGTTGTACTTCCCCTTTTCCCAACTTGACGCCATTTAGATAGTAATCTACCTTCCTGTTTTTGCTACCAAAGTGGACAACCTCACATTTATCCGCATTAAACTTCGTCTACCATGCACCTGCCCACTCCCCAAACCTGTCCAAGTCACCCTGCGTTCTCATAGCAAGTTTCAAGACTTTGAATGCTGATGCAAAAGGAAGAAAGTGCATTAAAACTAATATATCCAAAGCAAGACTATTCACTTGTCAATTAATTACCTGGCAATTTTTGTGGATCATTCAACAGAAGTCTCTGTTTGGGTTGCATTACAATGCTGTCAGTGTTGCCTGCAAAGACATAACATGCACAGCAGTGAGAACACTATAAGCACAAAAATAAACGTGTAAGTAAAGGATGGAAATAATGAGTGCAACCAGACTAACAAACAATGAGCCGTTTTCCAACCACCCAGCATTCCAGTAATCACTGCGGAAGATGTGGAAATCATCGGGCAATTTTACAAAATCTCGGAAAATCCTTGTTGACTTTAGCAGTTAGAGCACAATTTACAGTATAAATGAATGGAATATTTATTGGGGTTCAAAATAGACCAACTGGACAAATACTTTGCACATTTTTGAACATCATTAAAAATTAGTTTGTGTCAAAAAACATTCTACACCAAAATACCATGGTACAGTAATTTGAAGGCAATTTTTGTATACCGATCGCCTATAACATCTTGCCAGTGGCGAGATACTCACCATTTCTACTAAGACTACCCTCCCTTCCTCCACCTTAGTAATTTGACCAATTCCTTAGTTCACCACATTTTATCCCTCTTGAGATTACACCTTCCCTAACCAACAATGGGCCTACCCGGCCCTGCCTAGGGTCAAATGAAGTCAATAGGTCATTTCTTGTCTCCAGCTCCAACGGAACAATGAAAGTCCTACTTAACAAGGGCTCTTTATAAAATTCCACATACTGGGTTTCCTTATCCCCTACCCCGGGGATAAGGAAAGTGAGCTGACAGAAGATTCCAGGAACCAAACAGCTGAAATATAAAAACTGAAACATCTGTTCCAAGCATATCAATTGTGAAATAAGACAAGTGTACATGCATAGGAAATGCACAAATTGCAATTAAAATAACAATGAACAATAATCACAAGCTTATTACTCAACTAAATTATAGAATAATATGCATATATGATTGCAGTAAGATGAAACAGTAACTTCCATGTAAACGCTAATAGGTTTGAGTTACTGATGCTGATTACCTTTGCCTTTGCTCTGTTTGGGATTTCTGTACACAAAGCGATCAAGAAATCTCATTAATGTGAAATCCTGCAGGGGGTCTCCAGAATATTGGATGCGATTACCCTACAGGAAGATCATACAAGCAGTTTTTATTTCCAATTTATACAGCGAATACCACAATAGGAGAGGAGGTCATATCAAGTCTCCTCTGTCATTCAATATAAAAGCAGCTGGTCAGTCCATTCAGCATTGTAACAGGTCCTTCAGCATAACTTGCTCATGCCGACCAAGATGCCTCGTCTACTCTAGTCCTACCTGCCTATATTCCTCTACACCTTTCCTATCCAAGTACCTGTCCAAATGTTTTTTTAAATGTTGTTAAGTTACCTACCTCAACTACCCCCTCTAGCAGTTTGTCCCATATGCCCACCACCCTTTGTGTGAAAAAGTTGCCCCTCAGTTTCCTATTAAGTCTTCTCTCACCTTAAACTCTGGTTCTTGATTCCTACTCTGGGTAAAATTCACCATCTTTATTCCTGGTCTAACCTATAGCTGGTCTACTCTAAGCCTTGACTCCTTTCTGTACCAACTACATAGAGCTCTCAATTTCTAACTCTTCCCTAAATAGAAAAGTTAATAGGTGTAGTTATCTCTCATTTGAGATTCTCATGAGTGGAAACACTCCACCTTGTCACTTAGGATGTTGTTTGTTTCAAGAACATCTCTCATTTTACTTAACTTCAAAGATTATAGATCTTTTTTTAAAGCTGTTCATGTCAGAGCAACCTTTCATCCCTCTTAGCCGAGTAAATCTATTGCAGATTGCTTCCACTGCCAGTATATCCTTTATAAGAGCATCAAAACGGTGTACAGTATTGCAGGTGTGGCCCACATCAACAACACTTTGTGTTTTTAAGCCCCCTACCTCGTGCAATGAAGGTCAATCTGCCATTTTCTTTCTAACCATTTGCTGTACCGGCATGCTAACCTTTCTTACCTCACGCACAACAGCATGTAGATCACTCTGTATACCATTCACTTGCAAATACTCTCCATTAGATAATAATTTACCTTTTTATTTATCTCAAAAAAATGCATGGCCCAAATTTCATTACATTAAATTCTACTTGCCACGTTTTTTGCCCTTGGATTGGACGAGTTATAACATTGTGAAAAGTCTAATAATTCAATTATACCAGAATAAAGTTACTTCTGTAGTCTGTGGAGTTCCAGTCCTCAGGGGGGAAATCACATTGAAAAGGAGAGAACATACTGATGGAATATTTTAGGAATCTTAGCAACTTTAATAAGGAAATACTGACTATTAAAAAGTAATTGATTAACAATTTTGTTGACAGAACATACAGGAAAGAGACAGAGAAACAGCAATCACGCAAACCAGAAGTACCTTACCTGCAGGATAGTTGTTGCAAAGAGTGCCACAGATGGATGAAAATGTTCACTCAACTGGGTGAAAGAAAATGCAATAAATCAAAATATTATGATTTAAAAAAATGCCTTATTTTACAAATTTTCCCATCCAAAAACACAATACTTTAAGAGGAATTTAATGAGTTCCGTAAATGATTAAGATAGTCATAGAGTAAGGACACCATAAAAACGGGCCCTTCTGCCCAACTTGCCCATGATGCCCCATCTATACTAGTCCCACCTGCCTGCGTTTGGCCCATATCCCACTACACCTTTTCTATCCATGTACCTGTCCAAATGTTTGTTAAATGTTGTGATAGTACCTGCCTCAACTACCTCTGGCAGCTTGTTCCATATACCCACTACCCACTGTGTGAAAACATTGTTCCTCAGGTTCCTGTTAAATCTTTTTCCTCTCACCTTAAACCTATGTCCTCTGGTTCTTGATCCCCTAACTCTGGGTAAAAGACACTGCATCTGCTCTATCTATTCCCCTCATCATCCTAGACAACTCTAGAAGATCTCTCCTCATCCTCCTCTGCTCTGAGGATGTTGAAGAGGAAAGATTCCCATCAGAACTGTCAGTTAGTATGGTTTTGTCAAGTTTAATAGATTTTCCTTGTACCCAAAACCCAATTTAACAACTTGGCGTGGATCCCATGGACCTTCATCTTTTAGAGCAGTCTCCAACACTTAGATTTTAGTTTAGTTTTAGTTTTGGAGATACAGCGTGGAAACAGGCCCTTTGGCCCACCGAGCCCACACCGACTAGTGATCATCCCGTACATTAGTTCTATCCCACACATCAGGGACCATTTACAATTTTACCAAGGCCAATTAACCTACAAACGTGTACGTTTTTATGAGTGTGGGTGGAAACAGGAGCACCTGGAGGAAACCTACGCGGTCACAGGGAGAACGTACAAACTCTGCACAGACAACACCAGTAGACAGAATCAACCCCGTGTCTCTGGTGCTGTAAAGCAGCAACTCTACTGCCTTCTATTGGCTCACTGCGCCACTGGGTTTCAACAAGAAAATGTTACTCCCCGAACATGATCATGTCACACTAAATTGGGTATGAAGTTATTTTACCTTTTTCAATTCCCAGAGACCGACGTGGTCTGCTCCACAAGAGAGAGGATTCCTATGGAGTGGATCATAGGTTTGCAGACATTTTCCACCTAAAATACGGAGCAGAGCTGAATGTTACTGGCAGCATTTTGCTCTAGAGCAGTCAATTAATGTAGCTATATTTTTCACCAGTACCAATAACTGCAAGCAAATTATACTGAAATTTAGATGGCCACCTCCAAACGTGAGATCCAGAAATGTATTAACAATCATGCACTATCATGAAGCAAGCCTCAGCTGATTTTTTTCCTAATCAAAGGTAGAGATAATCGTGATATACAGTGCCCTACATAATGTTTGGGACAAAGACCCATTATTTATTTATTTGCCTCTGTACTCCACAATTTCCACAAATCACAGCTATAACTTCTACATGGTAAAACCAAAATGTATAAAAATACCCTATAATAAAATCTGATAATGTGCAATTTAACCACATGTGATTTTTTCTATTACAAAATCTCAAATTGGGGAGTAAAGAGGCAAATAAATAAATGGTAGATCTTTGTCCCAAACATTGTGGAGGGCACTGTACCAACACAACCAAGAGGCACGTTTGTACATGTGCTGGCAAATGACTGGAATTCTGCAGGATATTATACTGCAACGGAACCATCCTATGAACAACTAGAGAGCAGTGCTGAGCTACTATCAACCTCACTGGAGACTCCTGGACTATCTTTAATCAGAATTTATCTTGTACTAAACATTATTCCCTTTATCATTTACCTTTACACTTTATATTGCTCGATTGTAATCATGTATAGTCTTTCTACTGACTGCACACTACAAAAGCTGTACATGTGACAATAAACTAAACTATAGTTTTTCAGTAAGATTCATATATAGCATTGTTCAATAAAGGGACTTGGGGTTCGCTGGACAGCAATGCAAATCCTGGTTGTGATAGAACATAAAGTGCTGGAGTAACTTAGCGGGTCAGGCAGCATTTCTGGAGGATAAGAAAAAAGGTCTCGATCTGAAACGTCACCTATCCATGAGCTCTGGAGGTGCTGCCTGACCTGAGTTACTCCAGCACTTTATGTTCTAAGTAAGATTCCAGCATCAGGGTGTCAAAGGTTATGAGGAGGAGGCTGGAGAAAGGGGTTGAGGGGGAAAGAAAGATCAGCCATGATTGAATGGCGGAATAGACTCCAGGACTCAAATCGCCTAATTCTGCTTCTATGACGTGAACATCAGCAGTTCCTTGGGTCCTGGTCGAGTGACATGCGGATAAGATTTTTTCTTGCACAAGGTAAACTAAAATAATGAAAAATCGCAATCGCAATAAAAACAGAATAATACGTTTACCTTCTTGATTCTTATGGTGCAACCATGATCCAGAGACTGTTGACTGAGGTTTTATAGCTGCAGTTTTATTCTTAACAACCATTTCGTCTTCTTCGCCAGCATCTCCATATTTTTTCCCTTCGTGCGATTTGTTCACCATTTTCTCTTCACATTTATCTTCATCGCTGTCATCAACATCTCTAAAATGTTCCTCTTCATCAGATTCCTTAGCAGAAAACATTTGGCATGTAAATGTCCACTCCCGTTACTGGCTCAGTCATAATTCTAGTAATGACACACGAAATGTAATATCTGAAAAATAAAATATTGCTACTACAAAATATCAAAGACATTCTTTCTTTCTCTTAAGATGCTAATTCACACTGCAGTTACATCTCCATCAGTTTCACTGTCATGTTCTTTCCACAATCAAGAATGGAACCAATTTAAAGTATCTCAACATTGATCAATTAATTCAACATAGGGAATCCCAAAGAGGACTTTTCTTATTTAGTTAATTGTAGAATAGCAGACAAAGTACTACAAAATGTACATACTGAAGCAAACTTTTTTTTTTTTTTTGCAGTGTTTTGTTTATGAGTTACTCGCTGGAAAACCTGATATTTACAAATTCTATTTAAACTAGGTGCTAGGAAAACTGAAAGGTCTGAGGGTGGATAAGTCACCTGGACTGGATGAACTACATCCCAGGATTCTGAAGGAGGTGGCCCAGAGATTGTGGAGGCATTAGTTGTGATATTTCAAGAAGCACTAGAGTTAAGAGTGGCTCCTGATGATTGGAAAATTGCAAATATCATCCCGCTGTACAAGAAGGGAGCAAAGCAGAAGAGCGGAAACGATAGGCCGGTTAGCCTGACTTTGGTGATTGGTGAGATTTTAAAGTCAATTATAAAGGATGAGGTTAAGCAGTACTTAGAAGTCCATGTTAAAATAGGCCAAAGTCAGCATGGTTTTGTGAAGGGAAGATCTTGTCTGACGCATCTGCTGGAGTTCTTTGAGGAAGTTAATCGCAGGACAGGCAGGGGAGGCGGTAGGTGGTGTTTACCTAGATTTTCAGGCCATCAATAAGGTGCCACATGTCGGGTTGCTAGGGAAGATGAGAGCGCATGGTATTAAAGGGATGATACTAGCATGGACGGATGGCAGAAGGCAAAAGGTTGCAATAAAAGGCACTTTTTCAGGTTGGCTGCCAGTGGAGTTCCGCAAGGGTCGTACTGGGGCCACTTCTCTTCATGTTGTATTTTAATGATTTGGATAAGGGGATTGAAGGCTTTGAGCCAAATTTAAAGATGATGCTAAGATAGGTGGAAGGGCAGGCAGTGTAGAGGAAGCAAGGACTCTGCTGAAGGACTTGGACAAGTTAGGAGAGTGGGCAGAGAAGTGGCAGATAAAATTCAGTATAGCAGTGCAGAGTCATGCATTTTTGTAATAAGAATAAGAATAAATGCATAAATTATTTTCTAAATGGAGATAGAATCCAGATATCGGAGTTGCAAAGGGATTTGGGAGTGCTGATGCAGGACACCCGAAAAGTTAATTTGCAAATCGAATCGGTAGTAAGGCAAATTCAATGCTAGCATTTATATCAAGGGGACTGGAATACAAAAACAGAGATGTAATTGGAGAACTGTGAGCAAATTTGGGCCCTTTTTCTGAGCTCTGGAGAGGTTCTAAAGGACATTTACAAGAATGATTCCAGAAATGAGTGGGTGAGCACGTGGGCCTCTACTCGCTGGAGTTAAGAAGGTTGAGGGGGGACCTCATTGAAACTTACAGAATAACGAAAGGCATAGATAGAGTGGATGTGGAAAGGATGTTTCCACTGGTGGGAGATTCTAGGACCAGAGGTCATAGCCTCAGAATTAAAGGGCGCTCTTTTAGAAAGGAGGTGAGGAGGAACTTCTTTAGACAGAGGGTGATGAATCTGTGGAATTCATTGCCACAGAGGGCTGTGGAGGCCAAGTCAGTGGATATTTTTAAGGCAGAGTTAGACAGATTCTTGATTAGAGTGGGTGTTAAGGGTTATGGGGAGAAGGCAGGAAAATGGGATTAGGCCAAATTTTACTCCCACAACTTGTGAATTTATGTGAATTTCACTTGTATTTTTACATGGTCAGCACAAACAATTAGAGGTCCACCAGCAATTTTCCAGTATTCTTGGTTCCAAAGCCATTCTCGATTATCTGTTTTACCCAAGAGAGATCACAGCCTCCGAGAGGTTTCAACGGTACTGGAACGATCTGCCCAGGCTGCCGAGGAGCCGAGATATCAGGCCGCAAAGTCGACCTTGGAAGTCGGCTACAGGAATGGATCTGCCGGCTCCGGCCAGGCCGGAGTTCCAGTGCCTCAGCCGCAGGGGGCGATTTCGACCCGCCGATCAGCCGCGGAGGTCTCGATGAGATCGAGATTGACCACCTCACTCGGCCTCGGTGCCACATTTTCAGAGGGACTTCAAGTGCGCTTAGATAATTCTGACTGGATTAGAGGAGGTGCAGAACCATCAGTTGCTGGAAAATCAGTGGTGGACCTATAATCTATTCTTAGTTGCATTCAATGTACTTAAACCTACAATGGTCTTATAAATTCTTTTTGCACTATTAAGTGATTTGCCATAAGAATCATTTGTTGGATTTCTATAAAGGTACATGCCTTTCAGATGAAATAGGAAATCATAAAAAGGAACACAACGTATAGGTGAAAGAGTAGGAGATGTACCCATTGTTCTTGTAACAGGACTTGAACTCCTGGCTTCTGTTTCAAAATCTCAGAAATAAGATAGAGGGCCCCACAAATAAATCCTGGCGTCTGGCCACAAGTGATCTGTAAAATCCTTTTCAGAAATGCTCTAATGCGTCGAAGCACAATGTCGGACTTCAAAGATTTGTACAGCAAATTTAGAAACATAGCTTGTTTGGAACTTTGTGCCAGTCCAGGATCCAACAGTTTCCTGCAAAAACACATTAAACATAAGATCCGTCTTAAACATCTAGAATCTTTTTACGTATCAGAAACATTTTAGAAAAACACAAAGTGCTGATGTAATTCAGTGGGTCAGGTGGCATATCTGGAGGATATGGAGAGGTGACATTTCGGATTGAGACCTTTCTTCCTACTCAAGCACTGTGTTTTACTTAAGATTCCAGCATTTGCAGTTCCTTGTGACAAAATTCTGGAAAATCTTATACTTTCCCGAAATCCATTTGGAATTCTCAAATAAAAGGCACAAAGTGCTGGAGTAACTCAGCAGGTCAGGCAGCAGCCCTGGAGAACATGGATAGGTGATATTTTAGGTTGGGACCACTCCTCAGACTGATTGTAAGGGGGAGGGTGAAGAAAGCTGGAAGAGAGGAACGGTAGGACAACGACTGGCAGGCAATAGGTGAACACAGGCAAGGGTTGGTTTTGATAGACTGAGATGGTTGTTCATAGCCCAGAGATGGAAAAACAGAAGGTGTGAGACAAAAGGATTGAAGAGTTGCGTATTGTGAAGCCAGAGGAAGGAACGCGGGTGGAGATGGAGGGGAGAAATAGTTGCGAGTCCAGGTGGGGCACA
This sequence comes from Raja brachyura, assembly GCA_963514005.1. Next base: position 63,397,444 of record OY740788.1, on the reverse strand, counting down.
TGGCACATTGGGGAGGGAAGGGAGTTGAGAGAAAGCGGGGAGGTATGGGGGAAGGGGTTGTTAGAGATCACCTAGAGATATGGATGGAAAGATACGGAGAGGGAAAATAGGGGGGTCAAAAGGAAATTGGGAGACGCGGGGATGAGTGGTGAGTGTATGATGGAGGGGAAAGGGTAGGGTAACTGGGGGGATGGGGGGGGTAGTGATTGGGGGAGGGTGGTTGAAATGGATGCACCTCAGGGTGATGTGGGGGGGCATTACTTGAAATTCAACGTTCATACCATTGAAATACAATTAGTAGTGAAATATAAAGTGCTGTTACTCCAGTTATAGTCACTCTATAAGTTGCATGTCAAAACTTTTCATACCAAGTAAATCTTACCGGTAGAGAGCGACGTAGTATCGATTGGATATAGCTTGTTTAGAGTCCATCACCTGAAATAGCAACATGAGTGCATGAACACTGGTGGTGAAGTTCACAACATGTACAACCTTGAACAAAGTATCCATCTGCTCCATTATCTTTCCATCATCCATCTTGGAATAAGGAAAAGCTCTGTTGACACCAGATAGCAAAGCACTCAGCATCTTAGAGTCTATTTCTGCCTTTTTAACATAGGCATGGAAAAATGAAAAGTAAACAGTTATTAATTTTCCAGCAAGATCACTCTCCTCGTGGCTCAAGACCATTTGGTTGAGAAAGCAGACAGCATAATACTGGGCTTTCAAACTAATATTAGGCCTGTATAGAAGTCGCTCAACTTCACAGCACACAACAGTTTTCATGTTGGGATGTTTATGAAGCAATGTTTCCAAAAGGTAGGAGGCCTTTGTGGCCATTTTATACTGTGGATCACCCAACTTATTTACCAACATAATCAGCAGGGCTTTCTCTTGCTCTGGCTTAATGCAGAGTATCTCGTGGGCAGTAGCCAAGGCGACTGTCTTTGTTGCCTGCACATTGTCATGAGTCAAAATTTCCAATGCCTGCACAAACTCTGCAAAATGGTGCTTAAAGAGGTGTTCAAAGTACCACGTTATGAGGCGCCTGTCCCTGGCATCTTTGTTCCCACTGGCAAGCTCTTCCAGCTGTTTAAAAGGATGCTGAGAGAAAGTTTGTAATTTTCGATTATCTGGAAGCAAGTCAGAGATTAAAAGTTCTTTCATGGTATTCAAAGCCATTACGCTCTGCCGCCGACTTCCCTTCTTCTTGATTTGGTTGATTAATACCTCAACAAAGTGTAGACCGTGCACTGGAGCATCTTGAATCAGAAGTGTCATAGCTGCCATCCTGTCTGCCAATGTGCCTGTGGTGACAACCGTTTTCATCCACGCTGAATTTGCACCTTTTTGGATATTTTTCTTACTTGTGTAAAGATTGGCTTCATGGTCATACAGCTGTTTAGCGAGATTTTTATACTGCGACACAAGCGATTCGTCTTGTGGCTCAGAGGTGTGCTCACTGGCATAGTCTGCCTCAAACCACTTTCCACCCGGCTTTATCAATAAGTATTGTTTGGGGTGAAATTCAAAGATATCCTGATGTTTACTTTTTCTGCCTGGTAATTCAGATGCACTATTATCTTGAATTAGTTTTTGCTTTCCAATCTTGCCACTCTTTCCATCTTGAATTTTCTCTTTCAGTTCTTTATTTTTCTTCTTCTTGCCCTTTTTGTCAATCTTTTCACTCTCCTTTTTTGTTTGCTTGTCATCTTTAGTGCTTTCTTTGTTTTCCTCTAGCAAAATTTTGGCGTATTTCCTTACGCCTATTTTCTTGATGAAGGCTTCTAATTCGCCTTCTTCCAGATCATCAATTGCTGATTTTTTTCCACCATCAATTATGTCTTCATTCGCATTTAAGTGATACAACATGAGATAATCAGCCTGCAAAGAAAAATATACAATTAAAACTTTCCATAATGCATCACTTTGCAATTGATTGAATTAGGCTTGGTAAATTAGTGGAATTAACTGCCACAGAACGCCATGGAGGACAAGTCATTGCATATTTTTAAAGTGGAGATTGATAGGTTCATCATGAGTAAGAGGTTCTTGATCAAAGGTTACGGGGAGAAGGCAGGAGAATGGCATTGAGAGGGAAAAATGGATCAGCCATGATCAAATGGCAGAGTGGATTCGATGGGCCGAAGAGCCCAATTCTGCTCCAATGTCTAATGATCTTATGATCAATGTCTTATGAATCTTGATCATGAAGTTTACAAACAACTGTAGCTGGACTTGGATATCTTTCTGTACTGTCTGGTCCATGCAACCTTTACTCTGTGACAAACGATCTTGTTAACACGGGGGAAAACTCTGGGCGCCGCTCCAAGAGGCCGAGCATATGGACCACATGTGGCCTATGGCGGCAGAGGACACCAACGGCAACGCCGCCAGGTCAACGGGCTTTCTTGGTCAGATCAAGAACTCTGCACTTACAAACTGGGACTTGAAAATGGTGCCAAACTGGCAACTGCATAACGACTTCAGACAGGAAGAAGGTCTGACATGTTCTAACCTGTAACTTCACCTGTCCCTTTTCGCCAGATATGTTGCCTGATCTGCTGAGTTGCCCCAACACTTTGTGTCTACCTTCGGTATAACCGGCATCCTTCCTTCCGACACGCGCCTATGTATAGTGATACTTGTTCTGAATGGTATCAGTTTTGATCGAATGGCAGAGCAGACTCGATGGGCCGAACAGCCAAATCCTGCTCCTATGTCTTATGAACTTATGAATCTTCACCAGGAAGCTTGCAAACCACGGCAGCTGGACCGGGATCTTTTGGTGCTGTGTGGTCCATGCAACTTTTTCTCTGTGACACACAGGTTTGTCAATACTGGAGAAAATTTAGTTTAGTTAATTGTCATGTGTACCGAGGTACAGTGAAAAGCTATTATGTTGCGTGCTATCCCGTCAGCAGAAAAACTATACATGATTACAATCACGCCGTCCAGTGCAGAGATACAGGATAGAGGGAATAACATTTAGTGCAAGATAAAGTCCAGTAAAGTCGGATTAAAGATAGTCCGAGGGTCTCCAATGAGGTAGATGGTAGCTCAGGACTGCTCTCTAGTTGGTCAAGTGTATCACCTACAATTTGTAGATACACAAAAAGCTGGTAACTCAGCGGGACAGGCAGCATCTCTGGAGAGAACGAATGGGTAACGTTTATCGAGACCCTTTTTAAGACCCGAAACGTCACCCATTTCTTCTCTTCACAGATGCTGCCAGTCCCGCTGAGTTACTCCAGCATTTTGTGTCTATCTTCGGTTTAAACCAGCATCTGCAGTTCCTTCCTACACATACAATGTTAACTTCATCAACAGACTGCCAGCTGCGAGGGTATGAATGTTTAATTGTGGAATTTAGCACGGGGAGAAGACAGGAGGGAAAAATAGATCAGTTCTGATCGAATGGCAAAGCACACCCGATCCGATGCGATGGGGCGACTGGGCTAGTTCTGCCCCAGTGTCCCAGGAGCTGTGAGTGTGAGTGTGAGCCCGGCCACACACGGCCCACGTGGAGACGATGCCCTCCTCCCCTCCCCCTCCCCCTCCCCGATCTCTTACCTTGGTCCCCCCGAGCCGCAGCACCTCGTCCAGCGCGAACTCATTGTCCGCGCTCCCTTCCTCCTCCGCATCGTCCTCACAACCCGGCTCCGTTTCGAGATCCTCCTCAGCCCGCGGCCCGGCCGCCATGTCAACCGCCGCCGCCGCCGCCATGACAGGCGGACAGACTGCCAGCAATCCCCAAACACAGCGCGCCCCTAAATAAATCTGCCGCACACGGGGCTAACACTTAAAAAAGAACAAAAAATGTCGTTTTTAAACTCTGCAATAAATGGATTAAACCTCTCCTTTCTCGGTGGGCCCCACTTTCTTTACCAGCGGCCGGGGCGTGATGGAGGCGGCGGTGTCAGAGGTCAAGGCGTCACGTCGAGCCTCAGCCTTGGGTGAGACATGATTCCACTGAACAGCACCAGCTTCTTACTGGGGCTCAGATGCTTCTCCAAACGTATTTCTAACGATAGTTCCAGAAGACACCTACCAGGTATTGTGAAATAAACCTGGAGAGGTTTTAAGTTTAACCTGGGCTGGAGCAGACAGAGGCAATGAGTCTGCCAGGGCAGCCCTGCTTGTGGATTTGGGGAAGGAGATAGAAACAGGCAGTGGAAAGAAGGGAGATAGGCACAAAATGCGCGAGTAACTCAGCGGGTCACGCAGCATCTCTGGAGAAAAAGAACAGGCGATGGTTTGGGTCGAGACCCTTCTGAGTCTGAAGAAGGGTCTCAACCCGAAACGTCGCCTATTCCTTTTCTCCAGACTCACTGAGTTACTCCAGAATGTTGTGTCCACAGATGGTGTTTTTACAAAACAAAACGGGAGACAAAGTACTGGAGTAACTCAGCGGGTCAGGCAGCATCTCTGGAGAACATGGATAGGTGCCATTTCACGTTGGGACACTTCTTCAGACTGATTGTTGAGGGGGGGGAATGCTGGAAAAGAGGAGAGACAGGACAAATTGTGGCAGCTAATAGGTGAACACGAGTTAAAGGGAAGGAGTTTGAAGGGCAGATGTTAAGTCAAAGACCAGAGATGACCAGAAAAGGTGTGTCAAAAGGATTGAAGAGTTGCAAATTGGGAAACCAGAGGAAGGAATATAGGTGGAGGGGGGGGGGGGAGGAAGAGATGTAAGGAGGTGTCCAAGAGCTGGCGCCTGGCCACAACACACAGGGCTGCCAACATTGGGTGAGAGTTGGGAGTGAGAAATTGCGAGTCCAAGCCCGAGGGAGCGTAGTGATCAGGGGGGTGGTGTGGACGGAGGGTGTCCCTCCTCCCATTGGTAAGGAACTTTTGCATTTTTCAGCTTGAAATTGTGTAATATGGTGCATACTGTAGCGAGTCTTTTAACTTACACTTGAATGCAATATATATGCTTTAAATTGGATTAGCTATGAATAAGGTTAGAGTAAATGACATTCCTAATTACATTCCACAGTAGAGCCCAGGCTCTGATCCATACGTGCAGCACATGAATGATCTTAGTGTTTTCATGTATGGAAATCTGATTATATTCAAGCACTTGGCCCATGTTGGCCAACCTGGGTCTCACTGCACACCTGGTACTACTCCTGGCCCTGACTCCAGTTGCATACCTCTCATTCCTGTCCCCGAGTCCAGCCCTACACCTGCCCCCCTATTCTACCCTGATCATAGCTGCTTACCTGCTTAGGTTCCCAGTGTTGAACACACCCCTGGTCCCAGCTTTGACTGCACACCTAGTACTATTCCAGATCTTGACTCTGGATGCAAACTTGGCCTTGCTCCTAGCCCCTTTGCACTGACAATATATCTGGCCCACACATAAAGCCCCATATCTGACCCCCTGGACTTAACCTATTACGTTCATGTCCACAGTTGCTTAGCTAATGCAGTAATCCTTTATGGGGCACTTCACAGACCAAATTATGGATAACAAAATTTGCTACAGTCATTGGCTTCCTTGTTTTCTAACATGCTAGTCACTTTGTCAAAGAAGTCATCAATTAGTTGAACACAATTCCCATCCATAAAATTATACTCACTCAGTTGTATAAGTATTCTGATACCATTTCTCTCATTTTCGTAATAAACTGTCCTGAAGTCATCAGGATAATTACAAATCAATAAAAATAGCCAACTCCGAAACATGAAGCGCTGAGCATTGGGATCCAAACATCATGGACAACTGGCCTCAGTTCCCCGCTCACATCTGGCAGTGTTCTCTATCTGAACCAGGGGCCGCGGAGCTTTTTTGAAAGTGGGAAGGCTGAGCGATCACTGATCACTGGCCTTGGGGGTACTCAGTGAGGGAGTGGAGCAACCGAGTGGGGAGAGGGTGTGGAAGAAGGGTGTCCCCTCCACCCAGGGTAGGAACTTCTTGAAATTTGATGTATTAAAATCATGTTTTAGTGCATTGTAGAAGTATGATTTCAATGTTTTTTGTATGAAGTATTTTTAAGAGGTAACATTTAAGGGGTAACTTTTTCCACACAAAGGGTGGTGGGTGAAGAACCACTGTTGGGCCGTGCCCACAGGGCTTTAAGACGGGTCCCTGGGAGAGGTGCACCACCCAGACAAATGATTGTAAAGGTGGTGTATGATCACGTCTTTGAAGATATGATGAAGATAATAATGAGAAAGAGAAATTTGAAATACGAAGGAAATAACATTAGTATCTTCAGAGATTACCCAGCGGAAGTTGCTAAGAGAAGATCCTTATTCACTGAAACAAGAGGCATTCTACGGAATTTAAAGAATACAGTGGATCTCAGATATGGTTTGATGTACCCAGCAACACTGAGAGTGACCTATGACAACAAGGAACACCGCTTCGTTAAGCATACTGATGCATTGAAGTTCGCAAAAGGCATACAGAAGAAGGCAGAAGAGGAGGAAACAGACGATGAATCACGGGAGGAAGAAGACGACGACTGAACATTTTGGACTTTTATCATTAACCTGCGGTTATGAATTATTCATTGAGAAAGAGGGAAAATAATGGGAATGTAGTAGTGGTTTGGTATCAATTTGTAGAATTTCAATAATTCCCCTAACATAGTATTATTTATTATAATACTAATTACAATAGAATAGTAATTAATAAATAGTTTCATGAATAATAGAAATAATTACTAAACCCTTAAAGTTAGTACCCCACCCCAATATATACAGTATTCTAGTTGGGAGCTGGAATATTTAACATCTTTTTTAAACACGGAAGTCATTAGATTAATCGCCACGTTAGTGTGGCGTTCACTAACACACACTACACAATCTATCAGTGTAGTCTTTTTTTTCTTTGGGCACCCTTTTAACACTCTTTTTTCTTTTTTCGCTTATATTTTCTATTTTTTTTTATATATTAAGTATTTGAATTTATGTGATATATTATATGAATGTAATTATGAGCAATACCGTATAGTTATTTTAGATAGACATGGATATGGATTATTGAGATTGGTAATTTTCGTCGGATTGACGTTTGGGTGCTTTGTTGAGCTGGAGGGGCCGAGGGGGCTACTCCAAAAAAAACCACCCTAATACTAAAATGCAAGATATGAATTTGAAGACTGGGGATGATGGAATCACTTTTTGTAGTTGGAATGTTAAGGGAATTAATGAACCAATTAAAAGGGGTAAGGTGTTAGCGCAGCTGAATAGATTGAAATCAGACGTTATTTTCCTCCAAGAGACGCATCTCAAAAGAGATGATCAATATAGATTAACAGCTAAATGGATGTCAAAGGTATATCACTCTTCATTTATACATAAATCTAGGGGAGTCGCAATAATTATTCGTAAAGGTATACCTTTTAAACAAAGTTCTATAATAGAAGATAAAGAGGGCAGATATGTAATAATTACAGGGGAATTATACTCAAAAAAAGTAATTCTTATGAATATATATGCTCCTAATTTCGATAACCCATTATTTTTCAAGAAAATATTCAATAATATTCCTATATCCACTCAACATAATTTAATAATTGGGGGCGATTTAAATTGCACTTTGGATAACTACTTAGACAGATCCTCAACAAAAAGGAAAGCTATTTCTAACTCAAGTAAACTTATAAATTCTTTCATTAACTCAACTAACGTTAAGGATATTTGGAGATTAGAGAACCCTTCCGGACGAGAATATTCTTTTTTCTCGCCCGTATTCGGAACCTACTCGAGGATAGATTACTTTTTAATAGACTCAAAACTGCTTCCCTTTACGTACAATGCAAAATATCACAATATTATTATTTCAGATCATGCACCATTAACATTTAAGATAAAACTAAAAGATATATCTAATAAAACTATGACTTGGAGATTTAATCCTCAGATACTGAAGGACAAGGATTGTTGTAATCATGTGACAGAACAGATTAAATTATTCTTTGAGACAAACGACACACCTGAAATTTCACCATTGTTACTTTGGGATACATTTAAGGCATTCATGCGTGGTGCAATAATATCGGCACAAGCATATTTTAATAAAGAAAACCGAAAGAGGGAACAGAAGTTAGAAATGGAGATAAAACAACTAGACAATGAGAATATAAAACACCCCTCTAAGGAGTTAAGTAATAAAATTGCAATAGCAAAGTATAGACTAAACGAAATATACTCTAATCAAGTCATCAAACTTTATCAACAAACCAAACAAGTGCATTTTGAATTTGGAGATAAACCGCATAAATTGCTAGCAAGACAATTAAGAAAATTAGACGATGAAAAAACGATACATGGAATCAGATCAATGCAAGGAAATATACTGACCATACCAAAAGATATTAATGATAGATTTTTACAATATTACCAAAATCTTTACTCATCAAAATTAACAGGACAAACAGATGGAATGGAAACATTTCTAAAAGAATGTCAAATTAAGAGTTTAGATCAGGAAGGGAGACATTTGTTAAATGCTGAAATATCAGTGAAAGATATCGCAGAATCAATTGGTTCGTTAAAGAATGGAAAAGCTGCGGGGCCTGACGGCCTGAGTGCAGAATTTTATAAAAAATTTCAAGATCTGATCTCTCCAAGACTACATACAGTGTATAGACATGCATACGAACAAGGAAAATTACCAGACTCTTTAAATGAATCCACAATTACACTTATACCTAAGGTAGATAAAGATCTGGAAGATCCTGGTTCATATAGAGCGATTGCCCTTCTAAATACAGACCAAAAAATATTAGCTAAAGTTTTATCTAGGAGACTAAGTTTGGTGATCTCTAAATTAATACATTATGATCAAACAGGTTTTATTCCAAAACGCTATTCGTCTCATAATTTAAGACGCCTGTTTAATATTATATATTCTAAAAGAATACGAGATACGGAATTAGCAGTCATATCGTTAGACGCAGAAAAAGCATTTGACCAGGTGGAATGGTTATATCTATTTAATATAATGGAAAAGTTTCAATTGGGGGATCAATTTTGTAAATGGGTAAGAATCCTATACTCAGATCCTACTGCAAGAATTCTAACTAATCAAATACTATCAGTTAAATTTAAACTCTTTAGGGGATGTAGACAAGGATGTCCGTTATCGCCTTTATTATTTGCCTTGGCGATAGAGCCTTTGGCGGAAAGAATTAGGTCAGAACCTGAAATATACGGTTATAATACTGACAGAACAACTAATAAAATATCCTTATATGCAGATGATGTTTTGATTTACATCACAAAACCTGAAATTAGTATTCCAATGTTGTTTGATGTTATAAATAAATTTAGTACATTTTCTGGATATAGGATTAATTGGAATAAAAGTGATATTATGCCAATAACTAATATAAATTTAAACATATTACAACAATATCCATTATCAATAGTTACTGACAAAATTAAATATTTAGGAATTAATGTATCTAAATCACATAACTCATTAATTAGATCAAATTATCCTCAATTATTAGATAAACTTAAAAAAAATATTTTATATTGGAAAACACTGCCTATATCTTTGATTGGTAGAATAAATGCTATAAAGATGGTTTTTCTACCACAATTATTATATCTGTTTCAAGCTATCCCTTTTTTCCTTCCGAAAACCTTTTTTAAAAAAATTGATAATATTGTTAATAGTTTTATTTGGGATTATAAAAATCATAGAATAAGTAAAAAACATTTATGTAAGTCAAAGATAAATGGAGGATTAGCACTTCCAAATTTTTTATACTACTTCTGGGCAGTACAGATTAAGAATATGAATTTTTGGTGGGTAAATACGGACCTGGAACCAACGTGGCTAAAGATAGAAAAGGAAGATTGTTTGCCTTTCAACGTAGATTCAATTATTTTTGCCCCAAAGGAAGTTCAAAAAAAAACTTATAGGGACAATCCAATCATTTATAATAATAGACGTATTTGGAAACAAATAGTCAAGACTTTACAATTAGACAACCTTTCATTTAGATTACCAATTATGAATAACCCATTATTTAAGCCCTCCACATTGGATGGAGGGTTCAGACATTGGGATAATTTAGGAATTACAAGGGTAGAGCACCTTTATAGAAATGGAAAATTTCTTTCATTTCAGGAATTACAAGATATCTACGGATTGTCTTCACAGCATTTGTTTAGGTATTTCCAAATTAGAGATTATATTAAATCTAATACACAGGATTTTAAAAATAAGGAACCAGGATTATTAGATGAATCGTTTAACTGGCATCCAACCACAGAAAAATTAATAGCTTATATATATAACATCATTATGGATAATGAGAATCCAATAACTGAAACATATCGTCAAGCATGGGAAAATGAAATTGGATCACCTATAACCAAAGAAAATTGGGGAGAAAGTCTACAACGAATACACCGGTGCTCGTTAAATGCTAGACATATATTAATACAATTTAAAGTATTATATAGATTACATTATTCAAAAGCCAAATTAAATAGTATATTTCCTAATCTCTCCTCTATTTGTGATAAATGTAAGAATTTAGAAGCAAATTTAACACACAGTTTTGTTACATGTCCTAAATTGAATTATTATTGGACAGAAATTTTTAAAGTAATTTCTGAAGTTCTTAAGGTTAAATTAGAACCTGACCCAAAGCTAATAATACTGGGAATTCCAGAGGCTAATTTGATATTTACACCAGACCAAAGAAATTTCCTTGATTATTGTTTGATATTGGGGAAAAAAATAATATTGAAATTTTGGAAGGGAACATTATCCCCAACAATTAAAATGTGGGCATCAGAGATGTTGGAGACGTTGCAGTTGGAAAGAATCAGATTTGTCCTTTTGGACGAGTATAATTCTTTTCAACAGATATGGTCTCCATATATACAGTATTTAGAGAAGTAGCTGTTCTTGGCATCACGGCTCGACTGACACCCTGCGGGATTTGATGAAAATAATGTATTGGTATACCAGGATATATGCATGTCTTTACTGATATTATTATTTGTAGTTGTTTCATTTATAATATATTGTGTGGCTTTTAATTGATATATATACATAATATGTCTTTTTTCTTTTTCTTCATTTTTTCTTTTTCTTTTATACCAAATAATTATTAAGGAATTATAATTTTATTGATTAATAATGGTATTTCTCTATACCCACTTTTATTTTCAAAAAAAAAAAAGATAATAATCATTAGAGTACAAATATTGATTTAAGTGGATGTTTATAACTCAGTTTTAAACATTGAGAATTGTTTATTGCTAATAAAAAAAATTATTCAAAAAAAAAACAAAGGGTGGTGAGTGTTTGGAACAAGCTGCCAGAGGAGGTAGTTGAGGCAGGGACCATCCCAACATTTAAGAAACAGTTAGACTGATACATGGATAGGACAGGTTTAGAGTTATGGACCAAAAGCAGGTAGCGTTGCTGGGACATGTTGGCGGGTGTGGACAAGTTGCGCTGAAGGGCCTGTTTTCACACTGTATCACTCTATGACCACATTATACCTCCACCATGCATGAATGCTTCAAAATCCAGTGATCGAGTTTTATTGCCATATACTCAAGCATAGAAACGTAGAAAATAGGTGCAGGAATAGGCCATCAGCCCTTTGAGCCAGCACTGCTATCCAATATGATCATGGCTATTCATCTAGAATCAGTACCTCTTTCCTGTTTTTCCCCCATATCCCTTGATTTCGTGAGCTAAATGTAACTCTCTCGAAAACATCCAGTGAATTGGCCTGCACTGCCTTCTGTGGCAGAGAATTTCACAGATTCACAACTCTGTGTGAAGAAAGTTTGTCCTCATCTCAGTCCTAACTGGCCCCCCTTTTATTCTTAAACTGTGACCCCTGGTTCTGAACTCCTCCAACATCGGGAACATTTTTCCTGTAGTTACAGTAAGTGAAAATCTAGCAGGCAAACGGGATGCTTTCTCCAACCACCCTCATTTGAAGTCCACTATCTTCCACCGTTTCCACCGAGTGCCTGGTACTTACTTCCAGCAGCCACTGGTTGTCCTCCAGGATGCACCGAGCCGCAGCCTGATCCATGCCGGTCACCTGGGCGAATTTGGCACAGAGACTCTCACGGCAGCGGGGCAACGCTTCCGACGCCTTGCACTGAGGCTGCTCCATGGCCGGAGCTGCAGTGAGCGACTCGCCAGCCCGGCAAACACTCGCTAGCCCCGCTCCCCGTCTGCATCTGTCCCAGTCGCTGCTTCTGTTTCCAACTCCCATGGTTCATGCAGTTGATATGAGTTTTGAAATTTTCGTTGATCACAGAATTTCTCATGACAGAGCATGAAAAATTTGTGATCAGCGTGAGAATTTGGTGAAATGTGTGAGTCTCACACTCAGTGCACGGGAGTTGGCAGCCCTGCCTCTCTCTCCCCCTCTCTCTCTCCCCCTCTCTCTCTCCCCCTCTCTCTCTCCCCCTCTCTCTCTCCCCCTCTCTCTCTCCCCCTCTCTCTCTCCCCCTCTCTCTCTCCCCCTCTCTCTCTCCCCCTCTCTCTCTCCCCCTCTCTCTCTCCCCCTCTCTCTCTCCCCCACTCTCTGCTCTGTCCCCCTCCCCCTCTCTCTCTCTCTCTCCTCTCTCCCTCCCCTCTCCACCTCTCTTTCCCTCCCCTCTCTCTCTCCCTCCCACCTCACTCTCATCCCTCTCTCTCTCCCCTCTCTCTCCCCCCTCTCTTCCGCTCTCTCTCCTCTCTCCCCGCTCTCTTTCCCCTAACTCTCTCCCCCTCACCCCCTCCCTCTCTCTCTCTTCCCTCTTTCTTCCCACTCCCCCTCTCTCTCTTCCCCCCCCTCTCCCCTCTCTCGCTCTCCCTCTTCTCTCTCCCCATTCACTCCCCCACTGTCTCTCCCCTCTCTCTCTCTCCCCCCTGTCTCCTTCCCCTCTCTCTCTCCACCTCCGTTTGAGAGTCTCTGTTCCTTCGGCACAACGCGGCAGCGGCGCAACGCTTCCGATCGGCCCGGGAAACCTGCACTGGGACTGCTCCATGGATGGAGCTGCAGCGAGCGACTCGCAGGCCCCGGCAAACACTCGCCATCCCCGTCTTTCCTTCCGCATCTGTTCCCGCCGCTACATCTGCGTCCATCCCTCCCTCAGCCCCGGCTCTCCAACACCCGCGGACCATGCAGTTTATCTGAGTTTTTCCATTTTCGTTGATCACAGAATTTCTCGCCGCAGAGCGTGAGAAATTTCTGATGAGCGTGAGGGCGTGAGAGTCTCTTCAAATGCGTGAGTCTCACGCTCAAAGCGTGAGAGTTGGCAGCCCTGAAACACGGTAGAGCTCAGCCTGTTAGTGTACAAAGGTACTTCCTGTGTCTACGGGTTTGATGACAATATTGGGATTGTTCTTGAGTGAGCGGAGGACTGTGGGTCAGGGGAGCAGAAAAGTCTGAAGAAGGGACCCGACCCAAAGCATCACCTGCCCAGTCCCTCCACAGATGCTGCTTGACCCGCTGAGTTCCTCCAGCTTGCGTAAGACACTACTTGCATTCAAAATGATCAATCATTGGGTCTTACAACCAAAAAACAGGATGATGAATTTTGTTAGATTTAAAATAAAATAAAATTGAGGATTTTCTGGGATTTTTGTTGCCTAAGGTTCAGAAAGTTAACCTTTCTTAATTGCAATTTGTGGGATTGAGTTGTCAAATGGACATTTATTTGTGTCTAATATTGCTTCAATTTTGTTTTGCATTTCTTTCAGGTTCTGTAAAGTTGTGTGCTGGTCAGTTGATGAGATGGTGCTCCAGAACATCAAATACAACAAAAGAACATGACAATAGTAGTCTGGTGCTTAAGCATCTAATGGCAAAAATAAAGTCAACAGGTCCAATCTCTGTAGCAGAGTACATGAGAGAAGTTTTAACCAACCCTGTTACAGTACGTAATTAATTCTTGACTGTTTCAAATTTGCCACTTTAAGATGAAATTCTGTGTCTTTAGTGTGTCATCTTTTGATGTGATCCTGGGAATGGCAGATTTTATAATTTCTGACCATATTTTATTATCTGCGGAAGTATCAGGGTTCAAGGTTTAATCAGGCTTTTTGGTGTAATCTCTTCCAGGGTTATTATTACCACAGAGATGCTCTGGGAGCACAAGGAGACTTCATTACATCGCCTGAGATTAGTCAGATTTTTGGAGAAGTAAGTCTATTAAAATGTCTTAAAATTCTTGTGTTTATGTAATTTATCACATGCTGTCATTGTGTCCTAAAGAACTTTACAGCTGGTGAAGTACTTTTCATGTACTCTGTAATAATGTAAACAGTGTTTCATCAATGGTGCCTTACTGTCACATGCAAATGCACAGTGAAATTATTTTCTAATCAACAGTCCAGGAGAGTATTGCCATACCTACGCACATCCCCGATTAGCAAAGTGTACGGAAATAATCCACTGAGCCTGCAAGCAAGAGGTGCCAGGTTTTGGCACAATTTTCAGCGTTCAGTCGGTGCTCTAGTTCGTACGAAAGTTATCCGATCCTCGGAAGCCCCAGGCTGTTGCGGGCCTCCAGCCATCGCCTCCCTTGGACAACCTGTGAACCAACGTTCCTCTCACTGCCCGCCCACCTATGTGCCCTGGGGGCGCCTCCCACCACCAACCTGGAAGACATGGAAACATAGAAAATAGGTGCAGGAGTAGGCCATTCGGCCCTTTGAGCCTGCACCGCCATTCAATATGATCATGGCTGATGATTCAACTCGGTATCCTGTACCTGCCTTCTCTCCATACCCCCTGATCCCTTTAGCCACAGGGGCCACATCTAACTCCCTCTTAAATATAGCCAATGAACTGGCCTCAACTACCTTCTGTGGCAGAGAATTCCAGAGACTCACCACTCTGTGTGAAAAATGTTTTCCTCATCCCAGTCCTAAAGGAATTCCCCCTTATCCTTAAACTGTGACCCCTCGTTCTGCACCTCCCCAACATCGGGAACAATCTTCCTGCATCTAGCCTGTCCAACCCCTTAAGAATTTTGTAAGTTTCTATAAGATCCCCCCTCAATCTTCTAAATTCTAGCGAGTACAAGCCGAGTCTATCCAGTCTTTCCTCATATGAAAGTCCTGACATCCCAGGAATCAGTCTGGTGAACCTTCTCTGTACCCCCCTCTATGGCAAGAATGTCTTTCCTCAGATTTGGAGACCAAAACTGTACGCAATACTCCAGGTGTGGTCTCACCAAAACCCTGTACAACTGCAGTAGAACCTCCCTGCTCCTATACTCAAATCCTTTTGCTATGAATGCGAACATACCATTCGCTTTCTTCACTGGACGTGGCAGGCCAGATCCCATTCCCTCTCCTACCGGCCTTGCTCCTGTCACGTCTGTCTTCATCGCCGGCTCCATCCTTTTGGTCTTCGGGAAAGAGCTGGGCCTCCTCAGTAGCTTCCCCCCCCTACCGATCGCGGCCTACCTAGTTTTAGTTTTAGTGCGTCCGTCTGCGGGGGAGATGCGGGGGCTGGCTCGGTGGCTTCCCGCCAACAGGCTGCCACCGCCCGCTGGGAGCTTCAATAAGGAATGGTCAAGCTGACAGCCACCTCATGGAGCATCTCATGACAGTGAATTTGTGTATAACCATATTTTAAGGACAAATTATGTAACAGATGTATAATCTGTTTACTAATAGTCATGTTACCTGATAGATATGCATTGACCAAAATATCAGGGCAAACTCCACTGCTTTCTGTAACTTTGTCCATGTTAGATCATATCTAGCATGTACACAAACAAAATCAATGATTTGCATGGAAGCTAGAAAGGAAGATCAGGAATTATTCACCAGAGAGAAGGATTTGGAGGCTGAGGTTAGAGGTGGGGTGGGATGGTGATTTTCTGGAGTACGTTTGTATCAGTAAGGAGGAAATGCGGGAAACATTGGAGCACCCACTGGTTTATTGGGGATTCATCCCAGGATAATAAGGGAAGCAAATGAGGAGATTGCTGGCACTCTGACTAAGATGCTGGTCTCTTTCTTAGCTATGGATGAGGTACCAGAAGAAGAAGGATAGTTAGTGTTGCATCCTTGTAGAGTTATATAACTCTACAGTTATATAAACAGGCTCTTCAGCCAAATTCATTCACACCAACCAAGTCGCTTACTTTAGCTAGTCCCATTTGCCAGCATTTGCCCCATATCCATTTAAACCCTTCCATGTACATATCTAAATGCCAAAAAACGCAATGGGGATAATTGACTCATTGGGGACCACAGGCAAATGAGCCTTGCATCAGTGGTAAGGAAGTTGTTGGAGAAGATTCTAAGGGACAGGATGTATTCCCACTTGGTAAGACAGGGACTGACTGAGAAGAGTCAGCATGTTTTTGTGAAGGGGAGATCATTTCTTAAATATGATTGAGTTTTTTCTATGAGGTAACTAAAAAAATTAATGCAGCCACCGTGAAGGTGTGATGTACATGAACGTCTGTAAGACTTTTGACTAAGGTCACACAAGATACGCTGGCCCACAAGTTTTAGGAACAAGAGATACGAGGCATGTTGTCAAATTGGATTTGAAATTGACTAATGTTAATAGGCAGCGGGCAATGGTGGAAGGGCGTTTCCCTGACTGGAAGTCTCTGAAAAGTGGTCTACCACAAGGATTGTGCTGGGACTGTTGTTTGCAGATGGTGGAGTCATAGAGAGCAGGCAGGTTTTTCTAAGGATACAGTGTGACATAGATCAACTGAAAAGATAGCTGGAGCAAAGGCATATCCAGGTAGGGTAAGGTAGTGCACTTTGAGAAGTCAAATTCTGTTGGGACATTTCGAGACAGGAACTGTTGGAGCATTGTTGTATAGAGAAACCTTAGATGCAAGCCTATAGCTCCCTGAAAGGGGTCACATAACGGACAGGACAGTGAAAAACACATTTGGTATGCTTACCTTTATAGGCTGAGGCATAGAGTTTGAGTTGGGGCGTTGTATAACAGTCATACTAAATATTGATCGGGCCACATTTATGATTTATTGTACAATTCTGGTCACCACACTACAGGAAGGCTGTTGTACCTTATAACAGTTAATGCACGTGTTATTGGCCATAACATGCGTGAGGATATCCAGAGATAGCCATGTAAATGAAGGTTTTTTTAAACTATCCACCTTGTAATTTTTGGATATGGATTTCATTATTTGAATTTCAGAATAACCTTTTTTTTTCCCACCCTTTCCTCTGCTTCTCCAAGCTCCTTGGCATTTGGTGTGTGAGTGAGTGGATGGCTGCTGGGAAACCAAAGGCATTTCATCTGGTAGAACTTGGGCCTGGCAGGGGTACTTTAGCAAGTGACGTTCTAAGGGTGAGTTATGGAGCATTTATTTTTTTATTATGAATGAATAAAAACACGAGTATCCAGCTGAAAGTTTGGAAAATTGTCCACGTTCAAGACCATTCAACAAACTATAGCCCAGTCCACCCTCTGTCATCAGCAAAGATGGAAGATGTTGCTGACTGAACAATCGAGTGGCACCTAATCTGCTCACCATTGAGTCACACAGTGTGGAAAGAAGCCCATCGCCCAAATTACCCATGCCAACCAACATGCCCCACCTACACTAGTCCCACCTGCCTACCTTTGTCCACCTACCTCTCCAAATGTCTTTTAAATGTCATGATACTGCCTCAACTACCTTCTCTGGCAGTTCATTCCATATATCCACCACTGTGTGTGTAAAACAAAAAGTTACCTCTCAGGTTCCTATTAAATCTTAAGGGTACCTTTTCCCTTTTCCCCACTTTTACCAATTTCCATTTTAGATTGCACAAGGATCACCTTGATCTAGACCTTCTCACAAGCAGCTGATTTGCAGAAGAAAGTGAGAGCCTTTGGCACGAAGATTGCATTTGATTGTTTCTCACTGATGATCGAGGAAAACACGCAGTAGATGGGACAAAGTGTCGGAATTCTTCAATCTGAAGAAGGACCCCGACCCAAAATGTCACCTATCCATGTTCTCTAAAGATGCTGCTTGACCCACTGAGTTAATCCAGCTCTTTGTGCCCTTTTTTGTAAACCAGCAGAAGTGAAGATGTTTGCTGATATTTCCAAGTCCTCAGAAACAGACCATGCCCACGTGAGGCAGGACAATGGTTAAGTTGCTCTTTATTATCACATGTACAGTAAAACTCTTTTTCCATACATTTCAGTAAATTATTATGAAACATGAGTACCATCACAGAATAAATACAAAGTGTATAGAAATAGCCCACTGAGACTATGTCGCCATTTTGAAAGTCTCCTTGTTCTTGTGTCTGCTGCCACCAACTCCCTCCACCCTCCTCTCTGGTTCACAGGTCTTCGGGGTGGAAAATGGGCCGGGCTCGGCAGCTTCCCTCTTCAGGTGGGTTTCCCGGTTCTGCAGGGGCCAAGCCAGACTGTCATAGTATGGCCACGGCCCAACAGTCCCTTGTGCCTTCATGAGCTGTAAAGTAGCAAGTAGCAGTCACAGGTGGCAACCAGTGGCCATCTCCCCTGAGAGAGACAGACCATCTACCCTTAAGATTCAGTGGCATTACCTCATTGAGGAAGGTACCTGCATAATGCTGTTGGGTAGGGGGTTCCATGATTTTGACCCACATTTCTGGGGGACCAATAACCAGAAACCCCTCTGACCGAGCCACCTAAATACTGTGGCTGCAAGAGTATGTGACGGGCATTAACGTACTTGCCTTCTGCAGCTTTAAAGCCTTCCCACCACCTACAAGTTAGGATTCTAATACAATGCTCCACTTGCAGCCCCAGCAACACACCTGTAGAAGCTTGACACCATTAAGAGCAATGGAACTTTCTTCTTTATACTTCTCTTTAGACTTTAGAGATACAGCATGGAAACAGGCCCTTCGTCCCAGCGATCACGCCGTACACTAACACTATCCTACACACACTAGGAACAATTTACTATTTTTACCAAAGCCAATTAACCTACAAACCTGTACGTCTTTGGTATGTGGGAGGGAACCGGATCACCTGGAGAAAAACCCACATGGCAACAGGAAGAACGTACAAACTCTGTACAGACAGCACCCACAGTCGGGATCGAACTTGGGTCTGGTGCTGTAAGGCAGCAACGCACCGCCCTGATTCTGTGATGGAAGCTTCAATGGGACTCGGCCCATCGTAAACTTCCATTCATCTCAGTGAGTGCCCGGGATCATATTGCCAGCTGTAAATTGCAACCCCAGTCGTGTTGAGAGAGTTGAAGTGTCATATCTATGGGAAGAGAACAATGAAATTCTTACTTGCTACAGCCTTACAGAACCAATAACAAAATAACGTGCAAAAAATTTGCAATAATCAGCACTATTCTAAATTAACAATCCATAATAATAGGTAAGCAGAGCATTAGAGTGCAAAACAAAAGTCAGCCTGACTAGAAAAAAAGACACACAGTGCTGGAGTAACTTAAAAATACTTCTTATATCTCACCCCACCACCTCCTGTGGCAGCAAGTTTCAGGTAGTGGAAGGGTGGCCGGGTGGGGGGGGGGGGGGGGTGGTTTGCACGCGCAGCCCTTCTAATCCCTTTCACAAGTCCTTGCTTTAAATCTATACCGTGTTTTTGATATCCATATTATGGGAAAAGGTTTCTGACTATTTACATGCTCTATGCCCCTCATAATCTTATACACCTCTGTCATATGCCTCCTTCACTCCAAGGTAAACAAATGCAGTCTATCCAGTCTCTTCCCATAACCAAAGAACTTCCGTCTGTATTCCAGCACAACCACATCGTAGAGTGTGGTTGGTGTGGTGACCAGAACTGCACACTAGTACATTCTGACCAGTTTTAGTTTGGAGGTACAGCATGGAAACAGGCTCTTTCAGCCCACCGAGTCCCTGTTGATCATCGCTCACCCATTCATACTACTATGTGATCCCATTTTGACATCCACTCTCCACATATCAGTGGCAATTTACAGAAGTCAATTCAACTACAAACCCACACGTCTTTGGGATGTGGAAGGAAGCCGGAGCACCCGGAGAAAACCCACGTGGCCACGGAGAACGTGAGGACTCCACGCAGATGGCACCCGAGGTCCAATCAAATTGGGTTTCTGGTGAGCGGCAGCAGCTCGACTAGCGGCACCACTGTGTTGTTTTGTAACGTTCAACATTCTGTCCCAACATGTACATTATATGGCCCGACCTATAAAGACAAACATGCTGCCTGCCTTTTCACCACCTACCTGTGTTACCACTTTCAAGAGACTACCTTGGAAACAGGAAACAGGAAACAATATTAAAAAGTTAAACAGTGAAGTGAAAGGAAGTAAAAACGGAACAAATATACGAGCGGAATTACCAAACATCAACATTGGGCTCACAATGCCATTTTTCTGCTCCATAAGTCAGAGGTGTAGAGGTTGGTCATTCGGCCTATCGAGTCTACATCACCATTCAGACATGGCTGATCTATCTTTCCCTCTCAACCCCATTCTCCTGCCTTCTCCCCATAACCCCTGACTCCCGTACTAATCAAGAATCTGTCAATCTCCGCATGTGAAGCAACAGCAATGCTTACATGCCAACTATTTTAACTGCTTTTTTCTATCAGCAAGCATCCTAATATGCATTAATTATAACAATTAATACTTGTTTGTATTTTCCCTTTTTGTGAAAATATCAGGTCTTCAACCAACTCGGTTCGGTGTTGAGGGCATGTGAGATTTCTGTGCATTTGGTTGAAGTGAGTCCAAAGCTCAGCGAAACTCAAGCACGGCTTCTAACTGAAGGGGAGAACTGCCGAATGCACGATCCCACTGCTGCAGTTTATAAAACTGGCGTTACCAAAACAGGGCTTCCAATTTCCTGGTACAAGGATTTACAGGATGTACCAAACGGTGAGATTATCTCTCTATTACCTCATAAGGGACATTTAAGAAAAGGCTAAAATAGAAAATTGCACAGTGTGGTATTCCTGATACCAAAGGTTTACACAAGGGGGGAGGGGTGATATACAGGAAATGTAACATAAAAATAACTTCTGCAGTGAGGCATTTCTTAAATAAGTGTTTTTTAAACCATTTGATTTCAATTCTGCTTTTATTAGTTTCGGCTTTTGGTGTTAAGTACATGCCAACACTATTTTTCTGGAAATTGTATGTTCAGTCCACAACAGTCACTTATGAGGTAATTCTATTTACTTCTAACCCTGAGTGGTTGATTTTAGCTTGGAGATACAGCATGGAAACAGACACTTTGGCCCACCTAATCCATGCCGACCACTCCACACAGACAGCACCCGAGGTCAGCATCGAACCTGTTTTTTTGGCGCTGTGAGGCAGCAGCTCTATCTGCTGCACCACTGTGCTCGTTGATCTTTTACCTGCAATTTTGCAGCAGCATTGTGTAGATATTTTGTTGAACTTCATGTATCATGAGCTCGAATGGAAGGTGTGCAAATGCATATTTAACAGTATTTAGAAACTTGGGATTAACTTTTCATCCACTTTTACAATGGAGGTTTCACTTTTTTTTTCAGGTTTTGCCTTTTATCTTGCGCACGAGTTTTTTGATGTGCTTCCAATCCACAAATTTCAGGTAAAACCACAAGTGTTGACAATTTTAAATCACTTTAGCTTTGCAGGTCCAGTTTCTCATTTCATCACAAAACACAAAGTGCTGGAGGAACTCAGCGGGTCAGGCGGCAACTTTGGAGAGAGTGGATAAATGACATTTCGGTTTGTGAACCCTTTTTCAGACAGATAAGAGGAGGGGGGAAGGGTAAAACACTGGAAAAGAGGTGGAGGGCTGTCTGACAAGTAATAGGTGGATAAAGGTGAGGAAGTTATTGACAAATAGGAGCAAACGACAAAGGCAAGAGGAAAATGAGACAAAAGAGTATCACATATGGGGAAGAGTGAAATATAAAGATGGAGGGAAGGATATGGGTAGAAAAGGACAGGGAGGTGAAAGAAGGGTAAAAAGGAAAATGGGAGATGTGGGCATGGGAGATGGGTGTATGAAGGAGAGGGAAAGAGGGTGACTGTGGGGGTGAGAAATGGGTGCACATCGGGGTGATTACTTGAAATTGGAGAATTCAATGTTCATACCGTTGAACAAGTGGAATATGAGGTGCTTTCCCTCCATTTTGTTGTGCCCTCACTCTGGTAATAGAGGAGACCAATAACAGAGAGGTCAGTGTGGGAATGGGAAGGGGAGACATTAAAATGGTGGGGACCCAGCAAGCCTTGGTGGACAGAGTGCAAGTGTTCCGCAAAATAGTTGCTTAGTCAACAATTGGACTTGCCGATTTGAAGAAGGCTGTCATTCCTAATCATTTCATTAATGCTGAGTTTTGTAATATCTGTTGGAGATGAGTATAGATAGCTACTGCAAGAATGACTAAAGCTCTCACTGTTAACAAGTACCATTATGTTTGGAATATATGGGAGTTTGCTTATAAAAAAATGAAGCAAGATAATAATTAAGGTGATGTACTGTGTTTTGCAGCAGATATTTCCTTGTCCTTTCATAAGAGTTTGTTCAAAGAAATGTAATATAATAAGATTCATTTCTGGTGAAAGGTATAACATTATCGATTGATGTGAAAATGTGTGTGCTTTCGCTTTTCAAATCATCCTTTTCGTTCTGTGTTGTTAAATTTACAGAAAACCAAGCAGGGATGGCGTGAAATACTGATTGACATTGACCCACAAACACCGGGAAAGCTTCGTTTTGTTCTGGCACCTTCCGCCACTTTTGCTTCAAAAACATTAATTCAGGTGATTTTGAAATTGTGTTGCGGCAGTGAATATACTTTTGAAAGGGCTGGAGAGGGTGAATGTGGAGAGGATGTTTCCACGAGTGGGAGAGTCTAGGACCAGAGGCCACAGCCTCAGAATAAAAGGAAGTGTCTTTAAAAAAGAGATGAGGAGGAATTCCTTTAGGCAGAGGGCGATGAATCTATGGAATTTACATCTGATAAAGGCCAGCTAATCTAAATTCAGAACTGGTGTGTTCCAGTAAGGAGAAGGGACAAGGATGGCTAGGTAAGGGAACTTTGGATGGTGAGAGAGGTCATAAATATGGTCAAAAAGAAAAACAAACCATATGTAAGGTTTAGGAAGATTAAAGCAGGCAGGGCCTTTGGAGAACATTGAGAAAGTGGGAAAAAACTAAAGCAGAAAATTAGGAGGGCTGAAAGAGACCATGAAATGTTCTTTAGCAAGTAGGATCAAAGAGAATGGTACAGGGGTGCTACAGTGGTGCTGCGGTAGAGTTGCTGCCTTATAGTATCAGAGACCCAGGGTCAATACTGAATGAGCTGGCTGTCTGTACACAGTTGGTACGTTCGCCCAGTCACCCTGTGGGTTTTCTCCGGCTGCTCTGGTTTCCTCCCACACTCCAAAGATGTGCAGGTTTGTAGGTTAATTGGCTCGTGTAACTTGTAAATTGTCCTTAGTGTGAAGGATAGTGCTGGTGTATGGGTTGATTGGAAAGGCCCGTTTAACACTGCATCTCCAAAGTAAAGACTAAAGAACGATCCCCAGGGATTTTTTATGCATGCATTGAAAACAAGAGGGTAACTAGAGAGAGGATACAGGAGGGATTTTATACTTGGATTCAGAGGATGTAAACAAATTCTGAAGAAGGGTCCTGCCCTGAAACGCCATCTACTGTATCCATGTTCTCCAGAGATGCTGCCTGATCCACTGAGTGACATCAGCACTTTGTGTCTTTGTTTGTAAAGCAGCATCTACAGTGACTTGTTTCTACACAGTGTTATTACAGTAGGGAATTGAAGAATACAGTTGAACAGAGGGATCTGGGAATAACCGTGCATAGTTCCTTGAAGGTGGAATCTCATATAGATAGGGTGGTAAAGAAAGCTTTTGGTATGCTAGCCTTTATAAATCAGAGCATTGAGTATAGAAGCTGGGATGTAATGCTAAAATTGTACACGGCATTGGTGAGACCAAATCTGGAGTATGGTGTGCAATTTTGGTCGCCCAATTATAGGAAGGATGTCAACAAAATAGAGAGGGTACAGAGGAGATTTACTAGAATGTTGCCTGGGTTTCAACAGCTAAGTTACAGCAATAGGTTGAATAAGTTAGGTCTTTATTCTCTGGAGCGCAGAAGGTTAAGGGGGGACTTGATAGAGGTCTTTAAAATGATGAGAGGGATAGATAGAGTTGATGTGGACAAGCTTTTCCCTTTGAGAATAGGGAAGATTCAAACAAGAGGACATGACTTTAGAATTAAGGGACAGAAGTTTAGGGGTAACATGAGGGTGAACTTCTTTACTCAGAGAGTGGTAGCGGTGTGGAATGAGCTTCCAGTGGAAGTGGTGACGGCAGGTTCGTTGGTATCATTTAAAAATAAATTGGATAGGCATATGGATGAGAAGGGTATGGAGGGTTATGGTATGAGTGCAGGCAGGTGGAACTAAGGGAAAAAAGTTGTTTGGCACGGACTTGAAGGGCCGAGATGGCCTGTTTCCATGCTGTAACTGTTATATGGTTATATGGTTATTAATATAGGGTCATACAGCGTGGAAACAGGCCCTTCGGCCTAACTTGCCCACGCCATCCAACATGCCCCATCTACACTGCTTGCTTTTGGCCCATATTCTTCTAACCTACCCTTTCCATGTACCTGTCCAAATGTTCCTTGAACGTTACGATAGTATCTGCCTCAACTACTGTACCTCTTCCAGCAGCTTGTTTCATATACCCACCGCTGTTAGTGTAAAAAAAAAATTACCCCTCAGGTTCCCATTAAATCTTTCCCCTCTCACCATGAACCTATGTCCTCATTATCAATTCCTGTACAATGGGCAAAAGACTCAGCGCATATACCTGATCTATTCCTCTCATTACACTAAAATGTACAGTTTTGTACACTAAAAATGGATGTTTAGAAAAGCAAGGATTTATCATTTTGTATTGTAATTGTGTCTGGAAAAGTTACACGTGGTTTTACTACTTGGTATTTCTACTATAGCTCTTTGTAGTACAAAGTATTTATTTACCTTTGCAAAAAGAGAGATGATGAGAGGGACCATGTGGAGATCTGTGCTGAGGCTGGAGTTATCATCCATCGTCTAGCCGGTAGAATCACTGAAGATGGAGGAGCAGCACTAATAGCTGACTATGGACATAACGGAACAAAGACCGACACATTTAGGGTAAGGTAAATGAAGCATGTTCTTACTGGGCCTTTAATATTCACGGATCTCCCACATAATTATTCCCACATATCTGACCATTTATTGCCTTGCTGGTCTGGGTTGAAGTTACTGTGAGGTATTACATATTACTGCAGAAATCAAACAAACTCAGAGAAATAAATTTGTTTTAGGTTCAATACTACAAATTAGCTGCATATTTATTTGAGAAAAGCCAGTGATAATAGCCAAATGATTTGTTTTGAAGATCGTTCTACACCATACACAGATAACACAATTCATAATGGATGTTTGTACAATATTCTGTTAATAGGTCAGAAACAAATCCACAGATCATTCAAATCTTTTATCAATTATAATAATTACTCTGTTGTGGATTATTACTTCCAAAATAAATTGTTCCAAGGTGATTTGAATAATTCAATTTAAGCCAAGTCACATCATATTAAAAACTTTAAACTAATTGGATCAATGAAGATGATTTTGCCTTAAATGTGCTAGGATGTATGAACCGTTGTGAAGGGCCTCGACTCGAATCATCACCCATTCCTTCTCTTCTGAGATGCTGTCTGACTCGCTGAGTTACTCCAGCTTTTGTGTCTATCGAGGGTGTATGAAATTCTCTTTGAAGTTACAGTTATAGGAAACAGATCTCCACTCATCACCCTGCTACCTTCAGGTAGAAGGTACAGGAGCCTGAAGACAGCAACAACCAGGTTCAGGAATAGCTACTTCCCCACAGCCATCAGGCTATTAAACCTGGCTCGGACAAAACTCTGAACATTAATAACCCATTATCTGTTATTTGTACTTTATTAGTTTATTTGTTCATGTATGTATATATGGTATATGGACACACTGATCTGTTTTGTAGTAAATGCCTTCTATGTTCTGTGTTAAAGAAGGAACTGCAGATGCTGGAGAATCGAGGGTTACACAAAAAGCTGGAGAAACTCAGCGGGTGCAGCAGCATCTAAGGAGTGAAGGAGATAGGCGACGTTTCGGGTCTGAAGAAGGGTCTCGACCCGAAACGTCGCCTATCTCCTTCACTCCTTAGATGCTGCTGCACCCGCTGAGTTTCTCCAGCTTTTTGTGTAGCCTTCTATGTTCTGTTTGCTGAAGCAAAGCAAGAATTTCATTGTCCTAGCAGGGACACATGACAATAAACCCATTTGAACTTGAACTTAATTGGCTGCTGTAAAAATAAATTGCCCCTAATTTCTAGGGAATGGATGAGGGATAACACAGCAATAGTGTGTGAATGGGTGGTTGATGGTCGGCGTGGACTTGGTGGGCCGAAGGGTATGATTCCATACTGTTTCTCTAAACTAAACTAAAATAAACATTTCCTGGTTCTTTCTTTAATTTCCCTTCTCATTCAGACTGTGGAAGGATTAATATTGATACCAACATGACTGGTTTGAAATTATGTCTTGAAGATTTACTTTTTAAATAAAAATGTCAATCTTCATTTATAGTTAAATGCCATTGTTATGTTAGGCTAATTTAAGATATTGACTGGTCCCATTTAGTCATTAAAATGTTTTGCAAAATGCAATAGTCCCTCAGGCTAACTCCAGCGGTTTCAATAGGCATTTCGCTCATGAATGAAACCTATTCTTGGCAATAGCATTGTTTGTCTCTTTATTTAAAAAAATAGACTTGACCTACTTTTATTTCCAAGGAGATTCCAATAATTATTGAGATTTTTTTTTGTCCCTGTTTTCAAAACTTTTTTAAAAATTGTATTAATTTTTTATAATTTTAAACATAAATACATAAAATTTAATTTCTCAAATTTGTAAGATAGATTTGAATCATTTTGTGATTGCGCAAGTTTTTTTTTCAGTTGAGCTTTTAGAATTGACTTGATATAAATTTTCAAAATATGGATTTGAAGCACCAATCTGAAGAAATCCCATTAAGGTCATAAGTGATAGGAGTAGAATTAGGCCATTCGGACCATCAAGTCTACTCCGCCATTCAGTCATGGTTGATCTTTCTCTCCCTCTTAACCTCATTCACCTGCCTTCTCCCCATAACCTCTCTCACCTGAACTAATCAAGAATCTATCTATCTCTGCCAAAAATATCTACTGACTTGGCCTCCGCAGCCTTCTGTGGCAAAGAATTCCACAGATTCAACACCCTCTGACTAAATACATTTTTCCTCATCTCCTTCCTAAAAGAACATCCTTTAATTCTGAGGTCATGACCACTAGTCCTAGATTCTCCCACTAATAGTATCATCCGCGCCACATCCACTCTATCCAAGCCTTTCACTAAGTTTCAATGAGGTCCCCCCTCATTCTTGTAAACTCCAGCGAGTACAGGCCCAGTGCCAACAAACACTCATCATAGGTTAACCTACTCATTCCTTGTAAACCTCCTCTGGACCCTCTCCAGAGCCAGCACATCCTTCCACAGATATGGTGCACAAAATTGCTCACAATATTCCAAATGCGGCCTAACCAGCACCTTATAGAGCCTCAGCATTACATCCCTGTTTTTGTATACAAGCCCTCTTGAAATAAATGCTAGCATTGAGTTTGCTTTCACTGTTGACATGACTGCAATGCACTGGGACTCACAATTTATTTTGCTCTAATGCTGATCTAGTGTTGAGGGAGAAAATGAGTCAGAACGATGGCTGCATGGTTTACAGCGGAACTGGCCAGTCAGAAAATAAATTGGAGACACAAGGAACTGCAGAAGCTGAAATCCTGTGCAAAACACAAACTGCTGAGTTAACTCACCAGGTCATGCACTGAAGAAAAGTCCCAATATGGAATGCTGCCTATCCATGAGTTACTGAGCACTTTGTGTCTTTTTGTTTTGTAAACCAGCTTCTGCAGTTCCTTGTGTGCTCAGTCTGCTGGAAATACTCAGCAGGTCAAGCAGCATCTGTGGAGAACGAAACAGAACTCATATTTCACGCCAATAATCTTTCATCGGAACTGAATTAACTGAGGTTTATTTAAAACTATTTGTGATTTAAGTTTATCTTGCCATTTTAATTGTGTACATTTCCAGATTGATTAATTTTCAATGTCCTTAAAGAAACTGGAGCATTTCTACAGTGGCTGCCTCTGTAGATAATCTTGATGGACCATCAGCTTTTCCCCTCAACTTGATTATAGAACATTCTTTTGGCTTTTGGCTGCTCTCTCAATCACTGCCATAAGAGGTTTGAAGGGGGGACATTTTAGAGTAGAAAGTGCAGGTCAACCTTTTAAAATGATGATTTTGCAAGGGGTTTCGTGGACATCAGCTGCATGATGTGCTCACGGCACCTGGAACAGCAGACTTGACGGCGGACGTAGATTTCAGATACCTTCGTCAAATGACAAGGGGAAAAGTCACCACCTTGGGACCAATTTCACAGCGGGAATTCCTCAAGAATATGGGCATTGATGTAAGACTTCAGGTAAGGATAGCTCTTTCCTTGTGTGTTTCTTGTTTAACCCTTTTCTTAAACGTATTGCCAATATTATTTAGCAATTAACTAGATTTTAATGTGCAAGGTGAGATTCAAAGAGCCATGGAGTCATACAACATGGAAAACAGGCCCTTTGGCAAAAACTTGTCCATGCGACGAAGATGCCTCATCTAAGTTAGTCTCATTTGCCCACTTTTGGCCCGTATCCCTCTACACCTTTCCTATCCATATACCTGCCCAAATGTCTTTGAAATGTTTTTATAGTACCTGCCACAATTACTTCCTCCGGCAGCTCATTCAATTTACTGACAGAGCATTCTCTGAGAGAAGATGTTGCTCCTTGGGTTCCTAGTAAATCTTGCTCCTCTCACCTTCAACCTATTTCTTGATTCCCCCACCCTGGGGAAAAGACTCTATGTGTTCATCCAAGAAACTTCAAATAGATTTAGTGTTCTTCACATATTTCAATGTCTGCATCTTTTTTGCATTTGCTAACTTACTTGCGATTTCTATTGTCGTATATAAAACATATATTTTGCAATGTACAATTTTGTCTGGGGAACTGTGAAGATTAACAGAAGCTAATAATGGATGCATACTCTCTAATCCAGTCAGCATCCATGTGAACCTCTTTTTCACCCTCTCCAGAGCCTCCACATCTTTCCTGTAATACAGCAGCTAGTAACTCCAAATGTGGCCAAATTAATGTTTCATGCAGCTACAACACAATGTCCCAACTTTTATATTCAATGCCCCTGCCACCAATAAAGGGGATTTTGCTGTATGCTACCATTACCATCCTATGTACTTGTGTTGTCACTTTCAGAGTAATGAACTTGTACCCCAAGAATACCAAATATCACCGACCTCCTGTCAGAATAGCAGCCCTCCATCACTCCCCTCTGCCTTCTATGGCCAAGAAAATTTTAAATCCAATCTATCAGCCCTCTGTGGATCCCATACATCTTAATCTTCTGGATTAGTTTAGCATGAGGGACCTTGTTGAATGCTTTAATGAAGTCCACATCTACAGTACTGCATTATCCTCGTCAATTTTCTCTGTTATCACTTGGGTCCTTGAGATTTGTATTTGATGAAATTAAATCCATCTTTCATAAATTAAATAACTAAAGAAACCATTATCTTATACATTATATAAAAAACCCATTGACTACTGATAACTGATCTGTTGTTTTGATCTTTATTCTCTTTTTAGGTACTAATGAAAAATACTTCAGACCCAATCGCACGCAGAAACCTAATCGAAGCCTATGATATGATAATGAACCCTGAGAAAATGGGGAACCGATTTAAGTTTTTTGCTTTATTGCCTCAAAGTCGAGTAATAAGCCAAGAGGCCAAGCTTGAGAAACGTAACTCCACAGCATCACCTATTGCAGGATTCAGTGAACTGCAGCTATAACAGAGGATAAGTGAAATCTACAGCACTGAGTCAAATGTCAGACCATTTTAGTTATGCATGCCTAGTCTGAGGAACAATTCATAAACAAATCGATCCAACAATATTTCTGTTCTTATTGTTGGAAGCTATGTTCATCATTCAACCAACATTATCTTGCTGTAAAACGGACACAAAGTTCTGGAGTAACTCGGGGGTTACACAAAAAGCTGGAGAAACTCAGCGGGTGCAGCAGCATCTAAGGAGCGAAGGAGATAGGCGACGTTTCTGGTCGAGACCCTTCTTCAGACTCATAGTAACTCAGCAGGTCAAGCAGTATCACAGAACAACATGGATAGGTGATGTTCTGGGTTGGGACCAATTTTCAGACTGACCCGAAACATCATCTATCCATGTTCTCCAGAGAGGTTGCCCGACCCGCTGAGTTACTCCAACACTTAGTGTCTTTTTTTGTAATCTGCAGTTCCATGTTTCTATGTTATCTTGATGTTACTCATCCCTTGGATAGTACATTATTTAGGCACAAAGAATAGGTACAGTGTTAAATTGCTGGACAGGCAACCAAGCTCACTGCTGGTTTATGATGAACCTGTGTGTTGTGACTGTAC
This sequence comes from Raja brachyura, assembly GCA_963514005.1. The sequence goes on along the minus strand of OY740788.1, from coordinate 63,366,851 downwards.
CTATCTGGGCAACTGGTAAGAATTCTATTCCAGTGCTTGTCTCACACTTGAAAATGATTGCCACTATGTCATTACAGCTCCCGACTTTGCTTTTTATTAAGATTATTATTGACGTTCTTATCCAAACAGTAATAGTAATTATTAGGGAAAAGTGGTTGAGTCTTTGCTGACAGAGTAGAAGCAAGAAACTGCTGATGCAGGAATCTTCAGCTAAATATATGTGAATGGAGGAACTCAGCAGGCCAGACTGGGCTCCTGGTCAACTTGGTAAATAGAGTCATATAGCATGGAAACAGGCCCTTCGACCCAACTTACCCATGCAGACCAACATGCCCCATCTACACCAGTCCCACCTGTTTGCATTTGGGCCATATCCTTCTAAACCTATACTATTCAGTCCGGAACCCTTCTTCAGGCTGAAACTAGAGGGGAGGGTACTGGAGGTAGGGAAAGGCCAGAACAAATCTGGTCTAGCAACAGATGACCAGGGAATCAAGCCAACACACTGGACCATGTTGACTGGGGAAGAGGTGATAACAAAGGGATTCAAGGATGCGAACAGTGGAAGGACGTTTTGCAAAGGAGTGAGGGAGGTAATTCCACAGTTGGTGGGTGAGGCAGTTCAAATGATAGAGATGTAATATACTTAGCCCATAAACCTTCCAGGTTTAGACACTGTGATAGGACAACCATGTTGCTCCAGGTGTGTCCAACAACAGAACCTGTACTCACTGGAGTTTAAAAGGATGTGGGGGGGGGGGGGGGGGCTAATTGAAACTTACCGAATAGTGAAAGGCCTGGATAGAGTGAATGTTTCCACTAGTGGAAGAGTCTAGGACCAGAGGCCAGAGCCTCAGAATAAAAGGACGTACCTTTCGGAAGATAACAATTAATTTCTTTAGTCAGAGGGTGGTGAATCTGTGGAATTCATTGCCAGACAGCTGTGGAGGCCGTCAATAGATATTTTTTTAGACAGAGAATGACAGATTCTTGATTAGTAAGGGCATCAGGCATTATGGGGCAAAGGCAGGAGAATAGGGTGGAGAAGGACGGATCAGCTACGATTGAATGGCGGAGTAGACTTGATGGGCCAAATGGCCTAAATCTGTTCCTAGAACTCATGACCAACCACCCTCCCCCCCTCCCCCCTTCTCCTCAGTGGAACAAGGTGATCTGAGTTCACCTGTACATGACCATTCCACAGGGACTGACATCATCTTGTGTGCAATGCTCCAGGGGAAGTCTTGTATGAGGAATGACCTCATTCTGATGTGGAAATCACACTGGTGCCTAATGACATGGGACAGAGTTTAAAGCAATGTGAAATCATCTGGAAATGGTGGTAATTATGCCTCACACGGGGGAAGAGAACAATTTTCAATTGCATAACTGTGAACAAAGTGGTATAATGCAATTAATTTTACAGGAAGACACCCTTTCCAGCAATAAGATGTCACCCTCCCACCTACAATCCGTCAGAAGAAGAGCCCCAACCCAAAATATCACCAGAGGTGCTGCCTGACAATTCCAGCCAGCACCGCCATTCAATGTGATCATGGCTGATCATGCCCAATCAGTACCCCGTTCCTGCCTTCTCCCCATATCCCCTGACTCCGCTATTTTTAAGAGCACCTATCTAGCTCTCTCTTGAAAGCATCCAGAGAACCTGCCTCCACCGCCCTCCGAGGCAGAGAATTCCACAGGTTCACCACTCTCTGTGAGAGAAAAAGTGTTTCCTTGTCTCCATTCTAAATGGCTTAATCCTTATTCATAAATTGTGGCCCCTGGTTCTGGAGTCCCCCAACATTGGGAACATGCTTCCTGCCTCTAGTGTGTCCAAGCCCTTAACAATCTTATATGTTTCAATGAGATCCCCTCTCATCCTTCTAAACTCCAGAGTGTTCGAGCCCAGCTGCTCCATTCTCTCAGCATATGACTATCCTGCCATCCCAGGAATTAACCTTGTAAACCTACGCTGCACTCCCTCAATAGCAAGAATGTCCTTCCTCAAATTAGGGGACCAAAACTGCACACAATATTCCAGGTGTAGTCTCACTAGGGCTCTGTACAACTGCAGAAGGACCTCTTTGCACCTATATTCCATTCCTCTTGTTATAAAGGCCAACTGCCATTTGCTTTCTTCAATACCTGCTGCACCTGCATGCTTACTTTCATAGACTGATGTACAAGGACCCCCAGATCCCGTTGTACTTCCCCTTTTCCCAACTTGACGCCATTTAGATAATAATCTGCCTCCCTGTTTTTGGTACCAAAGTGGATAACCTCACATTTATCCGCATTAAACTTCATTTGCCATGCATCTGCCCACTCCCCCAACGTGTCCAAGTCACCCTGCATTCTCATAGCATCCTCCTCACAGTTCACACTGCCACCCAGCTTTGAGTCATCTGCAAATTTGCTAATGTTACTTTGAATCCCTTCATCCAAATCATTGACGTGTATTGTAAATATATGCGGTCTCAGCACCGAGCCTTGCGGTACCCCACTAGTCACTGCCTCCCATTCTCAAAGGGACCTGTTAATCCCTACTCTTTGTTTCCTGTCTGACAACCACTTCTCTATCCACGTCAGCACTCTACCCCCAATACCATGTGCCCTACCATGTCAATACCATGTACTGACCTGCTGAGTTACTCCAGCAATGTGTCTTTTTTTCAAACTAGCATGTGCAGTTCCTTGGATCCCCCTTTTTTCATCCCATTCTAACTTCCCCCATTCTGTCAGAGTGCGGAAACAGGCTCTTCGGCACATCTGGCCAACACTGACCAACATGTCCCATCTACACTAGTCCCACCTGCCTGCGTTTGACCATATCCTATCCATGCACCTATCGAAATGTTTCTTAAATTTTGCAAGTTTAAGTTGCAGTTATCTCACACAACTTTGCCAATCTCTCTATCCTGCCCCATTACAGATGCTCTATTCCTGTCTGTGACAACAAACTTCTTCCCAAAGTTTGCCAACAGCTGTCGCTGTCCCAGCCTTACTATCCATCGTTCCTCCCTGAAGCTTTGAGGCTCACTATCTCTGTCATTTAACTCTTCCCTAAGTCCGAACTTGGTAGTGTCTTCACCACTGCCAATGCTGCCACCATGGTAAGCCATCCATTTATTTTGCGCACCACATGAGCCAGGTATTGAACCTTTAGATTAGATGTGGTTATGTTTAGTATGGTCACGCGTACCAAGGTACAGTGAAAAGCTTTGTTTTGTGTGCTATCCAATCATATCAGATATACCAAAGATGAATACAATCGTCAAACTCAAGTACAATAGAGAAAGCAGTAAAGAATATACAACAGTTCTCAGCATTGAAGCGCATCAGTTCCTCAGACAAAGTCCAATGTCCACAATGGGATAGAGGTGAATTGGACGGTACCCTGGTTTATGGAAAACTGTTCAGAACCCTGATAACAGAGGGGAAAAAAGCAGTTCCTGAGCCTGGTGGTGCGCGCTTTCAATCTTCTTTAGCTTCTGGCAGATGAGACCATGGAGGAGAAGGTATGACCGGAGTAGGAGAAGTCAGTAAATACATTTGGCTGCTTTTCCGAGGCAGTGTAAAGTGTAGATGGAGTCAATGGTGGGGAGCATGGCTTGCATGATGGACTGGGCTACATCTGCAGCTCTGCAATTTCTTGCCGTCTTGGGCAGAGCTATTCCCAAACCAAGCTGTGATGCAAAATAGTGAGTTGTTATCAGGCCTTGAACTGTAAGTTTCAATAACGACAGTAAAAGTAACAGTTTGAAATTCCACTCAGTTTTATTAAACTGTAAGTACTAAAATATACAAAACACTTTTTTATAAGATGCCTGCCAATCCAGTGGCAAAACTGATGATGTAAAGATTCTCAGGAGCAGCCTGTAAATATTTCCCAACATTTTCATTAAACTGACTAATCTTTTGAGCTGTTGTCTCAAGTCTAGTTCCTTATTTCTATCTCATTTAATAGTAAATATCGACCATGGCAACAACACTGAATAGTTGGTATGGTGTAAAGATGCTGGAAAGGCCTTATTAAACCACCACCAAATATCAAAGCAAAAAGTAAGCAAAAATGGGATTTCTTTTTAAAATCTCAGACAATAAAATACGCAAAGCAATCATTACTGTAGGCCAAAACAAATTCTAAATTAAATAAACAAAAGCATTGGTTTTGCTTCCATCATCTGACCCCTGACTATATGTTCTATTTATTAATAACTATGTTGTTCCATCTTTTTTATTAATCTCACGTTGAAAGTTTGGAAATTCAGTTTTTTTTAATCTTTTACACTACTCACGCCATCTCGCTAACTCTACCAAATAAAAACGTATCTAGTGAATAATTTGCCAAACATCTGCTTATTCTGTCGAAGTAAGGAAGTACGAATGCTGACTGACAAAAAAAACCCACAAATTGCTGGAGTAACTCAGCGGTTCAGGCAGCATCTCTGGAGAACATGGAAAGGTGACGTTGCAGGTCGGGACTTTTCTTCAGATTGAATCACCGAAACATCAGAGATGCTGCCTGACCAACTGAATTACTCCAGCACTTTGTATCTTTATCTGCTTGTTCCACAAACTTTAACTATTCAGCCAGGCACTCTGTTGATCTTTGCTCTGTAATGAAATTGTAAGAACAGAATGGAATTATCAGGAGCCATTTGCAACATTGGAGCATTAAATCCATTGTTTTAATATTTAAATAAAATAAAAATCTTGAAAGACATTTATAAAATCTGGGTCTTCAAAGGTTTATTTCACTGTATGGAGTTAATGCGATGGCATTGTATTTTTTTACTTCTACACTTCAATATAACGGGATGGGATCACAGAGGCAGCAGTCTTGGGACATTAGTGATGGTGGATTACATAGTTGGGAATCATTTGTTTGATTATGTGATAATCAAAGTACAAAACACCCTTTAATTTACTAATCCAAATACAGCCATCAAATACACAATGGTATTTATCTGCCTTTACAAGCCAACTCCAGAACATTCACCATGTCTTAAGGAAAATATCAACACGAAATACAAGACAAAGATCCCTATCAAAATAAGGAATGCAGAAGCAATATTAAGCAACGGTCCAATTTTATACGTTAATATTCCTAAACCAACAAATCTAGGAAAATGTTAATTTGAATTTTGTGTTATTTCTTTACTTTTAGGCTTTTTTAGACTTTCGAGATACAGGCAGAAACAGGCCCTTTGACCCACCGAATCCACACCGACCAGCGATCACCCAGTACACTAACACTATCCTACACACTTGGGATCATTTACAATTTTTACAGAAGCCAATCAACCTACAAACCTGCATGTCTTTGGATTGTGGGAGGAAACCGGAGCAACCGGAGAAAATCCACGGGGTCATGGGGAGAACGTATAAACTCTGTGCAGACAACACCTGTAGTCAGGATCGAGCCGGGGTCTCTGGCGCTGTAAGGCAGCAACTCTACTGCTGAACCACTGCTGCTCAAATTTGCTAATTTTGTACAGCACCAATTCGAGGAGTCAGTTTGGGCCCTGTTGATGATAAATGTTCACAGACAGCCGCCAATCTTCTCCAAGTTGACCCCTCTAGGGGGTTTAGCAGTGCAAAAATAATTAGTGATGCAATTTATTTAATGTTTAATTTATTAATATTTTATGTCATATGTCTACTAGATTGGGTGTATTTCCACATCCCCTATCAGAACAGGTCAGGAAAATATGAAGGTAAACTTTTTTTTGACAAACATTAAATCTTTAAAATAGACTCTAAATTGAACTTGCTTCCTTTGCCAAAATTGCACTTAATATCAAATGGTTAGAGCAAAGTTAACAGACAGCACAGTTGCAATATATAAAAATTATATATATCTCAAACCAGAGGGAAAGCACTGACTAAACTTACTTTTAGGAATGTTTATGACTATAACCAAGTTACTTCACTCCTTAGATTATCTTCCAGTATTGGAGTGCACAAATTCTTCGAGTAACATTCAGTTATAACTAATGCAAAACAAACTATAACAGCACACTTAAATATACAAGCATAAACAAAATGCTAACACTAAAGCAATAAAATGAGAAATCCCCCTCAATATCAGTACTCTCCCACCCACCTGACCCCAGAATAAAAGCAAAATACAGATATACAGTATTTGTTCAAGTGGACAAGCAACAACTTCACAACTACAAACGAAAAACAAAGGTTGTTTCAGGTGAAGTCTAGCTTCAATTGCTGCTGATTCTACATCTCATGGATGATCCTCTTCCAACTGTCCCAGTTGCAACAACAACACCATAGAAAGCTGGAGTAAAACAATCACCGATCCTTTTGCACTGACAAAAAACCCGAACATTGAATGTTAGAAAATCTTTACAGCATTGCATAAGTAGGATCATAGCTTATTTATCCATCTTAACTTCTCGACCACCATCCAACTCAAACTGCTTCTGGAATTCATTAAAAACAATACATTTTATCACTGAAATATGCCAGTCTGCCTCATACTTTGTCACTGCATAGAACAGACATTAGGTGACAATACCAGACGATCATCTCATAAATGAGATATTTTTTGACATCAGGTTGAAACAGCTTTTCCTTAAACTGCAAATCAGATTGGTTAAATGTATTTAATTAAAAGTAAAGTAACAGCATCTTAACAGCTGGGTTTTTCAAACTAACTTGAAGTTTCCGAAAACAATATGGTTAAATAAATCATAATGTAATTTATTACAAAGAAAGTGACATTATTTTCCTTTAAAAAAATCTAGAGTCATGCAGCACAGAAACAGGCCATTCAGCCGAACTTACCTATGGCGACAAAGTTGCCCCATCTACATTAGTCCTATCTGCCCTTGTTTGGCCCATATCCCTCTAAACCTTGGGTTACACAAAAAGCTGGAGAAACTCAGCGGGTGCAGCAGCATCTAAGGAGTGAAGGAGATAGGCGACGTTTTGGGTCGAGACCCTTCTTCAGACTCTAAACCTCTAAACCTTGCCTATCCTTGTTCCTGTCCAAATGTCTTTGAAATGTTGTTATAGTACCTGCCTCTGAACATGTTCCATATACCCATCACTCTCTGTGTGAACAAATTGTCCCCTGAGATACCAATTAAGTCTAAGGAATGGAGTCTAATAAAATGATACTTTTATCCCACAAGTTAACGAGCAGAAGTAGAGGTGGACATCAAGAAAGAAATACAGAACTTGCATATTTGGGACAGAGAAACAGCTCCGAGGTGTTTCTTTTCATCATTCCAAACAGACAGCTTTAGTATTTCCTGCTTAATATATATTTGGTGTCTTAAACCATGGAGAAAAATGAATGCCAAGGGTGACTGCAGCACCAAATTCCATCTCTGGTATCTCAGTATATCCAGAGGTTGTAACTCTTGAGGCAAAGAGAGGAAGGCTGCAAATGGGAATTGAAGAATGAATGAAGATTTAGATGCCAAAAGCAATTCATCGCTGTACACCATTTCAAGTTTAGACCAGAGACAAAGGGTGGGAACAGGCCCTTCGGCACACTGAGTCCATGCCAACCAGCGATCATCCATACATTAGTTCTATCCTACACATTAGGGACAAGTTTACAGAGGCCAATTAAACGACAAACCTGTACTTCTTTGGAAAGTGGAAGGAAACTCGAGAACCCGGAGAACATACATATGTGCACAGGGAGAACACACAAACTCTGTACAGATAGCGCCCGTAGTCAGGATCGAACTCGGGTCTCTGGTGCTGTGAGGCAGCAAATCTACCGCTGCACCACTGCCCGCTATGTTCAAACACAGTTAAGGGGCTGTCCCACTTGGGTGACCTTATCCGCGAGTTAAGAAGAGTGTCTTCGACCTTCAAGCTCGAGGGCCTCGTGCTGGATCGACCGACCGCGTTGAAAACGTGAGCTGGATCGACCGACTGCACACACACAAACACATCGCAAAGGCGGGGTCCAGGGAAAACGGGGGAGCGCTGTCTAAAATTCAGACCCGCGATGAAGAGGAAGGTAAACAGCTGCCACAGTAACGGTAAGTCCTTTAGAGAGCGCGGGGGGGGGGGGGGGGGGGAGGGGGAAGGGGAGAGAAGGGGGGGGAGGATTGGAGACACTTTTAAGAAGTATGATAAAGTTTAGCGGGCATTTTACCTACTGGTCGGTTTTCCCTGGTCCTGAAAACTCCAATGAGCCAATCAAAATGCCCGGTCAGCGAAGGAGATTGCCTACGGCTGCCCTCGACTGCCTGTAACTACAAAGCGACCCCACTCCACTGCACTACGAGTTCAAAAGAACCATGCCAACCAAATTTTACTCGCGGAAAATTTTTCACCATGCTGAGAAAATTTTCTGCGACCTAGCTGAGACCACGAGTATGCGAGAACTTCCCTTGAGCATGAAGGAGAGTTCCAGCGACCTCCTAGGACCTCCTAGGACCACGTGTCGACCATGCTGCGAGTTTGAAGGTCGAAGACATTCTTCTAAACTCGCAGATTAGGTCGCCCAAGTGGGACAGCCCCTTTAGGTGGGCCTTTTGTCCTTTGCCTGCGTGTGGACGGAGCATTCAACCCAACCAACTGCAAATTGGAATGCAAACATCATTTGAGTAAATTAAACATAGAAACATAGAAATGAGGTGCAGGAGTAGGCCATTCGGCCCTTCGAGCCTGCACCGCCATTCAATATGATCATGGCTGATCATCCAACTCAGTATCCCGTACCTGCCTTCTCTCCATACCCTCTGATCCCCTTAGCCACAAGGACCACATCTAACTCCCTCTTAAATATAACTCCCTCTTAATATAGCTAAATTAATCTTTATCTTGTAGGGCCAAGGATTTTCCACCCATTCCAAGCCCCTCATGTTGATTAGGTGCAAACTCTTGACTCCCAGACAAACAGCATAACCATGATTAAAAATGACATGGTCTTTGTGTCTGTCGTGAACACAGAAAGGACCAGCAATCTAATGAGTAAAGGAATGCAAAGGCATGGTGTCGTGGTCAGACTGCTCTCCAGGTCCAATTAATAAATGAATGGGTAAGTAAACTGAATGCAGTTTAGAACCAAAACGTAACCCATCCATGGAATGCTGCCTGACTCGCTGAATTACTCCAGCATTATGTGTTTTTCCTTGGTAAAGCAGCACCTGCAGTTCCTTGTTTTTACTTATCCTTTCTAATTCCTGTTTGCCTTGGTGAATGGCGTGTTCAAATAGGTCGAAGGAGTGGGTAAGGAAATAGCAGCCCTTCACCTACTCACCAGCTCAGAGGGTTATTGCATAAGCAGCTGCAAGCGTTTAAGGCAAGAGGCTTTATCTATCAATATGAGGAAATAAATAATTGAAGGTTGAATGATTGTAATGTGAATACTGATCAAAGTGCAAACTTTGCTGGAATCTTGCATGGAACACAAAGTGCTGGAATAACTCAGCAGATCAGGTAGCATCTGTGGAGGTCATGGATAGATGACATCTCGGGTCGGGACCCGCTGAGTTACTCCAGCACTGGTTGGAGAGTTGAGGTCCCAGTTTATAGAATAGAGGTCAATTATATCCGCACACTCTCAACAGTGGCGTGGAGTAACTGGAGACTGTACGTCCAATCACCATCTTCCTACTACCAATAATTTAAATGCCAACGTCAGACAGGTCACATACGTGCAGCAGCAATGCTGGCTGGCAGCATAGAAAAATAGATTTAAATGGTTAAAAGTTTAAACAATGAGTTGAATGCAACTGAAATGTTTGCTTCTGCGAAGCAGTAAGAAGTGGTGTGATAACTCTGGCCACCAGTAAAAGCTGAATACGGGTGTTGACTGAAGGATACAGCATGGAATCAGGCCCTTTGGCCCACTGAGTCCATGTTGACCATCTATCACCCGTTCACACTACTTCTATGTTATCCCACTCCCTACACACTAGGGGGAATTTACAGAGGACCAATTAACCAACAGACCAGCAGGGCCTTGTGCTGTGAAGGAAACCGGAGCAACCTCCATGCAGTCACGAGGAGAACGTGCAAACTCCACACAGGCAGCACCTGAGGTCAGGGTCGAACCTGGGTCTCTGGTGCTGTGAGGCAGCGGATCTACCAGCCGCACCAATGTTCCTGCATCGACAGATCAAAGCCTCTCCAGTGAGTAGTCTAGAATAATAGGATGGAACCCAGGTAACATCCCCCCTCCTGCTTGGAGTCTGGAACTTAATCCGGCCGCAATATGAATGGAAAATTGAATCCTTCAGCACATTTTCTTCATTCTACACCAGTTTATTTTACTTTATTGTGGAAACGTTATCAGTAACTGAATTTGCCTCAGTTATTAAGTAAAAGATGCTGCAACTTTACTTTTTACAGTTATCGGCAGAAGCGTTGAGGTGGCTGGATTAGGCCAACTTCATACTACAGTCAACAAAAACAATACTGTCAGTCTCTGAGAGCCCTTCATCTATAATAGTGTAAAACTGTGCGACAACCAAGAGTTGCCTGCCACAAGATGGAGAGAACAGGATGTTCGCGCATAATCAAATAGTTGTGTGAACAAATTGATTATTTACTCGCTTCACAAACCTGCCAATTTCCATATAACCAGAGATCCCTATTTAAACAGAATTTGGTCCAAGCAATAGCCCTTGTCCTACAATGGATACAAATTTATTCTCAATAACTACCATCACTGAAAAAAATTCAAAACACTTGTGAAAAAGAGATTGTCTGATCTTGCCTTTCATTTAGTAAACAAGTAAATTTATGGCTTGGTACCAAAGAGGTACTTGGGTGGATAGTATTAAACCAGCTAAATACTACAAGAAGGAATGTTTGGTTTAAAGTCTATAGCTCACAGCATTTACATGTCCTCTTTCTCTGCATATGTCAGTCGTTAAGTCTCCAGCTGTACTATAGGCTTGCAGTCTCCATTTACACCGTATCCCTTCATTGTCACACGGGCTGATGTCAAGAGCTGGGTGGCATCCAATCCACTTTGCCTCTGCTGTTCAACAAACAGAAACAAGTCTCGGCTTCCTTGTACCCCAGTGGCAGTGTTTTCCACATCATTGCTGTGATATTATTCACTCCTGGCAGTGCGCCCAGTTAGATACATTAAGGATCCTCCTCCATATCGTCCAGATTGGGTGCCATGATGAAGTGTTTGGGATACTGAAGGTTGTGTTCTTGGGAATATTTTTCCCAACGTGCATCGTCACTTTCATGTGTGATGTAACGCTCTCCTTTCCTGGTTTCAAACTCCCGCAGATCCAGCCACGTCTGATAATCCTGTGTAAACAGAGGCAGCGTTTAAATCACAAAACGGCATAAAGTTCAATGGTTTTGAAGGAGCTTTTATTGTCACATGTGCAAATGCAGTGAAATTATTTCCTTACATACAGTCCAGTACAGTATTCCCATACCCAAGCACATCCTCCATTAGGAAGTGTTCAGAAATAGTCTATTGAGCCCGCATGCAAGTTCTGAAGTAACTCAGCTTGTCAGGCAGCATCTCTGGAGAAATGGAATAGGTGACATTTTGGGTCGTGGCCCCTCTTATTTTTAGGAATATTTCAGGATGAACACAACTTAAATGCTCCAAAATAAAATGGTATACTTTGCAAACAACCATCTAGGTGAAGCAAAGATCATTGTAAAATACAGCAGGTGAACACGTTATTCGCTTTATTGAAACATTAATTTAATTTAGTTTAGTTTTGAGATACAGCATGGAAATAGGCCCTTCAGCCCACTGAGTCCACGTCGACCTTCGGTCACCCGTTCATATTAGTGCCATGTTATCCCACTTTCACATCCACTCCCTGCACACTGCAGAGGCAATTTTACAGATGCCAATTAACCTACAAAGCTACACGTCTTGGGATGTGGGAGGAAATTGGAGCACCAGAAGGAAACCAAGGCAACGTGCACCCAACTGGTCTCTGGCGCTGTGTACGTTTGCACCTGTAAAAATAGATGTTCTCACAGGATAATAATTTTTCAATTCTTGCTTTGTTATTTAAAAGGGTAATCAATCAGAAAGCAGACAGATGCAAAGTTCAAAAATCTGCAAGTCATATGAGTGCTCCACTTAACAAGAGTTATTGTGAACCATACAAACTTACCTGTAGCCAGGGGTGACTGAGTGACTTGTCCACACTGTAACGCTTTCTCATCTTTACTTGCAACAGGTTGTTAATTAGATCAATGGCTAGTAAAAGAGGCAAAAATTAGTGGTGTGTGATGGTAAGAACAACCAAGCAGTATATAAATATGACAGGACACTAGGTGCTGGAGTAACTCAGCAGGTCAGGCAGCATCTCTGGACAACATGGATAGATGAGGTTTTGGGTCAGGACCACCTTCGGGCTGATTGCACTTTCCATTTTTGGCATGAAATGGTTTTACGGAAAAAGCCGGGAGGGTAGAGTCAATTACTCAGGAGGAAGGAGGTGATCAGTCTTCATTACCTTAGAGGAGTTGGAGAAAGTAGAGAAGGTGAATAGTAGAGAAATGGAAACAGGCTAGAGGGCGTAGATTTAAGGTGAGAGGGGCAAAGTTTAAAGGAGATGTGCGGGACAAGGTTTCTTTTATACACAGGCTGGTGAGTGCCTGCAATGTGTTGCCAGCGGTGATGGTTGAGGCAGGTACAATGGTGGTGTTTAAGAGACTTTTGGATATGCAGGGCATGGAGTGATATGGATTATGTACAGGCAGATAAGATTGGTCTTGGTATAATGTTCGACACGGTCATTATGGGCTGAAGGGCCTGTTCTTGTGCTGTACTGTTCTATGTTCTATAACTTGAGGTGAAGTTGGGCAGCAAGGTTGCGAGCAGTCTGGTTCATCATTTGGTTCATACTAGGAATGGGAATTAAATCAGTGATAAGGAAATTAAGTTCGTAACAGCTGAAGACTATGGTCTTCCCAGAACATAGCTGGAGAAAACCCGAGGATTCTGGGTACATGCACGAGCTGCCAGAGGAGGTAGGTGAGGCAGGAACAATAATGATATTTAAAAGACATTTGGACGGGTACATGGATAGGAAAGGTTTGGAGGGATATGGGTAAAAGAACAGACAGGTGGGACTAGCGTAGATGGGGCATCTATTTCAGCATGGGAAAGTTGGGCCGACGGGCCCGTTTCCATACTGTATGACATCCAAGACCAGATCTCAGCCAAGCAACCCGATACAAAAATGGTCCACAGAGGTGATGGAGTGGTACATGGGTTTCATCAACATACATACGGTCTGTTTGGCTTCAACATGTGTAGGATAGAAAATTTAATTTATCCAGGGGCAAGAGGTATGCACGGTAATTACATAGAAAGGAACCGGGAATATATTAATATTGTCTTATCAAAATTTTAATCTTTAATTACAGCTTCTTTTAAAATCTGTATATACCATTAAGATTTTACAGTTTATTGCTTTAAAGTGGAACGGGCAAAGTTTAAAGGCGATGTGTGGGGCAAGTTTGTATTTACACAAGGTGGTGGGTGCTAGAACATAATGCCGGGGGTGGTGGCAGAGACAGTTTTGCTAGTGATGTGCTGGATGCATTGGCTGATGGCTAGAGGCCCTGCAGCAGCCCGGGGCTCGCCTGGATCCGGTGCCGCTCCAGAAGACTGAGCCTGTGGACCAGACTAAACTTTGAAAGTGGCGCCAAAACGTGGCTGCTCTTGCAGACGGTCTCAGTGGACTATTTCTATGCACTTATACTAATCGGGATAGTGCTTAGTTATGGCAGTACTTTGCTGAACTATAAGGAAAGAAATTAAGTGTGCGTGTCTGTACATGTGAAAGTAAAGGGCGCCGTTGTGGCACAGCTGTAGAGTTGCTGCCACAGCGCCAGAGAGCCGGGTTAAATCCTGACTACGGGTGCTTGTCTGTACGCAGTTTGTAACAACCAAATAGACTGCAGCGCCCACAGTGCCTGAAGGCTGTAAACTGTGAAAGGGCCCGTAACGTGGATGTTTAACACGTGAATTTAAAGTTGTAAAAGTCTAAGTATATGGTTGATATCTACCTTCGCTGGAGGTTTCTTTCCACGGATTTTGTGGGTACATGAATGCTGCATTTTGGATCTGGTCATTAATGTCTTCATCTTCATTGAATGGGAAAGTGCCACTGAGGCTGACGTAGATTATAACTCCCACCGACCACATATCAAGTGACCGGTTATATCCTTTGCTTCGGAGTACTTCTGGAGCCAGATAGGCCGGGGTTCCCACCACAGACCGTCTGAATGATTTCTCACCGATAATACGAGCAAAGCCAAAGTCGCAGAGCTTTACCTGGAAGGAGATGATCAGAAAGAAGCCAAACTTCAGCCTTTGTTCTAAGACAATTTTAACATATAATTTATCTAGAGGGTCACGTGAATGATCCCAGGGATGATCGGGTTAACGTATGAGGAGCGTTTGACGGCTCTGTGCCTGTACTCATTGAAATTTAGAAGGGGGGGGGTCGCATTGAAATCTACCGGATAATGAAAGGTTTAGATAGAGTAGACGTGGAAAGGATGTTTCCAATACTGGGAGAGTCCAGGACCAGAAGGCACAGCCTCAGAATAAAAGGACGTATAGTACCATCAAAATGGAGATGAAGAGGAATTTCTTTAGCCATAGGATCGGTGGAATTCATTGCCATTATGATAAAATGGATGCGTTGGCAATCTAGAACGTACCTGAGGAAAGGGATCGGCTGAAGCTAGTAGCACATTCTCAGGCTTCAGGTCACAGTGTACAATGTTCTTGAAGTGTAAGTGTCTCAAAGCCACCAGAATCTTCAAAAAGAAAGCGATAAATTTCAGTGAAAGTGATATATTAATATAGCTGTAATCTTCATGACATATTTCCATTCTACAATTTATGCAGAGTTCATTTTAGACACCATAACATTAAGATGAATGAGACTGCATATTGTTATACTGTGTTATTAAGTAGGAGCAAGCACAACTCTGGCTATAGTAAACTCGAGGAACTACAGATGGGCGGCACAGTGTCATAGCTGTAGAGTTACTGACTCACAGCGCCAGAGACCAGGTTCGATCCTGACATCGAGTGCTGTCTGTACGGAGTTTGTACGTTCTCCCTGTGACCGCGTGGATTTCTCCAGGTGCTCGGGTTTCCTCCCACACTCCAAAGATGTGCAGGTTTGTAGGCTAATTGGCTTCAGTAAAAAAAATTGTAAATTGTCTCTAGTGTGTAGGATAGTGTTAGTGTACGGGGTGATCGCTGGTTGGTGTAGACTCGGTGGGCTGTAGTGCCTGTTTCCTGCGCTGTGTCTCTAAAGACCAAAATAAAAGATGCCAGAATCTTGAGCAAAAAATAAATTAAAAAATGCTGGATTAACTCAGCGGGTCAGGCAGCATCTGTGGAGAACGTGGATAAGTGATGTTTTGGGTCAAGACCCTCCTTCAGACTGATTGTAATGGAGGGGAAAGAAAACTGGAAGAGAGGTGGGGGCGGAAAAAAGGGCAGGCAAGTGATAGGTGGATACAAATGAGGGGAGGGTTTAATTAGCAGTTTGGAGGGCAAAGAACAGAGATAAAAGAGACAAAACGGTGTGAGTTAGGACAGAAGCAGTGTGAATTGTGAAACCAGAGAAAATAATGTATATGAAAGGGGGTGGGAAGAAGGGAAAAGGGGGCAGGATAGTGGGAGAAATTGAAGCGCATTCAGGTGGGATACAGGGAAGGCAGGGAAGAGAAAAAAAGAGTAGGGAGGAAGGGGTGTGGTTGTTGTTTGTTGGTTAGTACCTACACTTGAAGAATTCAATGTTCATAAATTCTGGTCAACTATGTTGTGCGATACATAAACATTTACTTCCATAATTATTTTATCCTTGCATCAATGACAAATATCCAGCATTATATTTCCTTATGCACACATGGTATGCACACCTACAAGGAATTAAAAGTGTGAATTTGGACATCTGTGGACCTCAGTTTAGTTTCGAGATGCAACATGGAAACAACGCCGACCATCGATGACCCATTCTCACTAGTTCTATGTCATCTCACTTTCACATCCACTTCCCACACACTAGGGGCAATTTATGCCGGCCAATATAACCTACAAACCCACACGCCTTTGCCACGTGGGAGGAAATTGGAGCACCCGGAGGAAACCCACGCGGTCACAGGGAGAGGGTGCAAACTCCACATAGACAGCACCCGGGATCACGATCGAACCCAATTCTCCTGCGTTGTGAGGTAGCAGCTCCACCAGCTGTGCCATTGTGTTACCCTCTTGGTGAAAGGTCTGAACCTTCACACGAACAATTCAGATAACTGGCTCAGTGACAGAGAGTACATTTTGCAATTAAATACTCTGATCTTATAGCGGCGGCCCTCGGGTAGATGGACAATCTCTTGCCCAGAGTAGGTGAATTGAGGACCAGAGGACATACATTTAAGGTGAAGGGAATAAGAATCTGAGGGGTAACAAATGAGCACCAAGAAATGTACCACATTATCGGTACATAAACTCCATTTTCTCTCTTTGCTTCCTAAGATACACTTAAAATAATGGCAATCCATAACCCGCCAAGAGACTTGCACTGCGCATGCGCAGAAGGCTGCTGAGCAGTAGGTTGCAAAGGCAGAATTTCAGCTGCCTTCAGCCCCGCTTGAAATTGACGACGAAGCAGCACTGACGGCACGTGGGCTGCACAGACTTTTGCATGTTACAAGTGCTGCGGATGAAAGGCATGGAGAATTATGCCTACCCAAGAGATCAATCTCTTAGATAGGCATAATTCTCCCATGCCTTTAATATTTATATTTAGTAATTACTATTTTATAATTTTAGTCAGGGTAGGCAGTGCCTACCTTGCCTACCCTGATGGCAAGGTATGGACCAAACGCAGGCAGGTGGGACTACTGTAGCTGGGACATGTTGGCCAGTGTGGGTAAGTTGGGCCAAAGGGCCTGTTGCCACATTGTACAACTCTATAACACTATGACTGTGACTCTATGACTATGACTTTATAGACAATAGGTGCAGGAGTAGGCCATTCGGCCCTTCGAGCCAGCACCGCCATTCAATGTGATCATGGCTGATCATCCCCAATCAGTACTCCATTCCTGCCTTCTCCCCATATTCCCTGACTCCGCGATCTTTGAGAGCCCTATCTAGCTCTCTCTTGAAAGTATCCAGAGAACCGGCCTCCACCGCCCTCTGAGGCAGAGAATTCCACAGACTCACAACTCTCTGTGAGAAAAAGTGTTTTCACATCTATGTTCTAAATGGCTTACCCCTTATTCTTAAACTGTGGCCCCTGGTTCTGGACTCCCCAAACAATGGGAACATGTTTCCTGCCTCTAGCGTGTCCAAACCCTTAACAATCTTATATGTTTCCATAAAATCCCCTCTCATTCCTTCTAAACGCCAGAGTGTACAAGCCCAGCCGCTCCATTCTCTCAGCATATGACAGTCCCGCCATCCCGGGAATTAACCTTGGAAAGCTACGCTGCACTCCCTCAATAGCACGAATAGCAAGACTTTATGACTGTGACACTATGACTGTGATTCTGTGACTCTACGACTATGACTGTGACTATGACTCGATGACTGTGACTCTATGACTCTTGACCTCCTGCAGCAGTGCCACAAATGGTAATCTATCAGGGTTTTTCCACCAAAGCTAGAATCTCAAAATACTACAGGTACGGTGGATAATCAATCCATATCTGAAATATCTGACAGCAGATCATAAAAAACTATTAAAATTCTACTAAAGTCTGCTCTATTAACACATTATAGAGGTTGACAGGAGTAAAACATAGAACAGTACAGCACAGGAGTAGGCCCTTCGGCCCACAATGTCCGTGCTGAACATGATGCAAAGACCAACTCTTGTCTGCCTGCATATGATCCATACTCCTCCATTCACTGCGTATCCATGTGCCTATCCAAAACACTTAAACAACACTATCATATCTGCCTCCACCATTACCCAGAGGCTAATTAACCTACAAACCTCAATGTCTTTGGGAAGTGGGAGGAAACCGGAGCACCCGGAGAAAACACATGTGGTCAAGGGCAGAAATCACTTTTAAAACATGGGGGGGTACAATTGCCTTGCGGCCCGATGACAAGTGTGCATGACAACTACCAATTTTATCTCCTCCCATCAAAAGTTTATTTTTGTTAGTTTGTGAAAAGTTTACGTGTGTTCTTCTCTCTCTCGCTCTCTCTCTCACTCCTCCAAGGTTAGTTATTCTGTTTGCCTTTATTTGCTTCAGTTTTATTCAGTGTTATTTATCATGTTGTAGCTTTTAAAAGATTTAAGCGGGTATCGGTCCTTTCATTAAGGGTCCGGACCGTAAGCATGGGCTTCTTGGCGTGCAGGTACAGTCCCTCATTCACCCACGTTTATTAGTAATTTTTACCCATCATTTAGGGAAAATTATGGTTAAAAATAACTAAATAATGTGGGTGAATGAGCGGCTGTACCTGCACGCCAGGAAGCCCGTGCTCACAGTCCGGAGCCCTTAACGACCGTCCGAATGGTCCGATACCCGTTTAAATCCTACCCATCCACCAATACATCCAAAGTTCACAAAGGGTCTGAAGAAGGGTCGCGACCTGAAACTTCGCCTATTCCTTCTCGACATAGATGCTGCCTCACCCGCTGTGTTCCTCCAGCATTTTTTGTCTGCCTCCAAAGTTCAAATGGTTTTTATGCCCGCATCACATAGTTTTAAGACAGTCTCCCGTGAATTTTATTCAAAGGAACGCGTCAGTAATACTTGAAGGTCAAAACACAACTATATTTACTGAAGAATGCATATCGATGTATTGGTTGTTGACACATCGAAATAACAGTGTTAATATGCCAGTTAACACATTGTTTTTGTCTCAGAGGAATGAAGTGATAAACGACTCCAATCGTTCTGCAGCACTGCATGTGGTCACAGTGGAGAACGAGGAAAAATCCACACAGGCAGACAGCATCTGAGGTCAGGATCGAACCCTGGTGCCGGGAGACAGCAGCTCTACCATCAGGACAAAGAAGAGACTAGGCGGGGGAAGAAAATCAAATAAAAAAATTACCTGCGTGACTAAAAATTTGGTGACGCGTTCCGGCAAGCGGCTTTTCTCACTGGACAGAATCATCTCCAGCATGTCTCCGTGGAGTTTCTCCATCACAACAAAGACTCTTTCAGGAGTTTCAAACATGCATTCAAGGTTTACAATTCCCGGATGATGAAGGTTCTAAAAATGAAAAATTAATTAATTAATTTAATACTAATACAGGTCCACCACTGATTATCCGGCAACTGGTGGTCTGGCTCCTTTAGTCTGACAAAATTACAAAAGCACTTTTGAAATCATACCCTCGACCCCTGCCGATATCACCCCCCCTCGCCCAAAATGGGCGCCTAGGCCGGCTGAGGTGGCCAATCTCGACCTCACCAGGAACTCCGCGGCCGACCGGCAGGTTGAATTTTCCCCCTGCAGCCGGCCTTTTACTGCCAGTCAATCCGTTCCCATAGCCAACTTCCCCAGCAGACTTTGTGGGCCGGTATCTCGTTCCCCGAGGCTGTGATCTGTGTTGGTCCGGCAAAATGGATAATATGGAACCAAGGGTGCTGGAAAATTGGTGGTGGACCTGTACATGGAAATTCCAGATTTATCAGCCTCATATTTCTATGCATTGCCAACAACCATCAGGCTCATGAACACCACAGGGGAGAAGATGGAGTGGCCAGTCTCAATAGACAATAGACCATAGGTGCAGGAGTAGGCCATTTGGCCCCTCGAGCCAGCACCGCCATTCAATGTGATTATGGCTGATCATCCACAATCAATACCCCGTTCCTGCCTTCTCCCCATATCCCTTGGCTCCACTATCTTTAAGAGCACTGTCTAGCTCTCTCTTGAAAGCATCCAGAGAACCAGCCTCCACCGCCCTCTGAGGCAGACAATTCCACAGACTCGCAACTCTCCGTGTGAAAAAAAATGTCCTCATCTCCATTCTAAATGGCTCACCCCTTATTTTTAAACTGTGGAATCACCCTGGTCACTCGCTCTTCTCCCCTCTCCCCTCTCCCATCAGGCAAGAGGTACAGAAGTGTGAAAAAGCACACCTCCAGATTGAAGGACAGTTTCTTCCCAGCTGTCATCAGGCAACTGAACCATCCTCTCACCAACTAGAGAATGGTCCTGAGCTACTATCTACCTCACGGTACCTTTGAATTATAATCTGACTTTACTGGACTTTATCTTGCATTAAATGTTATTCCCTTTATCCTGTGTCTGTACACTGTCGACAGCTTGATTGTACTCATGTATAATCTTTTCGCTGACTGGATAACACACAGCAGAAAGCCTTTCACTGTACCTCAGTACACATGACAATAATAAACTAAACTACAAAAATACCAATTAAACTACGAACTATGAACTGTTCTGGTTGCACAAGACTTTTTTTGCACTAATATCAGGTTTAGATTTTTCTAAATTTATTGAAATGTTTTTAATAGTTTTAGTTTTTTTTGTTTTACAAATAGGGGCCTTTTGTTTTAGAAACAGGGCCTTTGGCCCACCGAGTTCATGCCGACCAACGATTACCCATACTCTAGTTCTAATCTACACACTAGAGGCCATTTAAACTAGAAGCCAATTAACCTGCAGATCTGCACGTCTTTGGAATGTGGGAGAAAACCAGAGCACACGGAGAAAACCAGCGGGGTCACAGGAAGACCGTACAAACTCCGCACAAATAGCACCCATAGTCAGGATCGAACCCAGCTCTCCGCCACTTCAAGGCAGCAACTCTGCCGCTGCGCCACTGCACTGCCCTCCCACTATCCTGTGCAATGCAGTGGGTCAGGCAGCACCTTTGAGGGATTGGACAGGCAATGTTTTGGATTGGGAGAGAGAGGTGAGAAGGGTGATGGTGGGGGAAGGGGGGATTAGTGGGGGGAAATGGGGGAGGGAAAGCAGGGACGGGATAGATGGAGAAATGGGTGCACACCACTGGGAAGGGATTTGTAACATAGAAAAGAGAGAAGGAATTGTCGTGTTACTTTGAATAGGAGCATTCAATGTTCATACCGTCGGGTTGTAAGCTTTCTAAATGGAACAAGTCAGGGAGTCTCCTTCAGCAGCTTGAGTCTATAACAAAGTAATACTCTGCCCTGCTATTCTCCTCTGCCCACCTCCTCCAGTGGGTGGTCACCACCAATGGGACACCTCAGCTGCGAGTCACCGCACTCAAGGAGGAGGGAAGTGGAGATAAAGTCTAATGCAGGCGTGGGCTGATGTAACAGAGCGGTAGTCTCGTAAAACATCCCACCACCATGCGATAGGTTGTGGGTTTGCAGCCAAGATCTCAGTGACTCAGGTGGTGTGATCTTTCAGTGGTCATGTTGATGATGTTGTTGTAGGAGGGGAAAGTTGGAGGGAAAGTGATGGAGCAGAATCTACCGTCATTGGAGCAATCAGCACCATTACAGCACCCATGTACAAGGTATTTGCTGCGTTAGAAATGACTGCATTGCTAACAACTAGACAAATATAATACAAGGATAATATGTAACATAACTCCTACATGAATCTCAAACTACACTTCATGTGTGGTCCACCTATTTACTTTAACTTGGCTCACTTGTAAAGATGTTATTTAGTCAGCGATGATCTTTAAAATTAGTATTGGTATTGATGGGTTGGTATTGAGTGTTTATTGTCAGTGTACTGAGGTATAGTGAAACAGTGAAAAGCTTTTGTTTGCATGTTATCCATTTAAATCAGGTATTATTTTTAGTTTTGGTTTTAGAGATACCACTGTGAACAAGCCCTTCGGCCCACTGAATCCATGCCGACCACAATCACTCTGGTACACTAGTCCTACCTTACACACTAGGGACAATTTGCAGAGGCCAATTAACCTACCAGCATGCCCTTCTTCGGAATGTGGGTGGAAACCAGAGCACCTGGAGAAAACCCATGCGGGCATAGGGAGAGCAAGCAAACACCATACAGACAGCACTCATAGTCAGGATCGAACCTGTGTCTTTTAGAGTCAGATATTTTAGAAGTGTGTCAGTCTATGTCATTAGGGAAACACAGGTCACTATGGTTACATAGGCAAGATGGTGGTTTATTATATGCACAAAAATGCTTCAATGACTAGTTTTGTTTTGATGGTGGTGTCTGAAAGATAATTGCTGGTCAAGCCAGTGAGACTGAACAATGGCCGAACAGGCACAACCTTTGTTGGTGTTACAGCCAAAAGATATCAGGCTTGATCTCACTTGACCTGGCCTGTGCCTCAACGTCACCTCGTGTGTTTCTTCCAAGCGGAGTGCTACACGAGTGATTTTGGCCAGAGAAGCGGGAACTGAAGGACTACCTTGATGGCCATCTGAATAGTCAAATGGTCTTTCCACTCTTTCTGAAGGTCTCTGATGATTAGTTTAGTTTAGTTTATTATTGATAAACTAAACTACCAAGATGGAGTGAAAAGCTTTTTAGTTGTGTGCTATTCAGTCAACGGAAAGACTGTACATTACTACAATCAAGCCGCTACAGATACATTTAGTGCAAGATAAAGTCCAGTAAAGTTCGATTAAAGATAGTCCGAAGGTCTCCAAAGGGGTAAATGGCAGGCCAGGACCGCTCTCTAGTTGGTGAAAGGATGGTTCTGTTGCCTGATAACAGCTGGGAAGAAACTGTCCCTGAATCTGGAGGGTTAAATTTTCATACCTGTACCTCTTGCTTGATGGGAGTGGGGAAAAGAGGGAATGACTTTGATTTTGCTGGTGGCCTTGCCGAGGCAACGTGAATTGTAGAGGAGTCAATGGAAGGGAGGTTGGTTTGCTGAGACATGATCAGGAGACATTTAGAAATACAATGTGAAAAGATTTAATTAATTTTAAAAAATCCCAAATGATCAAATTACTTAAATACATTATTGTGGGCTAACACAACTAATGTGGACGGATGATCGATGGATGAGTGGACTCGGTGGGCCGAAGGGCCTGTTTCCATGTTTTGTGAGAGGTTACCAACCTATGTTCAATGCTAAGCCATATTAAACCAGGTTTCAGCTTTTTATTTACCAATAAGAATAAGTGCTCGCAAATTCAAATCAATTGTAGAAACAAGAAACAGATACTAGTTTACACAAAAAGACACAAAGTGCTCAGCGGGGTAAGGCAGTATCTCTGGTGAACATAGACAGGTGACGTTTAAGGTGGAGACCCTTCTTCAGCAATCTGATGAAAGGTCCCGACCGGAAACGTCACCTATACATGTTACTTTGGAGATGCTGCCTGACCCGCTGAGTTATCCAGCATTTTTTTCATTTTAATTGGGTTTTTTTTCTAAGCAGTCCACAATTGATTAGGAGTACATCAATTTGGGCAGAAACTGGCAAATTATTAAACCATCCAGGCTAAGATAGTAATATACGTAATAGAGATCTATGAAAGCACTTATTTTACATGGCAAACACTTGGTGGGTATCGCTGGATTCATGTTGTGTGTTGTTAGAAGAGTTGCACGAACATTTGCCTTCCTTACCTGAAGGATAGCGACTTCATTACGAAGTTGGCTTTCTTGCTTTGTGGGGAACCTCATTTTATCAATCACTTTAATTGCCATATCCCTTCCAGTCTTCCTGTGCTTACCTGCAAATACAAAAGAAGATTTACAACGTATAATTCAGGGAATATTTATTGATAATCCCCATCGACCACATGTAATTAAATATCATGGCTGGGATCGACTTTCATACGGATACCTCCATCAGAAACGTCACCTATCCAGGTTTTCAGAGATGTTGCTTGACCCGCTGAGTTACTCCAGCACTTCGTGTCCTATTGGTTTTAGGATTCCTGGTTCTCCGTACAAGCAGAGTCAAGACTGAGGAACTCTCTACTTGGAGAAAACCACCCCAGCAAAGTCAAAAATCCAGTTTCACAGCCAATCTAGAGATTTGCCTATATTCCTAGAAATAATTTTAGACTGCCATCCAAGTTCTAAGAATTATATTCATAATAGTGAGGGCACCTTGTACAGCATCGACAATTTGGGCCGAAAGGCCTATTTCCATGCTCTATATTGATAAATCACAATCATTGCTCATGAATAAATTCAATAGAAACTATTTTAAATATTTCAGAGGAACCATTTAATGTGTCTCAAAAATTCTGGGATAGGTGTTACAATTCTGATTATGTGCTGGTCGTATTATTTCAAACTAAATACTCAGGGTGGCACAGTGGTAGAACTATAGAAAATAGGTGCAGCAGGAGGCCATTTGGTCCTTCGAGCCTGCACCACCATTTATTGTGATCGTGGCTGATCATCCGCAATCAGTAACCCGTGCCTGCCTTCTCCCTATATCCCTTGATTCCGCTAGTCCCTAGAGCTCTATCGAACACTCTTAAATTCATCCAGTGAATTGGCCTCTACTGCCTTCTGTGTTCACACAATTTGTGAAATTCCACAAATTCACAACTCTCTGGGTTGCTATCTAACAGCGCAGGAGACCTGGGTTTGATCCTGACAACAATTGTCTATACAGAGATATGCTGTCTTTATGGAGTTTGCACGTTCTCCCTGTGATCTCGTGAGTTTCCTCCGGGTGCTCTGGTTTCCTCCCACATCCCAAAGACGCACAGGTTTTTAGGTTAATTAGCCTATGTAAACTGTCCCTGGTGTATGGGGTAATCGTTAGTCGCTACAGACTCAGTGGGCCGAAGGGCCTGTTTCCACGCTGTATCTCCAAACTAAAAACAAAACTAAAATCTGAACTTTTAATATAGGCTGCTTGGAAGGAAGATTAAACGATCGACTTAGTTGATGACATGGCATTTATCCAAATGTCACTTCTACCTTCTGTACATTGAATAAACAAAATGAACAGACAAATCCTTCACTAAATGTAACTATTCTGTGGCGGCATTTCTTACGTGTTTAGCTATGATCAGCTCACTCTCATCTGGACTTTCTGTTCCTCTGATTAAGTTCACTGTCCATTCTCTCTGAAAGTTAATTAGCAACAAAAATCACAGCCTCTGGAGAAGTTCTTAACAGTCGATCTGGAGCTATTAAATGCCATGCTATTAAAACCCATCAAAGTTAAGTTGGCCTTTCATATCTCATAATCATAGTCACCCAGCATGGAAACACGACCTTCAACCCAACTCATCCATGCCGACCAAGCTGCCCTATCTACGCTAATCCTATTTGCCCGCGTTTGGCCCCTATCCCTCTAAACCTTTCCAATTCATGCCTTTTAAGTTTATTATAGTATCTGCTTCAACTATCTCTTCCGACAGCTCGTTCTATATATCCACCACCCTCCGAGTGAAAAAGTTGCCCCTCAGATTCGGATTAAATCCCGTCCCTCTCACCTTGAACATATGTCCTCTTGTTTTTGCTTACTCTATCCTGCGGAAAAGAGCATTCACCCTATCTATTCCCTTCATGATTTTATTCAACTGTATGGGATCACCCATCAGCCTCTTGCACTCCAAGGAATAAAGTCCTAGCCTACCCTTCAGGCCCTCAAGTCCTGGCGGCATAATTGTAAATGTTCCCTGCACTCTTTCCAACTTACTAACATCCTTCCTATAGCAGAGTGACCAAAACTGAACACAGTATACTCTAAGTGTGGCCTCACCGACATCTTGTACAAATTCTGTTCTCTTCAGATGCAGTCAACTTGTTCAATTCCGATGAGCCGCATATAATGAACTTTCAGTAAAGAGACAAATATATATGACTTTCTGTTTTGTTGATAAATGCTCAAACAGGGAAATAGCAACTGGAAGTTCTGAGGATTTAAAGTTTTGCTTAAAGCTATGCTTCTATAGTTATGTTCATTGGGTACGGAGGTATATTAAATTACTGTAGCTGGGGTGGTTCCGAGTAAAAACACTGCTTGGAAAATGACCGCAATATATCACTGTAGCACAATGTGCAGCTGGTAGAGCTGCTACCTAACAGTGCCAGAGAATTTGGGTTCCATCCTGTTCTTGAGCGCTGACTGTGTGGAGTTTGCATGTTCTCCCTGTGACAGAGTGGATTTCCTCCGGTTTCCTCTCACATCCCAAAGTCGTGCTCGTTTGCAGGTCAATTGTTCTGTCAATTGTTCTGAGAAGGTGGGATAACATAGAACGAGTGTGAACGGGCGATCGACGGTTGGCATGAACTTGGAACACAGACGGGACTTTTTACATGCCTCATCTTTAACCATAAACAGTATTGACTTACCTCCGTAAACTATTCCAAACTGTCCTGAACCCAGAACCTCGTCAGCAAAGATTTGGTACACTGAACTGATGTCCTGCAATAAAAAATTGGACAAGGTTAATGACAGATGTAGTGTAGATCGCCTGTTTGTTCTGTGCTGTGCCCTTAACCACATGTGCTTGTTAACGTGCAAATTATGGGCTTCTGCTGGCAATGTGATGGGCAGTAATGCTCAGACTAAACATTAAGGGTGGCACGGTGGCAAAGTGGTAGATTTGCTGTCTTACTGCGCCAGAGGCCCAGAGATCCTGAAATCCCATTAGAAAGGAGATGTGGAGGAACTCTGCTCCTATCACTTATAAAGTTCTTTAGTCAGAGGGTGGTGAATCTGTGGAATTCATTGCCACAGATTGCTGTGGAGGCCAAGTCAATGGATATGGATGATTAGTCAGGGTGTCAGGGGTTATGGGGAGAAGGCTGGAGAATGGGGTTGAGCGGGAAAGATAGATCAGCCATGATTGAATGGCAGAGTAGACTTGATCGGCAGAATGGCCCAATTCTGCTCCTAAAACTTAAGAGCCTATGAAGTCTAAAAGTCTAAAGTTTCATTTATTATAAATTACTGGCGCACTCAAGGAAGAATAAAGGTCAACTTACCACATTCTCCTGGACTTGACAGTTAGATACAGAGATGCTGAGAGACAGGTCGTCTGTGGAATGAATGAAAAGGAGGGACATAATTAATGGAGTGTTGGAATTGAGGTTATAATTCAACAGCAGAAATATCATCTGTATTATTCAAAATACTTTTCGATGCACACACATTTGGCCACCGATCACAATTGGTTATGCTGTTTTTAAAAATATATTTCACACAGCCTCCTCCCACCCAACAATCTAACTCCATCAGCGAGTTTGACTCCTTTTGATCGCATTAATCTAACTTCCTCTGAAATGTACCAACGGGCTTTCTGAATAATTCAGCTTGAAATTAAAAACTTTTGACGTTTGAGATCTAAGGGGAAGTGCTGTTACTTCTCGCAGATTTGGTACTATATCAGCATTTAAAAGACATTTGGACAGGTGCCTGGATATGAAAGGTTAAGAGGGATTTGGGCCAAATAGTGCAAATGGGACAACTTGTTCGGCATGGACGGGTTGGGCCGAAGGGTATGTTTCTGTGCCGTGTGACTACATGATTGTTTGACTATCAGGCAGCTTCAGTTGAATGAGAAATAGTTAACGGCGGCACAGTTGCGAAGCTGGTAGAGTTGCTGCCTCACAGCGTCAGAGACCCGGATTCGATCCTGACCTCGGGTGCTGTCTGTGTGGAATTTGCACGTTCTCCCTGTGACTGCCTGGGTATCATCCAGATGCTCCAGTTTCCTCCCACATCCCGAAGACGAGCGGCTTTGTGGGTCATTTGTCTTCTCTAGAATGCCTCCCTTCAGTGTAAAGAAGTGGATGTGAATGTGATAGCATAACTAGTGTGAATGGATGAACGGCGGTCAGCGTGGACCTGGTGCGCCAAAGTGCCTGTTTCCATGCTGTATCTCGAAAGCAAAAGTAAGACTCTAAAACAAAAGAATTAATTTTTTACATCCAGACCCTTGGTTCTGCCAAAAACGCCAAAACCTGAAATATTTAACTCTCCACCCTTTTTCTAGATGTGCTGAGTGTTTCCAGTTTTATTAACAATTGAGTATTTCCTGGTTGCCATTGAAACAATGATTTCAAAATTACAACTTGTTATTTGCCTAAAAATGGAACCTATAATTTTACTCCTGGCAAATGAATTATTTTTTCCCCCCAGTCAAATTACTCCTTGGGAGATGATAGGTGATATCTCCTCATGTTTCTGTCATTAGAAAGTGGTATCCAATATACTAACATATTTACAAAGCATCTTTAATGTAGTGAAACATCCAAGCCTTTCAGAATGCAGATGACTTTAAGCTTGCAACCCGGAACCATTCTTTCATTGTTGTGGGGTGAGAATCCCGGAAGGCACAGGGCATGCTTGGAGCGCCATCACCACGATGATGGCAATGATTCAAGGTAGAGTCTTATAGTCCCGTTCACAAGGTCAGCGAGAGAGACGGGAAACAAAACCTGTCCTCACCCCAAAACGATAAAGGACAAATCAGCAAAGCTGGAGAGGAAGGAGATCAGCTTGGAGATGCAAATTAATATAAAAGAGTGAAATTAGTTCCTAAAATGTGTGGGCAAGAGGAAAAAGGGACATTTTCAGAGATTGGCAGATTCTTAATTAGTGTCAGGGGTTACTGGAAGAAGACAGGAGAATGGGGTTGAGAGAGAAAGATAGATCAGCCATGTTAGAATGCCAGAGTAGACTTAATGGGCAGAATGGCCTAATTCTGCTCCTCTAACTTATGAAAGGGTGCTGTTGAGCCACAATCAATGAGTGGGATAACATGTCTGTGCTGAACATGTAACCAAGACCAAATCTTATCTGTTTGCACATAATCCATATTTGATTTTTTCCCATATTGGGAAATAGGTTCTGACTGTCTGAGAGAAGATGCTGGGGAACAACAAATTTTAAGGGATAACCGATTAATCAGCAAAAGTAGGGAGAGGTTTGTTTACTGCCCTTAGACCAGGACTACAAGGATTTGGAAGGGTCCAAGATGGCTGGGGAAGTCAGATTCAAATAGTGAAATAAATGGCTGATATCTGTAATAGTCAACAAGGAAAGCTAGTCTATAAAAACATATCTGGTTCACTACCATCCTTCAGGGAACGTAGCCTATTATTACCCACAAGGTTATAACATAAATTCTAGAAGCAGAATAAAGCCATTCAGCCCATCAAGCCTACTCCACCATTCAATCATCTACCCTTCCCTCTCAACACCATTCTCCTGCCTTCACCCCATAGCCCGACACTCTTACTATCCAGAACCCGTCAATTTCCACCTTAAAAATATCCATTGATGACATCCACAGCTGTCTGTGGGAATGAATTCCACAGGTTCACCCACTCTCAGACTAAAGAAATTCCTTCTCATCTGTGTTCTAAAGGTACATCCTTTTATTCTGAGGCTATGGCCTCTAGTCCTAGACTCTCCTACTAGTGGAAACATCCTCTCCACATTCTCTCTCTCAGCTCTCTCTCCAGGACTTTCACTATTCGGTAAGTTTCAATAAAGTTCCCCCTCACCCTTCTAAACTCCAACGAATACAGGCCCAGTGCCATCAAAGGTTCATCATATATTAACCTTATCATTCCTGAAATCATTCTTGTAATCCTCCTCTGGACCCTCTCCAATGCCAACACATCCTTCCTCAGATACGTGGCCCTAAACTGCACACAATATTCCAAATATGGTCTGAGCACTGCTTTATAAAGCCTCACCATTACATCCCTGTTTCTGCATTGTAGCCTTCTGGAAATAAATGTTAGCTTTGCATTTGCCTTCCTTACTACAGATTGAACTTCCAAATTAACTTTTTGAGAATCCTGCACCAGCGCTCCCAAGTCCCTTTGCACCTCGGATTTCAGAAATCTATCCCGATTTAGAAAATAGTCTACGCCTTTATTCCTACTACCAAAATGCATGACTCCACACTTTGCTACGCTGTATTTCATCTGCGTATTTATATAACAAGTCCACAAGTCCCTATTCTCTCCTCTCCCATCAGGCTTAAGGTATAGAAGTGTGAAAATGCACACCTTCAGATTCAGGGACAGTCTCTTCCCAGCAGTTATCATACTATTGAACCATCCTATCAGCAACTAGAGAACAGTCCTGAGCTACTATCTACCTCATTGGAGACCCTCGGACTATCTATGATCGGGCTTTACTGGACTTTACCTCGCACTAAATGTGATTCACGTTATTCCCTTTATCGTAAATCTATACACTGTGGATGGCTCGATTGTAATCATGAATTGTCTTCCTGCTGACTGGCTAAACTAAACTCAACTCAAACTCAATTCAACTTAACAAAGCAGCATCATATGTAGACAGAGTGTCAATGAAGGCATTCATAGGTCGGGGCATTGAGTACTAGAGTCAGGAAGTTATAATGTGGCTTTATAGGACTTTATTTAGGCCATATTA
Source organism: Raja brachyura (assembly GCA_963514005.1). Next base: position 63,336,567 of record OY740788.1, on the reverse strand, counting down.
GCCTGCAGTTTTGGTTGCCCCATTACAGGAAGGATGTGGAGGTGGAGGTGGGGGGGGGGGGTATTTACCATAATTATGCCTGGATTAGGTGGTATTGACTTCAGGGAGAGTTTGGACAAACTTGGATTGTTTTCTCTGGAGTGCTGGATGTTGAGGGGAGAGCTGATAGAAGTATATAAAAAAATGAGAGGCATAGATAGGGTAGTCAGAACCTTTTTTTCCCAGAATATAAATATTGAATACTAGAGGGCATGTATGTGTTTGACTGTTAGACAATCAATGATAGTTTTGCCTATAATTTTGGAAAAGAATTCAGTGCATGCATATGAGAGGACAAAAATCAAGAAGGTACAGCAACATTACAGATAGGCTTAAAAGCAGAGGAGAATTTAGAAGCCAACACATCTGGTTAGAATAAGTACGTTTGGCCTCGGTAAGCTCCATTCAGCATAGATTGGCTAGTGTGGTTTAGTTGCATCGAAAGCAATGTTCAAACCTGTTAGAAATTGAAGCAAAGTTCCCATTTACAAATGATTAGAGAGGTTAGCAAAAATTACAAGATGATAAACTTCAAGACTCTGGGATGAAAAAGGAGTTTTGCGCATTGATCCACAGACAAGCAGAATGGAAGCATTTATCGAAGTACAAAATGGAGTTCAAGCAAGTAAATTATTTAGCTCTACAAGGAACTGCACGCGCTGGTTTACATAAAGAAACACAAAGTGCTGGAGTAATTCAGCAGGTCAGGCAGCATCTTTGGAGGACGTGGATAGGTGAAGAAGAGTCCCGACTCAAAACATCACCTATCCACCTATCCAGATGCTGCCTGAGTTGCTGTGTTACTCCAGTACTTGGTGTCTTTAAAAAAATATTTTGCTTGTTAGCTGTTCAGGATGGTAAAGATTCTGCAAATACCAAATGGTTGTTAATAAGGCAGTCATTTTTGTGACTGAAGATAGTAATGGATGGAGGAATGGCAGGTACATTCAATTATATCCCTGATTTATCACATAATCTCTGCGAATGGCAGAACAGACCAGAGACACAAGGAAATGCAGATGCTGGAATCTAGCACAAAACACAAAGTGCTGGAGTAACTCAGCAAATCAGGCAGCATCTGTGGAAGGAATGGACAGGCAAAGTTTCAGGTTGTGACCCACCTTCAGACTGATTGTGGGTGTGGGAGAGAATGGTGGAAAAGAGAGGTGGGGGCACTATGAAGTTGACAAGTGATAGGTGGATACAGGTGATGCACCCGGAGAACAAGGCTGATGAGGTCAGCAAGTATTAATCGAGGGAGATGAAATTGAACAAAATGGGTCACTCGGACATTCAACTGTAATAACAAGAAAATGCAGATGCTGGTTTATACCAGAACCCCAAAATGCTGAACTAACTCAGTGGGTCAGACAGCATCTCTGGAAAACATGGATAGGTGATATTTCAGGTTGGAACTGTGGAAGGTAACCGACCTGAAATGTCACCTATCCATTTTCTCCAGAGATGCTGCCTGACCTACTCCAGCATTTTGTGTCTTTTACTCATACATTCAACATCATTTCCCCAATTGGGGCTCTCTTCAAAGTGTACCATCTTTCTGATTCAAATCACATATATACAAAAAGGAAAACCAAAGCCTTAATGATCCATATGGGGGATGACTTTGAGTCATACAGTGTTCCACAAAAAATCTGGTGGAGGCCAATTCTCTGGATACTTTCAAGTGAGAGTTAGATAGAGCTCTTAAAGATAGTGGAGTCAAGGGATATGGGGAGAAGGCAGGAACGGGGTACTGATTGTGGATGATCAGCCATGATCACAGTGAATGGCGGTGCTGGCTCGAAGGGCTGAATGGCCTACTCCTGCACCTGTTGTCTAGTGAAACAAGCCCTTCGGCCCAACTTGCACATGCCGACCAACATGTCCCATCTACACTAAGCCCACCTGCCTGTGTTTGGCCCATATTCCTCTAAATCTATCGTATCCATATTAATGACTGAAAAATCACTCTTTATTCTTATGGGCCTGTCCCACTTACGCGACTTTTTCGGCGACTGCTGGCACCCATCATAGGTCATTGCAGGTCGGCCAAAATTTTCAACATGTCGAAAATTCAGCAGCGACCAGAAAGACACTACGACTCTTTGGGTGACTGAGGAGACTACTCACGACCATACAGGCGACACCCTGGCGACATGTTGCGTGGTGAAGCCTGTATGGTCATGAGTAGTCGCCCAAAGAGTCGTACCTTGTTTTGGTCTCCGCTGGACTTTCAACATGTTGAACATTTTCGGTGACCTGTAACGACCTATGACGGGTGCCGGCAGTGGCCGAAAAAGTCGCGTAAGTGGGTCAGACCCATTAGGGAAATGTAAATATAATGACAGGAGTAGCGGCTCTGACCTATCCTACCTATTCAATTAATTTAGCTGACATAACTCAATCTGTCCTTTCTGTCCCATACTCATCACGATATTCCGTTAATGGAAGTCACTATAATTTAAAATTAACAACTAACCTTCCACCAATTGGCACTTGTAGAATTTCTATCTCCTTCTAAATTTAAACACTCAAATATTTTTGTTCCCATTTCGATTTAAAAATCTCACATTTTTCCAAGAAATTTGAACCAAATTCATTCTAAAAATTTAAACTGTGGGACATGAAGGGATCACCACCTCCATCTTTCCTTCAAGCATCAAAGACCATTGGTAGGTTATAGGCAGCCATAAAAGTTCTTCCACAAAAATTCCGGTTCTCTCTAATTAACAACATTCCACATATTCCGCCTTGTAATAGATTCAGGCAAATTCCCTGCCACTGACATTAAACACTTTGGCTTGTAATTACTTGGTTTGCCCCTTTACTTTAACTTTGTGAGCATCTAGATTAGCAAGAGTGCTGCACCCGTCATTAACTTGCTCTGGGGTGAGACAATATTCACATTGCTCGGCTCCACTGCACTATGCAAATACAGGTCACATTTGTTTATTGTTGCTTCCTTCCTCTAGATGGTTCTTTCTGTGGCTTTTGACAGAGCTCTGGAAAAAAAAATATTGAATGTTCATTTTCTGAGGTGGAGGAAGTGGTGCGTGTGGACACGCACAAAGAAAAGAAAATAATAAAAGTTGGAGGCAGCAGAAGATGGAAGAGTGAAAAACAATTTCTAAAAAAAAAACATGAAGTGGCAACAGTGAGCATAGCTCCATTCATTCATAGAACATCAAATAGTTTAGCACAAGCACAGGCCAACAATGTCTGACAAACATGATGCCAAGACCAACTCATCTGCCTGCACATGGTCCATATCCGTACATATCCATGTGCCTATCTAAAAACCTCTTAAATGTCACTATTGTATCTGCCCCTACCACCACACCTGGCAGTGTACTCCAAGCATTCACCAGCCCCACTGTGTAAAAAACTTGGCCCCCACATCTCCTTTAAACTTTGCCCCTCTCACCATAAAGCTATGTCCTCTAGTCCTTGACTTTTCCACCCTGGGATGAAGATTCTGACTGTCTACACTATAATTTTATATACTTCTACCAGGTCTCCCAGCTCACCGCAACCTTCGGCGACTGATAGAAAACAATCCAAGTCTGTCCAACCTCTTCATGTAGCTCATTCCCTCTATTCCATGCATCATTCTAGTAAACTTCCTCTGCATCCTTTCGAAAGCCTCCACATCCTTCCTGTAATGGGGTAACCAGAACTGCGTGCAACACTCAAATGCGGCCAAACCCAAGTCCTATAAAGCTGCATCATGACGTCCTGACTCTTATGCTCATCGCCCCGATATATGATCGCAAGCATACTGTGAATTGAATGGCCTCTGGATGAGTTTTGCTTCATTCTCAAGATTCTTGCCTGTCGGACATGACTTTCATCAGATTCAGTTCAACCTAGGGCAGCAAGGTAGCAGGTGCTACATAGCAAGATCAACCACGTCGCTATTTGGAAAGCCAGGAATTCGCTGGCATAGTTTGCATTAGGCCGTAGAGCCGATATCAGAGGCAGCAGAGCGTGGATTTGGTAGAGAAGAAATAGTGTCAGTTGGGGGCAGAACGGAAAACGTATGACATGCAGTATGTGTGTTTCTCGGCAATTGTAGCCTGTGCAAGTGTACCCCGGTCTTATGCAAGGGCGATATTTGTGATGTTACAAGCTTAATGATGGGCTAGGATTAGTGGAAGATAGAATGCAGGTGTTTAGCATTTGTTAGAGTGAGCTAATTGGCTGCAGCTTCCGTTATTTAGTAGATACTGGTAGCATAGGTGGTGAGAGCAGGTATTGTGGGGTTTTTTTTCTGGGATATCAGAACCAACCGTTGAGCCTGCCAGAGGTGGCGTGGGCCTAACTGAATGAAACACCAATGAAGGGAGGTGCCCACTTGATAACCCCAATGATATACTTGCATCTACAGAATTCATTTTTTTAAAGAGCTAATTAATATGTAGGTAGCTGTTTTTTTGCATATGGAGTGATTTATTGTAAGTTGGTATATTTAGTTAGATAGTTAGATAAGGTAGACTAGGCTTTGGGCTTGGTTTTCTTAGTTGAGCGCTTATACTAGAGTTATAGAATAAGAATAAGTTTATTGGCCAAGTATGTACATATACAAGGAATTTGCCTTGGTGCTCCACTCGCAAGTAACAACACGACATACAGTATCAATTAAGAATGACACATAAAACATTAAACATTAATAATAAAACATTATCAATTAAACATGTGAATGAAATAAAATACCAGAGCAAAAGGAGGCTACAGACTTTTGGTTATTGAGTAGAGCTACTACTCGTGGAAAAAAGCCGTTTTTATGTCTGGCTGTGGCGGCTTTGACAGTCCAGAGTCACCTTCCAGAGGGAAGTGATTCAAAGTGTTTGTGGCCAGGGTGAGAGGGGTTGGAGATGATCTTACCCGCTCGCTTCCTGGCCCTTGCAGTGTACAGTTCGTCAATGGGGGGGGATGGTTGCAGCCAACAACCTTCTCAGCTGATCGGACGATTCGCTGCAGCCTCCGGATGTCATGCTTGGTGGCTGAGCCAAACCAGACCATGATGGAGGTGAGGACAGACTCTACAATGGCCGTATAGAATTGGACCATCATTGCCCATGGCAGATTGTGTTTCCTCAGCTGCCACAGGAAGTACATCTTCTGTTGTGCCTTTTTGACTGTGGAGTCGATGGTGCCCCCCCATTTCAGGTCCTTGGAGATGATGGTTCCAAGGAACTTAAATGACTCCACAGATGTGACTGTGGTTTTGTTGATGGTGAGTGGGGTGAGGGGAGGGGGAGCTCTCCTAAAGTCCACTATCAATTCCACTGTCTTAAGAGCATTGAGCTCTGTTGCGATGGAACCAGGACGCCAGCTGTGTCACTTCCTGTCTGTAGGCAGATTCCTCCCCATCCTGGATCAGTTCAATCAGGGTTGTATCGTCCGCAAACTTGAGAAACTTGACAGAGGGGCCTGTGGAGATGCAGTCATTGGTGTAGTGAGAGTAAAGGAGAGGGGAGAGTACACCGCCTTGCGGTGCTCCTATGCTGAGGATCTGTGGGTCCGAGATGTGCTTTCCCAACCACACATGCTGCTTCCTGTCTGTCAGGAGGTTGGTGATCTACTGACAGAGGGGTTCAAGGCACAGTCAAGTTGGAAAGTTTGGAGTGTAGTAACTCTGGCACAATGATGTTGAATGCAGAGCTAAAATTAACAAACAAAATCCTTGCATGGGTCCCCTGGTGGTCTAGGTGCTGGAGGATGAAGTGCAGGCCCACTCATACACAGCCCACTGACAGCCTCTGGTGCAGGAAATCTCACATCACAATCTCACATCGCAGAAGGTGATCACTTCACTGACTCTGGGGAGCAAATAGCTAGTCCCCTCCATTGCTCTCTCTTCTGCAGTCCTTGCAACACTTTTGTTTGCTCCTGCTTTCACCTGCCTTTCAAGCAGAGCATTCCACATCAAAAGAACTAATGTGTAAATAAATACCAAGCATCTGACTCAATTAAAACAAAAATGTTGTCATCTCCCAGATTTTTGCCTTCCAGAATGTTCACTGCTTAACCTGTTCTCTCTTTGATGCCACCCTAACTGGGTTCCATCTGCATTCACTGCATGATAGTCTGCAGCTTCCCTGCCAACCTAGTTAAGAACATAAATTACTTAAAATAAGGTCAACTTGTTTATCTTTTCTGCCAGAGGATGTAGTCCAGGCAGATACTATGACAATATTTAAAATACATTTGGACAGGTACATGGATAGGAAAGATGTAGAGGGCAGGTGCAGGCAGTTGAGACTTCAATGGGGCATCTTGGTCAAGTTGGGCCGAAGGGCCTGTTTCCGTGCTGAATGGCTGTATGACTATTTTCATTTGAAAAATGATAATTTACATTGTCTGGGGAGAAACACATAGGCAACTATTTGTTCCCTGTTTCAAGAGTTAAGACAGATACATTTTGTCATGGAGTTGCAGAATCATACAGCACGGAAACAGGCACGTCAGCCCAACTCGCCCATGCCGATCAAGACACCTTATCGAAGCTAGTCGCATTTACCTGCGTTACCTGCATATCTCTTTTAGGCTTTCCCATCCTTGTACCTGTCAATTGTATTTTAAATGCTGTATTCTGCTTCTGAAATTCTGCTGCTGAAAAACATAGCCAACCATCCATCACCCGTTCTCAGTAGTTCTATGTTATCCCACTTGCTCCTCCATTCCCTACACACGAGGGTACAATTGATAGAGGACAATTAACCTACAAAGCTGCACCTTTTGGGGGATGCGGGAAGAAACAGGACTTGGAAAAAACCCACATGGACACAGGAAGAATGTGCAAACTCCACACAGGCAGCACCCGAGGTCAGGATCGAATCCGGTCTCAAGTTGTTATGAGGCGGCAGCTCTATCAGCTCAATGCACTCAAAAAGATCTCCTTTAAAATACCTTTACCATTGCCTAAAGAAGGGTCACGACCCAAACTGTCACCTTTCCATGTTCTCCAGGGATGCTGCCTGACTTACTGAGTTGTTCCTGCATTGTGTCTTTTTTTGTGAACCAGCATCTGCAGTTCCTTGTTTCTGCATACCATTGTTCCGCACCCTGACAGGGATTGTGGGAAGATATGGGAGCTAAGTAAATTCAGAAAAAGGTTGGAACACTTAGCAACTTGGACATCATCTGTGGTGAGAGAAAGATATCAGTTCAATAACCTTTCCTCAGAACTAATGAATAAGGACCTAGTTCTGAAACAGCATTCTCTCTACAAGTGTTGTCTGAACTCAAGAGAATTTCCTTCAGCTTTTTTTATTTCACTCTGCATTTAACTACTTACATAGTATACAATGATTGCTACATTGGATTTGTTGACATAGGCCTGTCTTTTACTCCACTTTAAATTTAAACCAAGTAAGTTAGCAGTGAAATATAACTGCATGACCATTATCTGCGGACTTTGGAAATTGTGGAACAAAATTGTAATAAATGGCAGACATATAGAGGAAGGTTTAAATAATAGTAAAGGTGCAATGATTTGGTTTTCATTCAAAATGCCAAAATTTAAAGCAGGAGATCATTGATATTCTGATTAAATGCAGCACATCTTGCTCCTCACAAGTTGAGTCCAAAATCTCAGCACAATCTTGGTCTTTGAAGATTAATTCTGAGGATGCGTTTTGTAAGCTTGTAGTTTGCCTCAGGATCTTCTGCTTGGTGTAAGGGCTGGTGGAAAATAGCTTCCTAAAGGGCCTGTCACACTAGCGCGCGATTAGACGCGACAAGCGCGACCTACCGTGGTCGCTTTAGTCGTCCGGCCTCGCGTGACCCTGTCCCACTGCGATCGCCGGAGTCTCGTGGAGTTCCGCGGACTCGTGTGGAGCTGGTGTCGACATCGCGCGTAGTGTCCAAAAACCGACACTGCTTAAAAATTACGCGCGGCAAAATCCTGTCGCGCGGAACGTGATGACGTTTTGACGTTGTGCGTCTTCAGCGTGGCGTTGCGTGATGACGTCACTGCCCGACGTCGTGCAACGCGCATGCTCATGCGCATCGTCACGTGATGAAAAATAACGTCCTTCCTTCGGACGTCGCGCGTGTAATCGCGCGCTAGTGTGACAGGCCCTTCACTCGCACCGGGATCGCCTGACCCCCACGCGACCCCCGCGTCCGAATTTGTCGCGCTTATCGCGTCTAATCGCGCGCTAGTGTGACAGGCCCTTTACTCACTTAGAATATAGAACGGTACAGCACAGGAACAGGCCCTTCGACCCACAATGTCCATGCTGAACATGATGCCAAGATAAACTCATGTCCCTGGTCAGCATGTGATTCATATCCCTCCATTCCCTGTGTATCTACATGCTGATCCAAAAGCTTCTTAAAACCCACTATATCTGCTTCCACTACCAACCCCGGCAGCGCATTCCAGGCACTCACCACTCTCTGGATAAGAGAAACCTGCCCAGCACACCTCCTTTAATGTTTTTCCTTCTTGATTTAAAGTTATGCCCAGTAGTCTTTGACATTTTCATCCTGAGACAAAGGTTCTGACTGTCTACCCTATCTATGCCTCACATAATTTTATATACTACTATCAGGTCTCCCCTCAGCCTCGACGTTCCAGAGAAAACAATCCAAGTTTGTTCATCCTCTCCTTCTAGCTAATACCCTCCAATTCACTCTTGAGGAACTCATGTGGGGACATAATGGACATGAGAATTGTTAGCAATTACGGGGAGCAAGGACATTACTGCCGCCGGTTACAGACAACATACCTCAAAGCATGACAAAAGGACACAACGTGCTAGCGTAACTCAGAGGGTCATGCAGCATCTGTGGAGGACATGGATAGGTGGCGTTTCGGGTCGGAACCTTTCTTGAATTGCCGACCCAAAACGTCACCTATCCATATTCTCCAGAGATGTTCCCTTGCTGAATTACTCCAGCACTTTGTGTCTTTTTTTTGTAAACCAGCATCTGCAGTTCCTTGTGTCTCAACCTCAAAGCAGATTACCAATTTCAAAAAAATTGTAGAATTTTTCTAATAAACCCCTTTAATGTCAATTTCCTTGCTCAACTTGAGAGAATGAGTCATGCTGGCCAGAAACTAATCCGTAATTAAGTGCTGTTTTTTTAAAATATTCATTCACACAATTAACTTCCCTAATTTCACAAGAAGAGTTTGGAGTCCACGGCATTGTTATAGATCTGGATTCAAGCACAGGCCAGACAGGGTGCGGATGGCAAATTTGTGATCACTGTCTTGACTTCAATTCTAAATGTATCCAGAATCAACTGAACACAGATTGCAATCATTCAATAAGACAAGCTGACTACTTGTAAGATGCACAATGAAGATTCTTCAGTAATTATAGTGCAGCAAACCGGAACTGTACGAGATATTTTTGTGTGAATTTAAAGAAACTGCATTTTCAGTAATATAGAATACTAACCAATCCCCCATCCTGATCTGTTTATTTTTTACAGAAATACAGCATGCAAAACTTCAGCCCACCAGGTTCATGTTATCCATCAATTACCCATTCCCATTATGACAGACACATCATAAGAGGAATAGATAGGGAAACCCACAGACTCTCTTGCCCAGAGTAGAGAACCGAGAATGAGAGGACTTTGGTTTAAGGCTAGGGGGGAATGAATTAATAGGAACCTGAGGGGTAACTCTTTACACAAAGGATGGTGGGTGTACGGAATGAGCTGCCGGACGAGGTGTTTGAGGATGGTACTATCACAACGTTTAAGAAGCATTTAGATAGGCACAAGGATAGGATAGGTTTAGAGGGAGATGGGCCAAATGCAGGCAGGTGGAACTGCTGTAGATGGGGCATATTGTTTGGCGTGGGCAAGTTGGGCCGAAGGGCCTGTTTCCACGCTGTATAACTATGTAAATCCATGACTTTATGACACACTAGTTCTACATTATTCCACTTTCCCATCCACTCCCCATGCACTATAGTCAATTTCACAGGGGACAATTAACCTACAAACCCGCATGTCGTTGGGTTGTGGAAGGAAATCAGAGCACCCAGAGCAAACCCACGCGGTCACATGTAGAACATGCAAACTCCACTCCGACGGCACCTGAAGTCAGGATCACACACGGGTACTTGGCACTGTGAGGCAGCAACTCTACTGGTGTGTCAATATGCTGCCCACAACTAATGACATCCTAATCACTAATATTTTGAAGATCGAATCAGAAAAGCAACTGCTAATTTGTTAGAAATAATTCTCACCCAAACAGCGTCTGACTATGGATGAGGGACAGAGGTAAAAATAAAACTAGTGAAAGGTTAATTTATCCTCCACTGGGGGTATTTTGTGTACAGTAATTCACCCGGCTGCCCAGAAAGTGGTGTCCTAGTCGGCTAGTGTCCTAGCTAGGGGGCCCTCTCCAGATACCCACTCAAATGGAAATCAGGAGGCAAAGGGAAGATTGAAGTGTATCTCAACTTTCTCACCATTGTAAAAGTCTGATGTCATTACATGTCACTATGAATCAAGGGCGGTACGATAGAGCACCTGTAGAGTTGCTGCCTCACTGCGCTGGAGACCCAGGTTCGATCCTGACCTCAGGTTCTGTCTGCGTGGTGTTTGCACCTTTTCCCTGTGACCGAGTGGGACTCCTTCGGGTGCTCCAGTTTCCTCCCACATCCCAAAGACGTGCGGGTATGTAGGTTGATTGGCCTCTGTAAATAGCCCCTAGTGTGCAGGGAGTGGATGGGATGTGGGATAACATAGAACTATTGAGAACATGGTAAGTGTGGACTCAGTGGGCCAAAGGGCCTGTTTCCATGCTGCATCTCTAAACTAAGCTAAATTAAAACTAAAACTAAAACCAAATGTCTCAACTGTACTAATAACTGTTGTAGTTCTGTTTAATAGGATGAACGAACAAGGAAAGAAAGGTCAAAGGCCCTAAAACCGCAGATGCTGAATCCTCAGCAAAAAAAAACCAAAGTGCTAATAGAACTCAGCAGGTCAGGCAGCATCTATAGAGGGAAACGGACAGGTTGGGACTCTTCAGAAAAGATTGAATTTACATTTCCACACCAATTTTCATACCTTGATGCCTCAAATTTCAGCGAAAGAGAAGTGAGTAACTCTAATGATGGCAGTTTATAGCTAAATAATGATCATGTTGAACACCATGCTGTGCAAGCAGTAAGAAAGTGAAACATTGCAGGGTTCAGGAGGCATTACTGAAATACATTTAGACAGACACAAAATTCTGGAGTAACTCAACAGGACAGGCAGCATCTCTGGATAGAAGGAACGGGTGATGTTTCGGGTCGAGACCCTTCTTCAGACTGAAATACATTGATGCATTACACCAACTGTACATTTAAGCCAAAGTACATTTATCCCGACTATAAACATACAGAGCAAAAACACAGGTCAGGCTTATTTCAGCTGCCATTGTTTACTCATGTATCAAGTCACCATGTTCACAGATCAATCCCAGACTTTGTTTAGATGTAGCATGGATCTCAGCAAAGCCACCAGCATGATCAAGGACCAGTTTGAAGAAGGATTCTGACCTGAAACGTCACCTACTCTTTTTCTCTAGAAATGCTTCTTGACCCACTGAGTTAACCCAGCATTTTGTGACTATCTTCGATGTAAACCGGCCATAGGCCAAATGCGTGCAGGTGGGACTAATGTAGATGGGACATATTGGACGTCGTGGGCAAGTTGGGCCGGAGGCCATGTTTCCACGCTGTATGACTATACGACAAACCCGCACGTCTTCAAGAAATGGGTGGAAACAGGAGCACCCAGGGGAAAGCTGTGCAGCAGTCAAACTGAGAACCTGCAAGCTACCCTGCACATAGCATCCGAGCTCAGGATCAAATCCGGGTGTCTTAAGTTTGATCGAAGTGCGTTCGAAAAAAAACAGGTTTTGATATCTCCAAAAGAAAATGATAAAACGTGGTGTTCCTTGCCCAATCATCACTCCTTCATATAAACAATAGACAATAGGTGCAGGAGTAGGCCCTTCGTGCCAGCACTGCCATTCAATATGATCATGGTTGATCATCCACAATCAGTATCCCGTTCCTGCCACATCCCCACATCCTCTGACTCCACTATCTTTAAGAGCCCTATCTAGCTCTCCCTTGAAAGTATCCAGAGAATCGGCCTCCACCGCCCTCTGAGGCAGAGAATTCCACAGACTCACAACTCTCTGTGTGAAAAAGTGTTTTTGCTTTTGTTTTACTAATATCGGCCCAACATGCTTCAAGGGTGATAATTACTTACTGTGTTCTTTACCTTGACCAACTGTGGTGCAGACACTGGCTTGTGGTGTTACCGGCATTAGGGCTTGTCGAATGGCCTTCTCCCAGCTCTGAGCGACGTCTATACCTACTCCTGTGGCAGCCAAGGCATGATTCTGGTAGTTGCCTCCGAGATTCTCTCCAACGTAGTACACCATGGTGTCAGTTATTATCTCAAAACAGTGAGGGTTGCTGCCTTGAGCCAGATTTGTAAAATCCCGAGGTGGATCCAACTGCAAGATTTCTGACAGAGGGATTTCCTGAGAGGGAGAGAGCAGATACATGCCTTAGAAAGAAGCTGGAACCATTTGGAGACTGTTTTCAGAACCTGCCGCATGCTAGTTCGAAGGGCGACATAAATAAGACCAGAAATGTATTCTGTCCTTTGAGAATCTGCCAGCTATGCATAGCCAACCCCAAAACCTTGAGCCAATAAGAATGAATCATTTCTCAACTTCCTGAACAGTCTCTGGGTTTACAACTTTTAATGAAGGCTGTGGTGGTTAAACTGGAGACAGATGCATCAAAGATACTTGCACTTTGCTATAATTAGAGGCAGTGTCTTTACCGTTTCAAGAGCTGACACAATGCACAAACTTTATATGCCAGGTCAGGCAAAATGTGTTCAGCTCAGCAGCAGGATCTATGAACTAACGTTGAATGTGCAGATTCCAAAATTAAGTAAGGGGCAGTCCCCATACTCACAGTGATAAGGATGGTAAAAACCCATACAAAGGGGATAGCATTTCAGAATTATAGTAACTGTAACAAACTGAAAGGAAATGCCAAAACACGAGAATAATAATTTCTGCTACTTTCTCAAATGCTTGTTGCCAAATCGTACACAGCAGTCTACTGAAAAGAAAATCTGACTGTGCTGTGCAAAACTGCTGCTGTAACAATCATTTCCATTTACACACGTGTTGTCTCACAGTTAGGTTACAATTGACAAATCCAGAAGACTGGAATTATAATTCTCAAAAATCAGTTCAAATCTCATGAAAGTAGTCAATGAATCTGAAACTGAATTAGTTAATGAACCTGGAATAATAACTTTCTTACCATAACTATCACACCATAACTGGAATAGAGTGGATGTGGAGAAGTTGTTCCATTATTGGGAGAGTCTAGGACCAGAGGCCACAGTCTCAGAATAAAAGGACGTACCTTTAGAAAGGAGGAGGAATTTCTTCAGTCAGAGGGTGGTGAATCTGTGGAATTCATTGCCACAAACAGCTGTCAAGTCATTGGATATGGATGATTATTAATATGAGGTGATGGGAGCAGGCAGGAGAATGAGGTTGAGAGGGAAAGATAGATCAGCCATGATTGAATGGCGGTGTAGACTTGATGGGCCAAATGGCCTAATTCTTCCCCTAGAACTCCTGAACTATTAACTGTTGTACCATAACTATAAACAACCAGATTGTTTTGAAACTCACCTTATCGCTGTAAGAATAAAATCCTTTATGTTACTACAGACTCAAACCAATGTGGGAGGAAACCAGCGCAGAGAAAACGCATGCCAGGAGAATGTGCAAACTCCACACAGACAGCACATTTAGTCAGCATCGTACCCGAGTCTGTGTCACTATAAGGCAGCAACTCTACCACTCCGCCACTGTGCCGAGTTATGGACGTGGCCCAGGCCATCACACAAAACAAACTCCCTTCCATTGACTCCATCTACATTTCACGCTGCCTTGGCAAGGCTGCCAGCATAATCAAGGACCAGTCTCACCCCAAACATTCACTCTTCTCCCCTCTCCCATCAGGCACAAGGTACAAACGTTTGAAATGGCACACCTCCAGATTCATGGACAGTTTCTTCCCAGCTGTTATCAGGCAACTGAACTGTCCTTTCATCAGCTAGATAGCGGTCCTGAAGATTTTTGAACTATTTTTAATGTCTTCAATGTTAAATCTTGCACTACATGTTGTACCCTTTATCTGCTTACTCTGGACGGCTTGATTGTATTCATGTCTAGTTTTTTCTTTGACTGGATAGCACACAAACAAAAGCTTGTTCTTTGTGTCTTCACGAGGCAAGGTGTTTTTACTTACACACTGAGAGTGTTAGGTGTCTGGAACGCGCCTTGAAACAGGTACAGGAGGAGCATTTAAGAGGCATTTACACAGACATATGAACAGGCAGGGAATGGAGGCTACAGAGCATGTGCAGGCAGACGGAATTAAATTGATATAATGTTCGGCAATCTACTGTGGGATGAAGGGCCTGATCCTGGGCTGTACTGTTCTACTTTCTACGTCCTTCATCAAGTTTATGTGCCTTCCTCAAGTTCAGCAGCAAAATGTTTGGTGACTTTATCCATGTCATTTATGAAAGTTGTTACAGACTGAGACCCCATGGATAGAAAGCATACTGTTAGGTTGCATCACAGCTTGGTTTGGGAACATCTCTACTCATGAACGTAAGAAATAACAGAGTTCTAGATGGAACTCAGTCCATCTCATAGACCTGACTCCCCACAATTAACTCCATCTATGCTGCCTCGGAAAAGAGCCAACGTGACAAAAGACTTGTTCCTTCCCAATCATTACTTCTTCTCCCCAGCTCCCAGTGATTTGAAAGTGCGCACTACCAGACTCAGGAGCAGCTTCTTCCCTTCTGTTATCAGGCTTCTGAAAAAATCCATCTGTAAGCTAGGGTACTGTCTGATTCACCCCTACCCAACTAGGGACTGGACTTTTTCTATGGAAATGATGAGCTACAATGCTGAGAACTATACTCTGCACTCTGTACATTCCCCTTTGCTCCATCTAATAGACTTGAGTTTGACTTGATTGTATCTAATGAATGGTATATCTGATCTGATTGGATAGCTTGCAAAACAAAGCTTTTCAATGTATCTTGGCACATGTGAGAATAACCTAAACCAAAGCCTAGAACTAATCTCTGTGACACATAGCTCCCTACATTTTGCCAATCAGTGAGACAAAAACATTTATGTTTACTTTGTTTCCTGTTTGCTACCAGCTTTGCATCCACACCAACGAGTTATACGCCTACACAATGAGCGCTTATTTTACACAAATGAGCTTTGATGCAGCATTTTCTCAAATGTCTTCAGGAAATTGAAGTATATCCAGCGTTTCCCCTTTATCCAATTCATTTTACCTCTTCAAAAAGAACATAAAAAAATGGTCAAATATGATTTCTCTTTCAAACAACCATGTTGATCTTGTCAAATCTTGCCATTACACAAATCAACCTCCCCTCCATTGACTCCATCTTCACCACGCTGCCTCGGCAAGGCCACCGGCATAATCAAGTCTCACCCCGAACACTCCCTCTTCTCCCCTCTCCCATCAGGTAATAGGTACAGAAGTTTGAAAACACACACCTCCAGATTCAGGGACAGTTTCTTCCCAGCCGTTCTCAGACCACTGAACCAACTGCAAAGCGGTCATAACCCATCTACCTCATTGGAGGCCTTCGAACTATCTTTAATCGGAATTTACTGAGCTTTATCTTGCTCTAAACGTTATAAGCTTTATCCTGCATCTGTACATGGTGTGATTGTAATCATGTATAGTCTTTTTGCTAACTGGATAGCATGCAACAAAAAAAAGCTTTTTACTGTACATTGGTACACGTGAAAATAATAAACTAAACTAAACTGATTGCCTTCAATATTTCAATTGCCATACTATAAGCTTCAATAATAGCTTCTACCCTTTTCCTTATGACACACAATAAGCTAACGGGCTTGTGGTTTCCTGCTTTCTGTCTCCCTTTCTGAAGAGGCACATGATGGTAGAAGATGCAACTGTGGTCCACCTTAGTGCTATGACCGAGCAGACCTCAACATGTAAAATGATCTGATGGATCTCAATTATATTAATGTGCACTTCAGGAAGGATTTGACGGCAACCGGCTGCAGCAGCTAAAGCTGTGTGGGACTCACTGGTGCAAAGTTTAACGTAAATGGAGTCATAAACAACTCCACATGCTTGTAACAAAATGTATGGAGGACTCTAGGATTGAGATCAATGACTGGAGAAAGAACATTTTTGAAGAGCACAACAACTGTTTCTTTAAGATCACAGTGGCGCAGTGGTAGAGTTGCTGCCTTACAGCGAATGCAACGCCGGAGACCCGGGTTTGATCCCGACTACGGGTGCTGTCTGTTCTCCCCGTGACCTGCATGGGTTTTCTCCGCATTCTTCCGTTTCCTCCCACAATCTAAAGACGTACAGGTTTGTAGGTTAATTGGCTTGGTAAATGTAAAAATTGTCCCTAGTGTGTGTAGGATAGTGTTAATGTGCTGGAATCGCTGGTCGGCGCGGTCCCGGTGAGCCGAAGGACCTGTTTCCGCGCTGTATCTCTAAACTAAACTAAACAAAATACAAATAATATATGGAAAACCTATGAATAAAGTAACAAACAACTATTAACAACGCAACAAAACAAAATAACAGGTCTGATGCCCCTCTGCGTCCCTAACATTTAGATTTGTTTAGAGATACAGGCCCTTCGGCCCACCGAGTCCGCTGACCAGCGATCCCCGCACACTAGCATTATCCTACACACTAGGGACAATTTATAATTTTTACTTAAGCCAAATTAACCTCCAAACCTGTACGTCTTTAGAATGTGGGACGAACCTGGAACCCACGTGGTCACAGGGAGAACGTACAAACTCCGTAGAGACGGCACCCATAGTCAGGGTTGAACCTGGGTCTTTGGCCCTGTAAAGCAGCCAGTTTACCGCTGTGCCAATGTGCCTCCCCAGAAATGAAGAAACAAGGAACTTCAGATGTGTAAGAAGGAACTGCAGATGCTGGTTTAAACCGAAGATAGAAACAAAAAGCTGGAGTAACTCAGCGAGACAGGCAGCATCTCTGCAGAGAAGGAATGGGTCACGTTTCGGGTCGAGACACTTCTTCAGATGCTGGTTTACAAAAAAATATAAATTGCTGAAGCAACTCAGTGGGTCAGGCAGCATCTCTGCAATAATTGTGCGACTGACGTGGAACTGGGGTACAAAGCATAGTTTCTAAATGTGTAAATAGCACAAAGTTTGGCAGCACCGCAAGGAAGTAAACTGCAGTGGAATACAAACAAGATTGGGAAATGGGCAGAGGCATGGCAGATGAGATTTAATGAAGAGAAATATGAGGTGGTATATTTTGGTCTGCTTTCAGGAACGACAAGTGGCAAGACGCCCCACCATTGACTCCATCTATACTTCACGCTGCCTTGGAATGACAGCCACCTTAATCAAAGACGTCCCATCCCGATCATTCCTTCTTCCTCCTGCTCCCATCCAGCAGAAGGTACAGAAGCTTGAAAATGCGCACCACCAGACTCAAGAAAACAGAGTATTTCTCACTGTTATCAGGCTTCAGAATGGTCCTTCCATAAGCTTATCTGATTAGCATCTATAGTGGACATTGGACTTTGTTTCTGGAACTGGTGCACTGCAATGCTGAAACTATATTCTGCATTCTGCATCTTCCCCTCTGATTTATCAATTGTACTTGAGTTTGCTTAACTGCATTTATGTATAATATTATCTGATCTGATTGGATCACATGCAAAACAACGTTTTTCACATACTTATCAATTCCTCTTCTATTTATTAGTGCGAGGAACCTAAAATAGAGGGCAATACGAAGTTGCTAATTAAGCTACAAACTTGTCCCTTGGATGTGGAAGGCAATTTATGCTGGAATGGAGAGAATGTCCAAACTCCAGAGACTGAACCCAAGGCAGGATCAAACCTGTGCCCCTGTAACTGTGAGAAGGCAGCATTAATCACTGTACCAATAAACATGCGGCGCTGCAGAAGTACTTTAATGGTAAACTCTTTTTGCGGTTTACAACGCGAATCATCTCAGCCTTAACAAGTTTTGATCTTTCCATGAGCATTTATCTTTATGTGGGCAACATTTAAAAAAAATCAAAGAAGCTGCTTCTTAAGGTGGTGATTCAGTTCTGCAGTGTACACTCATGCAAGAGATAAGAAAGTGATAATGCAAAAATATGAGTAAAATTCATGACTGGGTAATTTGTGTGAGAATTTAAGAGTTTCGCTAACACACAAGTTTATTGTAATTTAAAATTCATAAATTAGTATCTACGAGGCATCTTGCTTTCAAAACCTTTGACTTACTTTTAGTTTCATTTTAATAGGACTTCTAAATGACGGTGTAAGAGAGGAAGGAGAGGTCGAGGTAAGGTGCAGATTGAAGGTAGCTTGGAGGAGATTAAGATACCAGGTCAGAGTGCAAACAGCCATGAACAAAGGTTCAAGAGAGCTGCGTGAGAGAGGGAGAGAGAGGGAGAGAGAGAGAAGGGGGGGGAGAGGGATTGAGAGGGAGGGAGAGGGAAAGGGAGGGAGAGGGAGGGAGAGAGAGAGAGGGAGAGAGAGGGGGAGAGAGAGAGGGAGAGAGAGAGGGGTGAGAGAGAGGGGTGAGAGAGAGGGGTGAGAGAGAGGGGTGAGAGAGGGTGAGATTGAGTGGGAGAGGGATGGATGGGTGGGAGGGGGGTGATGCTGAATGGGAGAGGGCTGGGTCGGAGAGGGATGGGTGGGTGGGAGAGGGCTGGGAGTGTAAGGGCTGGGAGGGTGATCTTATAGAGTTGTATGAAATAATGAGGGGAATAAATAGGGTGTGCACAAACCCAGAGCAGGGGAGTCAAAAACAAAAGGACATAGGTTTAAGGTAAGTGGGGAAAGATTTAATGGGAACCTGAGGGGCAACCTTTTCACGCAGAGGGTGGTGGGTATATGGAACGAGCTGTCAGAGGAGATAGTTGAGGCAGGTATTGTAACATCTTTTGGATAGTTACATGAATAAGAAAGATTTAGAGGGATACTAGACCAAGTGGGACCCATTCCCCCAACGCAATATTCCACCACTCACCCGTTCCCCCAACGCAATATTTCACCACTCACCCATAGCCCCCAACTTTGCAGGTGCGGCTCATTTCCCCCTCATCCCCCAGCACTCCCTCTCCCTCCTCTTCACCCTCCCTCTTCTTTCCCCTCTCCTCCTCACTCCCTCCATAACACCTCTCTCCTCCCTACCCCCCTCCTCTCCCTCTATCTCCCTGCTCCCCCACTCCTCATCTCTCCCCTATCCTACTCCTCCACTAAACACAGTTTAAATAACATTTCTCCCCCTTCCCTCTCCTTACAACAATGTAAGAAATCTCTCATTGCACTGGGAGTCCTGTCATTTGTTAACATTGTAACGGGCAGGGCAAGTTGTAAAGTGAAAAGTTTGATTTTTTAAAGTGAAAAGTGATTTTTTTAAATTAAAAAATGTGAATAACTTGTATAATGTAACATCAATCTGAATGGAATGCTGCTGTGTTTTTGAAAACAGAGTTTATTCTTTTATGTAAATGAGATCCCATTGTGATGTAATTGTGGGGTGGAACACTGCTGACAGGCAGTTTATGTAAATAATATCCCATTGTGAAGTCATACGGGGCTAACTGCCAGTGGAACACTGCTGATGGGCAGTTTATGTAAATGAGATCCCATTGTGACGCGTACGCTGCTAACTGCCAGTGCAAGTTCAAGTGATTTTTGTCAAACTGCATTTTGTGAAGTTTAAAATGTGAATAACTTGTAAAATATACCATCAATCTGAACAAAACTTGATACACCGCACCTCAGGACAATGGTGGGTAAGGTGGGCCAAACATTGCAGCGTTATCATGTACCGTTTTGGCGTAATTTCAGGGTCATCCGGACAGACAGACATAGAAACAAACAAGATGAGAGTTTTAGTCAAAGATCATAGAGCGGAGCAAGATGGTTCGCTCCGCGAAAAAGCCGTAGTAGTTGATGGGTAATCTTCAACGCCATTTCCGTAACCGGCTTCCGTCATGGCATCCTCATCTACAAGCGAAGCGTACCAAAGATTATAGCAAAGATCATCCGCTCTATGATCTTTGCTTCAGACTGAGTCAGGGCACAGAGGAAATCAAGCCATCCTACCCCCCCCCTTCCCTCCGACACGGACATGGAGCGATCGCCGGCCCCCCCTTTTTTTTGTTAATCATCTATTTCCTTCGGGTGGTTTTTTTAATTTTCCACTTACCATTTCCGTACGTTTTCGATAGCTGCCATGACCCGTTTGATCTCATCCTTCGCCCTGCTCCTGGTCGCGATGTGCGTGTGCGTGTGCGTGTGTGTCTGTCTGAGGGGAGAAGCGCCAGCACCAAGAGCGAGCGAACACGCGGACAGACGGACGAAAGCAAAGATCAAAGAGCGGAATAGGTGACATTTCGGGTCAAGACACTTCTTCAGACTGAGTCAGGGGAAAGAGGAACAAGAGATATAGACGGTACTAAGGACAAATGAATGGAAGATATGCCTATAACTCCCATTTTCCTTTCCCTTGACTGTCAATCTGAAGAATACCAGTCGACCCGAAATGTCACCTATTCCTTTTCTCCAGAGATGCTGCCTGATCCGCTGATTTACTCCAGCCTTTTGTGTCTGGAATAAACACAAAACTCTTTTTGTGTTTCCACACACACACTTACTTCAGCAAAAATGACCAAGGCAGTGCTGACAGTGATGGGGGAAATTGATGAGGGTTTACTTCATTTAAATAGAAAATTAAAAAAAAAATTTATAAACACAAAAACTGTTCCCCCGCAATGCTGATTACACTGCTAGAGGCATAACAGAAGTCGGGTCGGGTTTACTGAAATGGCGGAAGTTACGCTCTGTTGCGTACTACACGTCAGTCCATTGGATTTTGCAGGAGTGGTCTATCTTGCTCCGCTCTAGTATCTTTGGTTTTAGTAATATATATAGATATGCCAAATGTGGGCAAATGGGACCAGCAGATTGTGCATTTTGGTCAATATGGACAACTTGGGCTGAAGGTTGACACAAAATGCTGGAGTAACTCAGCGGGAAAGGCAGTATCTCTGGAGAGAAGGAATGGGTGACGTTTCGGGTTGAGACCCTTCTTCAGACTGATGTCAGGGGAGTGGGCAGGACAGACATAGAATGTAGTCAGAAACAGTATGACTGGTGGGAGAACTGGGAAGGGGGAGGGAGAAGGATGAAGGACCTGTTTCTGTGTTGTACGACTCAATGACTAACAGTGAAAGGACAGTTTGTGTGAACAGGTATTAGAGGCAGCATTGCCGAGTGATGTAACGTGCAAGGTAGAGAGAAGGGGAAAGTGTGGAACAGACATGGAAGTGGGATGGAGGTCCAAGAGAGATTGAGAAGTCACTTTTGACCTCAGTTTAATATTCTTAGCCAAGACTGAAAGGACAAGGTTTGCTGAGAAGGGGTATCTACAAGGTCCAAAACTCTGTAGTCCAAAACATAGAACAGTACAGCACAGGAATAGACTTATCGGCCAACAATATCTGTGCCATATATGATGCCAAAATTAATTGTCATCTGGCTGCACATAGTCCATATCCCTCCGTTCCCTGCATATCCATGTGGACAGCATGGTGGTGCAGTTGTGGAGCTGCTGCCTTGAAGTGCCAGAGAGCTGGGTTCCATCCTGACTAAGGGCGCTATCTATACGGAGTTTGCACGTTCTCCCTGTGACATCATGGGTTTTCTCCGGGTGCTCCGGTTGCCTCCCACACTCCAAAAACGTGCAAGGTTGTAGTTGAATTGGCTTCTGTAAATTGTAGGGTACAACTAGTGTATGGTGATCGTTGGTCAGTGAGGGCTCGGTGGGCCGAAATGCCTGTTTCTGCTCTGTATCTCTGAACTAAACAAGTTCCTGTCTAAAAGTCCCTTAACTGCCATTATATTATCTGCCTCCACTAACACCCCTGGCAGCATGTTCCAGACACCCGCCTCTCTCTGTGCAAAACAAAATATGTTTGGGTGTGGGTGTTAGTGTCTGTTCCTGTGCTGTACTGTACTGTGCATAGAAACATAGAAAATAGGTGCAGGAGTAGGCCATTCGGCCCTTCGAGCCAGCACCGCCATTCAATATGATCATGGCTGATCATCCAAAATCAGTACCCCGTTCCTGCTTTCTCCCCATATCCCTTGATTCCGTTAGCCCTAAGAGCTATATCTAACTCTCTCTTGAATACATCATTGAGTAGTTGGTCCATTCTCTCAGAATCTTAACTTGAAATCATTTTTCTTAATTGGGATGATGGAGCAAACACGTATTTTGTCATACTAAATGAACCCACAGTCATTAATTTTCCCCAACTATCATTTTTATCACTTGTAAAAGAAACGTCTAGTGCAAAACTCCAATTACACTTCACGTTGCCGCAGCAAGGCCACCAGTATAATCTAGGACAGGTCGCACCCTGGCCACTCCCTCTTCTTCCCTCTCCCATCGGGCAAAAGGTATAGAAGTGTGAAAACGCACACCTCCAGATTCACGGACAGTTTCTTCCCAGCTGTTATCAAGTAACTGAACCATCCTAACACAACCAGAGAGATGTTCTGAGCGACTACCTACCTCATTGGAGACCCTTGAATTAGCTTTGATCAGACTTTACTGGACTTTATTGTGCACTAAATGTTATTCATGTTATTCCCTTTATCACGTATCTGCACACTGTGAATGGCTCAACTGTAATCATGTATTGTCTTTCCGCTGACTGGTTAGCATGCAACAAAATCTTTTCACTGTACTTTGTTTACACGTGACAATATACTAAATTCAAACTCAAAACACAGTTAAAAAGACTCACCTGAAATGCTTTGTGTGGGATCACTACGGGATACCTCAATGGAGTTTAAGGGTAGATCAGACCCTCATGTCAAATATGAGAAGCAGCTGTGGGAATGAACTGCCCAGACTAGAAGCAAGTCCAATCTGCATGATCTGTGGGCAAAGTGGCTGCTTAAATATGTCCCTGAACAACTTGGTAAGAATTACATTAGTGGTGAAACGAGAGCAGGTTTCTCTCTCAACCACATTACATATGTGACTGGGAAAAGCCTGAAAGAGGAACTGGGAAAAAAATAAAGAAAGCTCATTCAAAAATACTTTCCCTGCACAGTCCCTGACTTTCCCTTTCACTCAACAAGATATACAGATTGTCCATCTCCCAGTATATTTCCCCCCACCTTTCTGATCTTTAAGTTTTCTTACTTTTCCTCTCATTTTTAAAGTTGTATTTCAGCTTAAATCTAATTCTCTCCCAATAGAACACAGAGCAATATTGAGTTGCAGAACGCAGCAGCATAACTTTCATTCTGAATTATTACACAATATTGCTTAAAGTAATATAATACAGCAAATAAAAAAAGGCATGCAGTTTCAATGCTTGGAAATTGTATTCTTGTCATTGCGAAACATATGGTCACTGTAAATGCTCGTAACTGGCCATATTTCTGCAGAGACAGTATGGTTTTTTTCCGGGTTTAATTTATAAACACAATTTTATTTTGTTCAGTGGTGTGCGCATCTGGTAGAGCTGCTGCCTCACAGTGCCAGAGACCTGGGTTCAAACTTGAGTTTGGGTGCTGTCTGTGTGGAGTTTGTATGTTCTCCCTGTGACCGCGTGGGTTTTCTCCGGCTGCTCTGGTTTCCTCCCACATTCCAAAGATGTGTTTGTAGGTTAATTGGCTTCTGTAAATTGTGTAGGATGCAAAAGTGCGATATCATAGAACTAATGTACGTGTAATCGATGGTCAACATGGACTCGTCGGGCCGAAGGGGCCCATTTCTATGTTGTATCTCTAAAAACTTGTATTGTAAAACTAAACTCAAACAGAAATGGACTCGTTCACAAAATAATTCCTTAAATATTCCAATAGACAATACAATCCAATAGAATACATTCCTGATGCCAGAAAAATGTATGAAAACATAGTTTTAAAGGATAAAGGAGATGTGCGGGACAAGCTTGTTTACACATAATGTGGTGGGTGCCTGGAACGCGTGCCAGTGGTGGTGGTGGAGGCAAATATTAGCAATGTTACAAAATTTTGAGATTTAAAAAATCAAGTCTGCAATTTATCCCATCAGATAAAGCATAAAAATAAGTTTAATTTGACACCTAATTCACTTTCATATCTTCAGCATTAAGAAAGTTATGACAATTTTCATACTCGAAAATTAGCATCTTGTTCCCCATTGCCTTTCAATTGACTTAACTCAAAAGCTGTGATCTAGAACAGTTAAAAGCCCATAACTTTCTTAAAAATTAGGAGAACTCAATGAAATTTTCAGTTATTATAGATTGAAGCATTCTGAAACAAATATGAAACAATCTTACTTGGATGACCTGAAATTAAAGCATATAATTAGTTAGTTATCTAATTGTAGCTAATTACAAAATTCAATGAGTAGATCTAAACATCTATCCATTTCTTAAGAAAAGATAAACTTTTTTAAAATTGCCTAAGTGTCCAAATAACATTCACACAATAATCCACAATATAACATAATTTTTAAATCTCATTTTCATGAATTTCTAGGCCAAATGGAAGGAATTCAGTGTTTAATGCCTGTAAATTAATGGCCATTTAAATCAACTAGCGAGTGGGTTTTAGTGGAATGCGGTGGATTGGAACGTTGCGGTTTGCGGTGAAGTCGGGAGGAAAAATACTGTTGGTGCATACATTTTTTTGGACCCCATTTCGCAACATGAAAATGTGATTAAAGCCTCCCTAAAAACCAACTTTTAATATTAAAAAAACTGTGTACCTTTTTTTCTCCCCTACGCAAAATCCTTCCCGTTGTCGGCGCTCACGGCTTTTGAAGGTGATTTTTAAATTACTCTAGTTAATAAATAATGTAGCGTAATTTAAAAATACCTTCATGAATGAAATGTCGGAGCGATTTCTCTTCCGCAACGAAATCGCCCGACATGGATCGATTTTCCCAGTCTGCAGAAAAACGGCACTTTAAGCCCGCCCCCCTCTGAAAGGCGCCAAAGTCACTCACACGGGGAGCGGCAGAACTGCAGTGCAGCTCAAGGTTAGTTTTGTAACATACGTACAAATATCATAGTGGATCTGCGCTTAGTTTGAAAGTTTCACCAAGAAAAATTAACAAAAGGCACAAGGTGCTGGAGTAGCTCAGCGGTCAGGCAGCAATGCTGGAAAACAAGGATAGGTGATGTTTCACGTCAGGCTGAAGAAGGGTCCCGACCGGAAACATCACCTATCTATGTTCCCCAGAGATGCTGCCCGACTCACTGAATTACTCCAGCATGTTTTGCGTTTTTTTGTAAACCAGCACCTGCGGTTCGTTGTATCTCCAACAGCTTGAACCTCCTGTAAGCAATAGTTAAATGACTGAAGGAGTTGGATAAGGTTACCATACTGAGATTAGTGGTCAACTTGATTCTAAACACTGAATTCAAATCAACCCCTGAAAATTACATCAACGACTTTTCAAATCGTCTTTTTGCAATAGATTCAAAGAGTCAACAGATAACAGATTCAGCTAAGATGCCACTGATATGTTGCTCTCAGACATTTAGCATTTCTTGTATTCACAGAGAAATTAACAATTTTTCAACAAAAGGACCCTTCTTCAGTGGTTGAGTCACACACTCCTATACTCGGACAAAAATCAGCCTCAACACAGAGGCTGTATCAGACTACACAATTTCCCTTGCATATGGATAGAACTGTACAAAATAGGAACAGGGCCTGTGGCTCACAATGTCCGTACTAAACATGATACCAAGTTAAACTAATCTCTGCCTGACGTGATCAATATCCCTCCATTCCCTATATATCCATGTGCCACCATAGCCTTGTCCCTTATTACTGCTTTATCTAAACCTCTAAAGAACAGGCTTCCTCCTGACACAATGTTTATATATTACAAAAGCATAGTTTAGTTTAATTCATGGCTTTTGTTGCATGCTAACCAGTCAGTGGAAAGACTATACATGATCATAATCCACAGTGTACAGATCGACAGATTTGAGAGGAGATTAAGAAGAGCATAGTTAAAGCAACAAATGCTGCTGTTGGGTTACAGATTTAAAAGTGTGGAGTGATTGTAATGCGTGATTGCAGATCCACTCCTGGGATCAGCACACAGAGTGGCCTGGCTTGGGCACCATCTTGGAATAGCATCTGCATCGTTTAGTGTTTTTTCACCCAGGAAAAACCTGAATTGGTGACAAACATGCACAACCCAATGTAGACGCAAGGAACTGATGATGCTGGTTTACAAAAAAAAAGTGTGGAGTAACTCAGCGGGTCAGGCAGCATCTTTGGAGAACATGGATAGTGATATTTTGGGTCAAGACCCTTCTTCACAGCCCAATATTCAACTGTTTAATTCTTGCTTAAACATATCAAATATGTCCTCACACACGACAGTGACTTTCACTTATAAAATGTATCTAACGTCAGCAAAATGCAGCACAAGGGCAGAACCAGTACAAACGTGCCAAAGGAGCTATTTGGAGAAGTGATTAAAACTAAGAGTCTGAAGGGATGAGAGAATAGATGAAGGGAATTCCAAAACATGTTGTGCTTTATCAACTGAAAGCAAGGCTGCCATTGAGAGCAAGGGAAAGTTGCGGATGTCAGCAAATTATGTCAGGAGAAAGAAGAGGCAGAATAATTCCCTTAGATTTTCCTTCTCCTGAACCAAAACACTAGCAAAGACGTAGCTTAGTGGTGCAGCTGGTGCAGGTACCTGGTATAGGTCCAGCACCTCCTTTAATCTGGACAAAATTACAAGAGTGAACTTGAAATCCACACCTGCGTACACCCCCCAACCCTCCCCCCACCCCCTGGACGTCCTCCCCAAAAACAAAATTGTCCTTAGCATGTGTAGGATACTGCTAGTGTGTGGGGATCGCTGGTTGCCACGGACTAGGTGGGCCTGTTTCTGCTCTGTATCTCTAAACAAAACTAAACTAAACGCCATCTCATTTGATCTCATGCTATAAGAAAGATAACATAGAACAATACAGCGCAGGGACAGGCCCTTCAGCCCACAATGTTTGTGCCGAACATGATGCGAAGTTAAACTGATCTAATCTGCCTGCACATGATCCATATCCCTGCACTTCCATGTGCCTATCTAAATGCCTCTTAGCATATCTGCCTCCACCACCACCCCTGGCAATGTGTTTCAGGCCTGTCTCTGTGCTGTCAGTGGGATCCTTGTCCCACAAAGGCTCAAAGCAGAGGAGCGGGTTTGCAGATGGCATTGAAACCTGGGTTCTGCTGGGAGCATGCCGAGACCTGTGTGAACAATGGGAGAAGTGCAAACGACCACCCTGTGAACTTACCCCACCAAGCACTGTCTGGTCCACTTGTGGCCAACTTTGTAGATCCCACACTGACCTCATCAGCCACAAAAATAGAATGGCACCAAGAAGACAATGATAACATTCTCAGTCGCCAACCACAGAATGTCCAATATACCACTGACCACAAAGTGTCCAATTTAGTTGCATAAAGGAAGTTCCCAAACTGTGTTGCATCATTATCTTTCTGGAATTGAGATATTTTGGGAGGTTTGAATGTTTGTTGCATGCAGTTACTTTTTGCTGGCCTATCTTTTTTCTATTTACATTACCCCCAGGTTTGATCCTGACCTATGGGAAATTTTACAAAGGACAATTAACGTACAAATCTGCACGCCTTTGGGATGTGGGAGAAAACCGGAGCACCTGGAGGTCAGAGTCAGGATCGGACCCGGGTCTCTGGCGCTGTAAATCAGCAACTCTACTGCTGCGCTACCATGCAGCTCTACAGTAATAGTAGGAGTTGGAGTTATGGTGAGGTTCAGCTTCTTTGGTTATCTTTGTCTCAGGCCGAATTTAGCCGTCACTCTCACAGGCGGTGAAGTGGATCACACTGTTTGCTCGACAGTTGTTCTATAAAGAACTACCAAACAGCTGCAACATGGGAGTTAGTTCTTGCCCAGTGAACCATATTAGAGTCAAATCCCACTGGACTCCAGGGCTGAGCAGAAATCTGGTGCACTTGGCATCTAAGACATGACCCCATTCATCTGAAGAAGCAAGGAGGAGGGGCGGGGGAGAAGTTGGCAGAGGATGGGTCTGGCCAAAGCCTGGTGAGCGTTTAGTTTAGTTTAGTGTCCTGTCCTGTGCACGGAGTTACAGTGAGAAGCTTTTGTTGCGTGCAACCAGACAGCAGGAAGACTAACGTGATTACAATCAAGTCAATCGGTCCACTATTTTAAATCTCTACTCCAACGGCAGTATTTCTTACATTATTCCCTGTATCATGTATCTGTACACTTGATCATCCGCAGTGTACAGATACATGATACGGGGAATAATATAAGAAATGCTGCCGTTGGAGTAGATTTAAAAGAGTGGAGCGATTGAAATGCGTGAGTGCAGATCCACTTCTGTGATCAGTACACAAAGAGGCGTCTGGCTTGGGCGCCATCTTGGATAGGTGGATACAGATGAGGGGGAGGGGGGAGGCAAAAGATGTGAAATAAGGATCGAAGAGGTTCGAACTGTGGAGCCAGAGGAAGGAATATGTTGAATTGGAGAGGGAAGGTGAAAAAATTCATTCGAGTGCAGTAGCATGAAGGGAGACCTTATAGAGGTGTATAAAATCATGAGGGGAGTAGATAGGGTAGATGCAGAGGCTTTTACCCAGAGTAGGATAATCGAGAACCAGAGGACATATGTTTAGGATGAAGGGGGAAAGATTTAATACGAACCCGAGGGGCAACCTTTTTACACAAAAGGTGGTAGGTGTATTGAACGAGCTGCTGGAGGAGGTATTTGAGGCAAGTACTATCACAACGTTTAAAAAATATTTGGATAGGTACATGGATAGGATAGGTTTAGAGGGATATGGGTCAACCACAGGTAGGTGGAACTAATGTA
This sequence comes from Raja brachyura, assembly GCA_963514005.1. The sequence goes on along the minus strand of OY740788.1, from coordinate 63,307,473 downwards.
GAAGGGGAATGCTGGCATGGGTAAGTTGGGCCGAAGAGCCTGTTTCTACGCCGTATGACTCTAAAATGGGGTCAGGCCAGGTGGTGCACAGGCAAGAGGGGGAAAAAGAGGTTTGACGGCACTGGGCCTGTACTCGCTGGTTTAGAAGAATAAGGGGGATCTCATTGAAACCTACCGAATAATGAAAGGCCTAGATAGAGTGGATGTGGAGAAGATGTTTCCATTAGTGGGAAAGTCTAGAACCATAGGTCTCAGAATAAAAGGATGTGCCTTTACAATGCAAAGGAGTTTGTTTAGCCAGAGGGTTGTGAAATTGTGAAATTCATTACCACAGGCAGCAGTGAAAGCCAAGTAAATGTGGAGATTAACAGATTCTTTAATATTAAGGGCGTCAAAGGTTACGGGAAGAAGGCAGGAGAATGGGGTTGAGAGGGAACAATAGATCGGCAATGATCGAATGGCGCAACAGACCTGATGGGGCCCAATGGCCTAATTCTGCTCCTACGTCTTATGGTCTCAGAGGTTGTTTGCAGGTTATTTATCTAACATTGGAGAATTCAATATTAATATGACGACAGACACAAAGTGCTGGAGTAACTCAGTTACTCAGCGGGTCAGATAGCATCTCCGGAGACCACGGATAGGTGACGTTTTGGGACTGGACCTTTCTTCAGACTGTGCAAGTCGTTGAGCTGGTCAAGTGTCAAAGTGTAAATAGTCATGACAACTGCCTACCTATCGCCATGGTAACAAGCATGAGCAACAATTGACACATGACCCCACTGAAGGTTTGCAACTGGTAATCAGTTCCGCCACCGGATTCTTTCACCATTCCAAATACATTCGGCAAGTAAAATTATCACAATGTTCCATGCTTCACATCTGCTTATTACAGTGCTTATGTAAAACTAGCAGTAAAACGGAGACTCAGAAGTTTCCGCAGATGATGTACACAGAGTTCAGTCCATGTTACACATTCATTTGGAAGTCATGAGATACATGCTTATATTTCTGGCACGTCCACATCCTGTACCCACCCACCCCTTCACCACCAAATCTAACTCACACGTACAAATACCTACTGTCTGACAAGGCTGTTTGCCGGAAAGCCCTGAAGTCCACAGCTCAATTCCACCCGTTGCACAGGATGTTTTTAAAAGTATGCTGACAGAAGTTCAGGATATGCACGTCCCTGTTAGAGTGAAGGGCAAAGCAGGCAAACATAAGGAAGCTTGGCTGACGTGGGAAATTGAGCCATTGGTCAAAAACAAGAAGGATGCATGGGACAGGTATAGGCAGCTGGGATTAAGTACATCCCTGGAGGAGCTTCGGGAACTAAGGAGTAAACTGAAAAAGGAAATCAAAAGGGCAAAAAGGGGCCAGGAGATAGCTCTGGTGAGTAGCATGAAGGGCAATCCCAAAAGATTTTATAAATACATAAGGGGGAAAAGGGTAACTAGAGAGAGAGTGGGACCTCTCAGGAATCAAAGCGGTCACCTCTGTGTGGAGCCACAGGAGATGGGCAAGGTCCTCAATTAGTATTTCTCCTCTGTATTTGCCAAGGAGAAAGATAGTAGGGCGAAGGAACATGGGGCAGTCAATGGAAGTGTGTTGAGAGCAGTCAGTGTTACCATTGAAGAAGTACAGAAGGTACTGTCGTGTATGAAGGTAGACAAATCTTCAGGGACACATCAGATAGGATTAGGGCCGCTGATAGGGTTCTCCCGACGCTGGAGCACCATCACCCGACGAGAACGGCCTGGAACATCGGGCCTTCGTGAGGGCGACTGCGGAGGCCTCAATAGGCCTGTCTATGGGTGGACATGGGTTGGGGACTGGACATTGTGCCTTCCCTCATAATGGGAACCATTGTGGGGGGATGTTTTTTTATGTTTGAATCTCTTTATTAGTGTTGTGTCTGTATTCTTTTTTTGTGTGCTGCATTGGCAGGAAACATTTCACTACACCAATTGGTATATGTGACCAATAAACTAACCTTGAACCTTGAACCTTGATATATCTGAGGCCAATGTAGGAAATGAGAGAGGAAATTGCGGGATCCCTGGTTGAAATTTACAAGTTGTCCATAAATACAGGAGGGTGCCCGGAGATTGGAGGGTGGCAAATGTTGTGCCTCTATTCAAGAAGGGCTGCAGGGAAAATGTTGGGAACTATAGGCCGGTGAGCTTAACATCTATAGTTGGAAAGTTACTAGAGAGTGTTCTGAGGGATAGGTTATACAGGCATTTGGATGGCCAATGGCTGATTAGGGATAGTCGGCATGGTTTTTGTACGTGGGAGCTCGTGTCTCACAAATCTGATTGAATTTTTTGAAGACGTGACCAAAAAGGTTGATGAGGGCAGAGCTGTAGATGTTGTGTACATGGACTTAAGTAAGGCATTCGACAAAGTTCTGCATGGTAGGCTGATCTGGAAGGTTAGATCGCATGGGATCCAAGAGATAACTTATCCATTCATCTATCCATGGGATAGCAAATTGGCTTCATGGAAGGAAGCAGAGGGTGATGGTGGAAGGTTGCTTCCCGGACTGGAAGCCTGTGACTAGTGGTGTGCCTCATGGTTCGGTGCTGGGCCCATTACTGTTTGTCATCCACATCAATGATTTAGATGAAAAATTACAGGGCAAGATTAGCAAGTTTGCTGATGATACAAAAGTGGGTGGTTTTGCAGCTAGTGAAAGATTGCAGCAGTATCTTGATTGGCCAGGTGGGCTGAGGAATGGTTGATAGAATTTAATATAGAGAAATGTGAGGTGTTACATTTTGGGAGCAGGACCTACACAGTGAATGACAGACATCTGCGGAGTGTTGAAGAGCAGAGGGATCTAGGAGTCCAGGTGGTTCCTTGAAGGTCGAGTCGCAGGTAGATAAGGTGGTCAAAAAGGCTTTTGGCACATTGGCCTTCATCAGTCAGAGTATTGACTATAGAAGTTGGGAGGTCATGTTGCAGTTGTATAAGATGTTGGTTAGACCTCATTTAGAGTATTGTGTTCAGTCTGGGCACCATGTTATAGGAAGGTTATTGTCAAGCTTGAGAGGGCTCAGAGAAGATTAATGAGGATGTTGCCGAAACTAGAGGGTGTGAGCTTTAGGGAGAGGTTGAGTAGGCTGGGTCTCTATTCCTTGGAGCTCAAGAGGATATGGGGTGATCTTATAGAGGTGTATAAAATCATGAGAGGAATAGATCGGGTACATGCACAGAATCTCTCGCCTAGAGTAGGGGAATCGAGGACCAGAGGACATAGGTTCAAGGTGAAGGGGAAAAGGTGTCTGAGGGGTAGCTTTTTCACACAAAGGGTGGTGGGTGTATTGAACTAGCGGCCAGAGGAGGTAGTTGAGTCTGGGACCTTCACAATGTTTAAGAAACAGTTAGACATGTGCATGGAAAGGACAGGTTTGGAGGGATATGGACCAAGCACAGGCAGGTCGGACTAGTTTAGCTGGGACATGTTGGTCGGTCTGGCAAAGTTGGGCCAAAGGGCCTGTTTCAACACTGTATCACTCTATGACTCTAGTCGGAATGCAAAAATTACTCGTATAAGATAAATATTTACCTCGCCAATCTCTGGCCGGCCCAATTGGGTTGAAACTGCATTGTGAAGGGTTTAGTTTAGTTTAGTTTATTGATACAGCGTGGAATTAGGCTCTTGGACCCACCAAGTCCACACTGACCATCGATCACCCATTCACTCTAGTTCTATGTTGCCCCACTTTCTCATCCACTCCCTACACACTCAGGGCAATTTACAGAAGCCAATTAACCTACAAACCCGCACGTCTTTGAAATGTGGAAGGACACTGGAGCACCTGGAGAAAACCCATGCCATCACAGGGAGAACGTACAAAGTCGCACAGACAGCACCCAAGGGCAGGATCAAACCTGGGTCACTGATATCCTTGTGATTGAGGCAGTGCAGCGTAGTTCCACGAGATTGATCCCTGGGATGGCGGGACTGTCATATGAGGAAAGATTGAAAAGACTAGGCTTGTATTCACTGGAGTTTAGAAGGATGAGGGGGAATCTTATAGAAACATATAAAATTCTAAAAGGACTGGACAGGCTAGCTGCAGGAAAAATGTTCCCAATGTTGGGCGAGTCCAGAACCAGGGGCCACAGTCTTAGAATAAAGAGGAAGCCATTCAAGACTGAGGTGAGAAAAAAACCTTTTCACCCAGAGAGTTGTGAATTTGTGGAATTCCCTGCCACAGAGGGCAGTGGAGGCCAAGTCACTGGATGGATTTAAGAGAGAGTTAAGTGCCTGTCCCACCTGCATGCGGCGAGAGCGACCTAACGTGGTCGCTTCAGCTGTACGGCCTCGCGGGGCCGGTCCCACTTCGATTGCCGGAGCCGTATGGAGTTGTGCGGAGTTGGTCCTGACTTCGAAAAACTGACACTGTTCAAAATCCTGTGCGGCAACGGCCGACAGGCCCGCAGCCGCATTGAGGCCGTACGCAGCGTCTGGACGGCGTACGCAGCGTCTTGACGGCGTATGCCTAGCGCGTGCCGTTGCGCGATGACGTCACCGTCCGGCGTGCCATTGCGTGATGATGTCACTGCCCGACGCTGTGCAACGTCCAAATTCACTCGGCCCGCCTCCTGCCCAGCTGATTGGTGAGTATGATGTCAGGACCAGCTCCATACGGCTCCAGACGCCTCCGCGGTTCGAATTGGGACCGGCCCCGCGAGGCCGTACGGCTCAAGCCACCACGTTTGATCGCGCTCACCGCATGCAGTCGCATGCTGGTGGGACTGGCCCTTTAAATAGAGCTCTAGGGGCTAGTGGAATCAAGGGATATGGGGAGAAGGCAGGCACGGGTTATTGATTGGGGACGATCAGCCATGATCACAATGGCCTCCTCCTGCACCTATTTTCTATGTTTCTTTGCTGTGAGGCAGCAGCCCTACCGCAGCGCCACAGTGGGACCCTTCTTCAGACTAAGAGTCAGGAGGAGGGAAACTAGAGGTATGAGAAGGCACAGAACAAGATAGACACAAAATGCTGGAGTAACTCAGCGGGATAGGCAGTATCTCTTAAGAGAAGGAATGGGTGGCGTTTCGGGTCGAGACCCTTCTTCAGACTGATGTACAGACAAGGCACAGAACAAAGCAGAGCCTGCATTGCTGACTCAAGAAAAGGTGGAGCCTACAATGGTCTACTTTGGCTGGGGACGAGGTGATAACGAAGGGATACAAATGGTGAAATTAGCAAGACGACTAGGGTGGGGGAGGGTCGGAGAGAGAGAGAGAGAGAGAATGCAAGGGTAACTTGCAGTTAGAGAAATCAATATTCATGCCGCTAAAGATACCCAAAGTTTGTTGGAGATGATGAAAGTAGCTCTATTATTCCCATCGTTTATAATCATAATTAGACATAGGTGGGATAACCACTTTTAAAGCAAGAATTAAATTAAGAAAAAACTATGAAGGATTTGTCAGCACATTCGTTGACATTACTGGAACATGATATTGTTGCCTTAATACTTCCCTTTTTATCAATCTGTTCCAACCTCAGCCCTGGTGTGGCAGTGAACCTTGTCAAACTCCACATCAGCAGAAATGCACTTTACTGTAAATTACTGAACAAGAAGAAGAAGATTGGACTTTATTGCCTTCCATTACAGTGAGGAATGTGGGGAATCCGCTGTGGTGGATGTTTATGTTAACTTTTATGTAGTTGTGTGTCTTGTTGCTTTCTTTTAATATGGCTGTATGGTAATTCGCATATCACAGTTCCTTAATTGGTACACGTGACAATAAAAGACTTTTGAAATCTTTGAACAAGTAAAGTACTGGCAACATGCTCCTGCCTTTGACTTTGACGAGGAGTTCTAATTTTAAAATCATAGTTCACTTCCATTACTAGCGGCAACAGGGTTATGTTTTTTGTATCGTAATGACCCTCTCTCTGTCTCTCTGTCAATAACTTGTCTCTTTGTCAAACATCTCGCAAATCCATCAATAATCGCCCTGACAACAGCAACACAAATTGGGTCTGAAGAAGGGTTTTGGCCCTAAATGTTGCCTATTTCCTTCGCTCCATAGATGCTGACACACACGCTGAGTTGCTCCAGCACTTTTGTCTACCTTCGATTTTCCAGCATCTGCAGTTCCTTCTTAAACAAATTGGGACACTACTTCAAAGCCTCAGGGTCCACCTTCACGTGTAAATTTGGAAAATGAAAGTCATCTTTTATGGATGAGGTGGAGGATTTATAGAGTCATGGAATCATGGGGTATGGCACGGAGACAGGTCCTTCGGCCCAATGGGTCCATGCTGATCATTTACACTAACCATACATCAGGAAGTCCACATTTGGAGTTCTGGTTGCCCCATATCAGGAAGGATGTGTAGGCTTTGGAGAGGGTGCAGATGAGGTCTATCAGAACGCTGACTGAATTAGGTGGCGTAATATCTACAAGGAAAGTTTGGGCAACCCTGTATTTCTCTAGAATATCAGTGGATGAAGAGAGACCTGATAGAAGTATATACATTTATGACAGGGTTAGGGTAGATGGTCTTTTTTTCCCCTCAGAGTGGAAATTTAAAATAAGAGAGGGCATAGCTTTAAGGTGAGGATGCCGAAGTTTAAAGGAGATGTAAGGGGCAAGTATTTTTGTTAACACAGAGGGTGTTGGGTACCTGGAACATGTTGCCAGGTATGGTAATGGAGACAGAAATGAAAGTGACCTTAAGAGGCTTTTAGAAAGGCACAAGGACATATAGAGAAGGGTGAGATATAGATCACGTGCAGGCAGAGGAGATTATTTTATCTTGGCATCATGTTCAGCATGGACTTTGTGGGCCGAAGGCCCTGATCCTGTGCTTTACTGTTATTTCAATCCCTATTTTAATTATTCTTCCCACATTCATATCAACCACCCCCAGATCCAGCCTATCACCTATACACTGGTGGCAATTTACACAGGCCAATTCGCCCATCGTCTTTGGGATGTGGGTAGAAATCGGAGCACACAGGAGAAGGTGAAAACTTCATGCAGACGGCCCCAAAGGTCAGGATTGGATCCAGGAAACTGCTGCAATCCAGGCAGCGGCACTGCACCACCAATGAAGCCAGAGAGGTTGATAGGAGACACAAGGAACTGCATTCACTGGTTAATACACAAAATGGCACAAAGTGCTGGAGTAACTCAGTGGATCAGGCAACATCTCTGGAGAACATGTATAAGCGATGTTTCAGGTCAGGACCCTTCTCCAGGCTGGTCAGACTGGACGTCTATGGACTTTCAAAAGGCAAATATCAATCCTGTCAGCAAAGTGGAAACTCTTGAATAAAAAGGGAAATTTCGTAAGCAATTGGCCAAGACTCAGAAAAAAACTGGCTGCTTCATAAGTCGGAGGAAGATTCATTGTGGGGTTCCCCAGCCATTGGAACTGGGATGACTATTTTCTATAATAAGTGCAGATGACTTCATCTAGAATATACAACGCACAATTTCAAGATGTTTTGATATCTTAAAACATGGAACTACAGTAAACAGTGAGGGGGTTTCAAATTAATTCACACAGGTTGGTGGACTGGTCAGATACAAAACCGGTATGTAAAGCTCAAAGTGCTGCAATAACTCAATGGGTGAGGCAGCATCTGTGGAGGGGAATGAACAGGTGACGTTTCAGGTTGGGACCCTTCCATACACCGATCGTGCAGTGGGAGGGAAATAGCTGTAAAAGGCAGACGGGGCAAGCATTGATGAGGCATCTTGGTCGACATGGGCAAGTTGTCCCACGTGGCAACTTACAGGTTTGCAACAGAGCTACAATCAAATCAAGTGCACAAACCATTTTAGTTTAGTAAAGGAGCCACATTTGTGGTAACCCCCCATTTAATCATTTTTAATCACATATAGGCGATTTCAAAAAACGGCAGATGACGGGAACCTGAAATAAAAACAATGTTGGAAAACACAGTGAAGCCATGATTCTCTTCTGCTTGGTCAAATGTAGTGCATTGCAGTTGTTGCTCTCATTGTGGGCCCCAGTCTACTTCACACTGGGGCCACTGATTGCTGGTTGGTTGATCATCTCCATCTCAGTGTAGCCACTCCATTTTGCCTTCCGCAGAGAATGTTCCCTCCACAACTCCCTGGTTAACTCATCTCTTCCTGCCCGAACCACCCCCTCCCAGGTACCTTCCCCTGTGACTGCAGGAAATGCAACACCTGTCCCTATATCTCCCCCCTCAACTCTGTCCAGGGACCCCGACAGTCCTTGCAGGTTTGGCAGACGTTCACTTGCACCTCCTCCAACCTCATCTACTGTATCCGTTGTTCAAGATGTGGACTTATACATCAGTGATACCAAAAGTAGACTGGGCGATCATTTAGCGGAACACCTTCGCTCAGTCCGCCTGGACCTGCCTGATCTCCCAGTTGCTAAACACGTTAATTCTCCTTCCCATTCCCACATTTTTGTCCTTGGTCTCCTCCCTTGTCAGAGTGAGGCTAAATGCAATTTGGAGGAAAAGCATCTCATATTTCATTGGGGCAGCTTACAGTCCAGTGATGAATATTAATTTCTCTAACTTCGTAACCCAGGCATTCCCTCTTTCTCCATCCCTCCCCCACGAAGTCGCACCAGCTTCTTGCTTTTACCCAAAACACATCTAACAAGGCCTGTTTCCTTTATTATTGTTACATTTTTGCATATCTTTCATTCATTGTTCTATACCTCTCTACATCAGCGTCTATATATCTTGTTTCCCTTTCCCGTTGACTTTCAGTTTGAAGAAGGGTCTCGTCCCGAAACATCACCTATTCCTTCTCTCCAGAGATGCTGCCTGTCCCGCTGAGTTTATCCAGCTTTTTGTGTCTATCCTCAGCCTTGATTAGGTGTTCAAGTCCCCTGATGATAACGTTTTCTCTAATCTACTGCTAACTAATCAAAAAGTATTTTCTGTAGTTTTAAAGCAGAGAAGAATGATACAGAATTGTTCTGGTATTGGGGCGCAGCAGGTAGAGCTGCTGCCTCACAGCGTCAGAGACCCGGGTTCGATCCTGACCTTGGTTTCCTCCCACATCACAAAGATGTGTGGGTTTTAGGTTAATTGGCTGCTGTATATTGCCCTCTTGTGTGTAGGAAGCGATTGAGAAAGTGGAATAACATAGATTTAGCAAGAAGGTTGGCATGGACTTGGTGGGCGGAAGTGTCTGTTTCCATGCTATAGCTCTGAATTAAATTAATAATGCAGGACCACCCTCAACAGCAGTGGACTGGAGACTGGGCCAAGGAACAGTTCAAAGCATCGACCCAGCGGTCCAATCCAATTGGATGTTTAGTTTAGAGATGCAGCATGGTAACGGGCCCTTCGGCCCACCAAGCCCACTCGACCATTGATAACCCATTCACACTTGTTCTATGTTATCCCACTTACAACTTTCTGATGCTTCAAACTGTGCCATAAGCCATTCATTACCGGAAAGCAATGGGTCAGCACTGTCAGGACAATCCCCGTGATTAGCCAGCTCAGCAGGCTCAGGCCTGGCCAGCATTTGGATGGGAGGTTACCAGGATGTACAAGGTGCAGTCAACTCACTTCATGGGCACATGGATGATCCAACCTGCAGGGTGGATTTGACAAGAATTCCAGTCACATTGATGGAAAAGTGCTTTATATTCACAGGTGTCATGTACAGAGTTTTACCAAGTTCAAAGGATGATAACATTTCGAGAGGTTTGACAGTCACAAAGTCTTTTCCCCAACGTGGAAATATCAAAGACTGGATGGAAGGCATGGCTTTAAGGTTAGTGGAGCAAAGTTTAAAGGAGATGAGCCAGGCAAGTATTTTTCAAACAGAGTGCTGGGTGCTTGGAACACTGCCAGAGTGTGGTGATGAAGGCAGATACAGATAGTTGTATTTAAAATACTTTCACATAGGCACATGGATGTGCAGGGAATGGAGGGTTATGGATCACACGCAGGCAGAGAAGATTAGTTGATTGTGGCATCACTCTCGGCACAGACATTGTGGGCCAAAGGGCCTGTCCATGTGCTGTACTCTGATTAAAACTAGTAGAAACCAACGAGAGGAAACAGACGAATAAAATTCCGACAAGGCAAATGGTGACTAACAGCATGACCAAAGATAAACTGCACCCACGTGAAAAGGTCACACACACTCAACCTTACACTGAACCAGCTCAACCTACAAAAAGGTTGCCTCAACATGTACCTACTGTATATAACGCAGCCCACTCAAGGACAACTCAAGATCGAAATCATTCAGCTCAAAGTTCAGTTGCGCCATCTCAGCTAAACCCACTGAGTTTTGATAAGATCATTCACATTTCAATGTTTCCTGGTGGCCTGTCATAACTGTGCTCCAAAAAACAACTAGATTACAAGCTATTACATTTATTTGTCCATTTCTCCATCAGCCCCCACAAAACGGTCCCATCCCCCTTGCCCCCATTCCCGAATTACTTGACTCATCTTGAGGTCTGACTCACCGACTGCAAACCGCACTCACTTCAGGCCGTTTCCAATTCATATGTCCCACAGGTTTAGGCTTAGGTTTATTTTTGTCACGAGTACCGAGGTACAGCAAAAACCTTTGTTTTGTATGCTATCCAATCAAATGATATACTACTATATATAAATACTGTCAAGCCAAGCTCAAGTACAATAGGTAGAGCCAAGGGGAAGATAGAGTGCAAAATATACAGTAGTTCTCAGCATTGCAGCATAATAGTTCCTTAGACAAAGTCTAATGCCCACAAAGGGGTAGAGGTGAATCAGACAGTAATCTAGCTTATGGAAGGACTGTAAGGAAGCCTGATAACAGAAGGGAAGAAGCTGTTCCCAAGTGTGATGGTCCTTGCTTTCAAGCTTCAACACCGTCTGCCGATGGGAGCGGGAAGAAGGAGAAATGACCGGGGTGGGACAAGTCTTTGATTATGTTGGCTGCTTTTCTCAAGGCAATGTGCAGTGCAGATGGGGTCAATGGCGGGGAGTATGATCTGTGTGATGGACTGAGTTACATTCCCAACTCTGCAATTTCTTGCGGTCTTGGGCAGAGCTGTTTCCAAGCCAAGCTGTGATGTAATCTGACAGTATGCTTTCTACCAGGAAATGTGAGTCAGAGCTCCACAGACAAACCCAATCTACTTCCACGGCATTCACACTTATACTCAAAGCGTACACACACACACACACTCACTCGCGCACACACACAAAGAATTTCACTGTGACATGTCAAATGTGATAACAAAGTATAATTCAATCATTCATGCACACACAAAGCGCACACACACACACACACAAAGCACACGCACATACACACACACACGCACAAACGCACGCACCCACCCGCCCCAGCAGATGACAACCTCTAGTGGCAACTGATGGCAACTATAGATCCCTAACTACAAAGACAGCAAATCTCGGAAACTGGGCATTAAACCTTCTCTGTGTAATATTATTAAAATGCTGCCCAATCTGCTGAGTGCTGTTACTCAATTCTGATTATCACTTCAGCATGTATTACAATGTGCGACTCAAATCAGTTACATAACTTCAGCACATCCAAACTTTAATACCGAGTTACAAAGAAAAATCATATTTTGTACAAGTGACATACTGAAATTATTCTTCACATCAACTGAAATATTATTTGCATTACTATTCGGCGGTAAATGTGCGCTCTCACCTTATAATACTTGGCTCCAGTGTCATTTTGAAAGAGTGTAAGGCACTTGCTGTCCAGCCTCCAGTAATGTCTTTTCCTCTGTTAGAAGAGATAGATAATCATTGTGAATTGATCTATTATTCAATTTCAAGAACATGTCAGGTTTATTTTTAATTGGATACACAAGCCTGTTTTAGGCATCATTCCGGATTACATCCAGATATTCACCGACACAAATATTCCACATTGATACCTGCAACAATGTACCTTAATAGAACAAGACAGATTAATATGGGTGTCAGGGGTTATGGGGTGAAGGCAGGAGAATGAAAGGGAAAGATAGATCAGCCATGATTGAATGGTGGTAGTAGACTTGTTGGGCCGAATAACCTAATTCTGCTCCCAGAACCTGTGAACTTCCTAAAGATTAAAGCTTTCAAATGTAATCCTTTTTCCATCATCAGATTCAAGAGTCAAGGGTGTTCTATTGTCATCTGTCCCATACAGAACAATTTTGAACATTGTGCAAATCACAGGTTTCTGAATTAGCAAGAAATAGACAGACCGCATTAATATGTAATTTTGAAAGGGATCCTTTGAACCTCCCGCCGATTTCTTGCAAACCAGCGACATGTGAATGTAAAATGACAAACGCCAACTTTGTCGAGCAAGGCTCTCCATTAGCTGAGTAACCTCAACATGTTCCATTTATACAGGGTTTCCATAAATAGTCCTCCTGTTCTCAGGTACAACAGGAGGACTGGGCAAGTTAAACGGCATCCTTACAAATAGCGAATAGGCACTGGAGATATACATTGGCAAAAGTGAAAGCTGTAGCAAAAATGTTCAGCCCTTGAAAGACCTGAACAATCTTAAGAGTCAAGAGTGTTTTATGGTTATAGGTTCCAAAGTGGCACAGCGATACACTTGTTGCCTTACAGCGCCAGAGACTCAGGTTCGATCTTGACTATGGATACTGTCTGTGTGGAGTTTGTTCATTCTCCCTGTGATTGCATGGGTTTTCTCCAGATGCTCCGATTTTCTCCCACACTTCAAAGACGTACGAGTTTGTAGGTTAATTGGCTTTGGTAAAATTGTAAATTTATCCCGAGTGTGTAGGATAGTGCTAGTGTAAGGGGATTGTGGGTCGATGCAAACTCGGTGGGCCGATGGGGCTTGTATCAAGAAATGGGACAATTAAATTCTTACTTGCAGCAGCGGCACAACAGGTTGTAAGCTAACTAACATTAACGGCAAAGCTGTCGTTAGGATATCCAACTATGCTCTCGAATGCATCTCAAAGGCAATTTCACAATGAGAAAACAAGTCATACTAATCCAATGTTTGCAACAGTTAAATCAATGCGAACACAGATGGGACACCTTTGCAACCTTTGACACCATTGTCAAATTGCACCACAGTCAAATTGCAAAAAGTGATAAGAAGCAAGATTCAATTATACTTTATTATTGTCACATGTTCCTAGGTATAGTGAATGGTTTTATTTTGCATACAACCTAGTAAAATCATGTAGCAGACCTCACCTAGGCAGTACGCAAGGGTCACCATGATTTGGCGCGGACAGTTACAAATGTTCACCGAACACCGGTGTTTACCAAAATAGTTCACCGAATAGAAAGCGTTGATGCATACAAGGTATGATGAGAACACGGAATGTCGACTCATTTATATATGTCCTTTTATCTAGAATATGTCCCGAGAGACTCGCAACCACGCCATTGAATCAGATATTAAAGATTACTTGAAAAAAAGATGCATTTTAAAGAGATTAACTAAAGACATGACCACCAAAGGTCTCACAGTGCCACAGACCCCAGTTCAATCCTAGTCGATTCCTCTGTATCGCTAAACTAAGCTAAACAGAGGACGTTTGGCATTAAACATGACATTTTAAATTTAAGTTTAAATTTAGATTTAATGAACAATGCACTTTTCAATTTTAGGTGATCCTTACAAACCTCCCCCACCCCCCCCTCCCCTCACCCCACACGCCCCCTTCCTTCCCCCTCCCTTCCCATGCCCCACCTGGACGCACCTATTTCCCCCCTCCCTACACACATTCTTTCCGCTGGCTTCACAATTCCCAACTCTTCATTCCTTTTCTTTCACACCTTCTGTATTAATCTCTGGCCTTTGTTACAACCATCTGTCTATCCAACCCCCCCCCCCCCCTCACCTGTGTCTACCTATCGCCTGCCATACTTCGTCCTGCCTCTCTCCCCTGACAACTTTCCCCACCCCCCTCCCACTCCACCATCAGCCTGTTGAAGGGTCCCAAACTGAATCACCACCTGTCCATGTTCTCCATAGATGCTGCCTGACCCGCTGAGTTAAGCCAGCACTTTGGGTCCATTTTAGCTTACATTTAAGGTTTAGGTTTATTATTGTTACGTGTATCCAGGTAAAGTGAAAAGCTTTTTTTTGCATGCCATCCAAACAGCTTAGATATACAATGCATAGATACAGTCAAATCAACTCTATAATAGATAGATACAAGAGTGCGAAAGGGAAGCTGCATCAGCCAGAACATGGATACGACGTAGTATTATCGTATTATTATTATAATACAGTGATGCATTAGATAGCTTTCGACGAGCAGGAAGTTCACATTGGGGTGTAGGATGGAAGATGTTCTGAGGAACTGGAATCTGGAGCCAAAGAGACTCAAAATTAGTAAAGGGTTTATGGGGAAAAGACAGGAGAATGGGGTTGAGAGGGAAAGATAGATCGCAATGGTGGAGTAGACACGATGGGCCAAATGGCATTCTTTTCCTATGACCTGAAATGGAGCTTTAATTGTGAGAAAAAAAAAGGTTGGGAGGTGAGTAGCAAGTGAAGCCTTGGTACAGAGATGACAGAAGTTGGAAAATATGACTAAAACAATAAAAGCTCACAGAGTAACCGAGGCGTTAAAAGATAAGGGTGTCATTTGTAATGCAGAGACAACAAGATTATCAGAGTGAGATTATGAACAAGGAACAAGAACAAGTACACAGACAATTAATCTTGGGCTAATCAGGTCCTAGTTGTTTTTTAATCTTTTCCTTCAACCAAACTATAAATATGTGTCACTGTGCTGTCTTGATTAATAACTCGTAACAAAAGATCTAGATAAATATTTGGTTAGAACCTCGATCGAGATTCATAAGAATAACAAGCAATAATAATGGAAAGCCACGCAGTAGACAATGTAAGTTGATGGCAAGCACTAAAGAGGTGTGCTGATCAAAAATGAGTTGAGGTTGCCACAGGGATTCAGAGCACAGAAATGGAAAATCTGTTTAAAAAAAATCAAACTGCTGGAAGAGGTCAGCGGGTTGTGCAGCATCTGTGGGAAGCAAAGAGATGGTCGAGTTTTAAGTCAAGACCTTGCATGAGGACTGAATGTAGAGGAAGGATGGCCAGTGTATAGTGAGAGTGGGAGAGAGGGGTGAGATAGAGGCTGTCATGTAGTCTGTGGGACGGGATGATCGCGGAGGGATAATATCATGGATAAATAGTGCCTGGTTGGGTGGGGGGTTTTAATAGGAACCTGAGGGGCAACTTTTTTATTTACACAAAGAGTGGTGGGTGTGTGGAACGAGCTGCCAGAGGAGGGAGTTGAGGCACGTACTCTCACGGTTTAAGAAACATTTAGACAGGTACATGGATAGGACAGTTTTAGAGGGATATGAGCCAAATGCAGGCAGGTGAGATTTGTGTGGATGGGGCACGTTGGTCAGCATGGGCAAGTAGGACCGAAGAGCCTGGTTCCAGGCTGCATGACTCTATGGTGGGGAAGGAGGGAGCGTTCACACCGAGGCTGGTGGGTGATATGTGGAACCAGATAACGGAGGTCATTTATGGTGGGCAGATTTGATCAGGTAAGGGACCATGGTGACTCCAGGTGACAAGGGGAGGGATGGATTGGTGGTTACAAATGTGGAAATGAACAAGATTTAGATAAGCATGTGGATATGCAGGCAATGGATGGATATGGATTATGCACAGGTAGATAAGTGTTGTCCTTGGCCTCTTGTTCGGCAGGACATTGTGGGCCGAAGAGCCTGTTCTCATGCAGTTCTATGTTCCATATTCTGTGGCCTATTCTTTATTTACATTTGCAATCAAAAACGTAAACAGGAAATCAGAGGATGTTGTTACCCAAATTACACTTTGGTTTAAGTGTGTAAAATTTAGTGCAGAATACCATTGTCTCTCCTTTCTACAGTGACACAATTGAAAAAAGAAAACAGTGAAAATATGTCTTTCTTTTCCGGCTGTTATTTTTCTTCACTATCAATTATATATCATAAGTTATAGGAGGAGAATTAGGCCATTTGGCCCATCAGGTCTACTCTGCCACTGAATCATGGCTGATGTGACTTTCCCTCTCAACTCCATTCTCCTGCCTTCTCCCGAGACCCCTGACACCCGTACTGATCATCCCATACAAAACTCGTTGTGGGATTTGTCAGTGCCGCTAACCATGGCTTTTTACCTTTTTGCAAGTGTAGTTAATATTTAGGCCAGTTGGACACGGTGGTGATGAGGGCATTTGGTGTGCCTGTCTTCATTGTTGGGGCACGTTAGAAGTGCAAATACGTTGGTGATGGCACACTTACAGGATTGTGTACAGTTCTGGTCAGCAAATTAAAGGAAAGATGTGAGTAAGCTAGAGAGGGTGCAGAAAAGATTGCAAAGGATGTTGCCAGGAGTGGAATGCTTGATTTATAAGGAGAGACTGGTTAGGTTGGGGGCATTTTCTCTGGAGCATAGAAGTGCTGAGGGTATCCTTACAGAAATATGTAAAATCACAAAGGACATAGATGGTGAATGGTCAGTATTTGTGCCAGGGTAGGGAGATCTAAAGCTAGGTTTAAGGTAAGTAAAGGGATCCTGAGAGGGATGTTTTCACACAGAGGAAGACCCGTGTGTGGAACAAGCTGCCAGAGGAAGTGGTAGAGCCAGGTACAATTATGACATTTGAAAGAAATTTGGATAGGTACACGGATATTCTAGATTTAGAGGGATCGGGGCTAATCACAGGGAAATGGATCTAGCCCCGGCAGGCACCTTGGTCGGTATGAGCGAGTTGGGCAGAAGGGCCTGCATCCATGCTGTGCCTGTGACAAGTGTAAGGGGTCTATTTAAATATCACAGTTAATGCCTTTGAGAAAGACTTCTACAAATTATAAGTCACATCATTCCAAACAAAAATGGCAGGATAGGGTTTTTTCATAAGTTCAGGATGCACATACTTTCTTAATCCTGAAAAGAAAATGCATCGAATAAAAGAGGTGAAAAAGTTAACACTGCACATTGATCAAGTGACTCATTTCAAATTTGCAATTTTTTTCGGATGAAATTGTTTATCTAGGTGAAGGATGTTAAGAGATAAGCCATGGAAAATAAAAGTCTAGAGGACATACAGTTACAGATCAGACACATGAGAAACTTTTCTGTACCTCAACGGCAATAATAAGCATCTTAACATTTTTGTTTAGCATTTCCATTTTCTAACCAACAATTTTTAAAGAGCGTTAATTCCAATGCCAGCCCAAAGTTTCTATCTTCACTAATATTGGGATGAAAAATACACTCAAATAATAAAACATGTTATTTCTACTCCAACAGAATCACCAAAGTTAGGAATTTCCACTCCTTGGAGGACTGTTTGATTGATTGATTGATTGTTCATTGAAAGGTACAGGTGCTTTGGTCCACTGAGTCACCTGTTCACACTAGTTCTTATCCCAATTTTGCATGCGCTCCCTACAAATCAGGGACAATTTAGAGGCCAATTAACCTACAAATTAACCTGCACATCTTTGGGATGTGGGAGGAAACCATGCAATCACAGAGAGAACGTGCAAATTCCATGGACACAGAACCCAATGTCAGGATAGAACCCGGGTCTCTGGCACAGTGAGGCAGCAGTGCTACAAGCTGTGTTCATTAACACATCGGTCCCACAGTTCAGAAGTGTTGTCAATGGGCGGCACAGTGGCACAGCGGTAGAGATGTTGCCCGACAGCACCAGAGAGCCTGGTTTGCTCCTGACTATGGGTGCTGTCTGCACGGATTTTGTACGTTCTCCCTGTGACCTCGTGGGTTTTCCCTACGTGCTCCAGACATTCCAAAGATATACAAGTTTGTAGGTTAATTGGCTTCTGTAAATTGTCCCTGGTGTGTGGTATAGTGCTAGTGTACGGGGTGATCGCTGGTTGGCAAGGACGCGGTGGGCGGAAAGGCCTGTTTTCACACAGTAAGTCTAAAGCCTAATATAAAATGAATCATGCTAGACAAATGACATTGCTTATCCTCAGTTAAATACTTCATGCATTCATAGACCATTACGCCATCCTCTTTAACAATGTGTTAAAATAAGTAAACAGTACAAAATAATGCAAGTTTATAAAATGAATAGACAAGGAACTGCAGATGTTGGGATCTTGAGCAAAACACGAAGTGCTAAAGGAACTCAGTAGGTCAGGCAGCATCAGTGGAGGGAATGGACAGGCGACGGTTTGGGTCTTGACCATTCTTCAGACTGATGCCAGGTGAGGATTCGGGTTGAGACTCTTGTTCAAACTGTAGAAGGTTCCCGACCCAAAATGTCTCCTGTCCATTCCCACATTTCCTTCCTAGTTGTTTCCTGATCAGTTGAGTTGCCCCAACACTTCATGTTAGTCTAAAGAAGGGTCCTGACCTGAAACGTCACCTATCCATGTTCTCCAGAGATTCTGTCTGACCCACTGAGTTACTCCAGCACTCTATATATCCTCCTATCCTGTTTTAGTTTATAAAATGTTCACTGGCAATTTCTGGACCACTGTTTTGATTTGTCCATTGGAGCATTGAGTGTTCATGGCAAAGATTATTTGAGTCAAGTCCTCACCAAAATAACAGAATTGCAGGAAATCCTAGAGGGAGATTAGGAATTATTTTAGTTTTTGTAAAATGATGTTATTTTTTCCAGAACACGAATATATGATAGATAGACAACATGCAAATAACATAGACGTCTTATTTTATATTTATTGGAGATACTTGTGGTGGAGAATGGAGTTCAATATATTCTCTTCAAAACCAAGTGAGCATTTCACTATCTCTAGCCAAAGATTAAAGTCTTTACCCAATCTGCCCCAACAATAGACTTTAATTCCTAACCTCCTGTAGTATCATGATCTTTTCCCCAATTCTTCTATCTTGCCATTCTCTAGTTTTACTGAATGAAATACACTCTTCTTTCCGAAGTTAGGAATGAGATTCTGATTGCCCCAATTGTACCATCAGATCAACAACTAGAGAACGGTCCTGATTTACCAATGATACTTTATACCATCAATGATACCATCTAACTCATTGGAGACCCTTGCACTATCTCTAATCGGACTTTACTGAACTTTATCTTGCATTAAACGTTATTTCCTTCATCATGTATCTGTACAGTGAATTGTGAATTGCAGCCCAGACCATAGCACAAACCGATCTCCTTTCCATTATCTCCATTTACACTTCACGCTGCCTTGGCAAGGCCACCAACATAATCAAGGACTAGTCTAACCCTGGTTACTCCCTCTTCACCCCTGCACATCAGGCAAGAGGTACAGAAGTATGAATACGCATACCTCCAGATTCAGGGAAGGTTTCTTCTCAGCTGTAATCAGACAACTGAGCCACATTATCAACAACTAGAGAGCGGTCCTGAGCTACTATCTACCTCATTGGAGACCCTTGGTCTATCTTAAATCAGACTTTACCTTGTACTAAACGTTACTCCCTTTATCGTGTATTTGTACACTGTGGATGGCTCGACTGTTATCATGTATAGTCTTTCCGCTGACTGGATAGCACGCAACAAAAGCTTTTCACTATACTACGTGACAATAAACTAAACTAAAGTGAACTAATGTGAAATTTGTTGCAAGATAGGTGGTAGTATTCATCCTACAATTTGGAAAACAGAAGTGAAAGACTAATAGAAAAGAGACCAACTAAAACACATCTCTTTTAGAACATAGAACAGTACAGCAATGGAACAGGCCCTTCGGCCCACAATGTCTGTGCCAAACATGATGACAAAATAAACTTTTCCATACTAAGTTTCATGTAATTTTTATGAGTATTCCTTTGCCAACTAGAGTTCCATTACTTTCATGAACAACCAGTATTTTTTACTTGCAACATGCAGTTCATTGCATTTTTTCCAACATTTTTTCTCTTGACAAACCAAAGCACATAATATACTTTGGACCTTGCTAATCGACTTTTCAATGCAGACAAAAGGAAAAAGGTCTCTTCAAATATTTGTTTGCCGTTACAGTTAAGAAGCTGATCCCCAGAGATATCTTGATTCAATTAGCACACAGAGTACTGGAGTAACTCAGCGGGCAGGCAGTACCTCTGGAGGACATGGATAGATGACGTCTCAGGTTGCGACCTTTCCTCGGCCTCCTTGAGTCTGAAGAAGAGTCCCGACCCAAAACGTCGCCTATTCATGTCCTCCAGAAATGACGCCTGACTCACTGAGTTACTCCAGCACTTTGTGTTCCAAGCAAGATTCCAGCACCTACAGTTCCTTATGTCAGGATTCAATTACAAATTGGTTCTGGAACCACAAATCACTTCAAAATAAATATACTTACTAGATTGTCTTTGCTGGAGTAGTGGACCATCCAACCTTCCCTCATCATCGTGCTACTCTTCCTTTTTGTGTGCTTAATAGACTGTACAACTCTCATGAGAGGAATATTGTTGCTTGTTGAAGGACTGGAACAAAATGTTCTAAGTTAGTGAACAAAAAAACTGTACAGAATCCACATTGTGAATTGCGAATACAAGCCTATCAAAATGTATTTTTTGCTTTCCAAAGTTGCCGAACGCAAATCATTTTGACCAAATACAGTAACAAAACTGAAGAGCACCTAAAGATAGTATTTATAAATAAAAACTGCGTTGGTTAGCCATCAAACACAATGGAAAAGAAATAACCAGCAATGAGCTTGTAATAAAGCATTTCATTTCAACTTCATGAAAGTCAGGAATTGTCAGGATTATAACTCCAGAAAGAGTTTAATCTTTAAAGTTATGAACAGCATGCTGATTTAGATTAATAGGTAATTTAAATTTGGTGTCTTCAGAAGTAAAGATTAGAGTCACACAGTCACCAAGCATGGAAATCAGGCCCTTCGCTGTCACCTTCCCCTCAGACAACAATGAACATTTCCTTAATCTGCTTCGATCAGTCGTTTTCACACCTCACCCATGCATATCTCTAGTCTCACTTTATCCTGACTCTCAGTCTGAAGAAGGGTCTTGACCTGAAATGTCACAGATTCCTTCTCTGCAGAGATGCTGCCTGTCCAGCTGAGTTACTTTCAAAAGGTTTTCGACAAGGTCCCACATAAGAGATTAGCATTCAAACTTAAAGCACACGGTATTGGGGGTTCAGTGTTGATGTGGATAGAGAACTGGCTGGCAGACAGGAAGCAAAGAGTAGGAGTAAACGGGTCATTTTCAGAATGGCAGGCAGTGACTAGTGGGGTACAGCAAGGCTCAGTGCTGGGACCCCAGCTATTTACAATATATATTAATGATCTGGATGAGGGAATTGAATGCAACATCTCCAAGTTTGCAGATGAAACAAAGCTGGGGGGCAGTGTTAGCTGTGAGGAGGATGCTAGGAGGCTGCAAGGTGACTTGGATAGGTTGGGTGAGTGGGCAAATGCATGGCAGATGCAGTATAATGTGGATAAATGGGAGGTGGCAAAAACAGGAGGGTAGACTATTATCTGAACGGTGGCCGATTAGGAAAAGGGGAGATGCAACGAGACCTGGGTGTCATGGTACACCAGTCATTAAAAGTAGGCATGCAGGTGCAGCAGCTGTGAAGAAACGAATGGTATGTTGGCATTCATAGCAAAAGGATTTGAGTACAAGAGCAGGGAGGTTCTACTGCAGTTGTACAGGGTCTTGGTGAGGCCACACCTGGAGTATTACGTACAGTTTTGGTCTCCTAATCTGAGGAAAGACATTCTTGCCATAGAGGGAGTACAGAGAACGTTTACCAGACTGATTCCCGGGATGGCAGGACTTCCATATGAAGAAAGACTCAGCTTGTACTCGCTGGAATTTAGGAGATTGAGGGGGGATCTTATAGAGACTTACAAAATTCTTAAGGGGTTGGACAGGCTAGATGCAGGAAGATTGTTCCCGATGTTGGGGAACTCCAGAACAAGGGGTCACAGTTTAAGGATAAGAGGGGAATCTTTTAGGACCGAGATGAGAATATCATTTTTCACACAGAGAGTGATGAGTCTGTGGAATTCTCTGCCACGGAAGGTAGTTGAGGCCAGTTCATTGGCTATATTTAAGAGGGAGTTAGATATGGCCCTTGTGGCTAAAGGGATCACGGGGTATGGAGAGAAGGCAGGTACAGGATACTGAGTTGGATGATCAGCCATGATCATATTGAATGGCGGTGCAGGCTCGAAGGGCCGAATGGCCTATTCCTGCACCTATTTTCTATGATTCTATGATTTACTCCAGCATTTTGTGTCTATCTTCGGTGCACCGATCATTTACCAGGCTTTGGATAGAGTTGACATGGAAAGGATGATTCCGGTAGAGGGAGATTCTAGAACAAGAGTGCATGGCC
Organism: Raja brachyura; assembly: GCA_963514005.1. The sequence goes on along the minus strand of OY740788.1, from coordinate 63,285,146 downwards.
TCAAAATAAAAGGACGTACCTTTAGAATGGAGGTTATTTAGCCAGGGAGAGTAAATCTTAGGAATACAGTGCCACAGACGTATGTAGAGGTCATCATTAGGTAATTTTTTAAGGGGAAATTGGTAGTTTCTTGATTAGTAAGGGCGTGAAAGGTGACGGGGAAAAGGCACGAGAATGGAGTTGAGAGGGAAAGATAGATCAGACATGATCAAATGGTAGAGCAGACTTGATTGGCTGAATGGTCTAATTCTGCTCCTATGTCATGGTCTGATGTGTTGTTTGCAAGTTATTTACCTAACATTGTAAAATTCAATACGCTGGTTGCGGACGCCCCAAAGTGGAGAGGCCGTGCTCAGCTGTGTGAGTATTCAAGAATGTTTACTGCCATATATATGGTGTGTGAGTCAGTGAGTGTGTGTGTGTGTGTGTGTGTGTCAGTGTGTGTGCATATGTGTTTGTGCGTGTATGTGTTTGTGAGTGAGTGTGTGTGTGTGTATGTGTGTGTGGGTGTATGTGTGAGTGTGTGAGTGTGAGTTAGTGTGTGTGTGCGCGTGTGAGTGGGAGTGTGTGTGTGTGTGCGCGTGTGAGTGGGAGTGTGTGTGTGTGTTTGTGTGTGAGTGTGTGAGTGTGTGTGTGAGTGTATGTGTGTGTGAGTGGGTGCGTGTGTGTGTGAGTGTGAGTGTGAGTGAGTGTGTGTGAGTGTGATTGTGTGTGTGTGAGTGGTCTTAGTGACTGAGCTGCCAGCCCAAGAAACCATTCGGCCCACAATATCCATACAAGCCCTCTGGAAACTAGTCCCTTCGGCCCACAACACCATACTAGTGCTCCAGAAAGCCCCCCACTGGCCAGCAATATTGTAATTGGTGGAGAGGTGGAATATTGCGTTGGGGGACCAGCCCTCCCGTGTGAAGCTGGGACCCAACGGGTCCCACTTAGTCTAGTGGTCTAATATAATGGGAATATCAGATCCTATGATCCAAATGCACAGCAAATATACAGGAAGAATCATATTACGACAAAATGCTGACCATCGCCATATGGGACAGATATCTTTCTCACATAGATAGTTATCAAAGCAGGTTATGGAAAGACTACCTAATTGTTCGGACTGGCTCTTCATCTTTTTCTCCATCCAGATCTGAGGAATCCATGAAATACAACTTTTCTTCTGACGTTGAAGGTTCCTCTGTGTCGTCCAACAACCTGCTGCCTTCACTGTTCATGTCACTGCTGTCCACCTCCATGGGCAGATCGGAATCAGGACCAGGACTGGCTGGTTCTACAAACAACAATCAAATCAATACGTCGAACACTGCAGCACGAACGGGTCAAACACGATGTCTAGCTGAACTGAACACATCTGCCCGCAAGTGATCCATTTCCCTCTATTCCCTGCACTTCCATGTGCCTATCTAAAAGATTCTTAAACACCACCATCATCTCTGCCTCCACCATCCACCCTCAACCTTGACAATGTGTTCCAGGCCCCCACTACCCTCTGTGTAAAAAACTTCCCCTCACATCTCCATTATATTTTCACCTTCTCACTTTATAGCTACGCCCTCTAGTGTTAGATAATTCCACCCTGGGTAAAAGGTTCTGACGGTCTATCCTACCTACGCCTCTCATAATTTTATATACTTCTATCAAGTCTCCCCTCAATCTCTGACGTTCCAAAGAAAACAATCTAAGTTTATCCGATTTGTCCCTGCAGCTTAAACCCTCTAATCTTGGCAGCATTCTGGTAAACTTCCTCCAAATCTTCCACATCTTTCCTGTAATGTGGCGACCAGAACTGCACGCAATACTCCAAATAGTGCAAGCAATGCTTCAAATCTCACCACATAGGCCCTGAGTCGGGAGTTACTGGTAACAGAACAGTTAACTTGCCCGATTCAATTGAATTTTCCCAAAGGCATAACAATTTCATTCAGTGAATTCATGAACAGAGGTTATCAACCTGAGACACTTGTTTTTTTCTTCACTGATGCTGCCCGACCTACTGAGTATTTACGGCATTTTCGGTGTTTATCTCGGGATTTCATGGTTCCACGAAGACACGAGGAACTGCAGATGCAGATGAAGAAGGGTCCCGAACCAAAACGTCACCTACCCATGTTCTCCAGTAATGCTGCCTGAACCGATGAGTTACTCCAGCACTTTGTGTCTATTTTTCATGGTTCTGTTGGATTTATGCAACACTCAAGACTCATCCAATCTTACTTCATCTCACGCTATAAATTAATCTTTTGAATCCATTCCTCTGGCTTCACTATTTACACCTCTTCTTTTAGTGTCTTACACCCTTTTGTCTTTTCATCTCTGGCCTTTGTCCACCCATCTGCCAATAAAAACCCACCTCACCTGTATCCACCAATCATTTTCCAGGCCTTGTCCCACCCTTGCAAAGTTCTGTAAGACCCACTCTCACAGCCATTCCCCCCGAGCCTGAAGAAGGGTCCCAATCCTGGCTTTTTGTTTTGTAACCAGCATCTGCAGCTTTTTGTGTCTAAATATATCTCCTTCAGTCCTTGCTCCTTCATTTATGCACCCTGTTTTCCCTTGATTACATTCATGGTATCACCTTAATCACTCAAAAGCTCCACATCCAAGCCAATTTTTGAGGAAAGGTACTTCTTCAAATTCATTACCATAATCTTTAAGACCATTTCAAGGTGTTTTGGTGCTTTGTTTTTGACCTCAACACAAATTGTGTCAATCATAAATGAACAGCTCCATGGGTTAAAAACATTGATTAGACTCTCTCTCAGTCTTTTCTTTCCCAAGGGAACCAACCCTTAAGACCAAAAGACATAGCAGCAGAATTAGGCCTTTCGGCCCCATCAAGTTTGCTCCACCATTCGATCATGGCCGATCTATTTTCCCTTCTCTACCTCATACTGCTGCCTTCTCTCCATAACCTTTGACACCCTTACTATTCAATCTCCACTATAATAATATCCAATGTTTTCGCCTCCACAGCCGCCTGTGACAATGAATTCCACAAATTCACCCCCCCCTCTGGCTAAAGACATTCCTTCTTATCTTTATTCTAACCCAACTTGTCTACCGTTACAGATAGTTGTTCTTGCTGTTTATTATTCTTAGGAAGAACTCTGAAGAAGGGTCGCGACCTGAAACGTCACCCATTCCTTCTCTCCAGAGATGCTGCTTGTCCCGCTGAGTTACTCCAACTTTTTGTGTCTATCTTCGGTTTAAACCAGCATCTGCAGTTCCTTCTTACACATTCTTAGGATCAATTTTAGTTTAGTTTATTTTGTACAGATACTAAGTGGAAACCACTTTCCCACTCCCTACATACCTGCACATCTTTGGAGTGTGGAGGAAACTGAAACACCTGGAGAAAACCCACACGGTCCCAGGGAGAACATGTAACATCGAGACTGCATCCGTAGTCAGGAATCAAATCCGGGTCTCTGACACCGTGAGGCAGCTGCATCATAACTTTTATACTTCCTGCCATATTTCTGTATTAGGCGTATCTTGCCCAGGAATTTTAAATGCAGTAAAGTTCCAATTAAATGCAAATTAAAGGGCCTGCCCCACTTTCATGACATAATTCAGGACCTTTTTTACTTGTGGACATTTTTCATCAGGCTAGAAAAACGCCCCGTCCTACTTGATGCCACGAGTATCTACGACTAGCATCACGACCTACCTACGGCCTCCTACGACCTCCTACAACCTCGTGACGACCATGCTGCGAGTATGAGTCAAGGGCAAACTTGGCAGAGGTCGTGAATTAGGTCGGGAAAGTGGGACAGGCCCTTAACCCCTCTGGTTTTGCTTTGAATTAGTTTCTGGCTTTGTTGCTACTACTGACATACTTGTATTGTTACTATTTGAGAAGAATAGTTGAGGAATGGGCAAGAGGTCGTGCAAGCTGGGTCTCTGGACTAGAGCTGAAGATGAGAACATCTTATGTTGACTGCATGGGTTTTCTCTGGCTGCTCGGGTCTCCTCACACATCCCAAAGAGGTGCATGATTGTAGGTTAATTGGCCACTGTAAATTGTCCCTAATGTGTAGGATAGTGGTAGTGTATAGGTTGATCTCTGGTCGGTGTGCACTCGATGGGCCGAAGGGCCTATTTCCGCGCTGTATCTTTAAAAAGTAAAGTTCTCCCTGTAACCTCGTGCGTTTCTTCTCTTACTACTTTTACTACTACAATAAAGAAACTATTAATCAAGAGACTGTGTTTGGAAGATTTATCTTTCAACGACATTGAATGGCTCGTGGAGAGCTCGTGAGTGCGTTTCGATTATCTCCTGATCCCGTCTTCAATCCTAGTGACTCAAGGAAAATATCCTTGAAACGATATAAAAATCTGCCACTACACTACATGCTAAACAAGTGTGGGTTTGTAGGAACACATTGTTCCTAGTGTGTAGGGAGTGGGAAAGTGGAATAACATAGAACTTGTGTGAACGGGTGATCCATGGTCAGCATGGACTCAGTGGGCTGAAGGGCAAACTTCCATGCAGCATCTCTAAAAATCATTCAATCTGTTAACTATTTACTGATAGACACAAAGTGCTGGAATAACAGCGGGTCAGGCAGCATCGCTGGAGAAAAAGGATGGATGATGTTTCGCATCAGGACTTTTCTTCAGACTGAAGGTAGGCGGTGGGTTGGGGGGTGGTGTGAAGAGCTGGAGGTCAAAAAAGACCAGGACCACATCAGGGTGGTCAGGGGATGAAGAAAGACACATAAATTCTGCAATCACTCAGCAGGACTGGCAGCATCTCTGGAGAGGAATGGGTGACATACATATTCAATATGTGCAGGAGTAGGCCATTCGGCCCTTCGAGCCATTCAAAGTGATCATGGCTGATCATCCACAATCAGTACCCCGTTCCTGCCTTTTCCCCATATCCCCTGTTTCCGCTAGCCCTAAAAGCTCTGTCTAACTCTCTTTTGAATGCATCCAGTGAATCGGCCTCCACTGCCTTCTGTGGCAGAGAATTCCACAAATTTACAACTCTCTGTATGAAAAGTTTTTCCTCATCTCAGTTCTAAATGGCCTAACCTTTATTCTTAAACTGTGGCCCCTGGTTCTGGACTCCCCCAACATCGGGAATATGTTTCCTGCATCTAGCGTGTCCAATCCCTTAATAATTTTATATGTTTCTATAAGATCCACTCTCAACCTTCTAAATTCCAGTGAATACAAGTCCAGTAGCTCCAATCTTTAATCATATAACAGCCCCGCCATCCCGGCAATTAACCTTGTGAACCTATGCTGCACTCCCTCAATAGCAAGAATGTCCTTCCTCAAATTAGGAGACCAAAACTGCACACAATACTCCAGATACGGTCTCACCAGGGTCCTGTACAACTGCAGAAGGACCTCTTTTGCTCCTATACTCCTCTCGTTATGAAGGCCAACATGCCCATTAGCTTTCTTCACTGCCTGCTGTACCTACATGCTTACTTTCAGTGACTGATCTACAAGGACACCCGGGTCTCGTTGTACTTCCCCTTTTCCTAACCTGACACCATTCAGATAAAAATCTGCCTTCACGTTCTTGCCACCAAAGTGAATAATCTTATATTTATCCACATTATACTGCATCTGCCATGCATCTGCCCACTCACTCAACCTATCCAAGTCATCCTGCATCTTCATAGCATCCTCTTCACAGTTCACACTGCCACCCAGCTTTGTGTCATCTGCAAATTTGACATTTCAGGTTGAGACCCTTCTTCAGACAGGGGGTGCCCTGGTTCCCCTTTATTAGCTAGGTAAGGTGGAGAGCTCTCCACAGATCCTAGCTGCTCTGCTGAGTAATTCCTGCACCGTTGGCTATTAGTGTTACATTGAATACCTGCACAGAATAACTCATGATTGATTTTTGAGCACTTCTTACCTCCATTAAAAACAACTTCACCAAGACAGTCCCTGGGTACTTTGGATGCACATCGCTTGTGGCAATTAAACTTGCAATCTGTAAAGTCAAGTGAAAGTTTTCAATGAATTGCAGAAGTACTTCAGCCATACCAACATATACAATTGGGAGCGGGAGTCGACCACTTGGCTCCTTGAGTCTCTGCCATTCAATAGGATCGTGGTGGCCCTGATTGTGACCTTAACTTCACATTTTCATCTTCCACTGGTCAACTTTAATTTCCTTGCTTTGCAAGAATCTATCTACTTCAAAAACATTTGAAGACTCTGCCTCCCATCAGGATCTTACGTTTCAATCAAGATACTGCTCATATAAACATTTGAATATGAGTCTAGCATGTCCAACTTTTCCTTTAAACACAAACAATCTCTGTACTGTTTTCAACACATTTACAACCTTCCTCAAATAACGTTTAAGGTTTATTATTGTCATGTGTACAGAGACCCGGGTTCGATCGTGGCTACAAGTGCTGTCGGCCTGTGACCATGCAGGTTTTTTCTGGGTGCTCTGGTTTCCTCCCACATTCCAGAGATGTACAGGTTTGAACATTAATTTGCTTTTGTAAAATTGTAAATTGTCCCTAGTGTGTAGGAAAGTGCTAGTATATGGGATAATCACTGGTCGACACAGACTTGGTGGGCTGAAGGGCCTGTTTCCATGCTGTATCTCTAAGGTCTAAAGGAAGGTGGATCTTTCAAGAGCTTTGAAAGGCTTGCTATAGGTAGTCCAAGTTTAGGTTTATGGGACAGAGAGCTCTTCATTTAATGCCAGGTCTGAAGTGCTGATCTTCAAACATCCTATTCCTCAAATTAACATGGCAATGCCATCATTGACATCTACCAAGATGAGATGCATCTTTACTTTAGAGATCCAGCATGGAGTCAGGCACTTAGGCACATGGAGGCCACTCTGACCACCTGTTCACACACTAGTTCTATGCACTTCCTGCACACCAGGGTCAATTTACAGAAGACCAATTAACCTACAATCCTGCACATCTTTGGGATGTGGGAGGAAACCAACGCGGTCACAGGGAGATTGTGCAAACTCCACACAGGCAGCATTCAAGGTCAGGATCAAACTCAGGTCTCCGGCACTGTGAGGCATCACCTCTACCAGCTATGCCATGTGCCGCCCTAACGTTTCTTCAGAGATTTGGGAAGTGGTTCACGACAGGGGAGGAAATCGCTTTTAAAACATGGGGGGGGGGGGGAACAATGAGGCCTAACATCTAGGCAGGGGTCGGCAACCTACGGCACATGGGCCGGATCCGGCCCGTAACCCCAAATCATCTGGCCCGCAGGAGTATTTTTTTTCAATTAGTTTTCGTGACCTGGGCGCTGCAGCCATTCCTGGGGCAGGCGATCTGACCTGGGCACTACAGCCAGTCCCGGGGCACGTAGGCGACCTGGGAACTGCAGCTAGTCCCGGGCTGCTAGATTCTAGGAGATGGCGGCCTCCAACTGGAATTGACCTTGAGGGCTCTGATCGCAGAGCCTGTGAACTTGCCATCACGGAGCCGGCTGACTTCGGAGGCTGTGGTGGTGTTGCAGCTGCGACTCGAATTCGGAGGCTTCGGTTTTGCTGCAACATGTTTCACAAAACATGGGGAGGGATTGTCCCCCACATCTCAAAATATGGGTGGGGGAAACAGGCCCCCCCCCCCCCGTCCCCCCCCCAAGGATTTCCGCCCACGGTTCATGGTTACCAGGGTTTCACCGCAAACAGTTAGCATTGGAGTCGCCTTTATGCTTTGATGAACACGTTGACAAGGAAATTGGCCTCAGAGAGCTTGTGCAAACACAAGGTCATCTGCATTCTGCAGCTCACTGTTAAAGTTGGAGTAACCTTGGCTCTGAAATGTATTGCCCTGGTTAAATGGTTTCCATTCACCCTGAAGATTAGCTCCATATTCTGTTTATTGAGTCAAAGTGCAGCTTTGCAGAGCGAGTAATTGATTAAAAAAACATTGATGCAATGATACAGGCTTCTTGACATGGCCTTCATTCAGGCTGGATCCGTTAATGTGGTCTGACTGGTGCACATTACAAATAGAGCATAAACGCACCACATTTGTACTCAGTTCCCCTAGCAATAATCAATAATATCCCGAGGTATCCCTAATTTATTGTACATAATCTTTTCCAAATAATTCACCAGAACAGACAAATCCAAATTTCAGAGTACATCGTTCAGAGAAAGTGCTGTATTATTGCCAAACATTGTCAATTTTGCATTTCAACCACTTTCACATGGTTACTTTAGTTATATGGATTAAAAAAGTTCAGAATTAACATGAAACATACTGTGCATGAGAGGATAGATCGGGTAAACGCACAGAGTCTCTTGCACAGTAGGGGAATCGAGAACCAAAGGACATAGGTTTAAGGTGAGTGGGGAAAGATTTAATAGAAAATTGAAGGGTAACTTTGTTTATGCAAAGGATGGTGGGTGTATGAAACAAACTGCCGGAGGAGGTAGTTGAGGCAGATACTATCGTAATATTTAAGAAACATTTAGACAGGTACATGTATAGGATGGGTTTAGAGGGATATGGGCCAAATGCAGGCAGGTGGGACCAGTGTAGGTGGGACATGTTGGTCGGTGTGGGCAAGTTAAATGATTAAATATTGCACTGAATTACTTCAACTGTAACGACACGGAAGAAGGTTAGCCACAAGTGATGTTACTTGTGCAAGTATGATGGCCTTACCTCTACATTGCATTCCTTGTCGAAATAGGCCTTTCAGTAGCCGCTTGCAATACTGACAAATGGTGGGGCGTGTGTAGGAGTGTATGACAAAGGTGTGCGGCACTTTTACCCTTCCCAGCACCATCTTCTCCATCCATATTGGGCGCCCACTCCATGATGGGATTCTCTTGCTGGTCTCCTGGTGGCAACGCTGCAATGCCAATCACAAGCAACAGCTTCACACTCTGACGCCCAGCAGTCATTTCCAGGAAGCACAATGCATTTTAAACTCCAAGAGATTAATCAGCGAAAAAAAGACACAAAGTGCTGAGGTAACTCAGCAAGTCAGGCAGAATCCATAGAGGAAAAATAGGTGACATTTTGGGGCAGGACCCTTCTTCAGTCCCCTCTCATCTTTTTACTCCCTCTTCCCCGTGTCCCACCTGGACTGGCACCCTTTTGTTCCCTTTCCCTCTCCCCTATCCTGCTATGTTCCTACCTCAGGTTTCACGATTTTCATTTATTTTATCCTTATCTCATACCTGTTGTCTTTTCATCTCTGACCTTTGACCACTCATCTATCTGCCTATCTAAAACCCTCCTCACCTGTATCCACCTATCACTTGTGTAGGGGGCCCCATAGCAGAAGCGACACGTCGTGGGGCTGGAAACTGGAAGTATCATGAGGTAATTCTGGTACCGCCATCATCTATTGCGACAAGTGCTGGCTTCCACTGTTTGTCACCGGAAGCTTGTGTCCCTTTCAGGACGGACGATGGCATAGAGGTCAACATTTGTAACAAGATGGACACGAAAAGATGAAGAAGAACGTGTGTAGGAAGGAAGAGCAGATGCTGCCAGTCTGAAGAAGGGTTCTGACCCGAAACGTCAAAGATACATTTTCTCCAGACCAATCTGAAGAAGGGTTCCAACCTGAAACGTCACCCACTCCTTTTCTCCAGAGATAGTGCCTGACCCGCTGAGTTACTCCACCATTTTGTGTCTATCTTCGGTTCCATCTATCACTTGCCAGGCTTTGCCTTGCCCCACCTATCTTCCAGCTTTCTTCCCCACCCCCACGTACATTTAGTCTGAAGAAGGTCCTGACTTGAAACGTAACCTATCCATGTTCTCCTGAGATGCTGCCTGAACTACTGAGTTACTCTAGTGCTTTGTATCTTATTTTGTAAACCAGCGTCTGCACTTCCTTGTACCTGTAGATTAATTAGCTATCTTGGCACACCAGAGCTGTGAAAGCTAACTATGCTCTTTTTTGATCCAAGCCCACCACAAATGTTCCAGTTCCAGAGCCTTGCCGTATTATTCATATTGCCGGACTAACAGGGGTCATGACTTTGGGGGGCTGAGATACCAAGCCGCAAATTCAGCCGCAGAGGTTGGCTGTGGCAACGAACTTGCCGGCTCCAGCTGGGCCGGAGTGCCAGAGACCCCACCGCATTTGGCAAATTTGACCTGTTTATCGGTGTGGAATTCCCGGTGGGGTCGAGATCAGCTGCCTCATCCGGCTTAGAGCCATATTTTCCGTGGGATGTCCGGGGGGGTTTAAAAGGAGGCAGGCGGGGCGGGGCGGGACAGGGGCGCAGACCACCAGTTGCTGGTAAATCAGTGGTGGACTTGTACTATTAAGTGCATAATATAAATTTGTGGTACCAAGTCCACAGCCAGAACATAGCTTCCTGAAAGAGGCAGGGGGATAAGAAGTGTAAAAAGCCATTAGGTATGTTTTCCTTCATAGGCCGGGCCATTGATTATCAGAGAGACACAAAGAACTGCAGATGCTAGAATCCCTGAGCAAAACACAAAGTGTTGGTGGAACCTAGTGATACAGGCTGCATCTGGGAAGGGAATGGACCGGTGACATTTGGGGTTGTGATCCTCCTTCAGGTTGTTCCGTCCTGGATACAAAAGTTGGATAATGCAGAACTAGCGTGAAAGGGTGATGAAGGGTCAATGTGAATGCTATTGACCAAAGAGACTGTTTCTATGTTGTATCTCCAAACTAAACTAATCACTCCAACGCACTTACCTTGATTAAGCGTACTTCATCACTCTTTGGCTGGCTCCCGGAATGGAGTCCCAGTGAGGATGAAGAGACCTATATCAGAAGAAGAAAAATAAATCAAGAAATAAACTCAATTCACAAATCAAGCTTTACATTCCACTCCTCCTCTCCTCTCCTCTTCCAACACTCTTTTATCGGCTTTTCACCTCCAGTTTCTGTCACTTACTTTGTCCACTCATCTTCCAATCAAACCCCACCTCACCTGGGTCCACCTATCACTTGGAGACACAAGGAACTGCAGGTGCTGTAATCTTGAGCAAAACACAAAGTATTGGAGGAACTCAGTGGGTCTGGCAACATCTTAGTTTATGTAGTTTAATTTAGTTTAGTGATACAGCGTGGAAACAGTCCCTTCGGCCCACCGAGTCCACTCTGGCCAGCGATCCCCACACACTAGCACTGTCCTACACGCTAGGGACAATTTACAATTTTATTAAGTCAATTAAAGTACAAACCAGTACGTCTTTGAAACTGGAGCACCAACAGAATCCCCACGCAGTTCACGGGGAGAACATACACATTCCGTATTGACAGCACCCAAAGTCAGGATCGAACCCGGGTCTCTGATGCTATAAGACAGCAACTCTACCGCTGCGCCGCCTGTGGAGGGAAAGTCTGATGGCTCTGTTAATGGGTCCCGACACAAAATTATTTCCACTGATGCTGCCTGTCCCTCTAAGTTACTCCAGCACCTTGTGTTTTCCACTTGCCAGGCTTTGTCCCGTCCCCGCTTCTCTTTTCCAGTTTCTACCCCACCTGGTCTGAAGAAAGGTTCTATCCCACATCAAATTATATCTCTCTCTCTCTCTCTCTTTTTTTTTTTTTTTTTTTTTTTTCATTTCAAAAACTTTATTCAACACAAATCATAAAATACAACACATCAAAACACAATCAAAAATCACACTATAATGAACAGATCATTGTAGTACAGCAGTACATTCATTTATAATCGCCTCAACCCCACGCGGCGACCAGCGCTGACGGAAGGCCTCCAGAGTCCCCGTGAACACCGCGTGTTCCCTCTCCAGGGACACACGTGCACGGACGTAGGCCCGAAAGAGGGGCAGGCAGCCGACTCTCGCCAGACCGTCGACCGCCCGCTGCCTGGACCCACGAATGGCCATCTTGGCCAGGCCAAGGAGCAAACCGACAGGTAAGTCCCCCCCCCACACTCGGCTCTCCCCACTCCCCGCCTTGTGTCCAAACACCAGGATTGTGGGGCTAAAATGCAGCCAGAACTTGAGGAACAGCCCCTTCAGATATTGGTACAGGGGCAGTAACCTCACACACTCCATATACACATGGAATACGGTCTCCTCCTCTCCGCAGAAAATACATGCGGCAGACGAGCCCGTGAACCGACTCAAAAGTTTATTACAAACCACCGCTCCATGCAGCACTCTCCACCCCAGGTCCCCAATATAAAGGGGTACAACTCCCTTATAGAAGGACCCCCACTGGGGCCCCCCGCCGCCTTCGGATGGTAACACCGTCCTCCATGGTGAGTCAGGACGGGAGACGAAGGCACGGTGGTTCAGAATGTGCAGGAGCATCCTGTACAGTGCGCGTCTCCTTGCATCACAAAATGGCATGCTGGTCATCTCAGAAAGGCAGCTCAGATTATGCGGAGCCGGAGGCCGAGAAATATCCCAAAGCCTAGGCCCGATGAGCAGATCTGACGGAGCAGGGGTAAGCTCTATCTGAACCACTCTAGGCTCGCGCCTCTCCTCGACAACCACCATGACAGGATGAGGACCAGCCACACCCGCAGCCACAACATCCCCCTCTCCTCGTGGAACAACACTCTGGCTGAACACCACCAAATTCCTCACTCTTAACACATCCCTATAGAAAACAGGCAAGCCCCTTAGAGCGGGTCGACTGACACCCGCCACCGGGAGCCGCGAGACCCCCCTTAGGCAACGACCCTGACGAAAAAAAATACGTGGCCAGAGCGTGCCATCTGGGAGGGTTCTCTACATACATGTATCTCCGCAGAGTCCTGAGACGGAGAGCCGCCACCTGGGTGCGCACGCACACCAAGGACTGGCCGCCCTCCTCTAACGGAAGACTCAGGACCGCCGCGGAAATCCAATGCTTCCTATTTCCCCAAAAGAAATCCACCAGCTTCATCTGTATAGCAGTTACAAATATAGAGGGCGGGACAAGAGTAGCCAGCCGGTACCATAACATAGAGGCCACCAGCTGGTTTATGACCAGCACCCTCCCCCGAAAGGAGAGAACTCCAAGCAGGCCTGACCAGCGCCCCAGCCGAGCAACCACCTTCGTCTCCAACTCTTGCCAGTTTGCCGGCCAAACATCCTCAGTGGGACTCAGGTACACCCCCAGATAGAGGAGGTGCGTGGTACTCCACGCATACAATGCCATCTCCTCCGGCAGGGAGTCTACCCGCCACTGACCCACCAAAAGTCCAGAGCACTTACTCCAGTTAATCCTAGCAGAAGATGCAGCCGAGAATATCTCCTGGCAGTCACGCATCCTCCGCAGGTCACCAGGATCAGTGAACATAAGAAGTACGTCATCGGCATACGCCGATAGAATCACCTCAACCCGCGGGCCAGGTAGGGCCAGGCCTGTCAACCTCCTCCGAAGAAGACACAGGAACGGCTCCACACAGACCGAATACAACTGGCCCGACATATGGCACCCCTGGCGGACCCCCCTCCAAAAATGAAAAGGAGATAGCACCGCGCCATTAACCTTTACAAGACACTCCGCAGCAGCGTACAAAAGCCGGACCCGGGCCACGAAGTGTGGTCCAAACCCAAACGCTTGCAACGTCCCAAATAGGTATTCATGCTCTACCCTATCAAAAGCCTTCTCCTGATCAAGAGACAGAAAAGCAGCTGACTCACCAGTACCCTGGACTAAATGAATCAGGTCCCTAACCAGGTGGATGTTATCCTGGATGGACCGGCCAGGGACTGTATAAGATTGATCAGGATGAATCACTTGATGCAGCACGGAGCCCAGGCGATTTGCCATTGCCCGTGCAAAAATTTTATATTCTGTGCAAAGGAGAGAGACTGGACGCCAGTTCTTCAACAAACGGAGTTCGCCCTTCTTAGGCAGCAAGACAACAAACGTCCTACGCCACGAGAGAGGCATCACTCCAGTCGCCAGGCTCTCCCCCAGAACCAACATATAGTCACCCCCTAGGATGTCCCAGAATGCTCTAACAAACTCCACCGTCAACCCATCCAGCCCGGGGGACTTACCCCTCCTGAGCTGATGCAAGGCGCGAGTCAACTCCTCCAAAGATAAGGGGCCATCAAGAAGATCAGCCTCCCCCCTATCTACGGTCGGTAGACCCTCCCACAGATCTTGCTGAGCCTCCACACTGAATCCTTCCGCAGAGAACAGGGACCCATAAAAGGACCTAACCAAGGCATTGATCCTCTCTGGATCAGTGACAGAGGAGCCGTCATCTGCAAGCAACTCCACGAGCTGTTTTCGAGCTCCCCGCCCCTTCTCCAAAGAGAAAAAGAAAGGCGACGCTCGGTCCAGCTCGTGCAGCATCTGGACCCGAGACCTCACATAAGCGCCTCGAGATCGCTCAAGCAGCAGACTCCTCAAAACCTCCTTCTTCCTCTGAAACTCTCCCCATTCGCTGGAGTCTTCACCAAACTGACCCAGGCGAGACTCAGCGTCCTGTATCTCCCTCTCCAGCTTCTCGACCGCTGAGTCCCGCCTCCCAGTCGACCCCCATGTATATTCCTTACAAAAGAGACGGATGTGAGCTTTACCCACATCCCACCACTGCCTAAGGGAAGAGAAGCACCTCTGCCTCTCTCTCCACTTCACCCAAAACCGAGTGAATGACTCCCGGAAACACCGATCCTCCAGCAGCCTGTTGTTAAAGTGCCAGTACGCGGACCCAGCCCGAGCGCACGCTGGATTGAAATCCACACGCACCAGACAATGGTCCGAGCACGGCACCAGCCGCATTGAGGCCGCTGAGACACGGGAAACAAACGCTCGGGAAATATAAAACCGATCAATGCGGGAACCACCGCCCTCAGACCTCCGCGAAAAAGCAGTGGAATCAGGGTGAAGGTCCCTCCAAACATCAACCAACTCAAAGGAGTCAATCAAGCCTCTCAGCTTCTTCGCTACAGCAGGCGCACACTGAGTACCAGAACGGTCCCGCACCTCAAGTGTGCAATTAAAGTCCCCACCAAGGAAGACACACTCTCCCCTATCAATAGTGCCCAACAGAGCATTCACCTCCCGAAGCAGGCCGGCCTGCATCGTGCCGGAGCTAGGGGCATACACGTTAATGAAATGCAACGGCATGCCATCCAGGCTCACGGCCAGATGGAGCAAACGTCCTGGCACCACTTCCTGCACTTTTAAAATGCTTGGCAGAAAATTTGGGGCCAACAGAAAAGCCACCCCACTCGAATTTGAGCTGAGATGGCTCATATAAACCCTCCCTTCCCACTCCAGTTGCCAGGTAGGTTCATCACTAGCAACGGTATGTGTCTCTTGCAGATAACAAACTGCAAATCTCCCCTCCCTTAGGGCTGATAAGAGCTGAAATCTTCGAAAACTCGCTCTACTCCCATTTAAATTTAATGTAGCTACTGTGAATGTGTAGACACATTAGATTGTGACCCTCACACTCCCTGTAGTCACAGGAGGTCCTTTTCTGAGGACCTTCAACAAACCCCAAAACTGCCCCAAATCCGAGTCAGAAAGACCACTATCCTTGTTACTAAGGATAGCCTCGAGACTCTCCTGCACATCTAGAACATCCTCCCACCGCCTTGTAGCGGCAAACCATAATGTTTTGGGAGCACGACTTATTTTTAAGAACTCTCGCACCTCAACAATAAGCTTCGCCTCAGACACGGCCTTGGAGTCTGGGCTCTCAGCCAACCCGCTCGCACCTGAATCAACAACCTCAGAAAGACCAGAACTGTCTGACAAATCACTCTCTGTGCCCCCCCCACTGGCCGCATCGCTGTCCTCCTCCACAGCCATGACACGACCACCCGGATCAATGCTGGGGGTGGGTCCCAACACCCCTGCCTGAGACTCGCAGCCCTCTGAATGGCTCGGCTCCTGCACGCTACCATCACCCTCCTCCTCTGGGCCTGGGGAAGCAACAACAAGAGGCATCCCCAGGGCCTGTGGAACACTGGCACCCTCGGAGTCTGAAAGAGGATCACGTCCCATAACAGCCCTGACCTCCACATCATCCAGAGTGCCCTCTCCACAGGCATCACCCAGAGAATCACCACCTGCCATTAACCTCACCCCAGACAACTCATCCGGTGAGGCATCCCGCCCCCCAGCACCTCCACTGGCACTGATATGGAGCACAGACTTGAACGACAACACCCCCGAAACTCCCCCCTCAGCCTGACTCTGCACATCCCCCGTCACAGAGGGCACACTACCAGAGGAGCCAACCACGTCACCTAACGTGCTAGCACCCTCAGTAGGCCTCTGAAACGAGGGGACCTCATCCGACCCAGAGGGTACACCCCCAAGGGAGCTAACCACAGCACCCGCCGAGATAACTCCCTCAGAGGGCCCCTGAAATGAAGGGACAGACTCCCGCCCAGTGGACCTACCTCCACCGGAATCAACTTCAGCACCCAGTCCGGTGACACCCGCTGTAGATCCATGAAGAGAAGGCCCAACCACCGACCCAGAAGACACCGGGTCAAGACCACTTTCAGCCACCTCAGTGGTGGAAAGCCCGGAGAAAGACATCCCCTTCGCTCTGGACCCACGCCCTTCCTCCTCTTCACCAGGCAGATGCCTCCTTTTAGTCCCACTCGCATGCGGAGGTGCGGTAACCTCCATAAGGGAAGGGTCATCCGCCTCCACATTACCCCCAACCACTTTGCCACCCACACGTTTAGGCTTCTTGACCCCCTTCCGAGCCACCACAACTCCCCCCTGGGCCCCAGCAGGTGCAGTCTGCACCACACTGGAGCTAAACTCACCCGATTGCACTTTCTTCGCTCGGGCGGCCCTATCCCTCTCCTTCTTCTTATTGTGCTTCCCCTGCTTCTCCCAAAACCCCCCCTCAACACTCCCCTCCTCCTGCGCCCCACCTCCATCCACCGCCACAGGCGCAAGACGTAGGGGACGTGGGGGGCTTGGGCTCTCACTGCCCAGGGTCCCCAAAGCGGAACCTCTGGACCCAGAAGGCTTAGCACTGCCGCCCCGGGTCACCAAGGCAGAACTGGCAACCTCAGCCGGGTCAGCAGTACCACCCCGCGCCGCTGAGGTTTGACAAGCCACCCCAGATGGGCCAGCAGTGCTTTCCTGGGCCACTGCACTAGAACCTCTAGCAGTGCCCCCGCGAAAAAGACACTCCCTACGGAGATGTCCAAATTCGCCGCACGCATGACACCGTGCCTTGCCCCAACTCCAACGCACGGTTCTGGGTACACCCTTATGCACCACCTCAAAACTCCCCTCGGCACCATCCCCCTCACCCACCTTCATGAACACCCTCCTCTTGAAACTGAAGACCCCTTTTTCCTCCGGGTCCCCCCCGGGATGCAAGAGACGAAAACATTTAGACCGCACCTCCCCGAACTTGGACAGGTGTGGAATAAGCACTGCATCCGAAAAATAAGTGGGGCAGCTCCGCAGGAGAACCGGTCTCACCCTGGATACCCACGGATCCACCTGTACGTGGACCCCCCCCACTGAGATCCCCTCCTCCAACGCTCGGGCCACACACTCCCGGGTCTTAAGTATCATCTCCACCTTTCCCCTTTCGAGCTCAGAAGAGACAATAGCCCCCCTCCCAAGAAGTTCATTCATGGCCTTCGTAATTACCCCCCTCGACATCATAGGCCCAGTTTGAACAGAAATACCAAAACTGTCCCCATCCAAGTCAACATGAGGCTCAAGCTCAGATGGCCTCGCACCCGCCACTGATGCCGTCGCTGCGTAGGTCCGGACCTTCGGCCGCGCCCCTTCCATCGCCATCCTCACAGAGGCACAAACCAGCTCCAAGCCCCTCAGCAGCACAGCCCCAAGTTAAGTCCCAGAGACAGTCACAGTCAAAGACAGGCAGCAGAAAACAGAAACCTCCAGCTGAAGCAGGAAAGTCCCCAGGTTCGTCCACAGCCAAGAGCAGCTTACGGGAAACTAGATCCCAGTCGCGCTGGACGCAAAAGTACCTTCTTCACATTAAGCCAGGCAGCCGCACTGAGCAAAATGACTTTAGGGCAGAGAAGCGGTGCCAAAAACGACAAAGACACCACACAACTTCAGCCCACTGAGATCACAGGCACTCTTGGCAATCCGCCAACGCCAACCGCACCCTCGACAATGTGGAGAAACTCAGGAATCTTCACACAGATGGAGGCTCCCCAGACCAGAGAAAAGCTTCAACAGCCCAACAATAAGTTGAACTATGAAGCCCCCCTGGGTCTGTGCCCTCTCCAACGGCAAAATCCTGGAAAGGCTGCTCCAATCCTTCTCAACTGCAGAGCTGAGAAGAAAACACGACCTCTCTCTCTCTCTCTCTCTCTCTCTCTCTCTCTCTCTCTCTCCCTCTCTCTCCTCTCTCACCTCTCTCTCTCCTCTCTCTCTCCTCTCTCTCTCTCTCCTCTCTCTCTCTTCTCTCTCCTCTCTCTCTCTCCTCTCTCTCTCTCCTCTCTCTCTCTCTCCTCTCTCCCCCCCCCCCCCCCCCCTCTCTCTCTCTCTCTCCCTCCCTCCCTCTCTCTTCACAGGGTATTCCAGTTGCTAAAGCCACTTCCAAGCCGTTGTTAAGGTGGAGACAAGATGATTTTGTTGCCGTTCATCATCATTTGATTTTGATGCCCACCCCTATACTTCAAGCACAATCTCCATCTCACCGCATCGGCCGCTGCTCCATCTCTGACGATCTCGAGAACGTGTCTGCATCTAAATCTGGATGATTTCTCCCATCAAATGACATTGGTATCAGGCTCCACGTCCTCACAACAGGCTTCACCATCACTCCAAAATCCTTGAGGAGTCCTTTCCTATCTATTGTCCTTGTCCAAATGTCTTTTAAATGTTTTTGTGCTACCTGCCTGAACTACTTTCTCTGGCAGTTCGCTCCATATAACCTCACACTGGCGGAAAAAGATCCCCCTCAAGTTCCTATTGAAATATTCCCCTCTCACCGAAAACCTATACCCTCTGGTTCTGGATAAAAAATCCCTGTGCATTCACCCAATCTATTTCCTTCATGACCTTATACACCTCCATCAGATCATCCTTCATCCTTCGATGCTCCAAAGAATATAGTTATAGCCTGCCTCCCTATATCTTAGGTCCACAAGTCCTCGCAACAACTTCATAAATCTTCTCTGTACTTTTTCCAGCTTAACAACATCCCTCCGAAAAGAGGGTGACCAAAACTGAACACAAAATTCCAAATGCAGCCTCACCAACGTCTTGTGCAATTGTAACATAACATCCCAACTTCTATACTCAAAACCCTGACACTCTTGACCATCAGAAGCCACGAAAAACCTCCATCCAGTATGACACCTCCTAAAGGGCCTGTCCTACTTGGACAACCTAATCCACGAGTTTAGAAGACCCGAGACGAGTTGAAAAAAATGTCAAGAACGTGTTGACTTGCCGAAGTAAAAGACCTCCTACGACTATGTCTACGACCTCCTACGACTATGTCTATGACCTTCTACGACTATCTCTACGAACTCCTACGGCCCTGCCTTGACCTCAGTCTTCCACACCTAAGACCAACTATGACTAGCTAGGAGTGGAAAATGATCACATGATAAAATGATGTCATGTTTACATTTTTTCTCGGGCCAGTTACCGACCTACGACTACCTACAACTACCATCACGACCTACTACGACCTACCTACGAGTAAAAAGTATCGATTTTTTTCCATGCCGACCTTTTTTTTAAACTCGTGGACATTTTATATCAGGCTGGAAAAAGCGCCGTGACCTACTTAAGGCCACGAGTATGCGGAGACCACTCACGAGCATGAGGAAGAGTTACGAAGACCTCCTACGACCATGCTGCGAGTATGAGTCAAGGGCAAACTCGGCAGAGGTCGTCAATTAGGTTATGAAAGTGGGACAGGAGCTTTACTTTCCATTCCATCACTGAACATAGATCAACATTTGGTGGGGTCTTTGTAAGGCATCTTAGGTGGCCCAGCTCACATTGACAAAAAAGCTGCCTAATGCTTTATTTTTCAACCATCAATGTGCTTGGTTCTGGTCGGCTCATTTATAGGAAGGATGTGGAGGCTTTGGAGAGGGTGTAGAAGAGATTTTAACGTGGATGGGGTGCCTTGGTCGGCTGAAGGACCCTTTCCCATGCTGTATGACTCTATGAATCAAAACCAGCAAGAGTAAAGTCGACCACATGGTAAATTGAATAACTTGCATTGATTTTATTTTTATTTTATTTTTATTTTTACTACTTTTATTTTTAGAAAGACGATATCCACAAGTGCACAACTTCAACCTCCTACTTGACAATTAGGTAATTTTCAATACCTCCTCAGAGTCAGTGTGGAAACAGGCCCTTTGGTCCAACATGTTCCATCTAGTCCCACCTGCCTATGTTTGGCAGTTATCCCTCTAAACCTGTCCTATCCATGTAGTTGTCCAATTGTTTCTTAAACATTGTGCTGGTACCTGTCTCAACTACCTCCTCCGGCAGCTCGTTCCAAACACCCACCACCTTTTGTGTCAAAAGGTTACCCCTCAGTCTTTCCCTCCTCCCCTTAAACCAATGTCCTCTGATTCCTCTAAAAAACCCGATCTATTCCTCTCATGATTTAAGATCACCCCTCATCTTCTGCGCTCCAAGGAAAATAATCTTAGCCTGCTCAAGCTCTCCCTATAGTTCCGGCCCTCAAGTCCTGGCAACATCCTCATAAACCTCTCTGCACCCTTTCCAGCTTGACAATATTATTCCAAGAACATAGTGCCCAGAACTGAATGCAATACTCTAAATGCGGCCTCATCAACGCCTTATATAACTGCAACTTGACCACCCAACTTCTATACTTCATTAAATTCACTTGCTGACTTTTATCCACACGATCAGTCCATGAAATGCTTAGAAAACTCAAACTGCAATGAAGATTGAGAAGCTCATCATCCCCAGTTGCATCTTAAAACAGATTTCTGGATCCAATCCAGCCACAATGAGATGTAAATTTGAAATGAGCTAAAAATGATGCTGATCTTCGTAAGCATTCTACTCTCCATAATAAAAAGATTAGATGGTAAACATTTTTTTATAGAAAATGCATAAATTAAAGAGTTATATCATGATAATGATGAGATTTTAGTTCAGGAAACTAAATCTTCAACATTAATTTTTTTCAGGAAAACTAACCCAGTACTGCAAAATCTCTCAAGTTTATTTGATTACAGGTTCAAGCAAGCTGCACTAATCTTCAGAGGGTTTTTTTCTGGAATATTGCATCAAGTTCAATGACACACAGTCTTTGAATAGATTTTAAAATGATAAACAAAGTAGATATAATTTCAATGAGGCATAAAATGGTTTTAAGATCAAGGGCTCTCGCATAGACTAAGACATCCAAGCTATATATTTTAATGAAATAATTACATATAAAAATCAATTTATGCCTTTGAAATTCTGCAAGATTTGCATAATGCAGATATAATTAAATGAATCAAGCTGAACTGTGACCAAAGAATAAAGATTGGTGATGCAGGTTAAATAAGACATAAGCAAGCATGGAGAATAATATATAGAACATCGAACAGTACAACACAGGAACAGGCCCCTTAACCCACAATATCTGTGCTGAACATGATGCCAAGGCAAACTCTTATCAACCAGCACATCATCTACATCCCTCCATGTGCCTATCCCAAACCTCTTAAATGCCACTATTGTATCTGCCTCCTCCACTAATCGGCAGTGTGTTCCAGGAGCCTGCTACCCTCTGTGTAAAAAACATGCCCTACACATCTCCTCCCCCCTCTCACTTTAAAGTATTTGATATTTCCATCCTGGGAAATAGGTCTGCCCCTCATCATTTTATATACTTCCATCATAGAAACATAGAAAATTGGTGCAGGAGGAGGCCATTCGGCCCTTCGAGCCAACACCACCATTCATTGTGATCATGACTGATCGCCCCCAATCAATAACCCGTGCCTGCCTTCTCCCCATATCCCTTGATTCCACTAGCCCCTAGAGCTCTATCTAACCCTCTCTTAAATCCATCCAATGATTTGGCCTCCACTGCCCTCTGTGGCAGGGAATTCCACAAATTCACAACTCTCTGGGTGAAAACGTGTTTTCTCACCTCAGTCTTAAATGGCCTCCCCTTTATTCTAAGACTGTTCCCCTGGTTCTGGACTCACTCAACATTGGGAACATTTTTCCTGCATTTAGCTTGCCCAGTCCTTTTATAATTTTATATGTTTCTATAAGATCCCCCCTCATCCTTCTAAACTCCAGTGAATACAAGCCTAGTCATTTCAATCTTTCCTCATATGACAGTCCCGCCATCCCAGGAATCAAACTCGTGAACCTACGCTGCACTGCCTCAATCACAAGGATGTCCTTCCTCAAATTAGGAGACCAAAACTGTACACAATACTCCAGATGTGATCTTACCAGAGCCCTATACAACTGCAGAAGAACCTCTTTACTCCTGTACTGAAATCCTCTTGTTATGAAGGCCAACATTCCATTAGTTTTCTTCACTGCCTGCTGTACCTGCACACCAACTTTGTGTACTTGTGTACAAGGACACCCAGGTCTCTCTGTACCTCCCCCTTACCTAACCTAACCCCATTGAGATAATAATTTGCCCCCTTGTTTTTACATCCAAAGTGGATAAACTCACATCTATCTTTATTATACTGCATCTGCCACGCATCTGCCCACTCACTCAACATGTCCAGGTCTCCCTGCAACCTCCAAACATCCTCTTCACAGTTCACACTGCCACCCAGCGTTGTGTCATCCGCAAACTTGCTAGTGTTGCTCCTAATTCCCTCTTCCAAACCTTTAATATGGTAAACAGTTGTGGCCCCAACACCAAGCCTGCAGCACTCCACTCACCACTGCAGGTCTCCTCTCAACCTTCGGCATTCCAGTGAAAAAAATCCATGGCACACAATGCTCACAGTGCACCTGACAGATTGAATTGATTGAAAGATACAGCATTGAAACAGGCTCTTCAGCCCACCAAGTCCAAGCTGACCATCGATCACCCATTCACACTAGTTCTATGTTATCCCACATTCACATGGACTCCTAAAGGGCCTGTCCCACCAGCATGCAACTCTATGCGATGAACGCGATCAAACTAGAAGCGGGGGCCGTGTGGAGGTCAGGTGATCCCCTGTACAGGGCCGTTCCCACCAGCATGCGCCTGCATGCGGCAAGCGCAACCAAACCAGCAGTAGGGGCCGCGCGGAGGTCGGGTGAGTGGCGCAACACGGCGCAAAGTGAGGCGAACTTGGAGCGAAGTCTAAGGTAAGTTCGCCAGGAGAGAGAGGGGCACACAGAGAGGGACACAGAGGCACACACACACAGAGGGCCACGGAACCACACACATAGAGGGTCACGGAGGCACCTACAGATAGGTTCACGGAGGCACGATGTCGGGGCGGTGTGTAATGCGTCGAGGCGACTGCAAGCCGACAAGCCGTTGCCGCGCGGAATTTTTGGACATAGTCAGTTTTTCGGAGCCCCGCCCAGTGTCGGAACGAACTCGGGATGAACTCCGCACAATTCCGCACGGCTCTGGCGATCGAAGTGGGACCGACCCCGCGACGCCAGACGGCTCAAGCGACCACATTAGGTTGCGCAAATCACATAGAGTTGCATGCTTGTAGGACATGCCCTTTACACACTAGGATAAATTTACAGAGGCCAATTTATCTGCAAACCCGCATGTTTTGGGGATGTGGGAGGAAACCGGAGCACCTGGAGGAAACCCACATGGTCACTGGGAGAATGTGCAAACTCCAAACAGACAGCACCCGGGGTCAGGATCAAATCTGGGTCTCTGGCACTGTGAGGCAGCAGCTCAACCAGTGTACCCAGCAGAAGCTAGAGTGGGATTAGATCAACTATTTTACACCCTGTTTATTTACTTTGCCTTCACTATAAGTAAATTTGGAATGGTACCACTAAATGGACAGCCAGTCTAATTAGGCAACCAAATATCAAGAGCAAAATTTTCCTCGAGTTTTGAAGGAATCAGGGCAGAATCTCCAGAGGGATAGATTGCATAAAGTCTGAGGAAGATGCATGTTTAATCGATCAATGGACCCAGTCTTTATATTGCTTTCAAACCTGCGTAATGCAAGTCTCCCGAGTAGGAAGAAATATTTAGAGGTAGTGCTAGGCTAATTGATGGCAATTATGCTGCAATTGTGATGGGGAAGATATTTGTTTAGTTTAGTGATACAGGCACAGTGGCAAAGAGGTAGAGTTGTTGCCTTACAGCTCCGGCTCAATCTGTCCCCGGGTGTTGTCTGTTCTGAGTTTGTACATTCTCCCTGTGAGCACGTGGGTTTCCTCCGGGTGCTCGGATTTCTTCCCACATTCAAAAAACGTGTGGTTTTGTAGGCTAATTGGCCTCTGTGTGCGGGGAGTGGATGCGAAAGTGGGATAACATAAAACTAGTGTGAAAGGGTGAGTGTTGGTCGACGTATACTCGGGTGGCATGTATCTCTATAACTATGATTTTGTACACCTCTATAAGAGCATTGTTTCTTGTGCCTCCAAGCAATTCTTGTCTCACATATTTCACTTCCACATTTGAAGAATTTGATCATCCATTCTCTGCACCACTCGATCTTACTCACCTCCTCCGAGACTGTTCCTGAGTAGTCTAATGGTGCGGGTCTGGGGAGCGAGAGGCCGGGCAGGGAAACGTTGGACAGACGCCTTTTTCTCACACCGCTGCAGTTGTTTGGAATTTTGAAGGCACATCGTTTGTGATAATTCAGACCACAACCTGTTCAGGATTATAATGGTGAACAAAAGAAAACTGGTTAGTTCATCCATGCCGAAATTTATAGATTTAGCCGAGGCAATCTGAAGATTGCATTGATATTGCCTCAGCTCAGACCTCAACACCAAAGGGTACCGACCCAAAACGTCATCTATTCCTTTCTCCAGAAATTCTACCTGGCCCGCTGAGTTACTCCAGCATTTGTGCCTATCTTCGATAAAAAGATTGCATCAGCAAATGCTTTGCTTTTTTTGCTTGAAGGTTTGGTGGCATGCTAGTGCTCAAGGGAATTGAAAATTGCTGGAAGAGTCAAATATCAGGAGGAGTTTTTTTTGCCAGAGGATGGTGAATCTGTGGAATTAATTGCCATGGATGGTAGTGGAGGTCAAGTCATTGGATATTTTCAAAGCAGAGAATGATAGGTTCTTAATTGGTAAGCGTGTCAAAGGTTACTGGGAGAAGGCAGGAGAATGAGGTTGAGAGGGAAACATAGATCAGCCATGACTGATTGGCAGAACAGACCCGATATGCCAAATGACCTAGTTCTGCTCCTGTGTCTTATGATCTCAGTTTCCCAGTTTGATTGGAAGCACAATAAAAGTATTGGATCTGCAATCATCTTGGAAGCAGTCTCATCTGGTTTTTGAATTGGAGCCAATTGCTCTCCAAACTCAGATGTATTTTAAAGGTGCACAGATGGTTCAACAGATTGTCTGGAAAATCGTCAACCATTGCATAGAATGTATTAAAAATGAACTGTCAGGATCAACCCAACAGATGAGCAGAGATCCTTTGGGGCTATGTTCATTGTAATCTGGGTTTAGAAACACATTGCCGCCCAACACACAGTGTGCCAACTGCACCTCACCGTCCACAGTCAGAAACTCTATTCTAGGAGGGTCCCGACCTGAAACATCGTCTGCCCGTTTCACCTGCCTGACCCGCTGAGTTCCTCCAGCAGTTTACTTTTTTGTAGAATGTCACAGAAAACAATGGATGATCAGAACTCCCAGAAACAGATTTTATTTTGGCCCATTCTTTAATTGATGCCATATATTGTACATAATATTGCTGTTGTTATAAAAAAAAGAGTAACTCAGCGGGTCAGGCAGTATCTCTGAGGAACATGGATAGGTGATGCTTCGGGATGGGACCCTTCTTCAGACTCAAATCTTATTCAAACTCAGACCTGACCTGAAAGGTCATCTATCCATGTTCTTCAGAGATGTTGCCTGACCTGCTGAGTTACTCCAGAACTTTGTTTTTTTTTGTACACCAGCATCTACAGTTCTTTGCATCCACAACTTGCTGCTGTTATACACCTGAGCACAAGGCAGTGAGTTTTATCAGGATGGCAAGAATGGAGAGTGAACACCAATAACAGAGTCTGTATGGGACGATGCCCTGAACTATTGCTACCTTCCCTCTATACAGATGCTGCCTGACTTGGAGTATTTCTAGCATATTAGGGTTTTTTTTATTGTTCAGCTTTTTGCTTTTTAATAATAACATTTCTTTATGACATGGAAGGGAGCTGCCAGATTCAGGAACAGCTTCATCCCGCCATTATCAGCCTGTGAACAGACTCTCGTAAGCAGTCCCATCTTCCAATCTACCTCATTGCCCCCATTTGAATCCTGTAAACTGGCACAATACCATTCAACCAGAATTTCCCATCCTTAAAGTTCGGGGGAAAAAAGGAACTAAATGTATTGGTTTCAAAACTGTACAACCAGCAGGGTGGCATGGCGGCTCAGCTGGGAGAGCTGCTGCCTCACAGCACCAGGGACCCGGGTTCGATCCTGACCTCGGGTGGAGTTTGCACATTGTCCCTGTGAGTCCCTGTGACCGGGCTGTCTTCCCACTTCCCCTAACACGTGTGGGTTTGTAGGTGAATTGGCCTCTGTAAATCGATGGTCACTGTGGACTCGATGGACCGAAGGGCCTGTTTCCACGCAGTATCTTTCAATCAATCTATCAATTACTAACAAAATAGTCAACTTCTTGGCTTTGCGCGAGATGAACCAAGAGCAGCTCCTGAGATAATAAAATAATGATTAGATCTGGATATCACATAATTTGACTTTTAATGTCACTCACCCGTTTCCCTATATTTTTGCAAAGATTCAGATTGTACCAGAATGTTTCAAATCAACTAATTCTGTCAGCGTTTAGTTTAACAGAATTAACCATAGGTGCAGATTACTTGTCATATTATAATTACACCCTTCCATCAAATTTGGAGCCAGGGAAACTCTCCTGGCACTAAGAGAATGGTAATATTGTGACAAGTTTGCATTAACAGTATTTATTATAAATGTAAGCATGGGGATTTCTTGTAGATGGGTGATTTGAAATATATACAAGCATAAAACTTTGAAGATTTCATAAATCTCCAGTGTTATTAACAGCTTAGCATCAATCGCTTGGCCACTGAAACTAAACACTGATCCACATGAATAATTTATCCCTGCGTTGTGTGCAATTCGATCCAGTAACTGCTGCTGCAAACACGTGGCACAATCTATAGATCACAAAGAGGTGCAAATTTCCGTGAACTAAGAAATGGGCGGCACCAGGTTGGCACCTACACTGCAGAAGCTAGGCCAGTGCCAACGACTTTGATTTGACTTTTGTTTGTAACTTTTAAGCAACATTGCACCACACAGAGCTAATTTTATACAGCTGCAACCTTTAGACATTGGAGATACAGTGTTCGAACAGGCCCTTCGGCCCACCGAGTCCATGCCGACCAGTGATCACCCCATACACTAACATTATCCAACACACTAGGGACAATTTACTATTTTACTATAAACCCACACGTCTTTGGAGTGTGGGAGGAGACCGGAGCACCTGGAGAAAACCTACGCGGTCTCAGGGAAAATGTACAAACTTTGTTCAGACAACACCCACTGTCAGGATCGAACCTGGGTTTCTGGCGCTGTAAGGCAGCAGCTCTACTGCTGCGCCACTGTGCCGCCTTAAGTGGCCCTAAACCTCAAATGTGCGGCAGCAGGAGCCAAATGAAATGGACTGGGTGACCAACAGCACAGAAAATCTATTATATTTGCACCAAGGTAAAATGCAAGAGCTTTTCTTCAGATTGAAAACACGATTGAATGCTTATATGTGCATTCCTTCTTCCCACAGCCTTTGGCCACTGGAGGGCACCTAACAACAAGTTTGGCACAAGATCACAGCATGTTGCTTTAAAATGCAAAGGAGGCTGCATTTAAAGACATAGGTTTTAAGGTATTTTCCCCTTTGATTGTTGGAAGCATTGCTGATGAAATACTCACAGGCGTTGACAGTGGAAGGAAAATGCTTTTTGTATGTTACTTCTCTTTGTCATTCCCTCAGGCAATAACAAATATATTTGACTTTAAATAGGCGCGTCAGCAGGGAGAGGATGAGAGGGAGAGAGAGGAGGGGAGAGAGAGGGAGAGAAGGGGGGAGAGCGGAGGGGGAGGGGGGGAGAGAGGTGGGGAGAGAGAGGGGGGAGAGAGGGAGAGGAGGGGGGAGAGAGGAGGAGAGAGGGGGGAGAGAGGGGGAGGGGGAGGGGAGAGGGGGGGAGGGGGAGGGGAGAGGGGGGGAGGGGGAGGGGGAGAGGGGGAGAGAGCGAAAGATAAGGGCCTGTCCCACTTGGGCGTTATTTGCACGTCATTTACGCGACATCATTTACTCGTCACGATGGTGCACATAGTGGAATAGGCAGTGACGCGTGGTTCTCAAAAACATCGTGTGTCACCTGCATGACGCACAAATGACGCCCAAGTGGGACAGAGGAGGGAGAGGGGGAGAGGGAGAGGGAGAGGGAGAGGGAGAGGGAGAGGGAGAGGGAGAGGGAGAGGGAGAGGGAGAGGGAGAGGGAGAGGGAGAGGGAGAGGGAGAGGGAGAGGGAGAGGCAGACAGAGACGGGGGGAGAGGAGGCCAAGATGGCCATTCGCGGGTCCAGCCAGCGGGCGGTCGATGGTCAGGCTAGAGTCGGCTGCCTGCCCCTCTTTCGGGCCTACGTCCGTGCATGTGTGTCCCTGGAGAGGGAACACGCGGTGTACACGGGGACTCTGGAGGCCTTCCGTCAACGCTGGTCACTACGTGGGGTTGAGAGTATTGTACACAATGAATGTACTGTTGTACTACAATGATTTGTTTGTTATAGTGTTATTTTTGATTATGTTTTGATGTGTTGTATTATATGATTGTGTTGAATAAAGTTTTTGGAAAATGAAAAAAAAAGGGAGGGAGAGGAAGAGGGAGGGAGGGAGACAGAGAGATAGGGCTAGGCAGAGGCAAAGAGAGAGAGACAGACAGACAGACAGACAGACAGACAGACAGACAGACAGACAGACAGACAGACAGACAGACAGACAGACAGACAGACAGACAGACAGACAGACAGACAGACAGACAGACAGACAGACAGACAGACAGACAGACAGGGACACAGCCCACAAATCTCCAGCGAGTTCAACGGATACTCCTGCAGACCATGGAACATCAACCTATAACCTGAAAGGATTTGTTGGAGGCTGCATCTTGACGTTATGAGGTGTTTCAAGCAATGAGACATACTGCCAATTACCTTTTGCAGTTATACATGTCTAGTCAAGTTGCAAGAATCCAGTTGTTTTGGCTGAACAGTTAATAATTTTTATTTCAATGCCTAGCATAAAAACAGACACTGCCAGCCTCTCATTCTGTGTAAAATTAGTTTTTATATAATGCAAATAGCAATCCACTGTCACAGTAACAAGACAATTTCTTCACCCACTGGGCTTTACTGATTTGGTGGCTGTACAAAAATCAATGTGATTTTTGGTCATAGATTTGAGCATAAGTCATGATGCAGCTTTATAGGACTTTGGCTAGGCCATATTTAGAGTACTGCGTGCACTTCTGGTGCCCCTTTACAGGAAGGATTGGAGAGAACATGGAAGAGGTTAATCAGAATGATGGTATTACAGAAAGAAGTTGAACAAATGGATTGTTTTCTTTGGAGTGGCAGAGGTTGAGGGGATTTCTGATAGTATATAAAGTTATGAGAGGCGTAGACAGTCAGAAGCTTTTTCCTCAGGTTAAAAATGTCAAACACTGGAGGGCATAGCTTTAAGGTGAGATGGGGAAAGTTTAAAGAGAACATGTGGGGGCATGATTTTCATACACAGAAGGTGGTGAGCACTGCTGGGGTGGTGGAGGAGGCAGATAAGATAGTGACATTTAAAAGATTTTGGATAAGCAAATGGATATGCAGGGAATGGAGGGATATAGATCACGCAGGCAGATAAGAGTTGATCTTGGCATCATGTGCGATGTACTGTTCTATGTCCCAAAGTCTTTCTCTAAAGGAAGCTCTCTGCATGGTTAGAATATACTTTACAGAAACCTGCTCTTGAAAGATGCACCAGTTCTGGTCTCTTTCCCCACGTTCAATTCCAAACTAACCAGAAAAGATAACCACTATTTATTTGCCAAGTCATCACGCATGTGACTTACACCAGTTCATGTTTTTGACTCTTAAACACCCTCTGAAATTGCCTAACAAAACATTTGGGTACATAATTACCACTTTCAGGGATGGGCAATAAATACTAGTCTTGCTAGCAACATCCTGATCTCAAGAATGAATGTAATAAAATGCAATGGGTAAACAGTGGAGTTGTCTTGCTGTACGTGACAATTATAGCAGATATACTAAGAGATAATAACTGAAACATTTCAAGAATTTTTAGCTCATGCCAACTAATTTAGGCATCTTTGTTGCCACAACACATCTAGTCATTTGACAACTCAATCCAGACGGAATGGAGATAGGAGCGGTGGCTCCAGCTGGGCAATGAGAAATGGACTGCATTCTTTACAATTAGTTTTAAAACTAGATTACGATGGATATTAGATAGGCATCATGGTTTTAGTACAAAGTATCGATTACAAGTGTGATCAATAATCAATTCTGTCCTCAGTTAATCTTAGTTTAGATTAAAGCAAAGGTACACACAAAATGCTGGAGTAACTCAGCGGGACAGGCAGCATCTCTGGAGAGAAGGAATGGGTGACGCTTTGGGTCAAGACCACTCTTCAGACTGACACACTTCTTTCCTACACAGTTTAATTTAGTTTAGGGATAACAGCATCGACTGACTCCACGCCGACCATCGATCGCCCGTTCGCTCTCTTCCCTTCCACCTACATTCCTTCTTCTGGCTTCACAATGCCCAACTCACGATGCCTTTGTCCGCCATCGGCCTAACACCCCCCCCCCTCCCCCCCCCCTCCCCCCCCCACCTGTATCAACCTATTAGCTGCCAGGCTTTGTCCTGCCCTGCATCCCCTCCAGTGTTCTTCCCCCACACTCCACCGCTACAATCAGTCTGAAAAAGTGTCCCAAACCAAAATGTGACCATTTACATATTCTCTACAGATGCTGCCTGACCCGCTGAGTTACTCCACCACTCTGTGTCTTTTCTTGTAAACCAGCACCTAATGTTGGTGTCTCTGAGAGGCAGTGGCTCTACCAGCTGTGGCACCCTAATCTGACTGACAGCAGTATAAAAGAAAAAGCAATTGAGGAGCCTGAATAAAAGCTTTTTGAGGTTGGAATTAGAATGGATTTAGTCACATTTACTAATTGCGAGTCATCTAGGCTTAATGATTGTCGATTTGAAAATGATTCAGTCAACAGCGGCATTGAAAATGGTCTATCTATACCATGTGTGTGTGCACAAGTGCATCCTTATCATTGTCGTAAGACAGCTACCATTAAAGAATATACTGTGAACCATCAAACACCACATTATTTTTGGAAAACTGGATAATCATTTCTGAACACTTCAGACTGATAGCAATTTACGTTGTTTCACTGCAGAGGTTTGTACATGCACCGCCCCAAATTAATAATTGTGAACAAAGAGTACCTGAGGAATTAATCTGTTTAAATGCCAAAGAGCTTTTTACACATGAGGGGAATTGATTGGGTAAAAGACTTTGTGCATACACCCTAAGTTGGAGAATTAAGAACCAGACGACTTAGGTTTACAGTCAAAGAGGAAAGATTTAATAGGAACTTGAGAAGCAACCTTTTTATACAGATGGTGGTGGTTATATGGAACGGGCTGCAAGATAAAGTAATTGGGACAGGTACTATAACATTTAAAAAACGTTTGGACAGGTACACCACACTCATTTTCCGCCCAACCCTTCCATGTTGATCATACCGCCCCATCTAAGCTAATTCCATTTTCCCTTCATAGAGTCACAGAGCATGGAAACAGGCCCTTCGGCCCAACTTGCCCACACTGACCAACTTGTCCAATCTACATTAGTACCATCTGCCTGCGTTTGGCCTATTTGCCTCTAAACCTGCCTATCCATGTATCTGTCTAATTGTTTTTTAAATGTTGCGATAGTATTTGCCTCAACGACCTCCTCCGGCAGCTCCTTCCAAAAACCCACCATCATTTGTGTGAAAAAGTTACCCTTCACCTTAAACCTATGTCCTCTGGTTCTTGATTCCTCTACTTTGGGCAAGAAACTCTGTGCGTTTAACCTCATGATTTTGTATACCACTAGTCTATACGATCACCCCTCATCTTCCTGCACTCCAAGAAATGGAGTCCCAGCCTGCTTAACCTCTCCCTCTATCTTAGACCCTCGAATCCTGGCAACATATTCATAAATCTTCTCTGTACCCTTTCCAACTTGACAACATCTTTCCTCCAACATGGTGCCCAGAATTGAACACAATCCGTACTCACAAGTGAATATAATGGGCCTGACCCACTTAGGCGACTTTTTGGCGATTGCAGGAGACTATGCGGTCGCCACATGTTCGCGGCTGGTTTCCGGGCAGTCGCCTTCATGGTCGTGAGGAGTTCCCGCATTCTGGGAACTAGTCGCAGCCTCATTACGGTCGCTGCAAATTTTTCAACATGTTGAAAAATTATCGGCGACCAGAATGAAGCCGCCATGGCGAGTAGCGAGAATTCTAGTGCCGTAGGCGTAGTGGTAGTGGGTTGCCAGGAGGTCGCAGGTTGTCGTAGGTTCTCGTAGGTTGTAGCCGGTGCTGACCGGAGAATTATATTGGCTCATTGGGAAAAAAAACGTAAGTAGTAGTTTTCAGAACCAAGGATAACTGACCCGTAATATTAATGTTCACCGAGCTTCACAGCCATGTATCTCTGGCTTCTTAAAGGTTGTCTCCACTAAGTGACCCTTCCCGTACACTGTGCTTTCACCGTCTCAATTACAGCGCCAACCTTCCTGTTAATCGCGGTGTATGTGTCTATATCACATCGGCTTTGCACCGTGTGAATTTCACTCAGACAGCGTTCCCCCGCTTGCCCTGTCCCCCACCTGCATAAAATGGCTGGTGAAGGAAGCGATGTGTCACCGGCAGTGCCCATAAGAATGAAGGATCAAATTGAAATAACGTTCTTAGATGATTATCACTGGGTCAAACATACAAAGCTACCACCAGTGCACTATATTTTAATTGCTAAGATACAAGGGGAGAGAGTGACTGATTTCCATGATTAGTGCTTTGTTTTTGTTGCCTGGAGACTGAATAGAAAGCCTGTGTTCTCATACAAACTCTAACCAACCATCTGTCTTGCAAGAATTTGAAAGGAAGAATTGCATTCAATTTATTCATAAAATTGTCACTCCAATCAATGATTTAAGTTAGGTATTTTAGCCCATTCATTACAATTTTAAAAGCTAATATGAATTCTTTGTTTGGATGGGCATATTTTGTTATTACTGAGTGCATTTCAGATTTCACGGTGCAAATTAATAATGGAAATGGATCCCAAGCTTTCAAAGCCAAGAGACAGAACTAGAAGCAGCTGCCAAAGCTGCTGTCTCACGGCGCCACAGACCTGGGTTCGAACCTGACCTTGGGTGCTGTCTGTGTGGAGTTTGCATACTCTCCCTATTATCACGTGGATATGTTCCGGGTGCTCTGGTTTCCTCCCAAATCCTGAAGATTTTGCGGGTTTGTAGGTTAACTGGCCTCTGTAAATTTCCCCTGTGTAGGGAGTGGATGAGAAAGTGGGATAGCATAGAACTAGTGGAATGGGTGATCGATGGTCGGCTTGGACTTGGTGGGCAAAGAGCTTATTTAACGCTGTATGAGGATATTGCATGGACTCGGATATAGGGAGAGTTCGGGCAGACGAGTATTTTATTCTTTGGACAATCATATAGAGTTATAAAAAATCGTGAAGCGAATAGATTGGGTGAATACACAGTCTTTTACCCAGAGTATGGGACTCAAGAACCGGAGATCATTAGTTCAATTTTATCGCATAGGATCCCCTGTGCAAGACGTTTAGTCAGGGGATCAATGGTCAGCATGGACTCAATGGGCCTATAGGCTGTTTCCATGGTAAACTAAATGACATTCAATTAAATGCAACACTGGGGGATATTTAATACTTCAATAACCACAATTGTGTACAGCAAATCTTCTTTGCCTCAAGTTACAAGTTGCATTGATTCAATTTGATTGCTCGAGTGAAACGGTTTCAACAAAACACACAGTGCTGGAGGAACTCAGGGAGTCAGGCAGCATCTGTAAAGGGAAATGGACAGACAGTATCTTCTCGTGTCTGTACTGAAACCATTTTGGTGGCTGCAAAATGTATAACTACTATTCAAATAGACAGAAATAAGATCACCTTGCCTCAGTTGCAGTGGATAAAAAACAGATTCCAAATGACTACTTTCATGAATAAATAAATTACATCGTTGAGAAAAGACAACAGGATTTCTAAATAAAGATCTGAAATCACCATTTGCAGTGCCTCCTCGTAAAGGATAGTGCAGCTGCATGATTGCAAGACATATCCAACTTGCGTTTTGTTTTAGTTCT
The DNA here is from genome assembly GCA_963514005.1 of Raja brachyura. The sequence goes on along the minus strand of OY740788.1, from coordinate 63,250,593 downwards.
TTTTTTGAATATAAATATGAAATAACATTAATATATGATGTTATCCGGAGTAGGGAAATCAGTTGTGACAAAGCCACTATAGTTTTATGGCTGTGGCCAAGTGTATACCTTTTAAACCTTAGACTTTCGAGATGCATCATGAAAACAGGCCCTTCGGCCCACCGAGTTCACGCTGTCCAGCGATCATCGCATACACTAGCACTATCCTACACACTAGAGATAATTTTTACAACTTACCAAAGCCAATAAATCTAAAAACCTGTACGTTTTGAGTGTGGAAGGAAACCAGGGCACTTGGAGAAAACTCACACGGTCACAGGGAGAACGTGCAAACTCCATACAGAAAGCCTGGATCATAGTCTGGATCATGCGCTGTAAGGCCGCAACTCTGCCGCTGATCCACTGTGTCGCCCTTTTAGCTCTCATTTTTTTTAAAGTATTGTTCACCATTGTGAAATGCTTGCCAAACTTAGTTCTATTTGTTGGATGCCATGTATGCCAGGAACAGAAATGCAAAGTTTTACACGTCTATGCCAGCTTGTCCTTGTATTCCCTCTGGAGGAGGCTGGTGGAGTCGTCTCAATTATGGAGAGTGATGGATGTTCATTGGGCTGTAGCCGGACTAAATTATTTTAGAGTAAGAACCCCTACTGTCAGAGAAACGAGAGTCTAATCACCTAAATCTGGGCTAGAACACCACTTTATTTCCAAAGGCCATTAACTTGTTCGATGCCACGCCTGAGTATACTCGGGTCAGAGTATAAAACACTCTTGACTCTTGAGAACATCGTTAAGATCTTCGATGTCAGCGATGATAAATACTTCAGACTTCACCAGTAGATGGCACTAATGGGTCTCTGCAAGTTCAATGAGCAAACCACCCATTCATTATCAAATCATCATCTTCCCAAAGCCATATCTGGATAATGAAACAGAGATGCTAATTATCCACCATGGTGACAGTTAAAATAAGCTTCTGCATTGCTCCATTTCAAAGTAAATCATTTTTCAAAGCAATTTTATTTTAAAGATGATCCCACTTTCATTTCTGTTAATAAAAAATAATATATTCAAATGTATATGCAGATACGAGCACGTTGTGCAGACAGATAAGAGTTAGAACTTAGAACAACACAGCATGACAACAGGTCATTCGGCCCACAATGTCTGCGCCAAAACCAATTCTTATCTGCCTGTACAAAATCCATGACCCTTCATACTCTGCATATCCATATGCCTATCTAAGAGTCTCATCTATGCCACTATCGTATCTACCTCAATCACACCCCCCCTCCCCCCCCCCGGCAGCGCTTTCCAGGCACTCACACCACTCAATGAGTAAGAAAATCTGCCCTGCACATCTCATTTAAACATTGCCCCTCTCACCTTAAAGACATGTCCTGCAACATTCGATTTTTACATCCTGGGAAAAAGGTTATGACTATCAATCCTATGCACCTCTCATTGGGTTGGTCTTGGCAACAGGTTCGGCACAGACATTGTGGGCCAAGGAACCTGTTCCTGCGTTGTTCTTCTCTGTTTTCATTTGCCAAGAGTTTTTAGATTTTATTTTAGACTTTAGAAATACAGCGGGGAAACAGGCCCTTCGGCCCGCTGTGTCCATGCCGACCAGTGATCACCCTGTACACTAGCTCTATCCTACCCACTAGGGACAATTTACAATATACAGAAGCCAATTACCCTTCAAACCTGTTCGTCTTTGGAGTGTGGGAGGAAACCGGAGCATAAGGAGAAAACACACACCGTCACAGGGAGAACATACAAATTCTGCACAGGCAGCACCCGTGGTCAGGACCAAACCTGCGCTGCAAGGCAGCAATGCTACCACTGCATCACTGTGCCACACCAAGAGCTTGCAATATACTCCGTTTGTTAGAAACTGTTTAACTTAGTCTAGTGTTCTGGTTTGGCACATGTGCCACGGCAAATTATGCAGTGTCATCATCATGATTATCAGACGATGGATCCGATGAGCACACTACTGCCTACTACGGTTTGAAGAAGGGTCTACACTACTACAGTTTGAAGAAGGGTCTCGACCCGGAACGTTGCCTATTTCCTTCGCTCCATAGATGCTGCCTCACCCGCTGAGTTCAGTATTCTTGTCTACCTTCGATTTTCTAGCATCTGCAGTTCCTTCTTGAACACTACTGCCTGATATCTTTACTGGTGAACCTTTCCTACCTTGACAATTAAGAGTCGTTTAAATATTTCTCTCACTGGTCTCTCAGCTTGGACAATCAGCCAAAAAACCCCCAAACAAATACAACGGTGATCGCACAAGAGAGATATAATGCCTTAAGAAAACTCTGATAAGTTCATAAGACATAGGAGCAGAATTAGGACATTGGGCTCATCGAGTCTACTCTGCCATTCAATGATGGCTGATCAATCTTTCCCTCTCAACTCCAATCTCCTGCCTTCTCCTCGTAACCTTTGACACCCTTACTAATCAAGAACCTATCAATCTCCACTTTCAAAATACCTGAAGACGGTCTCCATAGCCGCCTGTGGCAATGAATTCCACAAATTCATCACCTCGGGCTAAAAAAAAGCCCTTTCTAAAGGTACATTCTTCTATTCGGAGGCTGTGCCCTCTGGTCCTAGACTCTCCTCCTAGTGGAAACATCCTCTCCGCATCCACTCTATTCTGACCTTTCATTATTCGGTAAGTTTCAATGAGGCTCTCCTAATCTTTCCAAACTCCACAGGTCCACAGCCTTCAAACGCTTGAGCCTGTTTGATTAACTTGAGACTCATATTTTAAATCTGTTCAGCAAGAATGCTCATTTATTTTAAAGAAAGGGTTTGAGTGGGAGCCCCCCTCACCTGTATCCACCTATCCCTTGCCTGCATTGTCCCGCCCTCATCTCTCCTCCAGCTTTCTCCCCCCCTACTACAATCAGTCTGAAGAAGGGCCCAGAGTCGAAACGTTGTCCTCCAGCGATGCTGACACAAGGAATTGCAGATGCTGCTTTATCCAAAAAGACGCAAAGTGCTGGAGTATCTTCGCAGGTCAGACTGAAGAAAGGCACTGACCTGAAACATCACCTATCCATGTTCTCCAGAGATGCTGCCTGACCCACTGAGTTACTCCAGCACTTTGTGTCCTGTCTTACTTTCTATCTTGTGTCTTTTTGTTTTTGAAACCCAGCATCTGCAGTTTCTTCTGTCTCCTCTTCATTTAGCACCCTGTTTCTTGATGTGCATTTCCTCAATAATTAGCAGGACATATATACACACCCTTTTTTTTAGATTACTAGAAAAATTTCACACCTTCCACAATGTTAGATTGCCCTGTACCCATTAACAATGATAACCACTGTGAATGGGTATGGGGCAATCTAACATTGTGCAAGGTGTGAATAAATTGGGACATTAACCAGTTAATCTACATGCAAAATCTTATAAACAGGACAGATGACCAAATACAAAGCAAATTTAGTCTTTAGACTTTAAAGATACAGCATGGAAACAGGACCTTCAGCCCAATGAGTCCGCGCCGACCAGTGTTCACCCCGTACACTAGCACTGTCCTGTACGCTAGAGACAATCAACAATTTTTACCAAAGCCAATTCATCTACAAACCTGTGCAGGAAGGAACTGTACCTATACGTCTTTGGATTGTGGGAGGAAACCGGAGCAGCCGGAGAAAGCCCATGTGATCATAGGGAGAACATACAAATTCCGTGCAGGAACTAACCCGGGGCTCTGGCACTGTGAGGTAGCGACTCTACTGCTGCACCACTGTGCCATCACTGTGCCACTGTGCCTAGATGTGTTGGGTGGCATCAAACGTTGGTCTGAACACAACGATAACTTTGAACTGTGCTGCAAGGTTTTTTATATGCACTTGAGAGGAGCAATTCGTTTAAAGAGAAAATCTCAGACCACTCTACCAACTGAGCCAAGGAGAAATGTGGCAAATAGTTTTAATCACCAGCGCAGACACTCCCAAAATGGAGTGCGAAATGGGGGGGGGGGGGGGGGGGAAGAAAGAGCTGATTGAAATGTAGATATCAGGGCACAACAAGGGGATATCAGCTGCAGTTCAGCAGCAATGATGATGTGTGGTTCCATGGTTGGAGCACTCCACACACCCCTGCAACACACATAATGATTCCTGACCACAATATTTGCATCACTCAGTCAGCCCTGAAGCCAGATTTGGTGAAGGGTGCTCGACCACCGTTTAAAACTTGTTTGTTTGTTCAGCGGGATATAGATCAGCGACGGAAATGGGCGGAGAAATGGCAGATGGTGTTTAATCCGAGCGAGTGTGAGCTGTTGCCCTTTGGGAGGTCAACTGTAGTTCTGTGTAGCATTGATCTTTTTGACAGCTTTCTTGAGCCTTATGGCCCTGTCCCACGGTAAGAGTTCATTCCAAGTGCTCTCCCGAGTTTGCCCTGATTCGAACTTGGAGATTTACGGTAATGGCTGCTTGTCGATACTCGGGGCTCTCGTGGGCATTTTTCAACATGTTGAAAAAGTTTTTCAACACTCGTGAACATGTTGAAAAATCTTCACGAGTTTTCAAAGGACAAAGGACATTTATCATCACATACACCAATTGGTGCAATGAAATTTGACTTGCTAATGCAGCACACGAATGAAGATAATACACAACATTAAAGAATTTAACATAAAAACATCCCCCCACAATGGTTCCCACTGTGGGGGAAGGCAGCAAAGTCCAGTCCCATCCCCAGTTCACTCATAGTCGGGCCTATTGAGGCCTCCGCAGTCTTCGCTACGGCGGCCCGATGTTTCAGGCCCTCTCGCCGGATGATGAAGCTCTGGCGTCGGGTAAACACTCTCAGCGGCCCGGAGTGTCTGGAACGGCTGCTTCCTCCCCGGAGACCGCAGCTCCCGAAGTCCACGAGCCTCGCTGGTCAGAGCTCTGACTCTGGCTATCTCGGCGTGAGATCCCAGGCTCCACGGTCTTTAAAGCTCAGAGCCGCCCGCGGCTGGAAGCTCCACAGACCGCAGACCGCAGACCACAGACCCGCAGCTCCACAATGTTGGACTTTATTTGAAGCAGAAATAATATGTGAATGCTTCATTGAGCATAATTCCGACTGGTAACTACGCACTTCGGCCGAGCACATTATCGCACGCGTCATACAAGCCGTCTTAAATGACCACCTAAACTGTCATTTGGCAACTTAAAAAGCTGCCAAGGTTGCCCGGCTGACAACAGAGAAAAAAAAATAAGTGTGAGCCCTGCAAGGTGTATAATATTTTTGACACTGTCATAGGCCTTTCTTATATATGCTGTCACAACGCATTGTAGTCTCTAAACAAACCTTCAGTAATTTTCCTTGCCCTCCATTTCAGAATAATAGTGTTTTAAGCCAATAACTCAACACTAGCACTGGCAATAAATACATAAATAAAATGCGCAGCTTTCCAGCTCCTTATCTCATTGGCCACGCTCGGCCGCAAATCGGTGTCAATCTGGTGGACCATCTTCCTCTAGTCGTGGGGGTGGGGGATGGGGAGGGGCCTCACAAGTGGAACAGCCTAGGGCCTCTCTTCATCTAAATCCGGCCCTGCTGGGCCTGCACTCGCTGAGTAGACGTTTGAGGAGGGACCTCAGTGATAGTGAATTGCCTGGATAGTGTGGATGAGGAGAGGATGTTTCCACTAGGGGGAGAGTCTAAGACCAGATGCCTTAGAGTAAAAGGTTGTATCTTTAGAAACAAGATGAGGAATTTCTTTAGTCAGAGGGCGGTGATTCTGTGGAATTGATTGTCACAGGAGGCTTTGGAGGCCAATGGATATTTTTAAGGTGGAGATTGACAGATTCTTGATTAGTAAGGGAGTGAGGGGTTCTGGGGAGAAGGCAGGAGAATGGGGCTGAGAGAGAAAGATAGATTTGCCATGATTGAATGGCGTAGACAAAATCGTCCTGGTGGATAAAATAGCCTAATTCTGCTCCTATATCTTAGGAACATGAACTTTCCAAAAAGCGGTTTACAAATAGCCACTCACCTTCACACTTTAATCCTTGGCGCACTAATCCCCATAACATTTCTCCGCAGTAGTCACAGAACGTTGGAGCTTTGTAGGAGTGCACATAAAGGGTATGTGGTCGGATCTGGAAATCCTCAACGGTAGCTAGTGCTGGTAAAAAGGAAAAGAAAATTAATCCTCGTGGAAAATGCCCTTTACGACAAAAATCCATTTGAACTCGAGAGGTAGTTTTGTTAAAATTAATTAATAACATCTGGTCTTGTGCCTGTTTGTAATCTAGTCTATTCCCCACATCATATCAGGTCAGTTCTAAATGTTCTAATTTACCTATGACATAGGAGACCATTCAGCCCATTGAATCTATCCCATCAATTCCACTCCCCCAACTTTCTTCCTGTCTGAAGAAGGTTTCAGACCCGAAACATCACCTACTGCTTTTCTCCAGAGATGCTGCCTGTCCTGTTAAGTTACACCAGCATTTTGTGTTATTTTCCTGTAACATGTTCTCTCTCTTATATGCCTCTCAATTCCCCCAATTCTCTGCTCATCAACCTATTATTAAGAGCAATTTTATAATGGGTTTCGGGTTAGGGTTGGGTTTATTATTGTCCCAGGTACTGAAGTACATTGAATATTTTGCATTGTTATTCAAACAGATCAAATAATATTATATTAAACACGATCAAGTCAAATTCACATACAATAGACAGAGCAAAGGGGAAGCTACTGAGTGCAGAATATATTTCTCAGCATGTGTAGGAAGGAGTGGTGAAAGGCTTCCATAGAGTGAATGTGGAGAGATGCTTCCACTAGTGGGAGAGCCTAAGACCAGAGGCCATAGCCTCAGAATAAAAGGACGTGCCTTGAGGAAGAAGTGGTGGACTTTCTTTATTCAGAAGATGAATCCATGGAATTCATTACCACAGACGGCTGTGGAGGCTGTCAATGGATATTTGTAAGGCGGAGATTGACAGATTCTTGATTAGTACGGGTGTCAGGGGTTAAGAGGAGAAGGCAGGAGAATAGAGTTGGAAGGGAAAGATAGATCAGCCATGATTCAATGGCAGGGTAGACTTGATGAGCCGATTGGCCTAATTCTGCTGCTAGAACTTCTAAAACCATTTCTCAGGTTGAAAATGTAAAAGATTTGAGGACATAGCTTTGAGGTGAGAGGGGTTTAAAGGAGATTTGGCCTAATAATGCTCAGATAACTTAAGAACATTTGGAGGCCTGATAATGAAAGCTGTTCATGTGTCTAATGGTGCATATTTTCAAGCTTCTCTATCTTCAGCCTGACGGGAGCAGGAAGAAGGAGGAGACCAAGGTGGGACAAGTCTTTGATAACCAGTGAACATCAATGGGACATGGGAGGAAACCAGAGCATTGGGATAAAACCAGCATGGCCACAGGGAGCCCCCCACACACAGTCCTTAAGGTCAGGATCATTGTGGCAGCAGTATTAACTGCTACGCCACTGTGCCACCAATTCAACGTGGTTGGAGCCATGAAGGGAACAATTACCTTCATACCAAAGATCTTTTCAAATAGATGCAACAGTGAAGGATATCATTATCAAGTGACATTTCTCAACTGCTGTATGCTTCACCAACCATTGAAGAACAAAATAGAAAGCAAGACAAGACACAAAGTGCTGGAGTAACTCAGCGGGCCAGGCAGCATCTCTGGAGAACATGGATAACGTTTGGAGAACATATGACGTTTCAATTCGGAACCCTTTTTCTGACTGATTTGTGTTGGGGTGGGTACCAAGGGCTTGTTTTCATGCTGTGGCTCTAAAACAAAGAGACGGACTTCACATGAAACCAGCCCCGTCTGTGGGTAGAGTGATCGATCCAACGATTTTTATTCTGTTACTCCTGGACTCAGCAACACCCTTCTCCTGTTTCAAATCCTTGCCTCACACCTGCCAATCTCAAATAATCCAGCCCTTACCCCTGGCCCGGTGACAGATTCACTCTTCCAGAAACGACTTCAAGGCTCCGTTTAAAAACAAATCAGTGGCATCGGCACAAGTAACATAAACAGAACACTGTGTTCCATCTGAACACAACCTTGAATGAGGGCACAGGAGACTACTAATTAAATTAATTATGTCACAAAGCAGACAACTGATTGTTTTTCCCTTAATCTGCAGCTCAAGGAGAAAGGGAATCCGACAGTGACTGTGGAGCTCAGATGTACACGGGGAAATGTAACTTACAGATCAGCTGTAATGCAGTGAGTGTGCGTCTCACTGCAACACCCTCTTCAAAGTACAATGGTTATATTGGTGCAATGGTACCTTATTTGTCACGTACCGAGGTACAGTGAAATTCATTTTTGTATACAGTTCAGTACAAGCGTCACTACACTTAAGCACTTAGATACGTCTTAGATAAGTGTCTCAGATACAGTTCAAGTGTATGGCAGTAGTACACTAAGACCTTATTCAGAGTTGCCAGTTTTGGCACCATTTTCAAGTCCCAGTTTGTAAGGGCACCATGAAGACCATGTGGAAGTTTGCACATATCATGCAGTGTTTATGTATTAATTGTATGTTTATAGTGGGATCTATAAGCACGTACATAGAGTATTTTAAACATAAGAGTTCATATTTCTCCCTTGAGCTTTGAAAGATTGGTCATATTTACAGAATAAAGGGTGCTTTTGTTCTACCAAAGAGGAAGTATTACGTGTTCCAGTGGGATTGAAGATGGATAAAAATGTAGGGCCTGTCTAGGTATGGAGAGAATGTTTCCAGTAGTGGGAGAATCTAGGACCAGAGGGAACAGCCTCAAAATAAAAGGCATACCTTTAGAATGGAGATGAGAAAGATTTTTTTTTAGCCAGGGGGTGGTGAATCTGTGGAATTCATTGCGACAGACGGCTGTGGAGGCTAAGTCATTGCATATTTTTTTAAATGGAGATTTATAGTTTTTTGATTATTAAGGTTGTCAAAGGTTATGGGGGGAAGACAGGAGAATGGGGTTGAGAGCGAAAGACAGATCAGCCATGATCGAATGGCAGAGCAGAGTCGATGGGCCGAATGGCCTAATTCTGCTCCAATGTCTTATGGTCTGCTTTGAAAGGAAATGCTAGAACTCTGGCAGAAATGTTCCAATTTTCTCTGGCCACAGAAGAGGAGACGGATAACATAGCACAAAGAAGGTACAGCACAGAAGTTGTGTTGAGTTGAGTTTGAATTTAGTTTCATATCACGAGTACCAAGGTAGAGTGAAAAGCTTTTGCTGCATGCTAACGAGTCAGTGGAAAGACAATTCAATACATGATTACAATCATGTATTCCTGCCAGACTGCACGTTTCCATTCATTCAATCGAGCCATCCGCAGTGTACAGATACATGATAAAGGGAATAACGTCAATAACGTTTAGTGTGTAGCGGGGACTCGCAGAAGTCCAGCCAAAAACTAGTCGAACATTAGTTGTGTGCACTAGACGTGTTTATTCTCCCCAATACAGCTCCCTACTCCCCTCAGGTCACGGGCGTTGCCCGGCCTTAAATACCAACTCAGGTACCGACCCAGTGACTAGCGCCTCCCACACCAAGACGCCGTCCTCTAGAGCCGATGATTCGTTGTGCCCTTGGGTTGCCACCAGGTGCCGCCACATGACCCCCCCCCCCAGAACCAGAGGCACCGAACCGGACGGGACGCGAATGAGGCGGCCCGAAAGCGTAGATACAATCCCACGCCCCGGGGGCTTGCTCGGTTCGGAAGAATCTCCGGGAGCCCGGGACGGCAGGCACCCGTGACAGGGCGATTGAGCCACATGGACTGGTCAGGTCCAAGTAGGCCAGTTTCAAACGAGCCACAGATACCGTTTCACGCCGGTCTCCCATGTCCAAATCAAATGTAGTAGGCCCGTGCCGCAGCACGCGAAAGGGACCTACATACGGGCACTGCAAGGGTGACCTGTGGGAGTCACGGCGATGAAAAACGTACGGGCAGCCCATCAGCAGCAGGGACAAACTCCCGGGGACAGTGAGCGGAGAACAATATATCAACTCCGCGGAGGACGATGACAGATCCTCCTTGGGGGCCGTCCGAATCCCCAACAGGACCCATGGCAACTTATCCATCCACCCAGGGCCTGTGAGACGAGCCTTCAGGGCGGCCTTCAGACAGTGGTGGAACCGCTCCACCAACCCATTTGACTGGGGATGGTACGTTGTCGAGTGGTGGAGCTGCGTCCCCAACAGGCGGGCCATGGCGGACTACAGTTCAGACGTGAACCGGGTGTCTCGGTCTGACGTGATGTGAAGTGGAACCCCAAAGCGGGCAATCCATGTTGCCACGAGCACACGACTGAGTAGAAGTGTCTGTGAGCGGGATGGCCTCCGGCCGCCGCGTAAAACGGTCAATCACCGTAAGCAGGTGTGAAACACCCTGGGATGGAGGCAGTGGCCCCATGATGTCCATGTGTACGTGACCGAACCGCCGGCGTGGCACTGCGAAGTCTTGAACGGGCGCCCAGACGAGTCGATGCACCTTTGATGTCTGGCACGGGATGCACGCCCGGGCCCAGCGAGCGACCTGCTTCCGAAGTCCGTGTCACATAAAGCATGCGGCCACCATAGCGACCGTGGAGGGGTGGGCCAGCCGATGGATCACCTCAAATAGGCCTCGGCTGACCCGTGGATACGTCACAGAGGATGGAACACAAGGGACCCAACGGCACGTCCTCAAGCACCAAGCCAGAGATCGCGGTGCGGTACGCAGGCAACTCATCATCCGCCAGGTGGGCCGCCACCAAGGTGGAGTAATCTATTCCCGAAGCCGGGTTAAGCACGGCTGCAATTGCCGGACGGGACAAAGTATCCGCCACAAGGTTGCATTTCCTGGCGATGTGTCGGACGTCCATTGTATACTCCGAAATAGCCGCCAGCTGGCGCTGCTGACGGGCGGACCAAGGATCCGCTTGTGGTCCGTGAAGACTATGAAGGAACGACCCTCGAGGAAGTACCGGAAGTGCCGCACTGCGAGGTGTGAGGCGAGCAACTCCCGGCCGAAAGCAGTGTAGCACTCAGGTGACGCCTAAAGAAGGCGAGAGGCCGCCAACGGCCGTTAACTGACTGTTCCAAAACGCTGCCGACCACAGAGTCCGAGGCCCACCCATGTTAAGGACTTGACAGGCGCCCTGCATTCGGCTCAGCCCATAGATCCGGAGCAGCAGCTCCTTGAGGCCTGTGTACGTATCCAGGTAAGGAATGACCCGACCGGCCGTCTGCTGGTCAAGGGCGCTCACTACATAGTGATTGCGAATCTCGTCGGCTGTAACGCCGCGGATGTAAAATTGGGAAACCAAACCCCCGGCTGTGAGGTCCAAAATGTAGGTAGATTTAGGGAGACTGCGTTGAGCTCGGCCTTGTTGGCGGCAGTGGCAGAATGCATTTTCTTTTCAGATTTCCCTTCCAGGATTACACTCCAGGGCGTCGGGGGTCACCAGTGTAGCGGGGACTCGCAGGAGTCCAGCCAAAAACTAGTCGGACACGAGTTGTGTGCACTAGACGTGTTTATTCTGTCCAACACAGCTCCCTACTCCTCCCCGGACACAAGCGCTGCCCAGCCTTAATTACCAATTCAGGTACCGACCCAGTGATTAGCGCCTCCCACATCAAGACGCCGCCCTCGAGAGCCGATGGTTCATTGTGCCCTTGGGTTGCCACCAGGTGCTGCCACAAGTGCACGATAAAGTCCAGTAAAGTTCTAGGAACTGGCCCTTCGACCCACAATGTCTGTGCCGAACATGACATCAAATTGAACTGATCTCCACTGCATGTGCATGCTCCACATCCCTCCACCCCTTGCATGTTATCATAGGAGAATATGCTACCTTTATTCATGAAGTACTACGGGGATCAGCCAGGTAATTACCAGGTACTGAGTAAAGTATCAGTGGGCTTGAAATATTTGGAAAAGGTTCTGTGGGGCGGGATTAATCTGCCTTCAGGGAGGCATGGATTAATTAAAGATAGTCAGCCTGGCTTTGCATTGAAAATATTCTGTCTCTCTAGAGAATTTAGAGATGAGAGACTAGTTCGTATAAATGTTTCACGGAGATAGTCAACTAAGTGTGTTGATGAAAATATGGTGATTGATATAGGCTTTGTGTACACTCAAGGGTACACATAAACACTGTGCCCACAAGCTAGTCACCTTCTGGCCTTTTCAGTATTTATAACACATGTCAGGAGGGTGACATCACAAGCACAGAGACTCCAGTGATGTTTCTGAAGCTAGTTTCTATCTCAACACCAGAAGTATGAATTGGAGACACAAGGAACTGCAGATGCTGGAATCTTGAGCAAAACACAAAGTACTGGAGAAACTCAGCAGGCTAGCCAGCATCCGTGGAAGGATAGACAGGTGATGTTTTGGGTCGGGACCTTTCTTCAGTTTGATCTGGTAGGGGGGAGAAAGCCTGGAAAGTCATGGGTGGAGAACCAAGCAAATGCAGATGCTGCTTTACAAAATAAAGAGACAGAGTGCTGGAGTAACTCAGCAGGTCAGGCAGCATCCTTGAAGTGTCCCGGTTCAAAATGTCTCCAAGTCATGTTCTCCAAGGATGCTGCCTGACCATGTGATAGGCCGGATACAGGTGAGGGGGCGTTGGACCTTTCTACAGTCCTGACCCAAATTCCTCCACAGGTGCTGTCTGAATTGTTGAGTTCCTTCAGCACTTTGTGTTTAAGACTAGATCTATGAACCACTTTTTGGGTACATCTCTCACCTCTCTTGGTGCCATCTCAAGATCACTTAAAATTAATTCATTGGTGAACAAGCCTGACACAAAGGATAAACAGCTTCAAATTCCTTGTGCTCAGCCTTTACACTCTATAAACTTTTCCCACAGTTAGTTCCACATCTATCATCTCATAGGATCGCCAAATTACATTCTCATTTATATTCCCTCTCTACAGACAGATGCTGACTAATAAAACACTCATTTCTCGAAATGTGATCTTCATGCAGAAGGCTTTTATCCACTACAGCTTAAAACCAACAAACAGCTGAGCCAAACTCATTGGGGATATGGCATGTTTGACTATTGGTTATGGGGGTGAGTCAATATCAGATGCGAGAGTTGAATTCATCCCCATTGGGAAAACGAGGGAAAACTGTATCCGGCTCCCATTCCCTGATCAATAGCCAATGAAGCCAGCCACACATCAGCTGACAACAACCAGACTCGGCTATGGAGAGGAAAGGTTGAGAGTGATATGGGCCAGAATATGGGCAGGTGGGACTAGTGCAGATGGGACATATTGGTCGGTAGAGGCGAGTTGGGCTGTAGAGCCTGTTTCCGTATCCTATAACCATATGTTTGTGGTAGCCACATGATCACAGAGCCTGCTTGCCTGATCACAGTACAAAGTCACATGAAATACTGGCAGCAAGTCAGCAATCCTCAAGACCTCTACATCAGTTACAGTCACAGAATATGCCGACTTGGATATTTATTGCCAGTCCTTCATGAGTGAATAAAGTCAGGGAATTCCTCAACTAACTGCAATGTGAGGGCACATTCACCACACTGACTGTAATTTTACAAGACGGCTTTGCAGCTTCACAGGGTGGCACAGTGGTGCAGCGGTAGAGTTGCTGCCTTACAGCGCCAGAGACGCGGGTCCGATCCCGGTTGCTATCTGTACAGAGGGTGTACGTTCTCCCTGTGACCGTGTGGGTTAGAAACATAGAAACATAGAAAATAGGTGCAGGAGTAGGCCTATCGGCCATTCGGTCCTTCGAGCCTGCACCGCCATTCAATATGATCATGGCTGATCATCCAACTCAGTATCCTGTACCTGCCTTCTCTCCATATCCCCTGATCCCTTTAGCCACAAGGACCACATCTAACTCCCTCTTAAATATAGCCAATGAACTGGCCTCAACTACCTTCTGTGGCAGAGAATTCCACAGATTCACCACTCTGTCCTAAAAGACTTCCCCCTTATCCTTAAACTGTGACCCCTTGTTCTGGACGCCCCCAACATCGGGAACAATCTTCCTGCATCTAGCCTGTCCAACCCCTTAAGAATTTTGTAAGTCTCTATAAGATCCCCCCTCAATCTTCTAAATTCCAGCGAGTACAAGCCAAGTCTATCCAGTCTTTCTTCCTATGGAAGCCCTGCCATCCCAGGAATCAGTCTGGTGAACCTTCTCTGTACTCCCTCTATGGCAAGAATGTCTTTCCTCAGATTAGGAGACCAAAACTGTATGCAATACTCCAGGTGTGGCCTCACCAAAACCCTGTACAACTGAAGTAGAACCTCCCTGCTCTTGTACTCAAATCCTTTTGCTATGAATGCCAACATACCATTCGCTTTCTTCACTGCCTGCTGCACCTGCATGCCTAATTTCAATGGCTGGTGTACCATGACACCCAGGTCTCGTTGCATCTCCCCTTTTCCTGATCGGCCATCATTCAGATAATAGTCTACTCTCCTGCTTTTGCCACCAAAGTGGATAACTTCACATTTATCCACATTATGCTGCATCTGCCACACATTTGCCCACTCACCCAACCTATCCAAGTCACCTTGCAGCCTCCTAGAATCCTCCTCATAGCTAACACTGCCCCCCAGCTTCGTGTCATCCGCAAACTTGGAGATGTTGCATTCAATTCCCTCATCCAGATCATTAATACATATTGTAAATAGCTGGGGTCCCAGCACTGAGCCTTGCGGTACCCCACTAGTCACTGCCTGCCATTCTGAAAAGGACCCGTTTACTCCTACTCTTTGCTTCCTGTCTGCCAGCCAGTTCTCTATCCACATCAATACTGAACCCTCCAATACCGTGTGCTTTAAGTTTGTACACTAATCTCTTTTGTGGGACCTTGTCGAAAGCCTTCTGAAAGCCTTCGGAAGGCTTTGTGTCTCAATGCGAGGAGCATTCGTAATAAGGTGGATGAGTTGAAGGTGCAGATAGCGATTAATGACAATGCTATAGTTGGGATCACGGAGACATGGCTCCAGGGTGACCAAGGCTGGGAGCTGAACATCCAGGGATATTCAATATTCAGGAGGGATAGAAGAAAAGGAAAAGGAGGTGGGGTAGCGTTGCTGGTGAGAGAGGAGATTAATGCAATAGAAAGGAAGGACATTAGCGTGGAGGATGTGGAATCGATATGGGTAGAGCTGCGAAACTCTAAGGGGCAGAAAACGCTAGTGGGAGCTGTGTACACGCCACCTAACAGTAGTATTGGAGTTGGGGATGGCATCAAACAGGAAATTAGAAATGTGTGCAACAAGGGTAACACGGTTATAATGGGTGACTTCAATCTGCATGTAGATTGGGTGAACCAAATTGGCAGGGGTGCTGAGGAAGAGGATTTCTTGGAATGTATGCGGGATAGTTTTCTCAACCAACATGTGGAGGAACCAACGAGAGAGCAGGCTATTCTAGACTGGGTATTGAGTAATGAGGAAGGGTTAGTTATCAGTCTTGTTGTGCGTGGCCCCTTGGGCAAGAGTGACCATAATATGGTTGAGTTCTTCATTAGGATGGAGGGTGACAAAATTAAGTCAGAAACAAGGGTTCTGAACTTGAACAAAGGTAACTTTGAAGGTATGAGATGTGAATTGGCCAAGATAGACTGGCAGGTGATTTTTAAAGGGTTGACAGTGGATGTGCAATGGAAGGTATTTAAAGACTGCATGGATGAAGTACAAAAATTGTTCATACCAGTTTGGCAAAAGAATAAATCGGGGAAGGTGGTGCATCCATGGATAACAAGGGAAATCAGGGATAGTATAAAAACAAAAGATGAGGCATACAAATTTGCCAGAAAAAGCAGCCTACCGGAGGACTGGGAGAAATTCAGAATCCAGCAGAGGAGGACAAAGGGCTTAATTAGGAAATGTGAAAATAGATTATGAAAGAAAACTGGCAGGGAACATAAAAACTGACTGCAAAAGTTTTTATAGATATGTGAAGAGAAAGAGACTAGTTAAAACAAATGTTGGTCCCTTGCAGTCAGAAACAGGTGAATTAATCATGGGGAACAAGGACATGGCAGACCAATTGAATAACTACTTTGGTTCTGTCTTCACTAAGGAAGACATAAATAATCTGCCAGAAATAGCAGTGGAACGGGGGTCAAATAAGATGGAGGAACTGAGTGAAATCCAGGTTAGCCGGGAGGTGGTGTTGGGTAAATTGAACGTATTGAAGGCCGATAAATCCCCAGGGCCAGATAGTCTGCATCCCAGAGTACTCAAGGAGGTAGCCACAGAAATAGTGGATGCATTAGTGATAATTTTTCAAAATTCCTTAGATTCTGGAGTAGTTCCTGAGGATTGGAGGGTAGCTAATGTAACCCCACTTTTTAAAAAAGGAGGGAGAGAGAAAGCGGGGAATTACAGACCAGTTAGTCTAACATTGGTAGTGGGGAAACTGCTAGAGTCAGTTATTAAAGATGGGATAGCAGCGCATTTGGAAAGTGGTGAAATCATTGGACAAAGTCAGCATGGATTTACGAAAGGTAAATCATGTCTGACAAATCTGATAGAATTTTTCGAGGATGTAACTAGTAGAGTGGATAAGGGAGAACCAGTGGATGTGTTATATCTAGACTTTCAGAAGGCTTTCGACAAGGTCCCGCACAAGAGATTAGCATACAAACTTAAAGCACACGGTATTGGGGGTTCAGTATTGATGTGGATAGAGAACTGGCTAGCAGACAGGAGGCAAAGGGTAGGAGTGAACGGGTCCTTTTCGGAATGGCAGGCAGTGACTAGTGGGGTGCCGCAAGGCTCAGTGCTGGGACCCCAGCTATTTACAATATATATTAATGATTTGGACGAGGGAATTCAATGCAACATCTCCAAATTTGCAGATGACACCAAGCTGGGGGGTATAGTTAGGTGTGAGGAGGATGCTTGGAGGCTGCAGGGTGATTTGGATAGGCTGAGTGAATGGGCAGATGCATGGCAGATGCAGTATAATGTGGATAAATGTGAGGTTATCCACTTTGGTGGCAAAAACATGAGGGTAGACTATTATCTGAATGGTGGCAGATTAGGAAAAGGGGAGATGCAACGAGACCTGGGTGTCATGGTACACCAGTCATTGAAAGTAGGCATGCAGGTGCAGCAGGCAGTGAAGAAAGCAAATGGTATGTTAGCATTCATAGCGAAAGGATTTGAGTATAGGAGCAGGGAGGTTCTACTGCAGTTGTACAGGGTTTTGATGAGGCCACACCTGGAGTATTGCATACAGTTTTGGTCTCCAAATCTGAGGAAAGACATCCTTGCCATAGAGGGGGTACAGAGAAGATTCACCAGACTGATTCCTGGGATGTCAGGACTTTCATATGAGGAAAGATTGGATAGACTCGGCTTGTACTTGCTGGAATTTAGAAGATTGAGGGGGGATCTTATAGAAACTTACAAAATTCTTAAGGGGTTGGACAAGCTAGATGCTGGAAGATTGTTCCCGATGTTGGGGGAGTCCAGAACAACGGGTCACAGTCTAAGGATAAGGGGGAATTCCTTTAGGACCGAGATGAGGAAAACATTCTTTACACAGTGAGTGGTGAGTCTCTGGAATTCTCTGCCACAGAAGGTAGTTGAGGCCAGTTCATTGGCTATATTCACATTGATCACATTGAATGGCGGTGCAGGCTCGAAGGGCCGAATGGCCTACTCCTGCACCTATTTTTCTATGTTTCTATGTTTCTAAGTCCATATATAACACATCCACTGGTTCTCCCTTATCCACTCTACTAGTTACATCCTCGTAAAATTCTATAAGATTCGTCAGACATGATTTACCTTTCATAAATCGAAGCTGACTTTGTCCAATGATTTCACCACTTTCGAAATGTGCTGCTATCCCATCTTTAATAACGGACTCTAGCATTTTCCCCACTACCGGTGTTAGACTAACTGGTCTGTAATTCCCCGTTTTCTCTCTCCCTCTATTTTAAAAAGTGGGGTTATATTAGCTACCCTCCAATCCTCAGGAACTACTCCAGAAGAGTTTTGAAAAATTATCACTAATACATCCACTATTTCTGGGGCTACTTCCTTAAGTACTCTGGGATGCAGCCTATCTGGCCCTGGGGATTTATCGGTCTTTAATCCTTTCAATTTACCTAACACCACTTCCCGGTTAACCTGAATTTCCCTGCCAGTTTTCTTTCATAATCTATTTTCCCTTTCCTAATTAAGCCCTTTGTCCTCCTCTGCTGGACTCTGAATTTCTCCCAGTCCTCTGGTAGGCTGCTTTTTCTGGCTAATTTGTATGCTTCTTCTTTTGTTTTGATACTATCCCTGATTTCCCTTGTTATCCATGGATGCACTACCTTACCTGATTTATTCTTTTGCCAAACTGGGATGAACAATTGTTGTAGTTCATCCATGCAGTCTTTAAATGCCTTCCATTGCATATCCACCGTCAACCCTATAAGAATCACTTGCCAGTCTATCTTGGCCAATTCACGTCTCATACCCTCAAAGTTACCTTTCTTTAAGTTCAGAACCCTTGTTTCTGAATTAACAATGTCACTCTCCATCCTAATGAAGAACTCAACCATATTATGGTCACTCTTGCCCAAGGGGCCACGCACAACAAGACTGATAACTAACCCTTCCTCATTACTCAATACCCAGTCTAGAATAGCCTGCTCTCTCATTGGTTCCTCTACATGTTGGTTTAGAAAACTATCCCGCATACATTCCAAGAAATCCTCTTCCTCAGCACCCCTGCCAATTTGATTCACCCAATCTATATGTAGATTGAAGTCACCCATTATAACTGTTTTACCTTTGTTGCACGCATTTCTAATTTCCTGTTTGATGCCATCCCCAACTCCACTAATACTGTTAGGTGGCCTGTACACAACTCCCACTAGCGTTTTCTGCCCCTTAGTGTTTCGCAGCACTACCCATATTGATTCCACATCCTCCAAGCTAATGTCCTTCCTTTCTATTGTGTTAATCTCCTCCCCAACCAACAACGCTACTCCACCTTTGTTCTTGGTGATCCGGTTTCCTCCCACACACCAAAGATGAACAGGTTCGTAGGTTAATTGGCTTTGGGAGTATTTGCTTTTGACTCAGTGGGGCCAAAGGCCTATTTCCGCGCTGTAGGTCTAAAGTCTAAAATATAAAATTACTATCTCAAGGATACTCGGTTACATGAAAAAATGCTAATCTTTGCCAGTGAGACCTATGTCATAAGACTTAACATAAAATATGATAAATCTTTAGGCCAGAAGAGACTCCCCTGCTATTCAGAATTATAAGACATTGAACACAGAGCATTGAACAGCACCATACAGGAACAAGTCCTTTTGTCCACATTGTCCATGCCGAACATGATTCCAAGTTAAATAAAAAAAGATACAAAGTGCTAGAGTAACTCAGCAGGTCAGGCAGCATCTGGAGAACATGGATAGATGATGCTTCCTGTCGGCACCCTTCTTCAGTGAGAAGAACGCTCCCGACCTGAAACGTTGCCTAACCATGGTCTCCAGAGATGCTGCCTAACCCGCTGAGTTACACCAGCACCTTCTTTTTTGTAAACTCGCATATGCAGTTCCCTTTTTCTACACTTCTCCAAGTGAAATGAATTTCCTCTGCCTGCATGTGATAACATTAACAAGGGACATCCTTTCACTATTTAGTTTAGTTTAGAGATACAGCGTGGAAACATGTCCTTCAGCCCACTGAGTCCATGTCGACCACCTATCGCCCATACACTAGTTCTAAGTTACCTCATTTTCATATGCACTCCCAACACACAAGGGGGAATTTACAGAAGTCAATTAACCTACAGACATGCATGTCTTTGGAATGTGGGAGGAAACTGGAGCATCCGGAGAACACCGACGCAGTCACGGGGAGAACGTGCAAACTCTGTACAGACAGCACATGTAGTCAGGATCGAGCCTGTGTCTTAGGCGCTGTGAGGCAGCCAGTCTGCCAGCTGCACTACTGTGCCACCCTTATTTGTATAAACTGTATACTGCCGATAACTGCTGTCTCTGCAAACCTTCTCCTGGTGATGCACAGCATCTAATTTGTCCTTAAAAGGGAACATTCACCATTATTCCTCAATTTTCAAATACTAACACAAAACAACTCCCAGCCCAATCCACCCGGAACATTGTTGCCTATACTCATTAATCCAAGAAACATTAATTCATAACTGCTCTTAATTTCTGTTCATATTTTTCTCAATTAAATGGTCTGCAGCCTTGTGGATAAGGTGTGTAGAGTTTCTTGAAGTAAGATAGATGGGTGCCATTTGATTTTTTTCTGAAATACTTGAAACTCAATGCAATTGTGTCTTAAATTTACTAAATTAACTCCTATATATATTTGCTTTAATTCATCATTTGTTCACCAATTTCATAGATTGGGTAGGCAGTCAGAACCTTTTGTTTTCCCCAGAAAGGAAATATCAACGACTTCTGGGCCCAATGGCTTAGGCGATTTTTTTAGGCGACTGCAGGAGACTATGCGGTCGCCACATGTTCACGGGTGGTTGCCGGGAAGTCGCCTTCATGGTCGTGAGGAGTTCCCGCATTCTGGGAACTAGTCGCGGCCTCATTATGGTCGCCGCAAATTTTTCAACATGTTGAAAAATTATCGGCGACCAGAATGAAGCCGCCATGGCGAGTAGCGAGAATTCTCGTGCCCTAGGCGCAGTGGTAGTGGGTTGCCAGGAGGTCGAAGGTTGTCGTAGGTTCTCATAGGTTGTAGCCGGTGTTGACCAATGAATTTCATTGGCTCATTGGGAAAAAAGACGTAAGCAGTATTTTCAGAACCAAGGATAACCGACCGATAATGTTAATGTCCGCCGAGCTTCACAGCCGTGTATCTCTGGCTTCTTAAAAGTTGTCTACGCTGTGCTTTCACCATCTTAATCACAGCGCCAACCTTCCCGTTCATCGCGGTGTGTGTCTGTATCACATTGGTTTTGCACCGTGTGAATTTCACTCAGACAGCGCTCCCCCCACTTGCCCTGTCGCCCGCCTGCATAACGGGCTGGTGATGGGAGCGATGTGTGTGTGTTCCACTCTGACTGTCGCCGTTCCAGTCGCCTGAAAAATCACCTAAGTGGGACAGGCCCATTAAGGGCATAGCTTTAACAAGAAGGCTCTGCAGCGAGTCATCAACACAGCCCAGAAGATCACCAACACACATCTGCCTGCCCTGGAAGGCATCTGCAGCTCACGCTGCGGAAGGCATCCTGCATCCTAAAGGACCCATCTCACCCTGCCCATCACTTGTTTGCCCTTCTGACCTCAGGAAGTGCTTCAGGTCCATCAAAGCGCACACCACACGACTAACAAACAGTTTCTATCCTAAGGCCATCGCTATACTGAACTCTGCACTGAAAGCACCCCCCCCCATAGTTAATATATATACCGTACAATACCTACCTTTGGGCAATACTGATATATTAACTTATAATATTTATTTTATAATACTATTCTGTGCAATATCTTGTTTTCTGACAATTACCTTATTCTGGTAAGGGTGCATAGGTAGGCATAAAGTGTATGCGTTTGTGAATCTATGTGTATGTCACAGTATATGCAGTTGAATGTATGAACAATTTTTTTTTCTCACTTTTTTGCTGCTATTTTATCGTTATTTTTTATCTTGTACATTTGAGGTCCGCTCAGGCAGTGCGCCTGAATTTTGCTGTATGCATCACTACAATGACAATAAAGTAATAAAGTAAACTAAAGTACGAGAGAGGCAAAGATTAAAGGAGATGTGGGGTGCTTGGAACACACTGTCAGGGGTGGCGGTGGAGGAGAGATCAGTCTGAAGAAGGGTCCTGACCCGAAATGTCATCTATCCATGTTCACCAGTGATGCTGCCTGGCCCACTAAGTTACTGCAACACTATGTATCTTTTTTTGTAAACCAGCATATGCAGTTCCTTCTTTCTACTTTTCCAAGTATTCATGGAATACTTGGAAAAGTATTCATACCCCTTGAACTTTTCCACATTTTGTCACGTTACAACCACAAACTTAAATGTATTTTATTGGGATTTTATGTGATAGACCAACACAAAGTGGCGCATAATTGTGAAGTGGAAGAAAAATAATACATGGTTTTCAAATTTTTTTACAAAGAAAAAACTGAAAAGTGTGGCATGCAAAAGTATTCAGCCCCCTTTACTCTGATACCCCTAAATAAAATCCAGTGCAACCAATTGCCTTCAGAAGTCACCTAATTAGTAAATAGAGTCCACTTGTGTGTAATCTAATCTCACTATAAATACAGCTGTTCTGTGAAGGCATCAGAGGTTTGTTAGAGAACATTAGTAAACAAACAGCATCATGAAGCCCAAGGAACACACCAGACAGGTCAGGGATAAAGTTGTGGAGAAGTTAGGTTAGGTTATTAAAAAATATCCCAAGCTTTGAACATCTCACGGAGCACTGTTCAATCCATCATCCGAAAATGGAAAGAGTATGGCACAACTGCAAACCTACCAAGACATGGCCGTCCACCTAAACTGACAGGCTGGGCCAGGAGAGCATTGATCAGAGAAGCAGCCAAGAGTCCCATGGTAACTCTGGAGGAGTTGCAGAGATCCACAGCTCAGGTGGGAGAATCTGTCCACAGGACAACTATTAGTCGTGCACTCCACAAATCGGGCCTTTATGGAAGAGTGGCAATAAGAAAGCCATTGTTGAAACAAAGCCATAAGAAGTCCCGTTTGCAGTTTGCCACAAGCCATGTGGGGGACACAGCAAACATGTGGGGGAAGGTGCTCTGGTCTGATGAGACCAAAATTGAAGTTTTTGGCCTAAATGCAAAACGCTATGTGTGGCGGAAAACTAACACTGCACATCACCCTGAACACACCATCCCCACTGTGAAACATGGTGGTGGCAGCATCATGCTGTGGGGATGCTTTTCTTCAGCATGGACAGGGAAGCTGGTCAGAGTTGATGGGAAGATGGATGGAGCCAAATACAGGGCAATCTTGGAAGAAAACCTGTTAGATTCTGCAAAAGACTTGAGACTGGGGCGGAGGTTCACCTTCCAGCAGGACAATGATCCTAAACATACAGCCAGAGCTACAATGGAATGGTTTAGATCAAAGCATATTCACGTGTTAGAATGGCCCAGTCAAAGTTCAGACCTAAATCCAATTGAGAATCTCTGCCAAGACTTGAAAATTGCTGTTCACAGACGCTCTCCATCCAATCTGACTGAGCTTGAGCTATTTTGCAAAGAAGAATGGGCAAAAATTTCAGTCTCTAGATGTGCAAAGCTGGTAGAGATATACCCCAAAAGACTTGCAGCTGTAATTGCAGCGAAAGGTGGTTCTACAAAGTATTGACTCAGTTTTTTATTTGTAATAAAATTTGGAAACCATGTATCATTTTCCTTCCACTTCACAATTATGCACCATTTTGTGTTGGTCTATCACATAAAATCCCAATAAAATACATTTACGTTTGTGGTTGTAACGTGACAAAATGTGGAAACGTTCATGGGGTATGAAAACTTTTGCAAGCCACTGTAGATAAGAGTTGGTCATGGCATCATGTTCGGCACAGACATTGTGGGCCAAAGGAACTGTTCCTGTGCTGTACTGTTCTATGTTCCATGTATTAACAAGAGGAATCGAATATAGGAGCAAAGAGGTCCTTCTACAGTTGTACAGAGCCCTAGTGAGACCACACCTGGAGTATTGTGTGCAGTTTTGGTCCACTAATTTGAGGAAGGACATTCTTGCTATTGAGAAAGTACAGTGTAGGTTTACAAGCTTAATTCCCTGGATGGTGGGACTGTCATATGCTGAGAGAATGGAGCAGCTGGGCTTGTACACTGTGGAGTTTAGAAGGATGAGAGGGAATCACATTCACACATATAAGATTGTTAAGGGCTTGGACACACTAGAGGCAGGAAACATGTTCCCGATGTTGGGGGAGTCCAGAACCAGGGACCACAGTTTAAGTATAAGGAGTAAGCCATTTAGAACGGAGACAAGGAAACACTTTTTCTCACAGAGAGTGGTCAGTCTGTGGAATTCTCTGCTTCAGAGGGCAGTGGAGGCAGGTTCTCTGGATGCTTTCAAGAGAGAGCTAGATAGGGCTTTTAAAAATAGCGGAGTCAGGGGATATGGGGAGAAGGCAGGAACGGGGTACTGATTGGGGATGATCAGCCATGATCACATTGAATGGCGGTGCTGGCTCAAAGGGCCAATGGCCTACTCCTGCACCTATTGTCTATTGTCTATTATCTAATATGTTCATCTACAATTTCACGTTATCATCAAGGACGGCATGGTGGTGCAGTGATAGAGTTGCAGCCTTGCAGCCCCAGAGACCCAGGTTCGATCCTGACTATGGGTGCTGACTGTATGGAATTTGTACGTTCGTCCTGTGACTGCCTGGGTTTTCCCTGGTGCTCCGGTTTTCTCCCACACTCCAAAGATGTGCAGATTTGTAGGTTAATTGGCTTTGGTAATGATTATATATTGTCCCTAGTGTGTAGGATAGTACATGGGGATCGCTGGTCGGCCCAGACACGGTGGGCCGAAGGGCCTGTTTCTGTGCTGTATCTCTAAACTAAACTAAAGAAAACAATTTCAATATGATGTATCAATTTAATATTATAGTTGCCTTCATATTATTGGCCTGTTTTCCAGTCTCTGCTCTGCCTCCTTTCTTGAACGGGGTTGCAGTATTTGGCAGCCTCCAATACATTGGCACAGTCCCATGTTCCAAAGATTCACATTGAAAATTATAGCTTGCCTTCACAATCACCTCCTCAACCTCTGTCAACATTCTGGGACGTGTACCATTTGGATCTGTTAGGTTTTCTAATTTTAACATCATTACCTTGGAATGAAAACCAATCTATATTTATTTTCACTGTATTTTTTCCATTTCAGCCACTTAGAATGCCATGAACACCTGCCTCCAAAATCTTAGCCAAGATATTTAAGCACTTCTGCCAATATACTCTCAATGTAAAATTATACCTTTAAGTGTTTGAAACCCATCTTTATGTTTTTAGTTTTGCCCTTATCAAAGCCCTTGACACTATTCTTTATGTGGAGTTCGAGTTCAAGTTCCTGGGCGTGCATTTCTCTGAAAATTTGTCCTAGGCCCAACACACTGTTGCAAGCGTAAAGAAAGCCCATCAACACCTCCAATTCCTTCGAAGATTTGAGTATGTCAACGAATACGCTCTTGAACTTTGATAGATGTATGGTACAGACTACGTTGATAGGTTGCATCATGGCCTGGTTCGGCAAGAAACAGGTAACGAAGGAGATTCCAAAAATTGGTGGACAATGCCCTCACGCTAATGCCCGGTCCATCATGGGTGCTGATCTCCTCACCAGGGAAGGGATCCATAAAGCGTTACTGCCTCAAAAAGGCAGCCAGCATCATCAGAGACCCACAACACCCTGACGGCGCTCTTATTTCAGACCTATCATTGGGAAGAAGCTGTTCTTGAACTATGACCTCCAGTTTCTAGAACCATTATTTCCCAACAACCATCAGGCTCTTGAACACTACCAAACACTAACTAAGCTACGAGCTGTCTTGAAAAGAGTGCTGGAGTAACCCAGTGGGTCAAGCAGCATCCCTGGAGAACATGGACAGGTGACGTTTGGGTCGAAACACTCTCTTCGAGGCACTGCATAACCCGCTGCATTACTCCATCACTTTGTGTCATTTTTATAAACCAGCATCTACAGTTTCTTGTTTCTACATATAAACAGTCTCGGTTGCACTAAAGTCTTCAGGCATTCAGCCATTAGCCATTTTGCCAGACTAATAAAAGTTACAGTCTTGAGTGGGCCGAGATAGTTACAAAGTTGACAGCGGAGGTCGGCTATGGGAATCGATCTGCCGGCTCCAACCGGGCCGGAATTCCAGAGCCCCGGCTTCAGGTGGCAAATTCAACCAGCCGATTGGCAGTGCAAATTGGTTATGGGACTGGATCTGCTAGCTCTGGTCGGGCCAGAGTTCCAGAGCCCTGGTCACAAGGGGCAAATTCAACCCGCCAATCGGTATGGAAGTCACAATGAGGTCGAGATCGGCTGCCTCACCCGGCCTAGGCGACAATTTTTGAGGGGGCTTCTGAAATGGGATTTTTCCCGGACTAAAAAGTGGGGGGGGGGGGGGGGGGGGGTGGGTGGTGGAGAGGCGGGGGTTGATCCACCAATTGCCAGTTAAATCGGTGGTGTATTGGTGTTACAATTTTTTTTAAAAATAATTATCTATGAGTATTATGTTTACAAGCCTGTTAAGCTACTGCAAGTAAGAATTTCATTGTTCCGTTGTCAGTACATATGTCAATTGAATACTCTTCTTTGAATATTTGGTCTTCTTTTGTATGAATTCAATGCTAAAGAACAAAATGACTACCATATCATCATAGTTCTATTGCTACTGATGTGTTGGGGTATAATTTAAAGATTCAGAGACTTTTGGTCAGTTACTGTACCTGAATCCCAAGTGTAACCTGTGAAGGATTCTCACCTGATTACCACAACGCTCATTGCATGCTACTCCAATGGACTTTACATGCACAAATCCACACAAGATGTTACACTTGTCCAAGCCATTGGTGAGGCCACAATTTTCACACAGAGGGTGGTGAGTATATGGAATGAGCTGCTGGAGGAAGTTGTTGAGGCAGGTACTAAAACAACATTTAAAAGACAGGTGATGGGCAGAAAAGCTTTAGAGGGATTTGGGCCAAATGCCAGCAGGTGGGACTAGTGTTGATAGGTCTTGGTCGGCATGGGCCCATTTCTGCGCTGTATGATTCCATGACCCTAAGAAAGATGGTGTTTGTTCAGCATGAGATGAGGTCGAAAAGCATTTGAAAAAAAATCTGCACTTTCACAAAGGTACGTCAAATAGAAATTTAAGTAGAGTAAGTAAATACAAATATTAGATCATCTGCAAACACCTCTTTTGGGAAAAACACACTTTAAAACTCTTACTGGACACAACTGATTATTTACATATGGGCATGGCTTCCTTTGTCAAATAAACTTTACAGAGAAGATACCGAATCAGCTGCAGCCTACGGAAGTGGGTTAAAAAAGCTCAGAGCTGTGGTCTGATACAGGAAACGTTTGAGCAAGAAGATAGTGAACAATGCATTCCTGTTGGAGTACCAGTGCACGGTTTGACACCTGATATATCACCATAATAAACCACAGTGCATCTGAGCCAGCTATCGGAGCATGTCACATAAAAAACATTACCAACACCTGCCCTGCTCAATCCCATACTTTTACATTCCCTCTCACTGCCTTTGAATCAAAAATCCAGTTTCATCATCATCCTATCCAAAAACCATGTGCCAGTTACTATGAATAGTCCATAAGACCATGTCACAGGAGCAGAGTTCAGCCATTCGGCCCATCAAGTCTACTCCACCATCAATCATGGCTGATCTACCTTTCCCTCGCAATCCCATTCTCCTGCTTCCTCCCCATAACCTTTGACACCCTTACTAATCTAGAATCTGTCAATCTCCGCCTTAAAAATACACAAAGACCTGCCGTCCATGGCCATCTGTGGCAATGAACTACACAGATTCACCACCCTCTGACTAAAGAAATTCCTCCTCATCTGCTTTCTGAAGTTATATATCCTTTTATTCTGAGGCTGTGCCCTCTGGTCCTAGTCTCTCCCACTAGTGGAACCATCCTCTCCACATCCACTCTATCCGTGATCTTGGATGGATTTCCTGAACGGCTATTGGAAACAGATACGACTATTGCTTTCAAAAGGGGATTGGATAAATACTTGTAGAGAGAGTAAAATAACTCGACTGGCTCTTTAAAATTAGTGGTTCTGATTGAAAAGCATAAAATGCAAAAAGAGACACAATAGATCAAAGGGCCTCACAGGGTGCTAAGGGAGGCTCTAAGAAAAAGTATCTTGGGCCCAAAAAATTATCAAGATATGGATTCTACTGGCAGGATATCAATGAAACTATATGCACAAAAATATTTCTGTCAGTTAGGCAGAAAAGTTGGAATACTGCAGCTGTAGAATGAATGCAGTTAAAGACCGCGAGACCTAGAGCAGACCTAGAGTCAGTCATACAGTGTGGAAACAGGCCTTTCGGCCCAACAAGCCCAAGCCGACCAGCATGCCCAATCTGCATTTGTCCCACCTGGCCGTCTTTGGCCCATATCACTCTAAGCCTTTCCTATGCATGTACCTGTCCAAATGTCTTTTAAATGTTGTAGTACCTGCCTCAACTATCCCCTCTGGCAGCTCATTCCATATACCATTCCATGTACCTCTCACCCTCTTTATGAAAAAGTTACCCTCAGGTTCCTGTTAAATCTTTTCCCCTTACCTTAAACCTATGTCCTCTGGTTCTTGATTCCCTTACTCTGGGTAAAAGACTGTGCATTCACCTTAGTTATTCCCCTCATGATCTTTTACACCTCTAAAAGAATACCTCTCATCCTCCTGTGCCTGTCCAACCTCTCCCGAGAATCTGGTTAAATGCTTTCATAAAACTAAACTAAACTAAACCATCAATGAGGCCAACTCAAAGCAGAGTCTGACATGAGTTGGCAAGTTGCTGGATTCAATGGATGAGTGGGAAATGCTGGCAAGAAACAAGTAATTCGACCTCGACATGTATGAATTATGTGAAAAAATTATACAACAAAACCAGTTCACTGAACAAAACAAAAATCTAGTACATTCTGCAGTACAGGAAATCAGACATTCGTTTCGAGATGCAGCATGAAAACAGGCCCTTCGGCCCACCAAGTCCATGCCGACCATCAATCGCCCATTCATACTAGTTCTATATTATCCCACGTTATCACCCACTCCCTATATATTTTGGGTAATTTACAGAGGCCAATCATCCTACAATCCCGCTCGTCTTTGGGATGTGGGTGGAAACCAAAGCACCCAGAGGCAATCCAAGCAGTCACAGAGAGAACGTGCAAACTCCACACAGACAGCACGCGAGGTCAGGATGGACACCTGGTCTTTGAAGCTGTGAGGCACATGTTAATAAACATTTTATTAACATTTTCCAAACTATGTTCACTAGTCTAACAGAGGAATACAAGTGTTCTAAAGTAAGACTTCTGATGACACTGAGGGACTCTAGAGACAAGACCATCATCAGTGCTGTTGCGCCGCCCCTAGTAACTGGCCGGAAGTGGACACCATCTGATGCAGTACAGCAAGCTTCATCAGCCCTGAGGCACAAAGACATCGCGGGGCAAGTGCAGCAGGGAAGAGGAGGCTTTGGCCTTACGACCAGTAAACCAACTTGGCGAAAGGCCACAACATCAGAGCGGAGGACATTGGTGGTTGAGGAGGTGCGGCGACAGGATGAGGCCACAAGAAGTGCAAAGGCGGTCTCTCTTGCCAAACAGGGGCAATGGATGCAGTGGGAAGGTGTGGAGTGGAGGAAGATCAGCTGGAAAGAACTATGGGAAATGGAATCAAGCAAGATCAGCTTCATCATCAGAGCGACATATGACGTGCTTCCACCACCAAAGAACTTCCATCAGTGGTACGGAGAGGATCCAACCTGTGCCCTCTGCCCAACTCCAGCGACCCTCAAACACATCATGGTAGGCTGCAAGACCAGCCTCATGCAAGGAAGATACACGTGGCGGCATAATCAGGCACTAAGAAGCCTGGCAACAGCCCTTGAGAACAGGCGGTGTGCGACCAACTCCTTGCCTCCGAGAGCAAGCAACCACCCTTTAAGGGCAACAACCTTTGTCCGAGAAGGACAGAAAATGCCTAAACATCCTTCCACCAGATCAGAAGAAGGAAACCTA
The DNA here is from genome assembly GCA_963514005.1 of Raja brachyura. The sequence continues at coordinate 63,220,779 of OY740788.1, read as the reverse complement.
TGCAGGGCCCGTGACTGGAGGATGCTGGCAGACATCGGCCGACAACTAATCTTTCCACCTGAAATTGCTTTAACCAACCTCAGGCCAGACTTGGTGTTCTGGTCCCCTTCGCAGAAGACTGCTTACATCATAGAGTTCACAGTTCCATGGGAGAACTCTGTTGAGGAGGCCTATGAGCGTAAGAAGCTGCGCTACGCAGAGCTTGCAGCAGACGCAACGCAGCGTGGCTGGAACATCAAAGTCTATCCAGTTGAAGTGGGATGCAGAGGATTTGTTGCGTCATCTACCATCAGACTGCTGAAGGAGCTTGGAATCCATGGTCAGGCTCTGCCGAAGACCATAAGATCACTCTCAGTTGCGGCTGAAAGAAGCAGCTATTGGATTTGGCTCAAGCGGAAAGACCCATGCTGGGCCCCAAGTACGTCATGGTGAATCTTTGGGACAATTTGACACGGGACACGCGCTGAGGGCTGATCATCCTGCAGCGGGCCGCCCTTGTGCAGGGTGTATAGTGTTAAAAGGCCGCAACACCCAGTGATGCAAGGGTACACTACTGATGATGTGTCCTGAAGGTTACCCAGGCCAAGATATACGTATACGTATTCCCCCCCCCCCGCCCCCCCGATGTTGAGCGTCTACCACTCTCAACAATCAACGAATGTCGTGAAATGCTCCCCACCTACTGGCACAAGGGACTTCGTAACATCTTGTCCTGTCTATTTGATTCTCTTCCAAACCGTTTTTGGAACGAATCGAGAAACAATTTTAAATGTTAGCACAAAATAATATTCACCCAACAATACTTTTTTTTAGTTCCCACTGAGATCCAGTAAATACAGCCAGATGTTTTGAATGGGAAATTATACGTTTGTCAGGTTTTCGAGATAGTTCATGTTTACAGCAGATTTTGACTCTTGTTTAAGACATTCATTTTATTTCAATTTTAAAATATAGTGGCTGGTCAAGATTCTTCAATTGAATACCAAATGACATAGCCACAAGTTCATTCTTTTGAGAGGAAAGAAATTTTGGCACAGAAAAAACAAGACATCTTATTCATTGTTTTGTAAAAATCTCATTTGGAAGCATGTGCAAGCAAAACATATAGAAAATAACATAACAACAATGATTATTATTTCCCTGTCTCCTGAAATATATGTTCCAAATCTTGCTAGCACAAAGTTCATCATGATTAAAAGACTGAAGGGTGTATTATAGCAATTATACATAAATATGTTGGTCTAAACAAGGGTCTTGACCCGACACGTCACCTATTCCTGTTCTCCAGTGAAGCTCCCTGACCTGCTGTGTCCTTTTAAAGTCATAGAGAGATACAGCGTGGAAACAGGCACTTTGGCCCAACTTGCCCACACCGTCCAACATGTCCCCGCTACACTAGCCCCATCTGCGCATGTTTGGTCTATATCCCTCCAAACCTTTCTAATCCATGTACCTGTCTAACAGCTTCTTAAACGTCGGCATAGTCTCTGCCTCAACTACCTCCTCTGGCAGCTTGTTCCATACACCCACACCATTTGTGTAAAAAAGTTACCCCTCCGATTTTTGTTAAATCTTTTCCCCTTCACCTTAAACCTATGTCCTCTGGTTCTCGATTCACCTACTCTGGGCAAAAGACAATATGCATTCACCCGATCTGTTCCTCTCATGATTTTATACACCTCTACAAGATCACCCCTCGTCCTGCACTTGAAAAATAGAGTCTCAGCTTACTCAACCTCTGCATATAGCTCAGACCTTCTAGTCCTGGCAACATCCTTGTAAATCTTCTCTGTACCTTTTCCAGCTTGACAACATCTTTCCTATAACATGGTGCCGAGAACTGAATACAATACTTTAAATTCGGCTTCATGGATCCTTGGTCGGCGCGGACTTAGTGGGTCGAAGGACCTGCTTCCGCGCTGGGTTTCTAAACTAAACATAAGACATAGGAACAGAATTAGGCCATTCAGCCCATCGAATCTGCTCTGCATTCAATCATGGCTGATCTATTTTTCCCTCTCAACTACATTCTCGTGCCTTCTCCCCGTAACCTTTGAGGCTCTTACTAATCAAGAACCTATCAATCTCCCCTTAGAAAATACCCAATGACTTGGCCTCCACAGCCATCTCTGGCAATGATTTCTGCACATTCACCACACTCTGGCTAAAGAAATTCCTCCTTATCTCCATTCTAAGGGTGTGACATTTTACTCTGAGGTTGTGCCCTCTGGTCCTATACACTCCATTAGACTATGACATAGGGGCAGAATTAAGCTATTTGGCTCATCAATTCTACTTCGCCATTCGATCAAGGCTGATCTATTTTTCCCTCTCAAATACATTCTCCTGCCTTCTCCCCGTAACCTTTGATATCTAGTGAAGCTGCCAGTTTAACAGCAAGGTTAGCACTCCATTCAATGGCTTCAGAGAAGGCAGCCACAACCCTCATGATGCCACTGAAAATGGTCTTTGCAGGTAGGGATACAATTGATGGTCTGACTTGGGTACTAAGGTACTGCCTGATTCACCTCTATCCCATTAAGGACAGTAGACTTTATTGATGGAACTGCTGCACTATAATACTGAGAACTATATTCTGCACTCTGTATCTTCCTTTTTGCTCCATCTATTGTACTTAGAGATACAGCATGGAAACGGGCCCTTTGTACCACCGAGCCAACGGCAACCATCGATCACCCGTTCACACTAGTTCCCTGTCATCCCACTTTCGCATCAACTATCCACAAACCAGGGGCAATGTACAGCAGCCAATTTGCCTACAAACCTGTACATTTTTGGGACATGTGAAGAAACCAGAACACATTGAGTAGACCCACGCAGTCACAGGGAGAACTTACAAATTCTACGCAGCCAATACCCGAGGTCAGAATTGAACCCGTATCTCTGGCGCTGTGAGGCTGCAGCTCTACCATCTGTGCCACTCTACTTGAGTTTGAGTAGATTGTACGTATGTATAGCATTATTTGATCTGATTAGATAACATGCAAAACAAAGCTTTTCACTGTACCTCAGTAGTTGTGACAATAATAAACCTAAACCTGGATGCTCAGTCACAAGCTGATCTGGATACAAGGAACTGCAGATGCTGGTTTACAAAGAGTCACAAAGTGCTGGAGTAACTCAGCGGTTAAAGCAGCATAACTGGAGAACATGGATAGGTGACGTTTTGAGTCGGGACCCTTCTTCTGACTGATTATGTGGGGGTTGGGGGAAAGAAAGCTGGAAGAGAGGAGGGGCACGACAAAGTATGGCAGGTAATAGGTTGATACAGGTAAAGGGGGGCTTTGATAGGCAGATGTTTGGACAAAATCCAGAGTTACAAAGACAGAATGTGTGAGCCAAAAAGATTAAAGAGTTGAAAATTGTGAAGCTAGTAGAAAGAATGTAGATGGAAGAGGAGGCGCAGAGAAGCTGAGTGCATGGAAAAGGGAGGGGAATGGAAAAAAGGGTGGGGGGGGGCGACGAGGGAGAGAGATAGAGAGAAAGGGAGAGAGAGAGGGAGAGGGAGAGGGTTTACCTAAAATTGGAGAAACTAATGCTCATACTGCTGGATTGTAAGCTACCCAAATATGAGGTGCAGTTCCTCCAGTTTGTGTGTGGCCTCACTCTTGTGATGGAGGAGGTCCAGTATAGAAGGGTCTGTATGCGAATGGGAGGAGGTAAGTGTATGGGCTAAGGGAGATGTAAGGAACACCTCCATTTGTGACCTTAAGGTATTGCTTGGAAGGTTAAGGTCATAGAGTCATTCAGCATGGAAACAGGCCCTTCGGCCCAACTTGCCCACACCGAACAACATGTCCCATCTAAAGTAGTCCCACCTGCCAGCATTTGGCCCGTATCCCTCTAAACATATCCTATCCATGTACCTGCCTAAATGTTGCAATAGTACCTGCCTCAACTACCTCCTCCGGCAGCTCGTTTTATACACCCACCATCCTGTGTGTAAAAAAGTTACCCCTCAGGTTCCTATTGAATCTTTTCCCCCTTAGTTAAACCTATATCCTCTGGTTCTTGATTCCTCTACTCCTGTGTGTTTAGCCGATCTATTCCTCTCATGATGTTGTACACCTCTATAAGATCACCCCACATCCTCTTGCGTTCCAAGGAATTGAGTCCATGTTTGCCCAAACTCTCCCTATAGCTCAGGCCATCAAGTCCTGGCAACACCCTCGTAAATCTTCTCTGCACCCTTTCCAGCTTGGCAACATCTTTCCTCTAACAAGGTGCCCAAAACTGAACAAAATACTCAAAATTTGGCCTCACCAAGGTCTAGGACTTCACTTCACAACTTCTTTACCAGATTACAGATGACCATGTTTGCAGTCGGTCATGAGAGACGTGGCTCCCATTAGTTTGGTGGAGTTTGAAATCTGTTCCAGTGTCACTGCTGGATTTCAACCACGTGTGGGATGGGATTACAGGCCCTTTGCCCATGGGTGTGCCGTGCTGGCTGTCAGCCGGTGTCGTTCATTGAAGAGGATGTTTTCCTCATGGACATCAGGTTCACTGAGAGCTATTGACAGGAAGCCGCTGGAGCTGGTTCATTGTTTAGATTCACACCTACAGGAAGCAAGCCATGGAACCACGCAGTCTGAAGAAGTGTCCCGATCTGAAATGTCACCTATCCATGTTCTCCAGAAATGCTGCCTGACCTGCTGAGTTACTCCAGCACTTTGTGTCATTCTTTGTAAAGAAGCAGCCACTCTTCCTTGTTTCTACTGCTAAGATTCATTGTTTACATTCACGAGAATCGAGTAGTTACATAAATCTCAATGTAAAATGGCGCCAAAATTAGCAACGCTATATACTGTTTCAATGTACTACTGATATACACTTGTATTGTATCTGAGATGCTTGTCTAAGATGTATCTAAGTGCTAATGTATAGTGATGCTTGTACCAAACTGGACACAAAAATGAATTTCACTGTACCTCAACATGTGACACATGAAGTGCCATTTATATTTGTTTAGAGATTCAGCAAGGAAACAGGTGCCTCGGGCTACCAAGTTCACGCCAACCAAAGATCACCTGTTCACACTAGTTTTATGTTATCCCACTTTCACGTTCACTCCCAAAACAAAAGGGGCAATTTACAGACGCCGGTTAACCTACACACCGGCATGTCTTTGGGGTGTGGGTACCATTTTGGTACAGTATCGACAGGGAGAGGTAGGGACTCAGACCAAGTCAAGATTATTTCATTGCTGAGGGAATGGATGCAACATTGTGAGCTTTATTGGCCCAATTACAGAAGCGATTCCTACAGGGTCAGTAATTTTCCATGAGTAAAGCAAATTAAAGTACAATCCTGAGTGTAGAAGCACTCTTGCATTTTGCACCAGAAGTACATTAAATCTGTACACCTGTAATATATTGCATATTTGGCACAGATAAGGAAGACAGTCAGAACCTTTTCCCCAGGATGATAATATAAATTACTAGAGCGTAAAGCATTAAGGTGGCAGGGGCAAAGGTTGAAGGTGATGTGTGGGCTAACTTTTTTTTTACACAGAAGGTGGTGAGTGCCTGGAACACACTGCTGGGTTGGTGGTTGAAGGAGATGCGACAGTTGCATTTAGGGGCCTTTTGCACATGGCACATATATATGCAGGGAATGGAGGTAGATAAGAGAGGGCAGCACAGTGGTGTAGCTGTTAGTGCTGCTACATCACAGTGGCAGAGACCCAGGTTCGATGCCGAGGGTGCTGTCTGTGTGATGTTTGCATGTTCTCCCTGTGACTGCGTGGATTTTCTCCGGGTGCTCCGGTTTCCTCCCACACCCCAAAGACGTGCGGGTTTGTAGGTTAATTGTCCTCTTTAAATTGTTCCTAGTGTGTGAGGATTGGATGAGAAAGTGGGATAACATACAACTAATGGAAACGGGTGATCGATGGTTGGCATGGCCACGCTGAGCCCAAGGGCCTGTTTCTACGCAGTATCTTTCAACACATCCTCCTTAACCATAAGGACATGGCGTGGGAGCTCTCGATGATGTTATAATGCAACCAGCGTTCAGAACCGCAGTCTAAGACCATGCCTGCCAGACAATTCTGCAACGAGCGCCAAACTTTGCTCTGCTGTGCAGTAACTGCACATCACCTGCAGGTGTGGCACACAAGATGACGCAGAACAGAGCCAAGCCATACAACTAATACAGCCAAACACAAAGATTTGGCAATGACAAAAAATATATATTGTTGTGCTAAGAATGTTTTGATTTACGTTTGTACTGTTATTTTTTGCAAAGTAGTGAGCAATGATATCAACGGAGCTAAATATTAAAGGCTGAACTACGGTCGGGGTTAAATACTTCAATTGCCAATAGTTTTTTTAGTTTTTAGTTTAGTTTAGAGATACAGTGCGGAAACTAGCCCTTCGGCCCACCAAGTCCGCACTGACCAGCGATCCGCATACACTACCCCTATCCTACACACTAGGGACAATTTATAATTTTCACCAAAGCCAATTAACCTACAATCCTGTGCAACTTTGGAGCGTGGGTGGAAACCGGAGCACCCAGGGAAAACCCACGCTGTCAAGGGGAGATCGTACAAACTCCGTACAGACAGCACCTGTAGTCAGGATCGAACTCGGGTCTCTGGAGCTATTAGGCAGCAACCCTACCACTGCGGCACCATGGAATCCCTAATAGGTTTATTGTTTTAACCAAGATGTGAAAAGGATCTTAAAGTTAATTTTTTGTTTGGGTTAAGTGTGTTTGAGAAACAATTTGATCAAGATGGACTTAAGGTAGGCATCTTGAAGGGAAGACTCAAGATCAAGGGAATCAGATTTGGCCCTGGATGTCATGAAACAGCAAACCTCTCATGAAGTTGCATTGCCTCAATAAATGTAGTTCACACTGGCCCAATATAAGAGCCTACTTCATTCTGAATGAGATTGCTGGGCCTCCTCCACTGCCAGAGTGAAGCCACATGCAAACTGGAGGAGCAGCACCTCATATTCCGCTTGGGTAGCATACAACCCAGTGGTATGAATATTGAATTCTCCAATTATAAGTACCTCCCTCCCTTCCTCCTCCATCTTTCCTGTGCCCACTCCCAATCCCAATATGCCCAGTCCACTCACTATCCCGCCCACTTTCCCTACACAGAATTCATTGATCTGAAGACGGTCCTAATCGAAAATGTCATCTGTCCATTCCCTCCACCAACGCTGCCTGATCCTCCGAGCTCCCCCAGCACTTTGTTTCTTGCTCAAGATTACAGTGCCTGCAGTTTCTTATTTCTTGTTTTCAACTTGTTTTCCACAACTCAATTCTAAACTCTTGACCTTTCTTCATCCTGGTAATCTGCTGCACCACTACACACCCATCAACTCTGGCCTCCTGCCCATTTTAATCACTCCTCCATGGTCAATTGGTCTCAGCTGTCCAGATCACTAACATCATCTAGCCTAAGCCTCATTGCTTCCCTATCTTTCCTGCCTCAAATACAACTTTCCAAACTGCACTCTTCAACCAAGCCAGTAAACAAGAGTCATGTTGGGTGAAAAGTCTACGCTTGGTGTCTTGCTGTCAAGACCGGCAGGGTCTCCCCGTTGCTATCATTTTAACTCCTCTTCCCAATCACATACTTACCCTGTACATCAGCGAGACCAGGCATAGGCTCAGCGACCGTTTTGGCTGAACAGTTTCGCTTGGTTTGCCATGGCCTGCAGGATCTCCCAGTTGCTAACCAATGTAACTTCCCTTCCCATTTCCACGTTGACCTTTCTGTCCTTGGGCCACCTCCATTGCCAGAATTTGGCCACTCGCTAACTAGAGGAAAAACACCTTAGAAAATGCTTGGGTAGCTCACAATCCAACGGTATGATCACTGAATTCTCCAATTTTAGGTAACTACATAACCATCTCCCTATAACACCCCTTCCCACTTCTTCCCCCACCCCTCTCCCCTGTGCCCCCAACTGGACTCATCCTTATTTCTCCCCATCATCTACATTTCTTTTTCTAGCTTCACAATTCGCAACTCTTCAATCCTTTTGTCTCATTTGCTTTTCATTTCCAACCATCTGCCGCTCAAATAACCTTCCTCACCTGTGCTGGCCTGTTACCTGCCGGCTTTGTCCTGCCCCATCTCCCTTCCAGCTTTCTGCTCCCTCCCCAACAATGTCTAAAGAAGGGTTCCGACCAGAAACATCACCTATCCATGTTCTCCTGAGATGCTGCCTGACCCGCTGAGCTCTTCCAGCATTTGTGTCTTCTTCTATTCTCGAAGACACTTCTCTCCTCCATCTTATTCATCTAAAAGAGACACAAGGAACTGCAGATATCGATTATCCAAAATTTAATAGCCAGCATAAAAGAGCCCAAATAACAATTAAACTACTTCTCTCACAGTGGAAAAAAATTGCACATCACTGGCAGAGAAGAGACAGTGGCGCAGTGGTAGAGCTGCTGTCTTACAGAGCCAGAGACCTGGGTTCGATCCTGACCATGGGTGCTATCTGTACGGAGTTTGCATGTTCTCCCTATGACTGCATGGGGTTTCTCCGGGCGCTCCGGTTTCCTCCCACACATCAAATGAAGTACAGGTTTGTAGGTTGATTAGCTTTGGTGAAATTATAAATTGTCCCTAGTGTGTAGTGTGGTGATCGCTGGTCGGTGAGGACTCGGTGAGCCAAACGGCCATTTTCCGCACTGCATCTCTAAAGTCTAAAGAGACTGGAGGAAACATGTTTATGATGAATACTCTGGAACGGGTGGGACTAACGTAGATGGGACATCTTCGTCAGCATGCGCAGCTGAGCAGAAGGATCGTTCAGGATCCTGTTGCCAGGACATGAGGGGGGTGGATTGGGTGAATGTACGCAGCCTTTGACCCAGAGTAGGGGAATTAAGAACCAGGGGACATAGGTTTAGGATGAGAAAGGTTTAATAAGGAACCTGCCGAACTTTTTCACACAGACGGTGGTGGGTATATGGATCGAGCTGGCAGAGGAGGCATTTGAGATGGGTACTTTTTAACAACATTAATACCGTATATACGGACTGCTGTGTATTTTTAAGGCGGAGATTGACAGGTGCTTGATTAGTAAGCGTGTCAGGGTTATGGGAAGAAGGTAGGAGAATGAGGTTGAGAGGGAAAGATAGATCAGCCATGATAAAATGGTGGAGTAGACTCAATGAGCCGAATGGCCTCCTTCTGCTCCTATGACTTATGACCATTCAAAAGGCATAGACAGGAAAGGTTTTGAGGGATATGGGCTAAATGCGGGATCATCATTTAGGTGGGATCATCGTAGATGGGATATCTTGGTCAGCATGGATCAAAGGGCCAGTTTCTGTGCTGTGTGACAATCTCCAGTGGGTTCACACTTATAACTCAGATCCTCGCCTCCATGTGACACTACAACAAATGTTCCAAAATCAGCACAGGAATATATATGATCTTTCATCCTGACAAACAGCAGGGGGAAAGACATGGAAGAAACCCCTTGGTAAGCCAAGAACCCAGAACATTGTCCATGTCCTCTAAATAACCAAGTGAATTTTCAGTATACTTATTCATGTTGAACTGTATGACACTTATGGATAATATGTTAATAATAAGCAGATGTTTGAATGTTTCTTGGAAACGAAGAAACACTGAAAGATCTGTTTATAATTAACATTGCTGCTGTAACTTATATTCACACCAGTTGTATTAGTCTGAACAAAAAAATCTTGCCCCCCCCCCCCCCCCATGAAGACCACTGACAAGTAGCATAAAATCTCTCCTCACAGCAATACCAAAGTGGAAGCAACGAAGGAACAACACCAAAAATATAACGAATGCCAAAAAGAGATTGGCATCCAGGTCTTTGCTTTGGCTTTACTTGTTCCTCGTTGACTCTTTCATATACCAATCCCATGCCAGTTCCACCACACACAATCCAATACTCCTGGCAGCTTTCACGACCCACTACGTAGACAATCCAAGATATTGTTTACTTTAGAGATACAGCGATTAAACAGGCCCTTTGGCTCACCAAATCCATGCCGGCCATCAATCACCCCATACACAAGTGCTATCCTACACACTTGGGACAAGTTACAATTTTACCTAAGCCAATTAATCTACAAGCTTGTGGGTCTTTAGAGTGTGGGAGGAAACCAGAGCATCCGGAGAAAACCCACACGGGGACATACAAACACTGCACAGACAGCACCCATAGTCAGAATCAAAACCGAGTCTCTAGTACTGTAAGGCAGGAACTCTACCGCTATTCCAGTTTGCCACCCTAATGCTGATTTAAGTAATGGATAGTACTCACTGAATACTCAAAGCAGGCCAGGTAACACCTGCCTTCAATTATCTGAATATTACTTCTTGTAAACAGCTGGTAGAGCTGCTGCTTCACAGCGCCGGAGACCCGGGTTCGATCCTGAACTCGGATACTGTCTGTGTGGAGTTTGCGCGCATGTGGACTGTGTGGACCGCGTTGCTTTCCAATGGGTGCTTAGTTTTCCTCCCACATACCAAAGACATGCGTGTTTATAGGTCAATTGGCCCTCTGTAAATTACCCCTAGTGTGCAGGGAGTGGATGAGAAAGTGGGATAACAAAGAACTAGTGTGAACAGGTAATCAATAGGTGGGCCGAAGGGCCTGTTATCAAACTGCATCAATCATTTCAATCTAAGCCAACTGATGCTTTAACTTCCTGCGAGATGAGTTGTTTCAATATACTTTTTACTTTTGAGTGCAACCTCACTAAATCATTTTTCGGACCCCTCTATTTTCCTCTTGATTTTTATAACGGAATACAGCATAAGGGTGCAGAGGAGGTTTACCAAAATGATGCCTGGATTATAGATATTAGCTACAGGGAGAGGTTGGACAAACTTGGATTGTTTTCTCTGGAATGACAGAGACTGAGCGTAGACCTGATAGAACTATTTAAAATTATGACTGGCATAGATAGGGTAGACAGCCAGAACCTTCTTCCAAGAGAAGAAATGTCAAAGACCAGAGGGCAAAGCATTAAGGTGTGAGGGGAAAAGTTTAAAGGAGATGTGCGGGGAAAGTTTACTCACACAGGGTGGCGGGTGACTGGAACATAGTGGTGGTGGAGGCGGATACGATAGTGATGTATGAGCCTTTTAGAAAAGCACATGGATATGGATCATGTGCAGGCAGACACGATTTTGAACTTAATAATATTATGGGAGCTCGGTTTTATGTTGGTGTGTCCATAAGTTGGTCGCTCATCACCCAAGGATGGCCAGCACTTAATCACAGAGCACAAAATACCAACTCCCTTAATCACAGAGCACAAAATACCAACTCCCAACATTTACCATCAACTAGCTTTTTCCACGTTTGATAATAACAAGGATAGAGTCATAGTCATACAGTGTGGAAACAGGCCCTTCAGCCCAACTTGCCCTCACCGACCAACATGTCCCATCTAAACTAGTCCCACCTGCCCGTATGTGGCCCATATCCCTCTAAACCTATCCTGCACATGTACCTGTCTAAATGTTTTGTAAACATTGCAATACTTCCTGCCTCAACTATCTCCTCCAGCACCTCCTTCCATATATCCACCACCCTTTGTGTAAAAAAGATACCCCGCAGGTTCCGTTTAAATCTTTCCCCCCTCACCTTAAACTTATGTCCTATGGATCTCAATTCCCCTACTTTGAGCAAGAGACATTGTGCATTTAGCCAATCTATTCCTCTCATGATTTTGTACACCTCTATAAGATCATCACTCATCCTCCTGCGCTCCAAGGAATAGAGTCTTAGAATGCTCAACCTCTCCCTATAGCTCAGGCCCTCGGGTCCTGGCAACATCCTCGCAAATCTTCTCTGCACCCTTTCCAGCTTGACATCTTTCCAGTAACACGGCACCTAGAACAGAATACAATACTCTAAATGTGGCCTCAGCAACGTCTAAGATAACTACAACATGACATCCCAACTTCTATACTCAATACTCTGACTAATGATGGCCAGTGTGCTGTAAGCCTTTTTAACACAACACTTTAATTCTTCAGAAGGTAGACACAAAAAATCTGGAGTAACTCAGCAGGTCAGACATCACCTATTCCTTTTCTCTGGAGAAAAGGAATAGGTGATGTTTCCGGTCAAGACCCTTCTTCAGACCTCTTGACCCGAAACATCACCCATTTCTTTTCTTCATAGATTCTGTCTGACCCGCTGAGTCACTCCAGCTTTCTGTGTCTATCTTCGGTTTAAACCAGCATCTGCAGTTTTTTCCTTCACTTTAATTCTTCAACGTGACTTCCACACTACCTTGCGAGTAAATTGTTTGAAAGATAATTTTAGACTTGTGGAATGTTTAGGAAATACGCTCCCTGCTCTGATGTCGTATGATGACACTTAGCATCAGTGACATCCGCCTGTCTTAATGGACAATTTAAATTCACGAGGAACAAACAGGTTCTCGGTAAGTTTTACAAAGAGCTTCAAATACAGAGATGTCAATATGATGAGAAAAGAACACAAAGTGCTGGAAGTAACTCAGCCGGTCACACAGCATCCCTGGAGAATATGGATAGGTGACATTCCATGCTCTACCCAAGTTAGTGAAGGAGAATTATAGGGCAGAATTCCCTGGAGATCCAGGGTGGTCTTCAATCGTCTTGAGGGAATAAGGCAGAGAAGTTTATCTCCCCCTTACCATTTCCTGATGCCCTAAAGAGTTAAACATCTGCCGTCTTGCGTGTGGGTACGGTTTCTGCATAAGAAACCACAGCAGCTAATTTACACACATCCCGCCAACAGCAAATGAACTTTGACCTGGTAAGCTGCATTTGATAACGTTGATGAAGGGAAGAATGTTCGTCAGGAAACAAGAGGAACCTTCTGCATTGACTCCAACAGTCCCTTGGGAAAAGCAGAATAAAAGCCCCTCATGGAATATATCATCCAATTGAAATCGCAGAGGGAATATTGAAGGGTAGGTGCTAACAAGAAAACCTTGTTGCAGTCAGCAAAATAGTGTAATACATCTGGGAGGGAAATGCAAGCTGGTTGTGCTACTAATCCCGCCAACTAGCACTTAAGAGAGAAACACAGACACTTCCAAAAGGCACTGAGCGATCTTCCAGATGCAAGGTTAGAAATGAAAGCTGTGAGGGTTTATGGGTGAGCCGATCAAAAGAAATGATAGACGCAATATCAGGATGATGTCGAGTTCAGGGGGCAGTGGTAGAGTTGCAGCCTTACAGCACCGGACACCCGGATTCGAACCTGAGTACGGGCGCTGTCGGTTCGGAGTTTGTCCGTTCTACCTGCGACCATGGCTTTTCTCTGGGCGCTCCACATTCCAAAGATGTGAAGGTTTGTAGGTTAATTGGCTTCGGTAAAATTGTAAATTGTCCTTACTGTGTAGGAAAGTGTTAAGGGCCTGTTCCACCAGCATGCGACTGCATGCGGTGAGCGCGACCAAACGTGGTCGCTTGAGCCATACGGCCTCGCGGGGCCGGTTCCACTTCGAACCGCGGAGGCGTCTGGAGTTGTGCGGGGCTGGTCCCGACATCATACTCACCAATCAGCTGGGCAGGAGGCGGGCCGACTGAATTTGGACATTGCACGGCATTGGGCGGTGACGTCATCACGCAACGACACGCCGGGTGGTGACATCACCGCGCAACGCCACACGCTGTGTACGGCGTCCAGACGCGGCGTACGGCGTCCAGATGCGGCGTACGGCGTCCAGATGCTGCACACGACGTCGAGATGTTGTGTACGGCCTCAATGCGGCTGCGAGCCTGTCGGCCGTTGCCGCGCGGGATTTTGAACAGTGTCAGTTTTTCGGAGCCCCGCGCGATGTCGGGACCAGCTCCGCACAACTCCATACGGCTCCAGCGATCGAAGTGGGACTGGCCACACGAGGCCATACGGCTCAAGCGACCACGTTAGGTCGTGCTCACCGCATGCAGTCGCATGCTGGTGGGACAGGCCCTTTAGTGTTACAGGGATCGCTGGTCGGCGCCGACTTGGTGGTCCGAAGGGCCTGTTTCCGCGCTTTATCTCTAAAGTCTAAACTCTAAAATGTCGATGCAGAAACTCTAGACACATTTGTCAAAATTGCAGATGAAATCATGAACTGACAGGAATGGAAGTGGAACTGAAAGAGGCAGCCTGAAAAAGCACAGGATAAGCTAAAGAAGGTATTCCAGTGGGGCGTATAATGGGATATTAACTTTAACTCAGACTTATGTAAAGCATTGTCCACAAAAAAGGAACAGCCAATGCAAATATTAGCTGGACTGTTCAAATTCTCACTTTAAAAGATTTTGTGTGATTTTTGGAGACACTGGAGACAATAAATGCTGGAAAATTGAGCAAACAAAGTCCTTGCTCTGGCTTCACAATTCACAACTCTTCAATCTGTTTGTCTCACACTCAGCAAGTCAGGCAGTATCTGGGGAGAGAATGGATAAATGATCGGGACAGATCTTCATAGTTTGGAGGAGGATGCCAACTCAAAACGTCATTCTTCACTCCAGATGCTCCCTGACCCGTGAAATTCCTTTGTGCTTTGTGTGAATTTTAACAGCCTAAGTACTTGATTCTTTAGTTCATAAATCATGGTGGGAGCAGAACTAGGCCATTCGGCCCACTGAGTCTGCTACGCCATTCAATCATAGCTGATCTATCTTTCCCTCTCAATCCTATTCTCCTGCCATCTCCCCATTACCCTTGACACCCTTACTCATCAAGTATCTGTCAAACCGTACCCTTAATTTACCTAATGGCTTGGCTTCCAGAGCCGACTGTAGCAATGAATTCCACAGATTCACTACCCTTTGACGAAATAAATTCCTTCTCACCTCCTTTCGAAACGTACACCCTTTTATTTTGAGGCTGTACCCTCTTGTTTTAGACTCTCCCATTAGTGGAAATATCCTCTCCACATCCACTCTCTCAAGGCCTTTCACTATTCAGTAAGTTTCAATGAGGTTCCCTCTTCTACTTCTATGTCCACCATCATATACTCACTATACTCATCCCATTTACCAGCACTTAGTCCATGAGCTTCAATGCGTTGATGATTTAAGTGCTGAATCATGATACTTCCTCAATGTCGTCAGACTACCTGTCACTATAACCCACTTCGGCACTGTTCCAAGTTCCAACCATCCTCTGGCAGAAAAGGTTCTATCTTCAGATCCTCTCTAACCCTCTTACCCTTTATCCTAAAGGTATGCCTTCTAGTTTCAGATATATCTGCGTATGGGGATTACCTGTCCTATCTATGCCTTTCATCATTTTGTACGCCTCCATCAGGCCTCCCCTCAGCCTACTCCGTGTCCATTTACTGTGTGGTCTAAAATACAATATGCAAATGATTGCCATATATCCCATAGGCTTTCTGGGAACATTACAGAAACATTAAATAGGAATCTGAGGGACAAAGTTTTCATACAGAAGGAGGTAGGCATATAGAAGGAGCTGTCTGAGGAGGTAGTTGAGACAGGTACTATAACAACTATTTAAAAGACATTTGGACAGGTACATGGAAAGGAAAGGTTTAAAGGGATATGGGCCAAATGCAGATGGGGCTTCTTGGTCGGCCTGGGCAATGGACAATAGACAATAGGTGCAGGAGTAGGCCATTCAGCCCTTCGAGCCAGCCCCGCCATTCAATGTGATCATGGCTGTTCATCCCCCATCAGTACCCCATTCCTGTCTTCTCCCCATATCCCGACTCTGCTATTTTTAAGATTGGGCAAGTTGGGCCGGGGGGGAGGGGGTGTTTCTGTGCTGTACGACTTTATGACACCATAGATACAGTGGCTTGCAAAAGTATTCATACCCCTTGAACTTTTCCACATATTGTCACGTTACAACCACAAACGTAAATGTATTTTATTTGGATTTTATGTGATAGACCAACATAAGGTGGTGCATAATTGTGAAGTGGAAGGAAAATGATACATGGTTTTCACATTTTTTTACAAATAAGAAACTGAAAAGTGTGGCGTGCAAAAGTATTCGGCCCCCTGAGTCAATACTTTGTAGAACCACCTTTCGCTGCAATTACAGCTGCAAGTCTTTTGGGGTATGTCTCTACCAGCTTTGCACATCAAGAGACTGGAATTTTTGCCCATTCTTCTTTGCAAAATAGCTCAAGCTCAGTCAGATTGGACGGAGAGTGTCTGTGAACAGCAATTTTCAAGTCATGGCAGAGATTCTCAATTGGATTTAGGTCTGGACTTTGACTGGGCCATTCTAACACATGAATATACTTTGATCTAAACCATTCCATTGTAGCTCTGGCTGTATGTTTAGGGTTGTTGTCCTGCTGGAAGGTGAACCTCCGCCCCAGTCTCAAGTCTTTTGCAGACTCTAGCAGGTTTTCTTCCAAGATTGCCCTGTATTTGGCTCCATCCATCTTCCCATCAACTCTGACCAGCTTCCCTGGCCGTACTGAAGAAAAGCATCCCCACAGCATGATGCTGCCACCACCATGTTTCGCAGTGGGGATGGTGTGTTCAGGGTGATGTGCAGTGTTAGTTTTCCGCCACACATAGTGTTTTGCATTTAGGCCAAAAACTTCAATTTTGGTCTCATCAGACAAGAGCACCTCCCTCCACATGTTTGCTGTGTCCCCCACATGGCTTGTGGCAAACTGCAAATGGGACTTCTTATGGCTTTGTTTCAACAATGGCTTTCTTCTTGCCATCTTCCATAAAGGCCCGATTTGTAGAGTGCACGACTAATAGTTGTCCTGTGGACAGATTCTCCCACCTGAGCTGTGGATCTCTGCAGCTCCTCCAGAGTTACCATGGGGCCTCTTGGCTGCTTCTCTGATCAATGCTCTCCTGGCCCGGCCTGTCAGTTTAGGTGGACAGCTATGTCTTGGTAGGTTTGCCTTCACAGAACAGCTGTATTTATAGTGAGATTAGATTACACACAAGTGGACTCTATTTACTAATTAGGTGACTTCCGAAGGCAATTGGTTGCACTGGATTTTATTTAGGGGTATCAGAGTAAAGGGGGCCGAATACTTTTGCACGCCACACTTTTCAGTTTCTTATTTGTAAAAAAATGTGGAAACCATGTATCATTTTCCTTCCACTTCACAATTATGCACCACCTTATGTTGGTCTATCACATAAAATCCCAATAAAATACATTTACGTTTGTGGTTGTAACGTGACAAAACGTGTAAAAGTTCAAGGGGTATGAATACTTTTGCAAGCCACTGTACATAACATCTCAGCGCCCTCTCTTGAGAGAACATCACAGTAAGGAATTTGGGAGTCCTGCCTACAACTTGGGGGGGGTCAGGAGCCAGAGGACAGTACAGATGATCTGTGTTCCTCGGTTATTTGCCAGATTTTGACAAAAATTACGCCGAAGGACCATTAAAAAATGCAACTAGGTTGACAGTTTTGGCCTTGTCCATTTCAATTTTACTTTTTTGGAATCATCTTTCCAACAACTTCGACATAGTTTACCTTAAAAGGTCAAACATATTTCAGAAAAGGCCAGTTTTACTGTGGAATTTAAACCAATTTCATGAAGATTGGGTGAATATTTCAAAAGGAATAAAAAAAATTGCAGGGCTGTGAGGTAAAAGAGGAAGGAGTGTGGCCTCAAATGTTTCAATGATTGCACCGAGTCAAAGCGTCCGAGCTGTCTTAGATTTGCACCAAAATCATTCAGATGTTCAAAACCATCACAAGGAATTATTCTTACACTTCCACCTTCAGACTGCAAAATGGCTACAAGGAGAAAGTGGCAGGCAAAGATGCCCAAACGTCCAAAAACTGAAGGCACAAGCAACTGCAGATACTGGGATCTTGAGCAAAACACAAAGTGCTGAAATAACTCCACGAGTCAGGAGGCATCTGTGGAGAGAAATGGATTGGCGACATTTCGGGTCTGGACCTTCTTCGGACTAATTGGGGGAGGAGGGGGGGTGGGAGAAACCCTGAGAAGTGATAGGTCTATTGCAGGTAATGAGGAGGGGAAGATTGATTGGCAGATGGGTGGAGTAAGTGACAAAGGCTTGAGCTGAAGAGGAGACAAAAGGCCATTGAGTAAGGAGAGAAGAGAAGCGAAATGTAAAGTCAGAGGGAAGGATTTCTTGGAGCACAGGAGATATAAAATCATGTGGGAATGTACAGAATATTTGACGCAGGGGTAGAAGAATCAGAAACAAGAGGACATATGTTCAAGTTGAGAGAGGCAAGATTTGATACAAACCTGAGGGGCAACTTTTTCACTCAAAAGATGGTGGATACATGGAATGAGCTGCCAGAGGGCGTAGTTCAGGTAGATACTATAACAGCATTTAAAAGACACTTGAACTGGTACATGAAAAAAAAAGGTTTAGAAGGATAAGAGGCAAATGCCGGCAAATGGGACTGGCTTAGATGGGAGGTCTTGGTCGGCATGGACAAGTTGGACCGAAGGGTACGATTTCATTATAGGTTTTTATATGATGTGCAAAATGCCTCCTGTATTTGTTTTCATTTTTCTCTTAACAGCAGTGAAACAAGTGATTATTAAATAGACTTAACAAGGTAGCTGTTTATACACTAACAGTAAAAGTATTGACCATACTGGTGCCCACAGTAAAGAGGCAGCATAATTAGCTGTCGGACAAGAAAAACATCACCTGTTCAATCCTTTATTTATATTTATTTTTAAGCAGCGTTCTGCACCACCACAGTTCAAGAGGAAGGGTGTTCAGACAAGTGGCGAATTGCTTGCAGTATCAAGTCTCCTGCAGCAGTGCATTATGTGCACAGCTCACTCACAGAGAGCAGGACATAAAGTCCCAACAGTTTGAACAGGCAGACGCATTACTACAAAATCACTTACACAAAGGAGCTGTGTTAAACATCAGCCCATGGTTTTCAGAAAAGTGACTCCCTCCACTCCCATAACCCTCTGAGTCTGCACATACTGTTCATATACTGAATGAGTTTGCTTACAGCACGGAAACAGGCTGTTCGGATGTCCTAATCCACACTGACCAGCGCCCACCCCAAAGGCTAGCACTATGCTACACACTAGGGTCAATTTACAGAAACCAATTAGCCTACAAACCTGCACATCTTTAGAGTGTTGGAGGAAACTGGAGCACCTGGAGAAACCCCATGCAGTCACAAGAACGTGCAAACTCCATACAGGCAGCACCTGTATTCGGGATCAAACCCGGATCTCTGGGGTTGGAAGGCATCAATTCCACTGCTGTGCCACTGGGCTGCCCTTGTTTCCAAATGTTAAGCAGTTATTATTACAATTTTGTCTGAGATGGCTGAACCCGGCCACATTGCCGGGGTCTTCAGGAGGGATTTCAAGTGCGCTCGTAATTTTGTCCGGATTAAAGAAGGTGCCAGACCACCAGTTGCCGTAAAATCATTGGTGGTCCTTTATCCAGTTTGATTGAGTAGCATGCACAACAAAGCTTTTCACTGTACATCGGTACACATGACAATAGTAAAAGTAGTAAACCTAACCCTAAATCTACCCAGCTTCTCCCCCCGCCTCTCCGCATTCACCTTCCTTTCAAGGCATTCTTGGCTCCTGTCACCCAGTTTCGTTCCACTCTTCCACCTCCTCCATACACCCACCATCCCTCTCCCAGGATCCACATTTCACTCCCCACCTTCCTTTCTTCCCAGACTCCACGATTTGCACCCTTTTGCCTTCTCTACTTATCACCTCGATTCTTGGTCACTATCTCCATTCTTGTCTCCCCCTACCTGACCCAACAGCCTATCAATCCTTTAGCACCTGAATCACCTATCATTTGCCAGCTCTTGCCCCAAACACTTCACTTCTTTATGCCAGTCATCAAGACAATGTTTTATTGTCATTTGGCCCAAACCGGAACAATGACATTCTTACTTGCAGCAGCACAACAGATACGTAAACATAGCATTGTGTACACACCACAATAAACAAAAAAACAAAAAAAAAAGAAATCAGTATATATAAAATGAGACAAATAAATAGACAACAATAGTGTAAAACCAAAACATATTGTCCCCATGTATATAATTCAAAGCCTTTTTGGAGGATGTAGTTTTCCGAAGAAGGGTTCTGACCCACAACGTCCTTTGTCCATTCCCTCCACAAACGCTGTCTGTCCCACCAAGTTCCTACAACAATTTGTTTTTTGCTCTACATTCCTCCTGTCCCATTGAGAATAAAATTGCCTGCCTTTTAAAATCCAATCTTTTACAGTCATAAGAGTCATACAACGTGGAAACAGGCCCTTCAGCCCAACTTGCCCACGCCAACCAACATGTTCCAGCTACACTGGTTCCATCTGCCTGTGTTTGGCCCATATCCCTCTAAATCTATTCTAAACATGTACCTGTCTAAATATTTCCTAAACATTGTGATAGTACCTGCCTCAACTACCTCATTTGGCAGCTCGTTCTATATACCCACCATCCTTTGTGTAAAAACGTTGCCCCTCACCTTCTCATTAAATCATTTCTCCCTCACTTTGAACCTATGTCTTCTGGTTCTTGATATCCCTACACTGGGTACAAGACTGTGCATTTACCTATCTATTCCTCTTATAATCTTACACACCTCTATTAGATCAACCCTCATCATCCTGTGCTCCAGGTATTAGACCAGGCCTGCTCAACCTCTCCAGATAGCTCAGGCCTTCGACTCCTTTTATTTCTGAACAATGAGTAACGTCTATTTTCTATGGTCTATAAACACCTAGTTTATGTGTTTGAGCCATATTTCAGTCAAAATTGGATTTGACTGTATAATTTATTAACAGTAATTCTTTTTAATTGAAACACATTTTGAAATTAGCCCAGTGTAGATTCTGTGCCTGCAACAGAAATGAAGTCGCTCTAAGTACTCAGCTATGCAACTGTTCTCTCATTTAACATTACAGTCCAAATGAGTCCAAATCCACTCTGTATCCAATATGGAATAACTCTCATGTTAAACCCAATATTATCATTACACAGATCATTAATATCATTATTGTTTCTGTGCATGTCCCAGGGAATAGGAGGCCGGTTTAAACATTAGGACAAGCAACATTTTAGTATGGGAGAGTTGATTTTGCTGAATTCAGTTATTTTCCTGCCATCCATAATATTCACTATTCTGCAAGGGGATCAACACAAGGAAGCCTTGCAGACAAGCGTGCGGCTGGTCTGACTAACAGCGAGGTAGTGATAGCGGCGACTGTTGGGGCCTCAATAGGCCCAACTATGGGAGAACTGGGGATGGGGTCTGGACTTTGTGCCTTCCCTCATAATGGGAACCATTGTGGGGGGATGTTTCTTTTATGTTTATATTAAATTCTTTAATGTTATGTCTTATCTTTATCTGTGTGCTGCATGGCAAGACAAATTTCACTACACCAATTGGTGTATGTGACAATAAATGTCCTTTGTCCTTTGTTTGACTTGTCGGGAATTATCGCCAGTGGTCAAGTGTATTTTGTTTAGTTTAGAGATACAGTATGGAAACAGGCCCTTCGGCCCACAGTGTCCATATCGACCATCGATCACCCTTTCACTAGTTTTATGTTATCCCTCTCTTGCATCCTACACACTAGGGGCATTTCACAGAGGCCATGTAACCTACAAACCTGCACGT
This sequence comes from Raja brachyura, assembly GCA_963514005.1. The sequence continues at coordinate 63,199,174 of OY740788.1, read as the reverse complement.
CTTTGGAATGTGAGTGGACCCGGAGTAAACCCGCCCAGTCACAGGGAGAACATGCAAACACGACACAGACAGTACCCATAGTTGGGATCAAACTCTCTGGCGCTGTGAGGCAGCAGCTCTACCAGCCGCGCTACTGTGTCTCCTTTGCAATATCTTGGGACATGAATACTTTTATCATGCACAGTCACCAAATACTGTGCAAGTGCAAGAAAATGGCAACTCTGTGACCTAGCACTAATAATAAGCCAGTGAGACCACCTACCAGAGAGAACAACCTCAATCAAGTCCCCTTCGTGAATGTCTTCCGCTGACATCAGCCTCTGTAAGATGTTCTCAGAATTCAGGTCATGGCGAAAGAGTAAGATCTTGTCATACATTCCGAAAAAGCCACATTCTGGGAACTAAGAGAAAAAACAAATTAGAAAATTACCAATTCTGCAAATTTAACAGCTTGCCCTCACTACTATGATGCAATGCTTAAAACACAAGTATTTTCTCCATAAGAAACTGGACATCATTTATTTTTTATTGCTCCAATGGCCTTTTGATAACACTAACTTCAAATTAAAAAAAAATATATAGTACATATATATACGCACGGATACATGTCTATTAACATGAACAGATTAACAAAATGCCATTAGAAGTATAATAAGCCAAATACTAGGCTTTAAAAAAGATCATTTATGCATTTTCCACAAATTATAATCCTGTTCTAAGCAATTGTAGAACATGCAATCTGTGCCTCATTTTGCACCTAATGATAATGAACAAATAAAAAAGTTGCTGGTTCTCAGCCGCTCGTCCTCTATTTAACCCCAGCAACTTGCTTTTAAAATAGTATCTAACTAGAGCATAGGTGCATGTATGAGACTAAAAGAGTATAAGAACATGAAATATGCAACAGCTCTGAATACAAACAGATCCCATCGTGGCCACAGCTCCCTGTTCAACTAATATTCTGTATCTAGTTCTTGAATATTCCATCTTCCCAATAAATATTCCAAATTACCTCAAGAGAAACTAGTGTCAAATTAAATTTTAATTCGGAGAAAGAACACAAAGTGCTGAAGTAACTCAGCGGGTCATAGTTAGGTGACGTTTCGGGTCAGGATCTTTCTTCAGACTAATTAGGGCAGGTGTCCAGTCAAGGATTTGTCAGAGGTTAAAGTGACCTCTGAAGTTGGAGGCCAGGCCATGGGGTACTTTTAAAATGAATATTCATTGGTTCGAGATTCGGGGAGAAAGCACAGTGGTGACAAAGTGGCGCAGTGACAGTGATAATGTCTTAAAGCAATCAGCTGCCCATTCATGTTTTAATTCCACATTCAAATTAGTTTCACCACTGCACCAAATGAATCGTTCATCTGGTGAAAGGCGGTTGCTGAGGAGTTATGCAAAATTAAACCGATGGCAACTGCATGGAGTTCAGTTTCAATGCCGGCCAAGCGCCTCTACGTGGCATGCTATAAACCTGCTGCTCCTTCAGCCCTGATGTTTACATTGTGTGTGGAAAAAGTTGAGACCTTAACCCTTTGAGCGCTGCAGCAATATTTTCCGTGCCACATCTAAGTTCACAACTGATGGTTTTCATGTAGCACCTTATAAATTCAGAGGCAAGGTGCTAGAGTAACTCAGCGGATCATGTTCATAAATTATAGGAGCAGAATTAGGACATTTGGCCCATCAAATTTACTCTGCCATTCAGTCATGCCGGATTTATCTTTTCTTCTCAACCCCATGCTCCTGCCTTCTCCCCATAACCTCTGACACCCATACTAATTAAGGATCTGTCAATCGCCGCCCAAAGAATATCCATTGACTTGGCCTCCACAGCCATCTGTGGCAATGAATTTCACAGATTCGCTACTGACTAAAGAAGTTCCTTTTCATCTCTTCTAAAGGTACGTCCTTTTATTCTGAGGCTGTGGCCTCTGGTCCTAGACTCTCCCACTAGTGGAAACATCCTCTTCACATCCATGGGTCAGGCAGCTTCTACGGAGGGAATGGATATGTGATATTTCAAGTCGGGATCCTTCTACAGACTCCATTTTACTGCTCGTGAAATCTCTGTGAAATCTCCTCAAACTAAGACCACTTTGAAGATAACGACACAAAGTGCTGGAGTAACTCAGCAGGTCAGGCAGTATCTCTGGAGAAAATGGCTAAGGTAACTAAGCCCAGCAACTAAGTTACAGAGAAAGGTTGAACAAGTTAGGTCATTATTCTTTGGAGCGCAGAAGGTTAAGGGGGGACTTGATTGAGGTCTTTAAAATGATGAAAGGGATAGACAGAGTTGATGTGGATACGCTTTTCCCATTGAGGGTAGGAAAGATTCAAACAAGAGGGCATGACATGAAAATTAAGGGACAGATGTTTAGGGGTAACATGAGGGGGAACTTCTTTACTCAGAGAGTGGTGGCTGAGTGGAATGATCTTCCTACAGAAGTAGTGGAGGCAGGATCGATTTTAACATTTAAAAGTAAAGTGGATAGGTATAAGGACGGGAAAGGAATGGAGGGGTATGGTCTGAGTGCAGGTGGATGGGACTAGGGGAAAATAAATGGTCAGCACGGACTGGAAGGGCCGAGAAGGCCTGTTTCCGTGCTGTAATTGTTATATGGTTATAAGGTGACATTTCAGGCCCCTTTCCATGCTGTATGACTCGTTGACTAATACTGAGGAGTACGTTTTCATCTTGAATGACCTGCCAGAGGAAGTAGTGGAGGCAGATAGTATTAAAATATTTAAAAGGCATTTGGACAGCTACTTGGACAGGAAAGTTATGGAAGGAAACAAGCTTAATGTGGGCATCACAGATATAGAGATCACGGTCGGCATGAATAAGTGCTGTACATTTCTATTAATTCTATGATTGTAATTTCTATTAATTCTATGAGTCGGAGAGCGGCCTTGTCGGGGGAAGTGCCTTGTGAGAAAAGTGCGAGTCTTTGGCTCAAGAGTCTTCGGCGAGGAGACTGAGGCAAGGAGGCTACACTTGTTTGAAATTGTGACTTTTGTCTTCTGAAGAAATGGCAGGCATGTTGGAGCAATGTGCTTGCTGCAGGATGTGGGAAGGCAGGGACACTGCTGGTGCTTCTGGAAACTACACCTGCAGAAATTGTGTCCAGGTGCAGCTCCTGAATGAACGTGTTAGGGAACTGGAGAAATAGCTGGATGACCACAGAGACAACCGGAAAAATTAGAGTTCCCTGGACAGGACCTACAATGAGGTTGTCACACGAAGGATACAGGTAGAGCGAAGTTGGGTGACTGTGAGAAAGGGGATAACCGTGGAGTGCAGGAGACCCCAGTGGCTGTGCCAAATGGAAACCGATAGCTGGTTAGGGAGCTGTCGGGGCAGATGACGTTTCCAGACCGAGCAGCGGGCTCCAATCCTAGAAATGGGAATCGACTGGCGAGACCGACGTCGGGCAGAGCTATAGTGGTGGGTGACTCCATTGTCCGAGGTGCGGAGTACCTCATAATAATAATAATAAATGTATTTGGATAGCACGTTTAAAAACAACTCACGTTGACCAAAGTGCTTCACATCAGTGCAGGTACTAATTTGATACATACTGCAGTAGACAGACCTAACAATACATACATAAACTGTTTACAGTGCCCCATCAGAGGGGCTCAAAAACGCTTGGGAGTAGAAATAGGTTTTGAGTTGTGACTTAAATGAGTTGATGGTAGGGGCAGTTCTATTGCTCTTTTGCTCTTCAGATAAAATAGTTTTATATTTTATGCTGGAGCAATATTCCAGTACTCCAACTGAGGTCTAAGCAAGGTCTGGCCCAGTCTAAAGAAGGGTCCTGACCCGAAACATCACCTATCCATGTTCTCTAGAGATGCTGCCAGACCCACTGAATTACTCCATTACTTTGTGCCTTTTTTTGTAAACCAACATCTGCAGTAGGAGAAACTCAGCGAGTGAGGCAGCATTTATGGAGCGAAGGAAATAGGCAACGTTTCGGGTCGAAACCTTTCTTCAGACTGATGTGAGGGTCGGGGGGACGGGAAGAAGAAAGGAAGAGGTGGAGACAGTGGGCTGAGGGAGAGCTGGGAAGGGGAGGAGAAAGCCGGGACTACCTGAAATTAGAGAAGTCAATGTTCATACCGCTGGGGTGTAAACTGCCCAAGCGAAATATGAGGTGCTGCTCCTCCAATTTACGGTGGGCCTCACTTTGGCCATGGAGGAGGCCCAGGACAGAAAGGTCGGACTCGGAATGGGAGGGCATATACATCATGAAAACAGGCCCATCAGCCCAACTTGCCCATGCCGACCAACATGTCCCAGATACACTACTCCCACCTGCCTGCGTTTGGCCCATATCCCTCTCAACCTACCCCATGCATGTACCTGTCCAAATGATTCTTAAATGTTGTGATAGTACTTGCATCAACTACCTCCTCCGCGGAACACTTTGTTCCATACACCCACCACCATTTGTGTAAAAAGGTTACCCCTCAGGTTCTTATTAAATCTTTCACCCCTTACCTTAAACCTATGGTTCTCGATTCCCCTACTCTGGGTAAAAGACTGTGCATTTACCTTGTGTCTAGCTCAGAAATCCATATGGTTTGCATATGCGTACAGCTTGTTCTTGTGAAACATCACACAGAACTGAATAGGCAACAAAGAACTTCATTTCAGTGCACAAGCCCTACAAAAACCAAAGCAATCCCAGATGCCATGGGCAAGTCCTGACGATGCAGAATCTGACCTCAGCGATCAGGAAGCACACCTTTGTTAGAAAGAGTATTGTTCCTCAAAAGGTAGTGCAATCTATGAATTTGATAACTCATCATTAAAAACATTGCCGATAAATCCAAAACCACATTTATATTGCTGTTCCGTGGATTTCAGTAAACTCTATTGTAAAGGCACAAAGTGCTGGAGTAACTCAACAGGTCAGGTAGCATCTCTGGAGAACATGGATAGGTGACGTTTCGGTTCAGGACCCTTCTTCAATCTGAATGTTGACAAATCCTCTCTCTTGGCTTCCTCATTGCAGCACAGGGTGGCCCACAGTGGCGAGGCAGATAGCGCTGCTGCCTCACAGCGCCAGACACCCGGGTTCAACCCTGTCCTCAGGTGCTGTCTGTGTGGAGTTTGCACGTTCTCCCTGCGTCCTCCCACATCAAAAAGACTTGCGGGTTTGTAGGTTAATTGGCCTCTGTAAATTTCCCCTTCTGTATAGGGAGTGAATGGGAAAGTAGGATAACACAGACCCAGTGTGAACGGGAGATCGATGGTCAGCGTGGACTTGGTGGGATGGAGGGGCCTGATCCACACTGTATCTCTAAACCACTGAGATCCACACTATATCAGCCAATTAGTGCGATATCAAGAAGTGAGTGAGCACTGGAGGGATCAAAGGATGTAGTGCTGAAGATCTCTCCAGCAGAACTAGCAGTGCCTTTAGTCTTTAAAACAATATTTGCAAGTGGGAAATTAGCCAGATATGTTCTGCCTTTTGAGAACAGGATGTCCAAATTAAGCCTGGCATGTAACCGCTCAATCGGTCCACTCTCATTAGCAAAGTGATGGGAGGCTGTTGTCAACACTGGTGTCACATTACTAACTCACTAGCAACTTGCTCACCAGTGCCCGGTTTGGATTTCACCAGAGCCATTTAGCTCCAAACTTCACCAAGGGCATGGTCCTAACAACTGAATCCCAGAGGCGACACGGTGGTGCAGCGGGAGAGTTGCTGCTTTACGATGCCAGAGACCCAGGTTCGATCCTGACTAGGGGTGCTGTCTGTACGGAGTTTGTACGTTTTCCTCGTGACCGCGTGGGTTTTCTCTAGGTGCTCCAGTTTCCTCACACCTTCCAAAGACATATAGGTTTGTAGGTTTAATTGGCTTCGGTAAAAATAGTAAGATTGTCCCGAGTGTGTAGGATGGTGCTAGTGTACGGTGATCACTTGTTGGCATGGACTCGGTGAGCTGGAGGTCCTGTTTCCGCACTGTATCTCTCAAACTAAAAACTAAACTAGCATTGGAGGAATCCTTCAGTCCATTACGTTGCCTCGTGAACATAGAATCCTTTGGGCGTGATCACTGAGAGTTACTGATAAATTTTATCTGGCTCACAGGGCACTCTTCCATCAACCTATTACAATTATTAGAGCATTTCTCCTACCAACACCTCATCCGTATCCATGTAAGCGGTTAATTAAGTGAATTATCTCTTTCTTGCCAGCTCATAAATAAAAAGCTGTCGACCAGGTCATGAACAGACATTTATAATGCGGGAAAGCATAACAGTTAAACAACTGGACTAACAGGCATAGGCTGGGACTATTGACAAAGAGATACAAGCTTAGAAACATAGAAACATAGAAATTAGGTGCAGGAGTAGGCCATTCGGCCCTTCGAGCCCGCACCGCCATTCAATATGATCATGGCTGATCATCCAACTCAGTATCCCGTACCTGCCTTCTCTCCATACCCTCTGATCCCCTTAGCCACAAGGGCCACATCTAACTCCCTCTTAAATATAGCCAATGAACTGGCCTCAACTACCCTCTGTGGCAGAGAGTTCCAGAGACCCACCACTCTCTGTGTGAAAAAATTCCTTCTCATCTCGGTCCTAAAGGATTTCCCCCTTATCCTTAAGCTGTGACCCCTTGTCCTGGACCTCCCCAACATCGGGAACAATCTTCCTGCATCTAGCCTGTCCAATCCCTTAAGAATCTTGTAAGTTTCTATAAGATCCCCTCTCAATCTCCTAAATTCTAGAGAGTATAAACCGAGTCTATGCAGTCTTTGTTCATAAGACAGTCCTGACATCCCAGGAATCAGTCTGGTGAACCTTCGCTGCACTCCCTCTATGGCAATAATGTCCTTCCTCAGATTTGGAGACCAGAACTGTACGCAATACTCCAGGTGTGGCCTCACCAAGACCCTATACAACTGAAGTAGAACCTCCCTGCTCCTATACTCAAATCTTGGGTCCTACTGCGAGATAATTCAGTTAATTAAATATATTTGGAATCAGGAGTTAGTCTCAGGAAATGGCAGCTGTGATGCCGGAAAATTGTCACAAACTCTCAGCTGGTCCACCAATGCCCACGAGGGTGAGAGGTCTGACATGGCTAGTTGCAACGCTGGACCTTACGCTTGGTTGACTCTGACCAACTCCTTTGGTTCAGAGCAATTAGGAATGGACACGAAGCAACAGACTTGCCTGTAAAGTTCAAACCCTGCGGACATATACAAAGAAGACACAAGGAACGACAGATGCTGGAATTTTGTGTAGACAGACTCTGAAGAAGGGTCGCAACCTGAAATGGTTTAATGGTCAAACTGCACAGTGAAATTCTTTTTGCATATTTACACAAGCAGTTGGCGCCATGTTTTGGCACCATTTTCCAAATCAGGTCCGCCCAAGCGTTCTGTCTATTGGAGCAATTCCCGATCCAGATAAGCCCAGGCACCTGCAGGGCCTACCTCCGTTTCCTTCGACTGAGTTCACCCGCGAACCGACGTCTCTCTCCTCGCCTGGCCTTCTTTGTGTCCTGAGGGCGCCTCATGCAGCCGACCTTGAAGGCACTGGAGAGATTACCCCGGTTCACCCTCCTCCTTGGCTAATCGTGGCCAATCTATGTTTTCCTTTTCAACCCATTCTCCTGCCTTCTCCCCGTACCCTTTGACACCCTTACTAATCAAGAACCTATCAATCTCCGCTTTAAAAATACCCAATGACTTTGCCCCCACAGCCGTTTATGGCAATGAATTCCACAGATTCACCACCCTCTGGCTGAAGAAATTCCTCCTCACCTTTTTTATTCTGAGGCTCCTGGTCCTAGACTCTCCCACTAGTGGAAATATCCTCTCCACATCCATGATGAAAAAAACAATTATTAATGTGAGGAACGGTGAATTTTGAATTAACAGAAGAAATTAAATTGGCTCTTCTTTGTCAGAGTCATTCAGCATGGCCTGAGGCCCTTCAGCCCCACCTATCCTTGCCAACCAAGGTGCCTTCCAAATACTCACACCTATTTCCCCCGCCCTTCCAAATACATTCCTTCCCCATGCTTCACAATCCACAATTCTTCAATCCTTTTGGAAATTGGCCATTATTTGCCTATCAAAACCCCTTCTCACCTGTATTAACCTGTTACCTGCTAGGCTTTGTTCTGCCCTCCTCTCTTCCAGCATTCTTAACCCAACCCCTACAATCAGCCTGAAGAACGTTCCTGTCCATAACATCACCCATCCATGTTCACTAGAGATGCTGCCTGACCCATTGAACTACTCCGACGCATAGTGTTTTTTTTGGTAAACAAGCATCTGCCATTTCTGCTAAGTACGGTACAAGTACATAGTTCCCTGAATGTGATAAGTTAGGGAACCTTTCCTATTCATGAACCAGTCCAAATGTATTTTACCCAAATGGAATTTGACCCACAACCCTCGTGAAATATTTGCCCCTAGGGTCACGTTTAAATCTTTCCCCTCTAACCGTAAATTGATGCCCTCAAGTTATAAAAATTCCTACTGTAGGAAATAGACTGATCATCTATCTTTTCTGTGCCTCGCCAGATTTTAAGTTCTATAATATCGGATAATATCGTATAAACCCAAACCACTGTCGATCCTCTTGATCATCTTTTTTAAATAAATTCAATTACATTTCTGAGACTTGATTTCCCATGCACAAAGTCATGCCGACTATCCCTCATCAGTCCTTATGGGTAGATCCTGTCATGCGGAATCCCCTCCGGTAACTTCCCCCCTTCTGATGCGTTAAGGGCCTGTCCCACTTAGGCGACTCTTTAGGCGACTGCCAGGGACTAGTTTTAATGAAATTCACCTACGACACCTGGCGACAACCTACGACAGCACCTACAACAACAAAAATTGTCGCCACTGCGGCAGTCGCCTGTAGTCGCCCAAAAAAATCGCCTAAGTGGGACAGGCCCATAACAATAACCAAGGGTCATCTTAACACTACAAATGTTCCCTTTTGTTTCAAAAAATCCATGACTGACACCAACTCTTATTCTTGCAGAAAAAACAAAAGCCAGAGTTTTGCAAAAGCAACTCAAAGTGCTGGAGTAACGCAATAGGTAGCATTGATGGAGAAAAAGGATAGGTGATGTTTTGGGTTGGGATCTGAGATGCTGCCTGACCCGCTGAGTTACTCCTGCACTGTGTCTTTTTTTTTGTAAACAGGCATCTACAGTTCATTGTGTCCATTCCAAGCGTCTGCAAATGTTCAACCTGTTTTTCATTCCTGCATCGGCACTGTTGAATCCAGTCAGGATTTTCTGTTTCAATGAAATCACTGTCATTCTCCTTTATTCAAGACAGTCAGGGGCAAGCCAGCTTAATCGCTCCTCGTGGGCGGAACTTCGCCAGAAATCAATCTGGCAAGTGAATTTTCGTTACGTTTTCAGAAATTATGTTTTCAATATGGATAAAGAAGAGTAGTGTTTTGGATACTAACAGTGCAGATTTCACCTTGTTAAATGTTCTGACCTTTATTTAATTTTATCTTGACAGGATCGGACAAAACATCCTACTGATTGAGAGCGTTGGCAAAATGCGCCAAGAAGCCCATGTTTGTAAGGATATGACAAGCGCTTCCTACGTGTCACTTCCTGTTCCACAGCATCCTTGTTCCAAGGCTTCCCTGCTTCATGTTGCAAAATAGAGTTCGGCAAACAATTCTGACCTTATTCGGGTCAGATCAGCTGCAATCGGTGCCATGGTAGCTTTCCAAACAACTTCTATGAAAACAATCAATCACATCCAATGCAGTCCACAGGAAGGGCACATCATGCAGTGCTGCACACTGGTGCAACAGAGACCCAACTGGAATTCCACTCATCTTTCCAAGATTCCTTGAAAGGGGAGACAATTTACACAGCTCTTTGCCATAATTGCGGAGTACTGCAAGTTCAGTAACAATACAAGTTCCAATAGGGAATCTCTATAGTGTAAGAAGAAGGGTCCCAACCCATAACATCACCTATCCATGCTGGTTTACATCGAAGATAAGACACAAAATGCTGGAGTAACTCAGCTGGTCACGCAGTATCTCAGGAGAAAGGTGATGTTTCGGGTCAAGAAACGTCACCTATTACCTTTCTCCAGAAATGCTGTCTGACCCACTGAGTTACTCCAGCATTTTGTGTCTACCTCATCTATCCACTTTCTCCAGAAGCTGCCTGACCCCCTGAATTTGTCTTTCTTTCAAATTAAGCACTTTCAGAGTTGTATATGTGGATGGGAGATTTAGTTTAACCTAACTAAAAGAGAAATCGAAACCTGCGCTGAGTTTTGCTTAAAAGTAAATGGTGAGCAGGCTGGTACAGCCTAAAACACCAAAAATGAACCAGGTTTGTTCTTACTGTGTTTATTTGCAGGAAAGTATTGCCCATGCTTGGCTGAACAACAAAGTCTGACAGAAACATAGACAGTACTGTGTACATCAGCCATACTCTGGTAGAAGAATACGCTGTTCTCAGGGAAAACATTCGGAGACCGACATCAAGTGCTGCTGGACGATCATTAACTTGGTAAAAGACGCTCCATGGGGAAGGACCACAGTCTCGAGTCCTTCCGCCGCTGAACATTGAAGTGCAGAATGTGGTGGGGACATCCCTCAAACAAGGGAAGGGACATAACGCCAGGGAGCCACAAGGGTGACAAGGTATTTGTGTAAAGATAGGTGCAAACATTACTGAGTATGACATTAATGAGAATGGCTGGAGAGTTTTTGCTCAGGTTTTGTTTTCTATATATATTTTTATTCTGAATAAAATTTGTTTTAGAAAATGAAATTAAAAATAGCCTGCTCCTGCTATCCCATCCTCCTCTGTCATGATTGCAGAGTGAAATACGTATTTGCTTGACTTCAAGTCCTAAGTTTTTATCAACACGCAGGTCATATTTTTCAATTCAGCAAAGCTCCTTCCTCTTCGGGGACTTTTTTTCCTGCCGGAAACATGCCTCAGCTGAGCTCTTGATTCTCCCGGCAAACAGCTGTTAGGAAAGCAAGAACAATCCAGAGATTCACTTCCACATCATGGAAAGGAGCAAGTGAAGAGCAGCCAGCATGACAATAAAACACTTTTAACACTTGGTGTGGTGCATCAGTGAGAAAGTACATCTTGGTCGGCATGGGCAAGTTGGGCCGAAGGGCCTGTTTCCGTTCCATGACTAGAAATCCATCAAAATCAGTGGTTCTTAACCTTTTTGGCCCCATCAGACATTCTTGGTCAGTAGAAAAAAAGTCTGATTTATTAAAACATATCTCCCAATACTCAGACAATGGGATGGCTGAAATTGCTTCGCAGCCATCAGGCGATCAAAACGAGGACAAATGCTCGACAGGCAGCACCTCATGTCATCGTCGATCACAAGCCTATTGCGTGCCTTCGTTTTCAGAGTTACTATGGTTGAGAATCCAGCCACACAGTGATAACCCTGATCATAGCTGGTTACCTGCTTAGGTTCCCAGTGCTGAACACTCCCCTGGTCCCAGCTTTGACTGCACACCTAGTACTATTCCAGGCCTTGACTCTGGATGCAAACTTGGCCTTGCTCCTAGCCCCTTTGCACTGACAATATATCTGGCCCACACATAAAGCCCCATATCTGACCACCTGGACTTAACCTATTACGTTCAAGTCCATAGGTGCTTATCTAATGCAGTAATCCTTTATGGGGCACTTCACAAACCAAATTATGGATAACAAAATTTGCTACATTTATTGGCTTCCTTGTTATCTAACATGCTAGTTACTTTGTCAAATAAGTCATCAATTGGTTGAACACAATTTCTCATCCATAAAATTATACTCACTCAGTATTCTGTTACCATTTGTTAAGGCATTGGACACGCTAGAGGCAGGAAACATGTTCCTGATGTTGGGGGAGCCCAGAACCAGAGGCTCTCCCCCTCTCTCCCACAGTCTCTCTCTCTCCCCCCTCTCTCTCTCCCTCTCTGTCCACACACTCTCTCCCCTCTCTCTCACCTCTCCCTCCTCACTCTCCCCCTTGCTCTCTCCCTTCTCTTTCTCATCTGTATCTATCTCCTCTTTCTCTTTGCCCACCCTCTCTCTTTCTCTCTCTCTTTCTCCCGTTTCCCTCTTTCTTCCATCTCTCCTCCTCTTTCCCCCTTCTCTCACCTCTCTCTCCCTATCTATCTTCCCTACCTCTCTCTCCCTCCCCCTCCTTCTTCTCTCTCCCCATTCTCTCCCCCTCTGTCTCTCCCCCTCTGTCTCTCCAATCTCTCCCTCCCCCGTCTCCTTCCCCTTTCTCCGCTTCCCTTGGAGCGTCTCTGTCCCTTCGGCACAGAGACTCTCACGGCAGCAGCGCAACGCTTCCGACGCCTCCGACGGCCCGGAATTATTGAACTGAAGCTCCATGGTTGGTGCTGCAGCGAGCGACTCAGCAGCCCCGCACACACTCGCCAGCGCCGGCAACCCGCATCTGTCCCCGCCGCTGCTTCTGTTTCCATCCCTCCCTCAGCCCCGGCTCTCGAACACCCCCGGCCCTCGAACACCCCTGGCCCATGCAGTTTATCTGAGTTTTGAAATTTTCGTTGATCACAGAATTTCTCACGACAGAGCGTGAGAAATTTGTGATCAGCGTGAGGGCATGAGAATTTCTTGAAATGAGTGAGTCTCACGCTCAAAGCGTGAGAGTTGGCAGCCCTGCCTCTATAAGATCACCCCCTCAGCCGCAAGCCTTCCAAGAAATAACATCCTAGCCTGCCCAACCTCTCCCCATAACTCAGGCCCACAGGTTCTGGCAAGGTCCTTGTAGTAGTTGTTGGCACAGGATTTCCCTTGGTACAATATGATTCAATAAGAATCTTTGGATAGAGTTTCTGCAAATCATACAACTGAAGTCATTTTTGCCTTTGGCATGACACATTTATTCTCTGTGCTGTCACAGTTCCCCAAATTCAAAGGGCGAGTTTTCAGGATTATTGGCGATTTGAAAAGAGGAAAATTCAAATTCTTCATTAATCAAATTCCAACAAACCGGAATCAGAAGTTTGATTCTATTTTTTATTATTCTTGTGTGCTTTATTTTATAACTTGTTAGTTAACTGCGAAAATTGGATGAATAATGATCTTCAGTAGAGACTGATCAGTGAGGGGCAGCACAGCAGGGCTGGTATAGCTGCTGCCTCACAGCACCAGAGGCACAGGTTCAATCCTGACCTCAGGTGTTGCCTGTGTGGAGTTTGTATGTTCTCTTTGTGACCACATGAGTTTCCTCTGGCGCTCTGGTTTCTTCCCACATCCCTAAGATGTGCAGCTTTGTAAGTTAATTGGCCACTGTAAAATGCCCTTAGTGTAGGACCCAACGAGTCCACACCGTATATTTCTATCCTACACATTCGGGACAACTTACCAAAGCCAATTAACCTACAAGCCTGCCTGTTTATGGAATGTCGGTGGAATAGCAGAGCACCCGGAGAAAACCCACGTGGTCACATGGAGAACATACAAACACCATGCAGATCGAGTTTCTGCAACTGTAAGGCAGCAATTCTACTGCAGCGCCGCAGTGCCGCCCTTGGGGCCAAAGGAGTGGTTGAGAAAGCGAGATAAGATAGAACAGATGATTGATGGGCGGCGTGGACGGTGGGCCGAAGTGCCTGTTTCCATGCTGTATCTCTAAATTAAAATTAGTTCCGTTGAGAGACGCATTGCTTCCACTGACCACATGTTACAAATGATAATCTGGCCAGCAATGTGGAAACGCAATATTTTTCTTCAAACTATTTTCCAAAAATTGGCAAGGGTGTAATAGCGTAAACCTGATCACATTTTGCACCATTCGGCAAATAGGAACATAAATCCTGATTTCCCCTTTTCCCTCACCAGCATTTTAGGGCTATTTTAGTGCGGTAATTGTTTTGGTCGTCAAGTTTTGTATTTCCCCAAACGAATAATGTTCCTAATGTAGCTCAGTGATCCCTGGTAAACCAGACAGGAATAAACAAAGATTTCAGAAGAATCTTTCACCCTGTTCAACATTTTCCAGAGCTGCACATACAATTAATGAATCCCCTGTGGTATTTGTGCTTTAAAATCAAACAATGTCCTATGATATAGTTCAGCTTACTTTACTGTCACATGTAACGAGGTACAGCGAAAAGCTTTTTGGTTCATGCTATGCAGTCAGCGGAAGGACTATACATGATTACAATGAAGCCGTCCAAAGTGTGCAGCTATAGTGGGGATATTGGGAGAATTACAGTGCCCTCCATAATGTTTGGGACAAAGACCCATCATTTATTTATTTGCCTCTGCACTCCACAATTTGAGATTTGTAATAGAAAAAAATCACATGTGGTTAAAGTGCACATTGTCACATTTAATTAAAGGCCATTTTTACACATTTTGGTTTTGTACTTTTAGTAAAGCTTCTATATTTATAATAGAACTCACCAAAGTAAATTAATTGCTCAGTAATTATACCTTCCACCAGCAATGATACGGAGATGCCTCAACCTTAACAGGCTAGGTTTACATTTATTATAGTCACGTGTGGTTGACTTATGCTTGACTAATCTTTTGGAATTTTTTGAGGATGTAACAAGTCGAATGGATAAGGGAGAGCCAGTGGATGTGGTGTATCTGGACTTTCAAAAAACCTTTGACAAGGTCCCACACAATAAATGAGTATGCAAAATTAGAGCACATGGCATTGGAGGTAGGGTATTGACATGGATAGAAAACTGGTTGGCAGACAGGAAGCAAAGAATAGGAATTAATGGGTCCTTTTCAGAATGGCAGGCAGTGACTTGTGGAGTACCGCAAGGCTCGGTGCTGGGACCCCAGTTGTTTACAATATATATTAACGATTTAGACAAAGGAATCCAACGTAACATCCCTAAGTTTGCGGATGACACAACGCTAGGTGGCACTCTGAGCTGCGAGGAGGATACTATGAGGCTGCAGGGTGACTTGGATGGATTGCGCGAGTGAGCAGAAATATGGCAGATGCAGTATAATGTGGATAAATGTGAGGTTATCCACTTTGGTGGCAAGAACAGGAAGGCAGATTATTATCTGAATCGTGTCAGATTAGGAGAAGGGGAGGTGCAACGAGACCTGGGTGTGCTTATACATCAGTCACTGAAAGTAAGCATGCAGGCAATGAAGAAAGCTAAAGGCATGTTGGCCTTCATTGCAAGAGGATTTTAGTTTAGGAGCAAGGAGGTCTGACTGCAGTTGTACCGGTGAGACCGCACCTGGAGTACTGTGTGCAATTTCGGTCTCCTAATTTGTGGAAGCCCATTATTGCTATTGAGGGAGTGCAGCGTAGTAAGTTCCCCAGGTTAATTCCCAGGATGGCGGGACTGACGGATGATGAAAGAATGGGTCGACTGGGCTTGTATTCACTGGAATTTAGGATGAGAGGAAGTCTTATAGAAACATATTAAATTCTTAAGGGAATGGACAGGGTAGATGCAGGAAAAATGTTCCTGATGTTGGGGGAGTCCAGAACTAGGGGTCACAGTTTAAGAATAAGGGGTAGGCCATTTAGGACTGAGATGAGGAAAAACGTTTTCATACAGAGAATTGTGAATCTGTGGAATTCTCTACCACAGATGGCAGTGGAGGCCAATTCACTGGGTGTTTTCAAGAGAGAGTTAGATTTAACTGAGGGCTAAAGCAATCAAGGGATACGGGGAAAAAGCCGGAACTGATTTTGGATGATCAGCCATGATCATTTTGAATGGCGGTGCCGGCTTTTGTTTTGTGAAAACCTTTGTTTTGTATGCCAGCCCAACAGATCCAAAATGTCACCTATCCATGTTCTCCAGAGATGCTGCCTGATCCACTGAGTTACTCCAGCACTTTGTATCTTTTTTTGTAAACCAGCATCTGTAGTTCCATATTTCTACATCAATTTTACAATCTACAAAGAGAATCTAAATATGTGATTTGCACGAAATTCTATTTTAACTTGTGATTGCAGGAATGATAGCAATTGCTTGTTACTTTTGACATCAGTCTGACTTCAGTCTGTATCGGGGATGATGGTAGTGGGGAACCAAGAATATTCTTATGAAAGCACAGACTCTTTTCCCCAGGGTAGAGGAATCAAGAACAAGAGGACATGGGTTTAATGTGAGAGGGGCAAGACTTAATCGGAACCTGAGGGGCAACTTTTTCACTCGGAGGGTGGTGGGCATATGGAATGAGGTGTCGGAGGAGGAAGTTGAGGCAGGTACTATAACAAGATTTAAAAGACTCTTGGACAAGCACAAGGATAGGACAGGTTTAGAGGGATGTGGGGCAAACACAGGCAAATTGGACTTGCTTCGATGGGACATCTGCTCGGTATGATTGACTTGGGCCAATGGGCCTGTTTCTGTGCTGTAAAACTCCGAGTCAGACACATATAGAATTGATTCTTGAGGGGAATTGAGAGTTAATGCCACTGGATTTCAACATCTTGTCAGCTGTTAATTTGAATTAGACAAATGTCTCTATCTGTGGTTTACCCTGGTTACCGGGATTCGGCTATCAAATGCAGTCTGTTTGACAAGGGCTTCCAGCAATTTCTGTTCTCGTTTTGCAAAAATATTTGACAAATTGCTAGAAGATAATTTCTTCAAAACTGAGCAAGGATTTAAAATGTGTGTTCTTTCAACAATGTTGCCCTTTGATACAGGGAGATCAGGACCAGATGAGAATGAAAGAAAATGTTTGTGTATTTAATTAAAACAACATTAAACTTGTATGTTATCTGCATTACAGTTTTGAAGACTCTGTGATAATGATTTACACCTGTGGAATAGATATTCTCATTTGTATTATCTATGGAAAAAAGACAAAAGGCATTAAAAGAAACCAGGAGGTAACTAGGGTTCCAATAAATTTCCTGAAGAATTACATTTTGAAAGAATCCGAAAATCCTTTGATAGAAGATCACCCTGGCTAACATCAGGGATGTGGGATGGATATTGAATCACTGGAGCAATAATCCTTTCTTAAAAATCAGATTGTGCTGTACATTGAAATGTACAATTGAAACGACAATCAAGCACCCTATGTCACTTTGGTCCTTAAGAAAGGTCCTGACCCGAAACATAGTCTGTCCATTCCCTCCACAGATGCTGCCTGACCAACTGAGTTCTTCCAGCATTGTTTATATTTACTTAGAGCAGGTAGTTCACTTATACCTGTGCAAAGGCAATGAGAGTTGATAAACTTGCAAGAGGTACAAAAGCCCGGTCATCTCTCTTATTGAATGCTCCCATCCAGCAGAAGATACAGAAGCATGGAAGCGCGCACCACCAGACGCAGGCAACAGCTTCTTCCCCTCCATTATCACATTTCGGAAACGCTCCTCCCATTTGCTAGGGTGCTGTCCGATTCATCATTACCTCACTGCGGACATTGGACTTTGTCTGTGGAACTGGTGTGCTGCAAATGCAGAGAACTATATTGTGCACTCTGTATCGTCCCCTTTGCTCGATCTATTGTACTGGAGTTTGATTTCATTGTATGTATAGTATATGATTTGATTGTATGGCATGCAAAACAAAGCTTTTCACTGTACTTCGGTACCCGAGACAAGAATAAACTGAGAAGCCAGGTGCAGATAAATTCACAAGGCACACATCTTTAATTTACTGACGCTATCCAAATCTCTCACTTGGATTTTTTTCCTGCGGATGACCAGTTCGAAATTTCCAGTAATTCAAGTTACCCGATCGAGGTTTATAAAATTATAAAAGACAGAGACAGGGTACAGAATCAGAATCGTTCCCCTATGTTAGACATATCAAATACAAATGGAAATATTTTTAAGGGCGAGGATTTGGTTTTGAAGGGGATTTGGTGAGAATTGTTTTAATAAAAAAAACAAAAGAGTGATTGATATCTGCAACATGCTGCCACAGGACGTGGGAGTCAGGTACAATCACTACTTTAAAGAGACTTTAACATTTACATAGGTATTGGACAATGTGGATTTATTGTGGGCAAATGGGATTAGTGTGGTTGGTCAAAATGATTTGTTTGGTGTGTGGGTCGAAGAGGTTGCTTTGTGCTGTACAATTCCATAACGCTATATTAAACCTGTACCAGCCTGCATCACAACAAGCATGATACACGCATGTTCTTAAGGTTCCCAGACAGTTCTGGTTAAAGATCATTGACTGGAAATGTTAGTTTTATTTCTCTTTGTTTGCAGGTACTATTGCAATGTTCAAGAAACATTTAGACAGGTACAAGGATAGGATAGGTTATAAGGATATGGCTAAAAGCAGGCATATGGGAATAGCATACATGGGGCATGTTGGTCGGCGTGGGCAAGTTGGGCCGACGGGCCAGTTTCCATGCTGTATGATTGTAATGACTCCTTTCACAGGTACTGCCCCCATCTATTGAGACACATAGTCACGGAGTTATGCAGAATGGAAACAGGTCCTTCGTCCCAACTCATCCATGCTAACTAAGATATCTATCTGAGCTGGTTCTAATTGGCCTGCATCCTCTCTTTTTCTTGTGTCAGTCAGTTAGCAATTTTCAGGTTGGCAAGGTGTTAACAATATTTTGTACAATCTTTACTCAATATTTCAGAAAGATGCACCAAATCTGTTTGTTCATACAAAGCTGATGGAGAGATGGGGGTCAGGGGGAAGCAATGCTGCATTGAATTAAGAAGAGGACCTGGAGGAGTAGCTCAATCTGCCTCCTCCTGAAGGAATAGTTGATGGACTCTTTCTTTTTGAGTGTGGAGTTTGGAAGGCAAGCCTAATGGTGTTCAAGTCTGCAACTTCAAGTACCTGGGCATGAACATCTCTGAAGATCTATCCTGGACCCAGCACATTGATTCAATCATAAAGAAAGTCCGTCAATGTCTCTACTTCCTTAGAAGATTGTGGAGATTCAGTATGCTGATGAAAACCCTCTTGATTCGGCAACTTGAACGCCCAGGAACAAAACTACAAAAAGGGGTGAACACTGCCATCACGTGTACTGACTTCCCCACCATCCAAGGGACCGACAGGAGACGCTGCCTCAAAATGGCATCATGATCATAGGAGACCTACACTACCCTGGCCATGCTCCTATTTCGCTCCTGCCCTGGGGAAGAAGGTATAGGATCCTGAAAACTGAAATGGTTATTCAAGGTCCAGGTACAGCTTCTTCCCTACAACCATCAGGCTATTGAACAGTACTAACTCCAACCAAACAAACTGCTTTGATTGCACTAGGAAGCTTGGGTTTTATTTTTGCATTATATTGTGGGTTTTGTTTAATGTATTGAACTTATTTTTTGTTGTTTATTATGGTATCTATTGAGTATTATGTTTACATGCCTGTTGTATTGCTACAAGTAAAAATGTAATTGTCCCATTTCGGGACATATGACAATAAAACACTCCAGACACTTGTACCTGAAACGATAACTGCATCTCTTTCCATAGATGTTTCCCGGCTAACTGAATGTTTTCAGAATTATCAGATGTTTTACCAAAATTCCAGCCCCTGAAGTTTTTATGACATATTGGTAACATTTGTTTGTTACTTAACAGGCCACACTTTAAACTAGAGAAGCCAAGAATATTATTACCGATAAATATTGCGCGTCGTATCACCTGATGAGAACATTTGAGAATTTCTAACCAGAGAAAATGTGATGAGGTGAAGTCCCAATGAGGTTGAGATCAGCCACCTCATCCTGACTAAGCGCCACATTTTCAGGGGGACTTCCCGGGTGGCTTTCGAGTGCGCTCTCGTCATTTTGTCCAGATTAAAGGGGGCACCGAACCACCAGTTTCAGGAAAATCGGTGGCAGAACTGTATTAAAAATGGCAGATGCTGGTATTTTGGTCCCAACCTGAAATGTCACGCATCCCTTTTCTCCAGATATGCCACCTGACTGCTGAGATAATCCAGCATTTTGTGTCTATCTTTGGAATAAACCAGCTTCTGCAGTTATTTATTTCTATTGTTAATACATTCTTTTAGCCGTCAGTCTTGCAAACTAAGTTTGGGCTTACTAAAAAACGTTCCCCTCCCCATTACTTAATACCGAGAAAGCATTCACAACAATTCAAGAGTAGTGCCTTTATCAAATACTAATATGAAACAGCTGGCAGTGGCTACAGCATAAGAATGCAGAATTGTGCTTTTTTTTCTTCAGAGCTTGAAAATTGGCTATGATTTTAGATCTTGGACAGAAGAATTTAACAAAATGTTATGCCCCAAGTCTTTATAGACTGTGGGCTGCAGGAAACAGGAACAGATCTGGTGACTCAGGATTTAGGCAGCTCTATAACAGTCTCATTTCCACCAGCTTGCAAATAACTAATCTTGCTACGCACCTACATTATAAATAGACCTTTGAAGAATTCTACCACAACTTCTACACATTTCTCCACCCAATTTTACAGCACAACTTCAACACATTGATCCACCCAATTTTACATCACAACAAAAAGGTCTAAAATTGACTTTGTTATCGTGCCATAGTTTGTAAGAAGATAACAGTAAATATGTACAACCAAGGAACTGCAGATGCTGGTTTGCACAAAAAGACACAAACTGCTGGAGTAACTCAGCACGTCAGGCAGCATCACTGGATAACACGGATTGGTGGCATTTCGGGTCGGGACCCTTCTTCAGACCGATTGCTGTGGAGGGGAGAAGCTGGAAAAGTGGGGCAGGACAAAGCCTAGCAAGAGAAGGGTATGGAGGCAGGATGAATCTTAATACCTGCGTATTTGAAGGACCAGCAAATACTCCAATGTTTTCATAAAATTGCTCACATGCAAATGTGGTTTTTACCCAAAGTCAGCCTGTCTGAAAATGCACTTCCTGAAATCTTGTGAAATTGTGCAAGGTTATTTGTGTGTGTGAGTTTGTGTTCTTAGAGTGTGAGAACTTATGTGAATGACTCCTGCAAAGGCAGAACGATTAAAAAGCCATTTTGTTCAAGCAGATGGCTGGATTTTTCAGAAAGTTCCATGAATCTCCCATCTTCAAGTCCCCCGTTTACCTTTTATGTTCCTCTTTCCCCTCCCCACTGTTCACTGATGATGGTGCAGCTGCTAGAGCCACTGCCTTTGAGATCCGGGTTCGATCCGGACCTGTGCCTGCCACTGGCAGCTTGTTGCATATGCCTACGCCTTCAGGTTCCTATTAAATCTTTCTTCTCTCACAAACATATGTCCTCTGGCTCTTGATTCCCCTACTCTGGATAATACAAGACTCAGTATTTGCCCTATCTATCCCCCTCATGATTTTGTACAGGAATAAAGTCCTGGCCTGTCCAACCTCTCCTTATAACTCAGGCCTTCAAGTGCTGGCATGATCCTTGTAAATCTTTCCTGCATTCTTTCCAGCTTAACGACATCCTTCCTATGACAGGGCGACCAAAACTGAACACAGTACTGCCAGGGAATTTGGACCAACTTGGATTGTTTTCTCTGGAATATCGGAGGTTGAGGGGAGACCTGACAGAAATATGCAAATATTGTGAGAGACGTGGATAGGCTGCAGCCTTTTACCCCAGGGTGGAAATGTCAAACACTAGAGGGCAATAGGTTTTAGGTGAGATAGGCAAGGTTTAAAGGAGATATGTCGAGCTGGTTTATTCACACAGGGGGTGGTCGGGGGGGGGGGGGGCTGGTGCCTGGAACACATTGTCAGGGGTAGTGGTGGTAGCAGATACAATAGCGACATTTGAGTCTTTTAGATAGGCACAGGCCGGCTAACTTGACACCAAATTCAGCATAGACAGAGTGGGCTGAAGGGCTTGTTCCTATGTGGTACTGTTCTATGCTCTATTTAACTTTTCCTCAAATGGCGTATTAACACGTTCAAGTACATCATCCAGAATAGAAGCAGTAATTTGAAGAGAGGTAAAATGGTAATACTTTGGACATGTATCTAGTTTAGAGAAACTGCATGGCAACAGGCCCTAGAGCCCACTGAGACTGCGCCAACCAACAATCACCAGTACATTATTTCTGTTAGCCCAGTTTCACATCCTACACTGGAGGGGCAATTTACAAAAATAACAAACCTACATGCCTTTCGAATGTGGGAGGAAACCGGATCAACCGGAGAAAACACACAGGGGAACGTACAAACTCCAGACAGACAGCACCCAAGGTTAGGATCTGTCGCTGTAAGGCAACAATTCCACCGCTGTGTCACGATGCGGTACAAACTATTTGTTACATGTATTATGTTACAATAGATGACACAAAGTACTTTATTTGCTAAAAGTTCGCTAGAAAACCCCAAAATGCAAAGAGGAACTAAATTTGACACCAGCTTGCCCACACTAACCAACATGTCCCATGTACATTGGTCCCACCAGCCTGCGTTTGGCGCATATCCCCCTAAACCTATCCTATCCATGTGTCTACATGTTTCTTAAACGTTGCCTCAACTACTTCCTCTGGCAGCTCGTTTCATACACCCACTACCCTTTGTGTAAAAAGGTTACCCAACAGATTCCTATTAAACTCCTCTTACCTTAAATCTATATGAACTGGACAAGTAGAAGTCGTTCCTGGGCCCAATCTGTCGCAGATCCTTTACAACTCAGCCTATCATGAATCACTCACCTTGCTTAATGGACATATATAAAACAAAAGCACCAAAACAAAAGCTGCCAAGAAAATTGTGCTTTAAAATTAGACTAGGCCTTTCTCCCCTCTCCCATCAGGCAAGAGGTACTGAAGTGTGAAAACGCACACCCTCAAATTCAGGAAACAGTTTCCTTCCAGTTGTTATCAGGCAATTGAACCGTTCTACCAACAACAAGAGAGCAGTCCTGAGTTACTATCTACCTCATTGGAGATCTTCGGACTATCTTTGATCGGACTTTACTGGATTTTATCTTGGACTCAACTTTATTCCCTTTATCATGTGCACTGTGGATGGCTCGAATATAACCGTGTATTGTCTTTCCGCTGATTGGTTGGCACACACATGTGTTGAAGAACTCATGGCATTGGGAGCCATTCAGTGAGTGAGCGGTGTGTTGGTGTGATGGATGTGGGGTGCTAAATGCGAATCGGAAGTTACCCATTAAATCAGTTCTCTCCCGCTCCTCCCCTGTTACTGCAGTATATTTTTCGACCATTAAAATAGACAATATACAATAGGTGCAGGAGTAGGCCATTTGGCCCTTCGAGCCAGCACTGCCATTCAATGTGATCATGGCTGATCATCCCCAATCAGTACCCCGTTCCTGCCTTCTCCCCATATCCCCGGACTCCGCTATTTTCAAGAGCCCTATCTAGCTCTCTCTTGAAAGCATCCAGAGAACCTGCCTCCACCGCCCTCTGAGGCAGAGAATTCCACAGACTCACTACTCTCTGTGAGAAAAAGTGTTTCCTCGTCTCCGTTCTAAATGGCTTACTCCTTATTCTTAAACTGTGGCCCCTGGTTCTGGACTCCCCCAACATCGGGAACATGTTTCCTGCCTCTAGTGTGTCCAAACCCTTAACAATCTTATATGTTTCAATGAGATCTCCTCTCATCCTTCTAAACTCCAGAGTGTACAAGCCCAGCTGCTCCATTCTCTCAGCATATTACATAGCGAGCGGAGTCTGAAGATATTTTTTTAAAGCACACTAAATCAGGTGACTTGGTTTCCAATTATGAATGCTGCACAAAAACTTGTGACGGCAAAGGAAATCGCATTTAACAAAGGGTTTCTTTTGGGCGGAGTTCCACAGGTCACAGGAAGGTCACGATGCTGACTTTTGCTTTGCTGTCACTATTTAACTGTGATGGAGGAAATGGAACTGAAGAATAGTGCAGCCTGTAAAATGAGAGCAGACATTTTCAAATTGCCTTAACACATTTATTCACGCACTCACACAATCTTTCATTCATAGCTCATCTCTAACTCGCCCTAGTTAATGGCCTGGTGGCTGACAGTCTTAGTCACTACTATGGTTACTAATTCCACATCAAAGTGGTGTAAAGGACCCATTTTCCCCGCTCCCCATGCCCATCCATCTACATCCCTCCCTCTGGCTTTACATTTCACTACTCTCACCTTATTTGACACCCTTTTGTCTCCTTTTCATCTCTGGCCTTAGTTTAGAGATACAGCATTAAAACAGGCCCTTTGGCCCACCGAATCCACGTTGACCGTCAATCACCGGTTCACACTAGTTTTATGTTATCCCACTTTCTCATCCACTCCCTACATACTACGAGCAATTTTACAGAAGCAAGTCTTTTGGATGTGGAAAGAAACCGGACCACCAGGAGGAAACCCACGCGGTCGCAGGGGAACGTGCAAAGTCCACACAGAGAGCGCCTACGGTCAGGATTGAACCCGGGTGTCCGAGGCAGCAACTCTACCAGGTTCTCATGTGATTTCATATAACTTTGCCTCGTAACTCCGGATTATCCTCATCATCACTACACTGAATCATGGAAAAAATTGTTCAACATTTCCCCAATGAAAATCTTTCAAAAAACAGTTTGGCTTTCTTAAACATTAAATCCTATTAAAAATAACCCCAATTTTACAAGAATTTCTACATAAATATAAGCTCTCATTCCAGACGTAATTTTTCACTGCTTCTTCAAATGGCTTTCTTTCCGCCAATAAAGAGTAAAAGGCATTGCAAACTACAGAAGAAACTCCAGCCAACATCTATCCATATAACTAAAAGACACTTCCTGTCTGCGCTGTATATTGATTTTAGAAAAAACGCTTCCCTACATCGATATAATTTTTGGCCATCTTACTCACAGTCCTCCTCCGCTGTGGCAGCCCCAAGGATTTTTCCGATCGATTAAAAATAAACAGGTTATGAATGTGTAAAAAATCTTGAGATCAGCTGATTGGTCCTCTTGCATGTCAATCACCATGATGCAGGTAACGCCCTTCCGGGGGTTGTGGGGGCAGGACTATAAAACCCTGGATACCTAGACGTGAGTCAGTCACTCTGGAAGATTGCAAGGGAGAGGCCACAACTGTGTTTCTGCTATGTCAACTGAATTGTGAGTCTCCTGAACTGTGAGTCTGCAATGTACTTGCAACAAATGATTTGTTAGCTCTTAATGGAAATGAGATGAGTTGTTTGGCCTGCCCGGTGCTTGAAACTGAAATGGCAATGGAAATGAAATGAAATGAAATTGAGATTAGTTGTTTGGCATGCCCTGTTCTTGAAATTGAAATGGAAATTAAAATGAAATGAAATGAGATGAGTTGTTTGGCCTGCCTGAAACCACTCATTTTGGACGACAAGGCCCCTATTAGCCGATAAACCAGTCCCTTTTGCCAAAATTTCCCATATTAGCCCAGGAAGAGCATTTTGGCCCAAAAGGCCCATGCCAGCGTTTGATTAAACTCAGATTTTTTTTTGTCTCTTCAGCCCATCAGTAACTATTCCCCCAGCAAGTATTAAACCTCACCCCAGTATTTTTCTCCCTCCCTTCATTGGCTCCCTGTGAGATCCAGGTCAGGATATACTTTCCTCCTTCATTGCTGTGATCTACCGAAACAGATAAAAAATGTCTAAAATTGATTCTCCACACTCTCACCTGGTTTGGGCAGAATCTCTGGCAGTTTCTGTGCTGCCAGCCCACCAGCCCTGAGTGACTGAGCTGCTGGCCCACCAGGCCTGAGTGACTGAGCTGCCAGCCCAAGAATCCATTTGGCCCACAATGTCCATACTAGCCCTCTGGAAAACAGTCCCTTTGCCCCACAACACCCATAATAGCGCTCCAGAAAGCCCCCACACTGGGCACCAATATTGGAATTGGTGGAGAGGTGGAATATTGCGTTGGGGGACCAGCCCTCCCGTGTGAACTCTAGTTATACATAAATTCAACACTTGGCTACCTGGCTACATATTAATGGATTCTATGTTTAGGTTTATTATTGTCACAAGTACCAAAGTACGTGAAAAGCTTTGTTTTCCATGCCATCCAAAAACAGATAAAACGTGCAAGAGGGAACTGCAGATGCTGGTTATGCCGATGATACACACAAAATGCTGGCGTAACTCAGCACGTCAGGCAGCAGCTCTGGAGAAGAAGAATAGGTGATGGTTTGGCTCGGAACTCTTCTTCAGACTGGGAATAGAAGTGGGGGGGGGGGGGGGGACGGGGGGAGGCGAGAAATGGTCAGAATCAAATAATACTTTACATAATTACAATCAAGTTAAACTCAACTACAACTACGGTAGGGAGCCACAGAGCGCAGAATCTAATTCTTAGCATTGTCACGTATCAGTTCTTATAGACAAAGTCCAATGCCGCAAAGGGGTAGAGCTGAATTAGACAATATCTTAGGTTATGCAAGGATTATTCAGAAGCCTGAAAACAGGACTGAAGAAGCTATTTCCGAGTCTCGTGGTACGCACTTTCAAGCTTCTGTAGCTTCTGCCTGATGGGAGCAGCGAGAAGATGGAATGACCGGGGAGA
Source organism: Raja brachyura (assembly GCA_963514005.1). Next base: position 63,172,745 of record OY740788.1, on the reverse strand, counting down.
GGCAAGTCTTTGATTATGTTGGCTGCTTTTCTGAGGCAGCGTGAAGTGTAGATGGAGTCAATGGTGGGAAGTCTCGTCTTTGAGATGGACATCTACAGATCTGCAATTTCTTGCGGTCTTGGGCAGAGTTGTTCAAAAATCAAGCTGTGATGCAACCCGAAAGAATGCTATAGAAGTTTGCATGAGTCAGTGAAGACATGCCAAATTTCCCCAGTCTCTTCAGGAAGTTCAGGCGTTGGTGGTGCCTTCTTGGCTGTCGCATCAATGTGGTTGGTCCACGACAGATCATTGATAATATAAATGCCAAGGAAATCGAGGCTCCAAACCATTTCCAATTTTGCACCGTTGATGCCGGTTGGGGAGGGTACTCCACCGTGCTTCCTGAAGTTATGGTTATGTTGTGGTTATGCTTCAAGTATTTCCTTTGCATTGTGGCTACATGTTCATCTGGATGAAGATTGGAGTGCACTCTGCCTCCTGACGTCTGCAAGCATCAGTCTGGGTTCTCCTGCTTTTCCACTGCCATTACACCAACATTACTGGGGGTCTCCAAAATGAATGGTTGTGGTCAAGGTCCTTCTCAAGTTGGACTCTTCATCCACACTACTGGCTTTGTTGTATTCCATATCAGCTGTCAAGGTAGTTGACAGTCCGGCTGGATTTCTTTAGACATTAATTTAGAGATACAGTGTGGAACCGGGCCTTTCGGCCAACCTAGTCCACGCCGACCAGTGTTCACTCCATACACTTACACTATCCTATACACTGGGAACAATTTACAATTTACAGAAGTCAGTTAACCTACAAACCTGCACGTCTTTGGAGAGTCGGAGAAAAACTGGAGAAAACACATGCGGTCACAGGGAGAACGTATAAACTCCACACAGAAAGCACCCATAGTCAGGATGGAACCTGGGTCTCTGGCGCTGTGAGGCAGCAATACCGCTGCGCCACTGTGCCGCCCTCTCATCAGGCTTCAAAATATTCCGTAGACACAAGGAACTGCAGGTGTAAGAATCATGTAGAGAGCACAATGTGCTCGGAGTAACTCAGCGGGTCAGATGACATCTCTGGAGGACATGGATAGCTGATTGCAAGTCACTGACTTGATTGTATCTATGCATTGCACATCTGGTCGGTTAAGCATTGAAAACAAAGCTTTTCAGTGTACCTTGGTACATGTGAGCTTAATAAACCGAAACTTAACCTAAATCTAAGTTCTATGAAATACCAGCAACCTCCAAGCAAAGACTCATCACATGCCTAGCAATTTGCTTTCATGTCGCAGAAAAACAGCAGATGCATTTTGCAATTGATTTTATGATTCAACTGCAAAATCTATTTGAAAAAAAAGTTTTAATCTCTGGACTAATGTTTGAAAGCAATGGCAGAAGTTGAGAATCGACCCTCTTCTTAATTTGAAAATATTTTTCCAGGGTGAATGGTTGAAAGCAATTTAATGGCATAGTTTAAAAAACCGCATCAGAACTAATTGTATAGTCTTTCCACTGACTAGTTATCACGCAACAAAAGCTTTTAATTGTACCTCGGTATATGTGACAATAAACTGAACTCAACTAAACTCAAACTCATGTCTTGGAACACATTTTATTTAAGTGTCAAAAAAATATCCAGGCATCAGCAAACTGCTTACAGCAAAACACATTCTGAAGAAAGGCCCCAACCCGAAATGGCGCCCAGCCATTCCCTCCACAGATGCCACCTGATCCACAGAGTTCCTGCACCACTTTGTATTTTGCCTCTGCAGTTCCTTGCTTCTCAACCCATCACGGCAACTCAGCTAAATGGAACCAGTTAGATTATAGAATAGTACAGCACAAGAACAGGCCCTTTGGCCCAAATGTCTGTGCCAAACGTTATGCCAAGACCAACTCTTGCCTGTCTGTACAGAATCCATATGCTTCCATTACCTACATATCCAAGTGCCTAACTAAAAGTCTCACTTCCCCCTCACTCAGTAGGCAAGAGGTTTAGTAGCGTGAAAACGCACATCTCCAGATTCCCAGTATCTTCCCAGCTGTTATTAGGCAACAGAATCATCCTACCAACAACTAGAGAGTGGTCCTGAACAGGCACGTGCCGTCAGGGTAGGCAAGATAGGCACTGCCTACACTGACTAAAATTATAACATATTAATAACTAAATATAAATAAAGGCATGGGAGAATTATGCCTATGTAAGAGAGCGATTTCTTAGGTAAGCATAATTCTCCGTGCCTTTCATCCGCAGCGCTTGTAACACGGGAAGCTCTGTACAGCCCATGTGCCGTCAGCGCTGCCTGAAGCTGTCACTTTCAAGCGGGGCTGAAGGCAGCAGAAAAAGGGGGGGGGAAGGGAAAGGGAGAAACGGCTCGGGTGGCTGAGCGGCCGCCGGGCCGGACAGCGGAACCAGCCGCCACCTTAGCTTCTTCTGCTGGTCCCCGCTCACCTCTGCCAGCTCTCCGTTTAAAAACCTCTATCTTGCCGCTCGCTGGCCTCACTCATGTCCTTAAGTTCCGACAGCGCGATTGAGGTTACTCGGCTGTGGGAATTTAAGGATTTGCAGGAAGCCGCTGACATGAGCAAAGTCGGCGAGCGGCAGGTGACAGTTGTTCCGGCGGAGAGCACTGCCAAAGGAGAGTGGGCCAACAGAAGGCGCTGAAGTGGCGGCCAGTTCTGCTGTCGGGTCCCGGTGGCCGCTCGTAGCTCCCCGAGCTGCTGCTATCCCCAGCTACAGTGCGTGGCTTCGCGCCCGGAGAGCTGCAGTAGCGGTGAGTGAGTTACTGGCAGTATCCCCAACACCCTACTTCTCAACACTCGTGCCCTCCCCACAACTTTACCCCCTGGCACAGACTCTACACATGCTGTGAAAGGAACTGTTCCCCCAATTGGTCTAGGACTAGGAAGCCTAGGAAGGGCAAATTGAAATGTGACTGTTTTTATTAATTTATTTACTTAACGGAGAGAACAATCTGCGCATGCGCGGCTTAATTTTTTGTTAAAAGCGGACTGAGTGCGTACCCTGAGTAATTACTCACGGCACGTGCCTGGTCTGAACTACTATCTACCTCATTTGAGACCCTTGGACTATCTTTGATCGGACTTCACTGGATTTTATCTTGCACTAAACGTTATTCACATTATTACTTTTATCATGTATTTGTACACTGTGGATGGTTCGATTGTAATCATGTATTGTCTTTCCACTGACTGGTTAGCACGTGACAAAAACTGTTCACTGTACCTTATTACATGTGACAATAAACTAAACTCAAACTAAACTCCTCCACAACCACCCCAGGCAGTGTATTCTAGGGACTCACCACCCTATGGGTAAACAAACAAGCCCCACATATATCCAGTTGTGCTGAATTCCGTTAAGTTACACTAAGAAACAATATTTGCAGTGTCATGAACTGTCTCACCCCCAAAAGGTTTTGTCATTACTCAAGAAGAACATTAATTTTTGAACTACACATGGATGTTGCTTTGTATAAGAAAATTGATGAGTTGTGTAAATAGACTGCAAGAATATTTTGGGATAAATGAAGCGACAATATAACCACAAATCCTCACATGAAAGGCATTGTGGATATATCTGGCAACAACAGAACCTTTGAAAACCAGCCGAGCCCATCCATAATACAAAACTGAACTGGTGCAATCGCAAACAAGAACCAGATACTGAGGATTTACGGCACTGGGTTTGACCTTGTGATTCATCTAAACTGGTCTGGGTTTCTCCTTTACTACAATATTTATGGCATCACTTTCAATCTCCAGAGTAGACCGCTGTATTGTAATCACTTGCAGGTACAAGTTAGTCTATAGAGGTTGAGCCTCCCGAGTGCATCTGCTGTGGCAATACACACCCACAAAGAGCTAAGTATGCATCTCCTCAGAGGAATCTCAGTCCCCTTCTACCGCCATTCAACATAATCGATTGGAGAGAAGAAAAAAAGCTGAATTCTGTCCGCCCCCCACTTGCATTTCAGTTTAATACCTCTTGCCTTGAATGACTGCGCTCTTCTGGAAAGATTTAAAATTATCCCGGATGCAAAATCTTTTTATTTTCCTTTCGGGCGGCACAGTGGTAGAGTTGCTGCCATACAGCGCCAGAGACCCGGGTTTCGATCCAGACTGCGGGTGCTGTCTGCACAGAGTTTGTACGTGACCACATGGGTTTCCTCCTACATTCCAAAGACAGGTGGGTTTGTAAGTTAAATGGCTTCTGTAAATTGTCCCTAGTGTATAGGATAGTGCTAGTATACAGGATAATTGATGGTCAACATGGACTGAGTGCGCCAAAGGGCCTGTTTCCACAATGTATCTCTACACTAAACTACATTTAAAAACATATGCCATTCGTGTTCTTAAATGGTCTAACCAGATGGCAAATTTAAGGTACGACAATGAACAGTATGAGTTCCCATGGCTCATGAGAATGGCAGGTGGTGGCTGTGTCTTTTTTGCCAAAATAAATTCAGTCTTTGGCATCAAACGGTATCCATATTGGCAGGAGTTTTAGATGTATTCTTTATGGAACAAACCTTCATTAATCACCATGTTTCTGACAGCTAACTCACGTCCACAGTATGGTAACCCAAGTAACGGCTCAGTTTTGGAACACGAGAAGAGGAGAAGAAAAAGGCAGTCCCCACCCCCAGCAATGAGATAATGGCTGAACAGTGACCCAATTCCTTAACTCCCAACTTTTCTCCACATCCCCTCTCACCTCTGGTCCACAAAGGGAAAAAAAAGGATAATTTCAGACTTAAAGTCAACACCCGACAGCAAGAGAGTTTCCAAATGTACACCACCCGGTGCATTGTCCAAAAATAAGAGTCTGGCTTGTTGGGAGTGAAGTTAGTGCAAGTGCAGAGAACGGAAGGATATGGATCACGTGCAGGCAAGCGTGATTAGTTTATCTTGGCATTTTCTTTGGCACATTGTGGGCCGAAGGGTCTGTCCCTGTGCTGTCCTGTTCTACTCTCTAAGTGTTTCTAGTTTGTAATTTTTGGACAGTTTCTCCAGATATTCCCCTGAGCACGTGTGAAAATATGAATTAGGAGTAGGAATAGAGCAGTTAAGTCTGATCCTCCATTTACTGCTCTGACAGTAATCCTGGCCACATAAGGTTCATGATTTTCAAGAATCTATGGCGTTTTAATATTTTTTTGACGGCAAAGAGCTCTGATTCAATTGCCCTTTGAGGAAGAGAGTTCTAAATATCTTTAATCCCGAGGAGAATATTTTTCACCATATCTTTCTGTGTGGGTTTCCTCTGGGTGTTTCGGTTCCCTCCCACAGCCCAAAGATGTGCATCTTCCCAAATCACAAATCTCTGAGAATTGCAGATGCTGGAACCTGGAGCAAAACACAATGGGTTGGAGGAACACAACAGGTCAGGCAGCGTCTGTGGAGGAAATGATGGCCTGAAGGAGGATCCCGACTCAAATCACTGTCTGTGCAATTCCCTCCACGAATGCTGCCTGACCCGTTGATTTTCTCCAGCAGTCTGTGTTTGGCCTCACTTTCACAATAACAAAAGGTTTCTGTTCTTGAAGCAGGTCTGGCAGGGGGAGGTTCCCTGCAAGGAAGAGTGACTCAGAACAAGCTGAATATGTCACACTGGCCAACTTCCAGGGAGTTTATACGTTTTCACCCACGAAATATTAGCCCTCACTAAAACTTGAAACAAACCAGATAAGACAAAATGAATTAAAAAGACAAGTATAAAGTAACTTCATAAAAGAGTTGCCATCAACACATTTCTTCCATAAAACATGCATAACGCATTGAGATAATGGAACGGTTCAAAGATAAATTCATTCCAGATTCCTATCCTGGAATCCACGTCCATAATCGGTTATAAGCAGCACTGTAATCTTGTAGCAGTTATTCCCTTGAGACTGGAGTAGGGCAGCACGGTGGCACATCGGTAGAGTCGCTGCCTTACAACCCCAGAGACCCGGGATTGATCCTGACCACAAGTGTTTCTGTACGGAGTTTGCATGTTCCCCCGTGACTGCGTGGGTTTCCTCCAGGAGCTGTGGTTTCCTCCCACATGCAGGTTTGTAGGTAAATTGGCTTCTGTAAATTGTCCCTGGTGTGCAGGATGTGAAAGTGGGATAATAACACAGAACTGGTGTACAGGCGATCGATGGTTGGCAGGGTCTTGGTGGGCCGTGGAGCCTCTTTGCGCACTGTATCTCTAAACTAAATGTGTACATAAACTCTGTAATGGATATGTGAGATCATCTTGTTCTGAATACCAGAGAATGCACTAGTAATTTATATGACCTAAACAAGATAAGTCATAAACCTTTAGTTTTTAAGTGGCAAAATTCTTAAATTACTGGAGTAACAGCACCTCATGTTCCGCTTGGGTAGCTTAAAACCCAGCAGTATGAACAATAAATTCTCTAATTTTACGAAACATCCTTCCTAGCCCTCCCTCATTCAGCCCCCCCCCCCTCCCCCACCACCATTCCAACACACACCCATATCACCTACCATCCCAATCGCATTTTTCTGGACAACCTTTCCCTGCCCCCCACTTTCCCCAACTCCACCCCACCCCCTCCCAACGCACCCTTGCACCTATATCCCTCCCTCTATCTTTACATTTCACGCCTCTTTTCTCCTTATCTGATCTTTTGTCTCCTTTTCATTTCTAGCCTTTGTCCACCCATCAGCAAATAAACTCCCTCGACACCCCCCCATATCCACCGATCGCTTGCCAGGCTTTGACCTGCCCCTTCTCTTTTTCTCCAGCTTCCTCCCCCCCTCCAACTAGAATAATCCCTACCCGGAATGTCGCCTGTCCATTCCCTTCAGAGATGCTGCTTGGCCCACTGGGTCAGTCCAGCACTTGGCGTTTTTTCCTTAAATTCTAAACTGGCCTTCCAAGGAGCAGGAATTATTGCTAAGAGTAATGTCAATGGCCAGGTTTATTTTGAACATATTTATGGACAAAGTAATGAGAGAAATTCTTCCCATATAACAAACATCACCATCCAATTTAGTCTGATAAAGTGCATACATTATTTAGACAGATACTTGAAGTTATTAAATTACTTTTCAGCAAAAGCAGGGCACACAAAGGAACCAAACCCAACATCCTTTTAGCTGCTTCAAGCTCATTTACCTTTTATTCTGACCTTCAATTAAATTAAAGATAAAGTTCAGTTAAAAATATGGTGAAAAATATTCTTAATCCGTGTAGCTAAAAATCTAATTTTTTTCACTAGCAACAATTTACAATTTTTACATAAGCCCATTAACCTACAAACCTGTGCGTATTTTGAGTGTGGGGGGGGATCCGAAGCATCCAGAGACAATCCATGCAGTCACAGGGAGAACGTACAAACTCTGCATTGCCAGCACCCGCAGTCAGGATCGAACCTGGGCTCTGGCACTAAGGCAGCAACTCTACCTCTGCACGGTTGTGCCGTCCAATTGATTAAATATCAATTCGATATTTTAACTTTGACCTTACTCATTATCCACAAATGTTTGTGTGATCTACAAACTTACTATTCAGCCCAATTACACCCGAGGAGCAACTTTTTCACACAGAGGGTGGAGGGTATATGGAAATAGCTGCCAGAGCAAGTAGTCGAGGCAGGAACTACAACTATTTTTTTTAATGTAGACGGGTACATTGATAGGAATGGTTTTGAGGGAGATGGGTCAAACACGGACAGATTGAATGGGTGTAGATAGGTATCTTGGTCGGCCCAGGCAAGTTGTTTGTGTGCCTTATGTCTCTAGTTCGCAGCACTGATCCCTGCAGAACTGCAGATCCCTCCACCCTGGGTACACAAAGAACAGTCTTTCCTCGGTAAACCAGCATCTGTAGTTTCTTGTTTCTACATTTCCCTGCAGAACACCACTGGTCTTAGTGACAGATACACAGCTTGGAAACAGCCCACCTAGTCCGCGATGACCAGTGATCCCAGTACACTAGCACTATCCTACACAATAGGGAGTGTCCCTATTTACAATCTTTACATAAGCCATTTAACCTACAAACATTTACGGCTTTGGAACGTGGGAGGTAACTGGAGCACCCAGGGACAACCTGAGGTCGCGGGGAGTACGTAAACTCCGTAAAGACAGCACCCGTAGTCAGAATCAAACCCGGGTCTTTAGCGCTCTAAGGCAGCAACTCTACTGCTGCGCCACCATGCTGCCCAACTGGTCTCCGATCTCCAATCAGAATAAAATATCTTCCACCAACATTCTCTGCAGCCAAGGCAATTTTGAATCCAATCTACTGAATGCTTGAAATAAAGCAAACCAGTCAGCTAAAAGTGACCTCAGAAACATAATCATCCTTCCAAAATAACTAATGATAAACTGTGGTGGCATAACAAGCATGACAGGATCTTTGAGGTGACTATCAAACCATAGTAATAAAATTAACCCATAAACCATCGAAAATGAGGAAGTGTTATCTGCAGTTGAGCACTTGTACTAATGCTCGTGATTTTCACAATGTCCTGGAGTGACAGCACAATGATTTAATGCCCCACGATTCCACATTTGTATGAATATGCATAGAGCTCTGACACATCTAGTGCCATGAACCTTTGTCCCTAAACTTTACACTTTTAAGGGCCTGTCCCACTTGGCGATGACTGATGTATCAGGTCACTGAAAAAGTCGTGGCGTGATGACGTATTGACGCGCGGCGTTTCCTCAAGTGTCGTGACGTTTTTTTTGTCGCCACTGGATTTTGAAATGTTCAATAATTTTTGCCGACCCTGATATGACGCCTGCAGTCGCCGAAAAAAAATCTCCAAGTCGGACAGGCCCTTTAGACTTCAGAGATACAGCGCGGAAACAGGCCTTTTGGCCCACCAAGTCCACGCTGGACTTGGCATGGAGAGGATGTTTCCACAAGTCTGAGATTCTCGGACTGGTCATAGCCTCAAAATTAAAGGATGTTCTTTTAGAAAGGAAATGAGGAGAAATTTATTTAGTCAGAGGGAGGTGAATCTGTGGAATTCTTTGCCACAGAAGGCTGTGGAGGCCGTCAGTGGATATTTTAAGGCAGAGATAGATAGATTTTTGATTAGTACAGGTGTGGGAGGTAATGGGGAGAAGCAGGAGAATGGGGTTAGGAGCGAGATAGATAGAGCAGCCATGATTGAATGGCGGAGTAGACTTGATGGGCCGAATGGCCTAATTCTACTCCTTTCACTTATGACCGGCGATCATTTTGTACATTAACACTATCCTCCACACTAGTAACAATTTTTTTTTTTAATTTTACCAAACCAATTAACTTACAGACCTGTATGTCTTTGGAGTGTGGGAGGACGCCAGAGCACCCAGAGCAAACTTAAGAGGTCACCGGGAGAACATAGAAAAACCGCACAGACAGCACCCAAGGTCAAGAGTGAACTCTGATCTCTGGTGCTGTGAGGCAGCAGCTTTAAGAAGGCATATAGATATGCAGGGAATGGAGGGATATGGACCATGTGCAAGCAGGTAAGAGTTGGTCTTGGCATTATGTTCAGCACAGACGTTGTGGCCCGAAGGGCCTCTTCCTGTGCTATACTGTTCCATGTTCTATATTATAGATGCACCACAACCCCAAAACCAGGCCTGACAATTATTGCCAGTGAATACATTCACCGGTGAAAAGTACAATATTCCCAGGGATGCCTCTTCTGGGGAGCTGCCTTTAATCATTTTTTAGTTAAATTAAGGTTAAAATGAAGCCTAAATATGGGGTTGGGCATTTTCTTTTCTATTTTCTTAGGCACATACAAGCAGATTGCTCAAGGAGTTTAAAGACTTCCAGAGAATGGGACAAACATCAACCAAACATTTCCCAATTACATGGTACTTTCCTGGCAGACGGCAGGGCAGAACAGTGGTGCTCACGGTTCCAGAGGCCTGGGTTCGATCCTGACCTAAGGCGCCATTTGTGCAGAGTTTGTAACTTCTTCCTGCAATCATCTGGGTTTCCTTAGGGTGCTCTGGCTTTGTTCCACACTCCAAAGATATGCCAGTTTATAGGTTATTTGGCCCGCTGTAAATTACCCTTAGTCTAGTGTGTAGGGAATGGATGCAAAAGTGGGATAACATAGAACTGGCGTGAACGGGTGACCGATGGTCAGTGTGGACTTGGTAGGCCAAAGGGCCTGTTTCAATGCTGTATCTCCAAACTAAAAATCTACGCCATGAGGGTAGTGAGGGAAGTGATGACTTTTGGGTGGGACATAAACTGCACGCTCTGGATAGTGGAACAGGCCCTACTGAAGCTGTTTAAAGATGTAAATAATTTCTCCCTGGATGGCCTGAACAATATTTGTCCTTCAACTAACATCCCTAAACCATGTGATCTGTTCACTATCACATGACTACAAGAGCTTGTAAAATTGGCTGCTGTGTTACATTACTAAATAATCGGATATTATTGGCCATAAAGGGCTTCAGCCTGCTTGACATTATGTAAACACTGAAATGCTAAGTTTATGGCTAGTAAAGGTTTAGAGGAATATGGGCCAATTACAGAGAAATTGGACTAGCTTAGCTGGGGCATTGAGTTAGGCTGAAGGCAGTTTCTGTGCTGTATGACTGATTCTAAAGCACAGAAACATGCTCCTTTCCCTTCCTCTGCCATCCCCGAGCCCCACATTTCCCTTCATCCCTCGTTTTCCCCTTCCCCCCCTTGTTCTCTTCCACTTATATCGCACCCCCAACTTTACATTATGCTGCCTCTCTTCTTTCCTTCTCATTTCGTGCTGCCTCTGTTTCAACTCTAGGCTTCGTCACTGATTCCACCCATCTGGCCAGGCACGGAAATCGTTATCAAAACATGGGGGGGGACACACACACACACACACACACACACACAATTTCTTGGCGTACACACGCGAGGCTTCGGCCGCGGGTCCTGTGGACAGTAACATCAGGAGCTGACCTGGTTGGTGACCAACTCCGAAATCCAGCAAAAGCAGCTTCGTCCGGCCTGAATCGTGGGGCTTGAATCGGCCCGTTCGCGGGTCTTTCATCGGACGGAGGGGGCTTCAACATTGGGAGCCTCGATCGCCTCGATGCAGCAGTTTGAGTTTAAGCCACGCCGGGCGCCGAAAGGCCCCGCGAACGGGCCGATTTAGCCCTTAGAATGCGTCTGGTAAAGTCCGGATTACAAAACATGGGGGGGGGATTATCCCCCACCTCTCAAAGCACGGGGGGGACGTGCTCTCCCCTCCAGGATTTCCACCCATGCATCTGGCTATCACCCTCCTCCCCTACATTCACCCACCATTTGCCATGTTTTTCCCACTCCCCCACCTCTCTTTTTCACATTAGTCCCCAGCTCCCCCATTATCCTGAAGAAGGATCCCGACCCGAAACATGGTCTATCCATTTCCCTCCACAGATGCTGCTTGATCCGCTGAGTTCCTCTGAGTTCCTCCAGCACGTTGTTTTGCTCATGATTCCAGCATCTGCAGTTCCTTGTCTCTCCTTTTGTTTTTAAATGTTTATGCACTTGTGTAACTTATTCAGATGCACCGCAACCTCAAAATCAACAAGCCAAGCTGTCGTGGGCAAAGGTTACACCATAGCGCTCATTGCCATCAGCATTTGAGCCACGCGCCAGTACAGAGTGAAGAATCTAATGGGTTTTAGTAGTTCAGAAGAGAAAGCATGAGGGTGCGGAAAGAGCAGAGATGCACACTGCAGAAAAAAATGATTATAGAATAGTGGCCCATCATTAATACATCTTGCCAGCAGCTTGCTTCGTTATTCCACTGTAATCGGGTCTGTCATAAATAATGAAACACCGGTCCACCACCGATTTTCCAGCAACTGGTGGTCTGGCACCTCCTTTAATCAGACAAAATCATGAAAGCATACTTAAACCCCCCCGGAAAGTGGCGCCCAGGCCGGGTAAGGCGGCCGATGTAGGCCTCATCGGTACTTCCGCGGTCGATCGGTGGGTCGAGTCTACCCCCTGCGGCCGGGACTCTGGAACTCCTGCCCGGCCAGAGCCGTCAGATCCGTCCCCATTGCCGACTTCTGAGTCCGACTGTGGGCCGGTATCTCAGTTCTAGTTCTATCGCATGTGATAGACACTTCAACGCAGGTGATAGACTACTGACCAACGTCCACTATAAACCCACTGACTCCCATGGCTATCTAGACTACACTTCTTCCCACCCTGCTTCCTGTAAGGACTCCATCCTCTACTCCCAATTCCCCCATCTACGCCGCATCTGCACCCAGGATGAGGTGTTCCACACCAGGGCATCGGAGATGTCCTCATTCTTCAGGGAACTGGGGTTCCACTCTTCTACTATTGATGAGGCTCTCACCAGGGTCTCTTCTATACCCCGTAACTCTGCTCTCACTCCCCATCCCCCCAACTCATAACAAGGGCAGAGTGCACCTTGTCCTCACCTTCCACCCCACCAGTCGTCACATACAACAAATAATTCTCCGACATTTTCGCCACCTCCAACGTGATCCCACCACTTGCCACAACTTCCCATCTCCGCTTTCCGCAGAGACCGCTCCCTCCATAACTCCCTGGTCAATTCGTCCCTTCCCTCCTGAACCACCCCTTCTCCGGGCACTTTCCCTTGCAAGCACAAGAAATGCTACACTTGTCGCTTTACCTCCCTCCTTGACTCGATTCAAGGACCCAAGCAGTCTTTCCAGGTGCAGCAGAGGTTCACCTGCACCTCCTCCAACCTCATCTATTGCATCTGCTGCTCTAGATGTCAGCTGCTCTACATCAGTGAGACAAAGCGTAGGCTTGGCGATCGTTTCGCCGAACACCTCTGCTCGGTTTGCAATAACCAACCTGATCTCCCGGTGGCTCAGCAGTTCAACTGCCCGTCCCATTCCGAATCCGACCTTTCTGTCCTGGGCCTCCTCCATGGCCAGAGTGAGGCCCACCGTTAATTGGAGGAGCAGCACCTCATATTTCGCTTGGGCAGTCTGCACCTCAGCTGTATGAACATTGACTTCTCTAATTTCAGATCGTCCCAACTTTCTCCTCCCCTTAGAAACATAGAAAAATAGGTGCAGGAGTAGGCCATTCGGCCCTTCGAGCCTGCACCGCCATTCAATGTGATCATGACTGATCATCCAACTCAGTATCCCGTACCTGCCTTCTCTCCATACCCCCTGATCCCTTTAGCCACAAGTGCCACATCTAACGTCCTCTTAAATATAGCCAATGAACTGGCCTCAACTACCTTCTGTGGCAGAGAATTCCAGAGACTCACCACTCTCTGTGTAAAGAATGTTTTCCTCATCTCGGTCCTAAAGGAATTCCCCCTTATCCTTAGACTGTGACCCCTTGTTCTGGACTCCCCCAACATCGGGAACAATCTTCCAGCATCTAGCTTGTCCAACCCCTTAAGAATTTTGTAAGTTTCTATAAGATCCCCCCTCAATCTTCTAAATTCCAACGAGTACAAGCCGAGTCTATCCAATCTTTCCTCATATGAAAGTCCTGACATCCCAGGAATCCCAGGAAACTTGCCACCCCCCCCCCCCCCACCACCTTCACAGCAGTCTGAAGAAGGGTTTTGACCCGAAACGTTGCCTATTTCCTTCGCCCCATAGATGTTGCCTCACCCGCTAAGTTTCTCCAGCATTTTTGTCTACCTTCTAGTTCTAGAACCATTGGACTCATCTCGGAGGCCTTTCCTCTATTAGTCCTGCAAAAATGATATACAAGAAAGGATCCAAATACATTTCACAGAACCTGGTGCCAGATGAGAGAAGCTTGGTATTGGTAACTGGTTTACTGTCAGATGTAATGAGATACAGTGACAAACTTTGTTTTGCTTTGTTATCCAGGCAGATGATTCCATGCACGAGTACATCAGATCGTGCAAAAGAGACCATAGAACAACAGTACAGCACAAGAACAGGCGCTTCGGCCCACAATGTGTGTGTTGAACATGATGCCAAGACTAACACTTATCTGCCTGCACAAAAACTGAACACCTCCGTGCAACCAAAGACAATGAATAGTTCATAGTTGATGTGAGTATTGTGCAGTGTTGAAGAGCCTGATGATTGTTGGGAAGAAGCTACTCTTGAACTTGGTGGTCACGGTTTCAGACTCCTGTACATTCAATTCAATGATATTTTATCGTCACATGTACCTAGGTGCAGTGAAATGCTTTATTTTGCATACAACCTAGTAAAATCGTACAGCAGACCTCACCTAAGCAGTCCACAACAGTGCCACGTTTCCGGCGCCAACAAAGTTACAAGGCTTGCCGCTGCATGTGGCAGCAGGTGGCCTGCCCGCCGCGCCCCGCTTCATTCTCGGCAGCTCCTTGCCGGATGGTTTAATTCCGATGGTGGGAGCAAAGCTATAGACCACCAGGGGCGCCGGGAGATGGCAGCCCTGCCGGCAGTCTGTTCGTTTTTTCATCTTTTTGTTATCTTTAGCGTTTGTTAAAAGTTTGTTTTAATGTACTTCGGTTTGTTTTAAGTGGGGGGAGGGGATCATGGGAAACTTTTCTTTTCAAGTTCCTACCTTCCCGGAGATGTGATCAATTTTCGGATCACATTCTCCGGGCTCTGCGGCTGACCATCGCTCGAGACCTCCTCGGACTGTCGTGAGCCCCACCGCGGGGCGCAGACTTAACATCGGAGTGGATCCCTTGCCTGGGACGGCACCCACTGCGGCCTGCGGACTTACCATCAAGGGCTCGCAGTCTCGGGTGCAGTGAAATGCTTTATTTTGCATACAACCTAGTAAAATCGTACAGCAGACCTCACCTAAGCAGTCCACAACAGTGCCACGTTTCCGGCGCCAACAAAGTTACAAGGCTTGCCGCTGCATGTGGCAGCAGGTGGCCTGCCCGCCGCGCCCCGCTTCATTCTCGGCAGCTCCTTGCCGGATGGTTTAATTCCGATGGTGGGAGCAAAGCTATAGACCACCAGGGGCGCCGGGAGATGGCAGCCCTGCCGGCAGTCTGTTCGTTTTTTCATCTTTTTGTTATCTTTAGCGTTTGTTAAAAGTTTGTTTTAATGTACTTCGGTTTGTTTTAAGTGGGGGGAGGGGATCATGGGAAACTTTTCTTTTCAAGTTCCTACCTTCCCGGAGATGTGATCAATTTTCGGATCACATTCTCCGGGCTCTGCGGCTGACCATCGCTCGAGACCTCCTCGGACTGTCGTGAGCCCCACCGCGGGGCGCAGACTTAACATCGGAGTGGATCCCTTGCCTGGGACGGCACCCACTGCGGCCTGCGGACTTACCATCAAGGGCTCGCAGTCTCGGGAGAGGCAAGTCGGGAGCTCCAACACCGCAGAAGGTTCGACCAGCCCCGACGCGAGGTTTGATTGCCCAGCGCAGGGGCGCTGACAACCCCCCGATGCAGGAGCTGAACGCCTCGACGCGGAGGTCCCATACGCCACCGGCTACGGGAGTCAAGATCATGCCGTTAACGGGGGCTCAAGGTCCCCGACCAAGGAGGAACATAAGGGAAGGGCTTGAACTTTATTTCGCCTTCCATCACAGTGAGGAATGTGTAGGAGTCACTGTGGTGTCTGTTCATATTAAAATGCGTTTTTGATGCTGTTGCTTTTAATTGTATGACCGACCTGGCCAGTGAAATTCCTCGTATGTTGCAAATCTGATTCTGATTCTGAAATAAACAGTATGCAGAATATAGTGCTACAGTGCAGATTTTTTTTTAAACAAGGGCCGTAATGACGTACATGGGAAGATCGTATGTTCATCTACAACATGTGAGAGGTCCATTCAAGAGTCTGATAACGTTGGAGAAGGAGCTACTCCTGAATCTGGTGGTATGTGCTTTCAAGCCTTCACAATCATTGATAACCATTCGCCTTGGACAACATACTACACGTATATCCTAAAAAACACAATAAAACTTATTAAAAACTCAACTAGAATCTTCTATGAAACTAAAATAACCTGGAAATTTCCAGAAAAGTATAAATTTTGACAGAAATAATTCCCAGTGCTCCACGAGTTAAATGTATTTTAACACTTATGTAAGCTCTATAAAAATACTTCAACTTCATCTCTTGTTTCTAAAGATCAGCGGCAATTATCTTCAGCCAACATCTGAAATAGCAACACACCAACAGCTAGGGCAGCCATTAGCAAGCTACTTTGGACTAGTTCCTTGGCATCGTAAAAATGATTCACTAAAAGATTTAAGGAGATTGGACACATAGACACAGCACATTGCTCTGCCTCAGCTGAATTACCACCAGCTCACTGCTTTTGGCCAGAGGAAGGAAGCTGTTGCAAACTGAACGATCAAATCTGCAGGAGCAAAAGGATCTCACAGTGATGGCACTCCTTGAGGCAAGCGTCATCAGAGTAAATTTATGACGTGATCAGAGGAGTTTTCATCACTTTCTCTCTGCGATAGTAGAGGGCATATCTTTAAGATGGGGCGCAAAGTTTAAAGGAGATGCGCAGGACAGGTTTTTTTTTAACGCAATGTGGTGATTGCCTGGAATGTGGGAATGTGCTGCCATTGGTGGTAGCGGAGGCAGATACAATAGTGGCATTTAAGAGACTACTAGACTAAGTGGGGCCTGGTTTCCCCCCCCCCCCCCAACAAACCCATTCCCCAATGCAATATTCCACACTAACATATGGGGGAGGGGGGTGGGGGAGGGGTGAAGGGGGGAGGGGGCTATCTGGGAGGGGGGTGTGGGGGAGGGGGAACATTCAAAACCTTCATAACTTTGGTGGATATGGATTACATGCAGGCAGATAATGGCATCATGTTTGGCACAAACAATGTATGATGTAGGAGAAAACCGGAGCACCCAGAGAGAACCCACGCTGTCGCAGAGAGAACGTGCAAACTCCACACAGACAGCACCCGTGATCAGGATCAAACCTAGCTCTCTAGCACTGTGGGGCAGCAACTCTAGTGCTGCACCGCTGACCCGGCCTCAGATTTAAGACCAGTTTCACCAAACCACTTTCCGGTATAATAACATTGGGCTTAATCCAATTCTGAAACTCCTCATCCCTCCTACTTTATTCGTTCTTCCTTAACTACATTAAATCACACTGACGGTTGTGTTTAATGAACAGAAGTATGGAGAAGGAGGTTCAAGATTTAGTTTTGTCTAGTTTAGTGCGCTGCTTAGGGTCAGGCTGGAATCCATGGCCTTGATTATCTTAAATGCACATGGATTGAGGCGGGGATGAAATTTACCATTTTTCTACCTTCTGGACAAGAGTACCCTTCCAATTATGGATGCTTGCAATGCTTTTTAGTTTAGTCAAGTTGAGTCCAGACAATACATTAATTATCGTTTAAAAAAAACATTAGCGCTGCAACTGGAACTGTGACGGACGCACCGCACATCTCTGCCCTCCAGTTCCTGCAGACTTCCGCCGCTGGAAGTATATGATTTGTGTGTGTGTGTGCTTTCATTCCTTACAATGCTATGTACGACAGTGATCGTAACTTCTACTGAAGTGTGGATGGCTGTTGGCTCGCTAGAAGCTCATCCGCCCTTTGACAGGTCTTGTTTTTGGTCCTGCTGGGGGTCCACAGCCCCCTCCTCACCTGGCAAACCAGGTGGGGGAGACGGTTTAGTCACCAACTGGCCGACCATGGAGCAGGTAGCACGGGATTACATGGTACCCGTGGCGGGGGGGGGGGGGGGGGGGGGGGAACTCCCCCGACCTTTCAGAGAAACATTGTGGAAAAACGCCTTTCAGTACACCGAGTCCACGCTGACCAATGATCACCCGATCCACTAGTTCTATCCCACACTTTAGGGACAATTTATAGAAGCCAATTAATCTACAAACCTGTACGTCTTTGGAGTGTAGGAGGACACCAGAGCACCCAGAGGAAACCCACACGGTCACAGGGAGAACGTGTAAACTGCACACAGACAGCACCTGTACTCGGGATCGAACCTGGGTCCCTGGCGTTGTAAGGCTGCTACACTACTGTGCAATTCGATTTCCAGTTTTTGGATGTCGAGTTGAACACACTTCCAAATGTGTCCATTACATGTTGTAATTACATTCTATCCTTTTTTCTTTCACTAGAGACAATCTGTGCCGATTATTAAATGGAATTTCATTGCTCCAATAATTACAAAGCATATACAGTATTACAAAATTGGGAGCTGCTACCATGGTGACGAATGAAGAAGTAAATTACAGCTACAAGCACCGTTCTTGCTTTAACAGGGTTGTCCCAACACATCATTCTTTCCAGATACAAATCAAGCGTATAAATCCCAAGACTATGCACTAAAGTTGGTAAAAAGTTTGCAACAGAAAGATCAAGAAAAAAACATGCTCAGAAAGAAGACTCACAATGCTGCCCATACCATTTAAAGAGATCAACGTTATTATCTTAACTTAGAGCTAAACACAAAGTACTGGAGGTACTCAGCAGTTCCACCTGTGAAGGGAATAGATAGGTGACGTTTCAGGTCAGGACCCTCCACCAGTCTGAAGGGTCCCAAATGAAAAAACTGCCTGCCCATTCTCACTGAAAGGGGTCAGGGGAGACCTGATGTTGTTATAGTACCTGCCTCAACTACCTCCTCTGGCAGATCGTTAGATATGCACACCATCCTCCGAGTGAAAAAAGATGTCCGTCAGGTTCCGATTAAACCTTGCTCCACGCACCTTATCTACAGGCAGTTCGTTCCCCATTCATCCCAAATAACAAGGACACAGCAGGTAAATGTTTGTTCAATTTCTTTTCTGGGTGTAAGATTCTGGCCTGGTCATGTGATGGAAATTGTGCACAAAAGGTTATTCATAATCAATGAGGACCAGAACCCGCTGAGTTACTCTGGCATTTGTGTCTATCTTCGAGGGTCAGAACAGCTTTGTTTGGAAGATCAGTATGTGCGTAAGAAATATATGAATGGTTTAGGTTATGTTTATGACAATACTAATTTTAGCAGAAATTTGTAGCATAACCTAACTAGCATTATTTGGACAGAATTTCCTCAGTGAAATTTTAGACTACTTTATAGATACTGCGTGGAAACAGGCCCTTTGGTCCACTCAGTCTGCGCCAAGCAGTGATCACCCTTTACATTAACACTTTCCTACACACGAGGGACAATTTACAATTTTACCAGAGCCAGTAAACCTA
Source organism: Raja brachyura (assembly GCA_963514005.1). The sequence continues at coordinate 63,153,616 of OY740788.1, read as the reverse complement.
ATAACCTGTATGTCCTTGGTGTGTGGGAGGAAATTCGGAGCACCCTAAGAAAACCTACGTGGTCACGGGAAGAACGTACAAACTCCGTACAAGCAGCACCCATAGTCAGGATCGAACCCAGGTCCCTGGTGCTGTAAGGCAGCAACTCCACCACTGCGCCACCCGAAATGTCAACCCATAATGGTATCAGTTCCATATTCCAGGAAAATGGCATCTTTACATCGATTTTCATTTGTTACTTATTTTAGATGACAAACTATTTTTACTGAAAACCTCAATGTTGCAGTGCTCCTACTACTGTAATAGTTAAGACCTATTAGCTTCACTATATTTGACAGGATTGATCCAGATTATCCTAGGATCAAATCAAAGTAAAATGGATTCAGATCTCAAAATCTCTCAAGAGCTCTCAGCACAACACTTGATAAATCCTGCTATAATGGCAGATTTAATCTTTGACTTTTCCAAAGAAATGCTATGGAATGCACAAGGACCAGTGGCCCTTTGAGAAAGATTCTGAAGTTAGAGAAGAACATAAAATGCTGGAGTAACTCAGCGGGTCAGACTGCATCTCTGGAGGAAATGGATAGGTGCTGTTTCAGGTCTGGGACCTTTCTTCAAATCCACCGCTTCGCACAACAATTTGTCCTGATTCCACCTCTTATCCAGCCTTTCTCCCCCACCACAATTAGTCTGAAGAAGAGTCACAACCATAAAATGGCCTCATCATGTCCTCCAGAGATGCTAATTAACCCTCTGAGTTACTCCAGCACTTGTAGTCTCTTTTTTGTAAACTTACATCTGCACTCCCTTGGGTATGCATATCTTTCTTTGTGTAATAGTTGAACTTGGATTGGGCATGGCTGCTGCATTGTCTAATTAGTTTACATAGTATGCATGGCTGTGACATTAAATAAAGTAGAGCAATCCCCTAGTGGGTCAAAATAGCAGCTGAAGACAGGGTTGATCAAGAGCTTGCATCTCATAGCTGACAATTGTTTCTGATTGTTCTCCCTCAAGTTTCACTTGTGGAGGAAAGGGTAGAAACAAAGAACTGCAGATGCCATTTAACCAAGGAAAGACATAGAGACGTTCTGAAGAAGGGTCCCAATCCAAAACGTCACCTATCCAAGTTCTCCAGGGATGCTGCCTGACCCGCTGAGTTACTCCAGCATTTTGTGCCTTTCTGTGGGGTGAGGATAGGATTGGCTTTGGCCTCATTTCCCCTCTCCCTGTTGATCAAAATAACCATAATCTTGCTCTTGGTCAAGGCTCAAGTGCACATTCACCTATGTGCAGCTAAACAAGGCCTTGAGCTAACATAACTCAAATATTCCCTACAGTAACTGCTGTTTTCAGCATTCATGCACTGACTGCTGAGGGTGCAGGTTTAGAACCACTTGTTCAGGTACATGTAGGGTTTTAAAACAATTAAATACAAACTGAAGAAATCCCATTACTATCAAGATTTATTCTTAATAAACAAATTCTTTATATATCAGGGTACTTACGCCTCCCAAATGATAGAGCTGTTCATAGAAAACGAATATAGTCCAAGAGTAAGGAAGTTCAGAAATTGCCAACAGTGCTTCTCAACAGACGGCACTGGATTGCAACCTTCTTAGGATTGATTTTCAGAAATCAATAGACCATAGACAATAGACAATAGGTGCAGGAGTAGGCCATTCGGCCCTTCGAGCCAGCACTGCCATTCAATGTGATCATGGCTGATCGTCCACAATCAGTACCCCGTTCCTGCCTTCTCCCCATATCTCCTGACTCCACTATCTTTAAGAGCCCTATCTAGCTCTCTCTTTAAAGTATCCAGAGAACCGGCCTCCACCGCCCTCTGAGGCAGAGAATTTCACAGACTCACAACTCTGTGTGAAAAAGTGTTTCCTCATCTCCATTCTAAATGACTTACCCCTTATTCAGAAACTGTGCCCCCGGTTCTGGACTCCCCCAACATTGGGAACATGTTTCCTGCCTCTAGCATGTCCAAACCCTTAATAATCTTATATGTTTCAATAAGAGCCCCTCTCATCCTTTGAATTCCAAAGTGTACAAGCCCAGCTGCTCCATTCTCTCAGAATATGAATGTCCCGCCATCCCGGGAATTAACCTTGTGAACCTATGCTGCATTCCCTCAATAGCAAGAATGTCCTTCCTCAAATTTGGAGACCAAAACTGCACACAATACTCCAGGTGTGGTTTCACTAGGGCCCTGTACAACTGCAGAAGGACATCTTTGCTCCTATTCTCAACTCCTCTTGTTATATGCCTTCCCGAGCCCCCATTCGCCATTATGGTATTTCAGTCACAGTCACAGAGGCCGACATCAGAAGATCCTTCAGAGGGGTGAACCCTCGGAAAGCGCCTGGACCTGATGGTATACCCAGTCGTGTTCTCAAAACCCATGCACACCAACTGGCTGGAGTTTTTGCGGACATTTTCAACCTCGCACTTCTGAGGTCTGGGTTCCCACCTGCTTTAAAAGGGCATCAATAATACTGGTGCCAAGAGCAAGGTGACCTGCCTCAACGACTATAGCGCGAACTCCATCATCAAGTTCGCCGACGACACCACTGTTGTGGGATGAATCACAGATGGTGATGAGTCAGAGTATAGACGTGAGATCAACCGATTGACCAAATGGTGCCAGCACAACAACCTGGCTCTCAACACCAGTAAAACCAAGGAACTGATTGTGGACTTTGGAAGGGGAAGGATAGGGACCCACAATCCCGTTTATATCAACGGGACGATGGTGGAAAGGGTCAAAAACGTCAAATTCCTGGGCGTGCATATTTCCGAAGATCTTTCCTGGTCCCAGCACATTGATGCAATTAAAAAGAAGGCACATCAGCGCCTCTACTTCCTGAGAAGATTACGGAGAGTCGGTATGTCAAGGAGGATTCTCTCGAACTTCTACAGGTGCACAGTAGAGAGCATTCTGACTGGCTGCTTCATGGCCTGGTTCGGCAACTTGAACGTCCAGGAGCGGAAAAGACTGCAGAAAGTTGTGACCATTGTCCAGTCCATCACTGGCTCTGACCTCCCCACTATCGAAGGGATCGATCGCAGTCGCTGCCTCAAAAAGGCTGCCAACATCATCAAAGACCCACACCATCCTGGTCACACACTCATTTCACCGTTGCCATCGGGAAGAAGATACAGGAGACTGAAATTTGTAACATTCAGGTTCAGGAACAGCTACTTCCCCACAGCCATCAGGCTATTAAACACAACATCAAATAAGCTTTGAACAATAACAGTCTATTATTACAATTGCACTATATTTGTTTTTTTATTGTGTATATATGGTCTATGGTCCATAGACACACTGAACTTTCATCTTCCATTTGTATTATGTTTACATATTCTATTGTGCTGCAACAAGTAAGAATTTCTTTGTCTTATCTGGGACACATGACAATAAAACTCTCTTGACTCTTGAAATGCCATTTGCTTTCTTTACTGCATGCTGTACCTTCATGCTGGACTTAATCAGTGGCTTGCATGTACCTACAAACACTTGCCCTCTAGTAATTGATATTTTCATCCTGGGGAAAAGGTTCTGATTGTCCACCCTACCAATGTCATTGTGTATTATTATGTAACACTCAATTCATTTATCTTTTCTTGCTGGCATCCAAAACTTTCCACAGAATAATAAACCATTTTTATTGCTTTACAATCTCTCTTGCTTCAGAAGATAGACACAAAATGCTGGAGCAACTCAGAAGGGTCTAAGATACTAAGAAGGGTCTCGACCCAAAACGTCACCCATTCCTTCTCTCCAGAGATGCTGCCGGTCCCGCTGAGTTGCACCAGCATTTTCTGTCTATCTTCAATGTAAACCAGTTTCTGTAGTTCCTTTTTACACATTCTCTTGCTTCAGACACAAGTTCAGTATGTAGTTTGTCATTTACCCAAATGTTTAAAATATGTTACTTTTGAAATATGTTTTGTTTGGTTTTGCTGTTTTAACTTCTTTTGACCTTATGTATGCCCCAGCTTTTATTTTTCATCTTGTAAAACATTTGTCAAAAATACTGCACTTTTGTTTTTTAACTTCCAGTTTTGCTGGTGAGAAAATTTCATAAGTACTGCAGTGACCAGCCAGCTTGACTGCATCTCTGATGTGGATGCCAGAAGTCACGTTGAACTGGCATCTAACAGCATCTGATACTGACGAATTGGACACTAGTATGTTCAGAGGTTTACGACTAGATTCGCAAGCAGTGTAACTTTGCTGTTTTCAGAACACATAACTCGCTGCATTCTTAGTGTCCACAATTGACCCATAAAAATAAAAACAGGCAGCAAGATCAAGAAGGAGAGCAAACGAATGAATCCAAGAAGACGGTTTAGAATTCTGTAATGGGGGGGGAGGGAGGCGAGAGAGAGAAATTGCCAGATGGTAAGAGCACATAAAAATGAGGCATATTTTGGTGACATTTAGAAAAAGTCCAAAGTCGATGTACCCGATGTACTGGAGCAGCTCCCAATCCAGGTAAGCCCCCGGCTTACTGGGGCCTCCTCCGTCAGCCTCGACCGGCTCAGCCCACGGACCAAAGTCCCTCTCCTCACGAGACTACCTTATGTATTCCGAGGGTGTCTCCTGCAGCCCAGCTTGGGGGCGCTGCAGGCAATACCACCGGCCCCTCTCCTACCAGCCCACTCCTCCCCTCCGTCGTCCCCAGCGGCTCCCTCCTCCTTGGCTCTCCGATCTTCATAGCCGAGCTCAACACCTGCCGAGCTTCCCCCCTGCAGGCCGCGGCCCACAGGGTCTTCTTTTTGGCCGCAGACATATGAACAAGAAAGAATAAAGCCACAAATAATTATGTGTCTCCATGAGACACATAGAGACACATCTCTCCGCCTGAATGTGTGCGTATATAGGTTAGTTTAGTTTATTGTCACCACTGTACCAAGGTACAGTGAAAAGCTTTTGACAGTGGAAAGACAATATATGATTACAACGGAGCCATCCACAGTGTAGATACATGATAAAGGAAGTAACGTTCAGTGCAAGATAAAGTCCAGTAAAATCCAAGGGTCTCCAATGAGGTAGATGGTAGCTCAGGACTGCTCTGTAGTTGTTGATAGGATGGTTCAGTTGCTGGGAAGAAACTGTTCCTGAATCTGGAAGTGTGCGTTTTCACAGTTCAACACCTCTTACTTGATGGGAAAGGGGAGAACAGGGAGGGGCTGGGGTGAGACTCGACCTTGATTAAGCTGGTGGCCTTGCCGGGGCAGCATGAGGTGTAAAAGGAGTCAATGGAAGGGAGGTTGGTTTGTGTGATGGACTGGGCTGCGTCCACCATTCTTTGCAATCTTCTATATACATGGTACATCTATCTATACACCACATCTGTACATCTATGCACATAGATGTGTGAAGGGAGTAAGAGAGGGATAAGAGTTGCATGAGAGTGCCAGAGTCGATAGAGAGCATGATCAAGATACACACAAGAGGGCAAGAGAAACACACATAACATAGAATAGTACAGGCACAAAGTACTGGACTAACTCAGCAGGTCTGGCAGCATCCCTGGAGTTGATGTTTCCGATTAGGACCCATCTTCAGAGAATAGAATCAAAGTTTGAGACGCCTTGAGTCTGAGGAAGGGTCTTGACCCAAACCGACCATGTTTTTTCAAAGATATTGCCAACCCGCTGAGTTGCCCGACCTGGAGTGTTGGAGGAAACCGAAGACCTCAGAGAAAACTCACATAGTCACGGGGAGAATGTACAAACTCCGTACAGCACCCGTAGTTGGGATGAAACCCGGGTCTCCAGTTCTGCCAGCGCTGTAAGGCAATGGCTCTACCATTGCGCCACCGTGCCTCTCGTAATTTTATATATATAGACAATCCCTTACTTATGCAATAGGCGACTCAAGTAAACTCCCACTTGCGTAAACAATTCTGTACTCTGTCGCTAGTGTAATTAAGACAGTTTGTAATTTCCATAGCACTGTACGATCAGTCAAGTTCACATCAGAAAAAAAGCCGGCATTGGCGGCAGTGCTTACCCAGAAGGCCGCACACTGCAGAACGCGACCCAGATGTAGCCGGACGCCGCTGAGACGGTTAATACTCTCCGTGATCGACACAAAGTGCCAGAGTAACTCAGCGGGCTAGGCAGCATCTCTGGAGGATTTGGACAGGCAACGTTCCAGGTTGAGACCCATCTTCAGACTCTGTGAGTTATTTCGGGTAACGGATGGGGATAGTGATTCAGACATGTAAAATATGACTTGTGTAAGGCTTCGCCTTCTGTGAAACCTTACATAAGTTGTGGAGAGCCTGTACTTCTATCAGGTCTCCCCTCAGCCTCTGACAATCTAGAAAAAACAATCCAAGTTTGAGGCAGACAGAAATCTCTCTCAAATACTCCCGATGCTCAAGACCCATCACTTTAGACTTCAGAGATACTGTGCGGAAACACACCCATTAGCCCACCAAGTCCACGCTGACCAGTGATCATCTCATACACTAACACTATACTACACACTAGGGATAATTAACATTTTTTTTACCAAAGCCAAATAACTACAAACCTGCACATCTTTGGGGTACGGGAGGCAACTGAAGCATCTGAAGAAAACCCACGCAGTCACAGGGAGAACGTACAAACTCCGTATAGACAGCACCCGTAGTCAGGATCGAACCCGGGTGCCTGGTGCTATAAGGCAGCACCTCTGCCACTGCACCCCTGTGCTGCCCTATCAATCTACTACACATCAGCCTCACCTCCATCAGATATGAAGTTACTGGGAAGAGCATTTACTGCAGCGGATCTTGCATTCTGCATTTGAAACCAGTTAACATTTGGCACCGAGGATAAATGGAAACATCAGACTTCAGACATTGCCGTCTTTACTGGAATGACAACAGAAATTTATTCGAGATGAGGAGCTTAAGCTTCCTTTGATCAAAGCTTTTATGCTTGTGCCAAATCATTTCATCCTTTTATTGTCTTCAATATGAAGGAATAGAAAGAAAATCATTAAAGACTTCACATGTTGACTTTGGCAGAGATACCAGTTCTTCATTTATAAAAACCCAGAGCTCAGTTTCATCTAAATGCGAATAATAACGTATGACAGGAGGGTACAAATTCTCAATTAAAAAATATATAAATTTACTGCCATTTATTAATATTTACTATCTACTTACAAAACATTGGAATTTATTTGTTTTCAATCCGAAAACAGTTTATTAGGGAGCCATCGTGTTCCAGTTACAGCTTGCAAAAGCTGCTTTAATTAGGACCAGTCAATCTGAAGAAAGACACACAAAATGCTGGAGTAACTCAGCGGGTCAGGCAGCATCTCTGGAGAACATGGATAGGTGACGTTTTGGGCCATGAGCCTTCTAACATCAGGCAGATTAGACTAGTTTAACTTGGCATCAAGTGCGATACAGTTACTGAGAGCCAAAAGGCCTGTTCCTATTCCTCCGGGTGCTCCGGTTTCCTCGCACATCGCGAAGACATGCCGATTTGTAGATAAATTGGCCGCTATAATTTGCCCCTGGTGTGCAGGGAGTGGATGAGAAAGTGGTATAGCGTAGAACTAGTGTAAACAGATGAATAACGGTTGGCATGGACTCGGTGGGCCGAAGTGCCTATCTCCATGCTGTATCTATAAACTAAGAGGCATTGAGGCTTGGGGTACAATGCACATCCCTCCATTCCCTGCAACCTCCCTTTGTAGCTAATACCTCCCAATCAAAGTAGTAAATTATCACACTGACTTGTGGAGCCAGGAAGTTTATTCTTGGGGCTGATAGAACCACTGCTTCATAGAGGCAGAGACCTGGGTTCAATCCTGACCTTGGTTCAAAGGTATTTTATTGTCACATGTACCAATTAAGGTACAGTGAAACTCGATTTATCATACAGTCATACAAGAAAAAGCAACAAGACACACAACTACATAAAGGTTAACATAAACATCCACCACAGCAGATTCCACATTCCCCACTGTGATGGAAGGTAATAAAATCTAAATGTCTTCACTCTTTATTCTCCTGCGGTCAGGGCAGTCGAACCATCCGCAGTTGGGGTGATCGAAGCTCCCTCAGCCAACGATCGAAGCCCCGACGTCGGGGAGGTCGAAGCTCCCACGGCTTGGTGATCCCATAGTCAATCCCTAACAAAGGGACCGTGAGCTCCACAATGTTAAAGTTCGCAGGCTCCCGCGATTTGAGCAAGGTTGATCCCCGACACGGACAGCCAGCTCCATGATGTTAAGTCCTGCAGGCTCCCGTGGTTGGAGCTTCTAAAGTCGATCTCCAGCAAGAGACTGCCAGCTCCTTGATGTTAGGCCACAATGCAGACGGAGATATGATACGGAAAAAGATTGCATCTCCGTTGAGGAAAGAAATTCTAAAAAGCTACCCCCAACCTCTTCCGCCCCCCCCCCAACCCCCACACACACACAACAAAGCTAAAGAATACTAAAACATACATTTATCAAGTACTAAAAAACAACAAAGAATGAAAAGGACGAGACGGACTGTTGGCAAAGCAGCCATTGCGGTGCTACCCCGTGGAGTCTGCCTGTGTGGAGTTTGCACATTCTCTCTGTGACTGTGTGGGTTTCCTCCAGGTGTTCTGGTTTCCTCCCACATCCCAAAGACCTGTAGTTTTATTGCCCTTTGTGAAATTTCCCCTTACGTGGAACAATATAGAAATAGTGTTACGTTTCGGATCTGTGACGTTTTGAGTTGGGATCCTTCTTCTGACTGAAGAGACGGAAGAAAAAGTCACCCATCCTTTTTCTCCAGAGATGCTGACAGTTGATCGATGGTGTGGACTCGGTGGGCCAAAGGGCCTGTTTCCATGCTGTATCTATATACTAAACTGATGCACAACAGCCAATACACCTAAATTGAAGTGAATAATAAACATCAACACTTCAACGTATACCTAATGTTTTTTATAAAAATGCACATGGAACCCTACAAATTGCAAATTAATTCCCACAAATCTCCAATTCTCCATGAGAAATTCCCATTGAAGTCATGCCAAAGGACTGGAAAAGTATTGCTTTAATAACTTAAATAATGATGTATGGATTTTAGCCATAAACAATTAAATATGTAAACTGCATGGCATGTGTTAGAGGCTCGTTCGTCTCCTGCAATCCACCCCCTCCTGTGCTCTGTTTGAAGCTACAGTCTTGGAAACAGCTCCTCATACATTTCTACCAGTAACTTCAAGTCAGGACATAAACGTACACGTCTAATTGGTGCAAAGAGCACACTCTTTGAGCAGCACCTGCCAAATGTGCAATTTTTATGAATCATTTAACCTAATGTGGCACCAATTCCCATGTCAATATTTTTAAGCAATTTTCCAAAACACTGCCAGTTTCCAATTTTCCAATGCTTTGTTAGTTTATGAATAATTGACTAACCTAACAGTTCCTTATTCTATGTAGTGAAGTACATCATGATCAATATATTATCACACATATGCGAGTTTAGATCATAAGACATTGGAACAGAATTAGGCCAAACAGCCCATCAAGTCTCTCCACCATACGATCATGGCTGATCTGTTTTTCCCTTTCAACCTCAGTCTCCTGCATTCTCCCCGTAACCTTTGACACCGTTACTGATCAATATTCATATTTTATGAATGCAGTATCTCCAACAGTTCATGTGTGTCCATTAATGCTTATTTTGTTCAAATTTCAGTGCCGAGATTTGGGAAATAAATAAAATTCCCATTGATTTTAGCCTTGCGGCAAAATTGTGCAGACCTCTATTTTTTTTTCATTCTGTCCGTACTTAAGTTGGGATCTTTACAAGACCATAAGACATTGGAGCAGAATTAGGTAATTCAGCCCACTGGGTCTACTCCGTCATTCGATCATGACTGGTGTATTTTTCCCTCTCAACCCCATTCTTCTGCCATCTTCTCATAATCATTGGCGCCCTTACTAATCAAAACCTATCAGACTCTGCTTTAAAAATACTCAATGACTTGGCCTCTACCGCCGTCTGTGGCAAAGAATTCCACAGATTCACCACCCTCTGGCTAAAGTAATTCCTCTTCATCTCCTTTCTAAAGATATGTCCTTTTATTCTGAGACTGTGCTCTCTGATTCCACACTCTCCCACTAATGGAAACATCCTCTCCTCATTCACTCTATCCAGGCCTTTCATTATTCAGTTGTTTCACGTTTTTACAAATGGTATTTCATCATAAAACTGATTTAGTCAAATCCAATGTTTGATCTAACACATAACTGGTAAAAATAGACACAAAGTGCAGGAGTAACTCAGCGTGTCAGGCAGCATCTCGGGAGAAAATGGATAGGTGAAGTTTCGGATTAGAAACCTTCTTCAGACAGGTAAAGATGGTAAACTGGTGAAATTGGCAACTGGTAAAGATGGATTAGTAGTCAAAAAGCAAATTGCTGGAGGAACTCTGCTGATTGAACAACATCTGTGAGGTATGGATTGGATGGGGAAGTGGGAGGATTGTGATCAGTGCATACATGGCAGAATTCACTAATAGTCACAGAGCCCTACAGGATAGAAGCAGGCCTGTCGGTCCAACTTGCCGACCAAGATGAACCACCTAAGCAAGTCCCATTTGCTTGTGTTAGCCCATATCCCTCTAAACCTTTCCTGTCCATGGACTGTCCAAGCGAATTTTAAATGCTAAATTGATCATTCTACTGCCAACCACTCCCGTGTGCTCCAGCTGCATATAATTTACATGAGGATGAGGCAGAGCCAGTCCATACAAGAGGTTGTACATTTAACCATATGTTTGCATTTCTCCTTAACTCACCACAGGACTAACACCCACAGCACTTCACAATGCTGCATTTATCTCCTCATGAAACGTCATAACATATTAACATATGAGGCACAGTGGCGCAGCTGGTAGAGCTCTTCTGTTCGATCTTGACCTCGGATGCTGTCTATGTGGAGTTTGCACGTTCTCCCTGTGACCCTGTGGGTTTCCTCCGGGTGCTCTAGTTTTCTCCCACTTACTAAAGACATGCGGGTTTGTAGGTGAATTGGCAAGGAGTGGATGGGAAAGTGGGAAATCGTAGCGGTGGTGTCAACGGCTGATTGATGGTCGGCGTGGACTTGGTGGGCTGAAGGGCCTATTCCCATGTTGTATGTCCAAACTAAACAATATTATTCAATAAAATTCATACATCAGCATTATTTTGACATTAAATGTTTGAATGAGTAACAATTGGCTGTTTAATATTCCCTGCATTCTTGACTAAGTTCTCAGATATTACATGATAAATTCCCTTTATCATGTATCTGTACACAGTGGATGGTTCGATTGTAATCATGTAGGGTCATTCCGCTAATAGGTTAGCACGCAACAAAAGCTTTTCACTGTACCAGGGTACACGTGACAATAAACTAATGACAATGACACTTTCTCATCCACTCCCTACACAATAGGGACAAGTTGCTGTTTTACTCGCTGAGTTACCACAGCACTTTGTGCCCTTTTATTACACTTGAATCATCAACTACAAAGTTTAATGCTTCCCTCTTTCATAAGCACAGGCAGTTAAACTTTATTTCAACCAAAAAGGAACACATGAAAAAAATGGACACAAATTCTTAAAGCAGAAACCCTTTCTGAAAGATTCCTGATTATGTAATAAATGGACACAAAGTGCTGGAGTAACTCGGCGGGCGAGGCAGTAGCTCAGGAGAACATGGACAGATGACGTTTCGGGTCAGGACCCTTCTTCAGAGTCTGTAAAAACTGCCCCTGGTGTGTAGGGAATGGGTGAGAAAGTGGGATAACATAGATCTAATGTAAACGGGTGATCTTGGTCTTGGTGGACTTGGTGTGCCAAAGGGCCTGTTTCCATGCTGTCTTCTTCTTCTTCTTTCGTGTGGCGTGCACAGCCTAAAGTTGTTGGACAACTTGTTCTATTTGATCTTCCGTTTGTGCACGTCGAAATGATTGCATTATGCGAAACAAGGCGGACCACGAGAAGGTTGCAATCTTCCACCCCTTTCCATGCTGTAATTCTAAACTAAAAGGACCAGTTTTGTACTGCACAACTATGACTCTAAATCTCTCTCACATGCCCATCAATTCCCCACTTTTTTCTTGGTGGGCTGATGAGCCTGTTTCATGCTGTATCTCTAAACTAAGCAAACTGACACTATTAACTGTGTCGGAAGGAACTGCAGCTGCTGGTTTAACCGATGATAGACAAAAGCTTGAAGCAACTCAGCAGGTCAGGCAGCATCTCTGGAGAAAAGAAATAGGTGATGTTTCAGGTCGAGACCCTTCTTCAGACATTATTAACTCAAGTTTTAAAGTCAATCCAATGTTTTGGATCACAATTGGGCCGCTATCTACAAGGGAAAATGTTGAGTCATTTACATTATTGTATCCAATCAGTCAGTGATGTTACAGAGTTAGTCTAGTCCAATTCTACTACTTCCAATGTGTCGGAATTCCAAACAACAAAAACTCAGCTTTTTTAAATTTCCTGTTTAGGTGGAAGACAAGTTGTTGATGCGGTGAACACTTAAATATACTGTAGGTAGACAAAAATGCTGGAGAAACTCAGCGGGTGAGGCAGCATCTATGGAGCAAAGGAAATAGGCAAATATACTGTGTGCATTTAGCTGAACAAGGCCAACTTTCTTACAGTAGTTCATTGAAGAGCAACATAAATATGCATGTATTAACCATAAAACTATAGACTGACTTTGTCAATGTATTTATTGTTCCACATTAGATCCGTGCAGTGTACAGTCCTTCACATGTGCAGCACGTTTTATTTCAAGATTAGACTTAAGCAAATCAACCTGACACATCTGTGGAGCCACCACAGCACCACTTTGTCACTCATCTGGTTTGCATTTGTCATTGGAGAGGCTGCAAGGTTTTGAATTTGATCACAAGATCGGGCACCAAGCCAGAAAAATCTTTAAGACTCAAGACAAAAAGAAAACCCCACACAGAGATGGTCGGTATTCCACAAAGGTGCTGACATCAGCTGTAAAATAAGCGCAATATATCCGAGATACAATTATGGCACTTGCGGCTTTTGGATAGGCCAATGCATATGCTGAGAATGGAGGGAGATTGGTCACATGCAAGCTGATAATATCAAGGAACTGCAGATGCTGGTTTATATCAAAGAAAAAAACAAACTGCTGAAGTAACTTTACAGGTGAGGCAACGTCCCTGGAGAACCTGGATAAGCGGCTCTGGGTTGGGTGTGAAGGGTCCTGACCCAAAACGTCTCCAGAGACGCTGCCTAACCTGTTGAGTTACTCCAGCATTTTTTGTCTTTCTTTGGCAGATAAGATTGGCCTTGGCATCATGTGCATCACAGGCATTGTGGGCAAGTTTTTTATTACAGAGTGATGGGTGCTTAGAACGAGCTGACTGGACAAGGTTGGAGGTAGATACGATAGCTGCATTTAAGGGATGGGCACATGGTAATGCAGGGGATGGAAGGATATGGAGCACACAGTGGCAGAGGAGATTAGTGGGCATCACTTCAGCACAGACATTATGGACCGAAGGACCTTTTCCAATGCTGTATTGTTTCTTCTTTGTTTAAACATGGTGAGTGCCCACCAGCTGATGCTTTGCAAAATCAGTTAGGATGTCCAGAAAACCTAAAAGAGAAGGTCAGTAGACTAACGTTACCTCTCCCTGCGCCGTCCCCTCATCCACTCCATCTATACCTCACTCTGCTTGGGATAGCAACCACAAAATCAAGGACGAATCACAAACATTAAATCTGTCCGATCCCCTCGCCTTTCGGGCAGAAGATTCAATAGCGTGAAAGCACAAACCATCAGATTCAAGAATAGATTAATCCCTACTGTTATCCTAAACAGACTTCTCATAGGCTAGGGCAGAATTCCCATTCTTCCAATCTACCTTGTTGTGGCTATTGCACTTTTTAAAAATCTGCTCTTTCTCTGTAGCTGGAAGACTATATTCTGCACCTTATTTTTTCTTTTGCACTACTAATGTACTAATACATGGTATGATTTGCCCAGATAGCTCTCAAAATGATTTTTCACTGTTTAGTTTAGTTTATTGCCATGTGTATAGAGGTACAGTTTGTGTGCTAACCAGTCAGCGGAAAGATAATATATGATTACAATTGAGTGTACAGTGTACAGATAGATACATGATAAAGGGAATAACGTTTATTGCAAGAAAAAGATCAGGAAAGACAGATTAAAGAAAGCCCGAGGGTTTTCAATGAGGTATATAGTAGCTCAAGACTGATCTCTGGTTGTTGGTGGGATGGTTCAGTTGCCTGGTAACAGCTGGGATGAGACGGTCTCTGAATCTGGATGTATATCTCAGTATATTTGATAATAATAAATCAATACCTAATGCCATGTAACAGCAGTTTTTTTACTGAGCTTCCACTGTCTCCTCAAATGTTTTCACTTGATGCTTGTTTTCAGTGACCAGGCATTTTCTGACAGTGCATCGGTGAGGAACAGGGTATAATTGACAAGAGGCGGGCTTCCTTCCAAAGAAATATTCTGCACATACCTTACACTAAGCGAGACTTGGTGCCTAATTGTTTGCGAGTTCAACATTCAAAGTTACTTAAGTGCTGCCAATTTAGAGCTAAATTCAATAACAATTGAAAACTCTCTCACATGTTGAAAAGCTCAGTGTATATTTGAAAATGTCGTTTTCCATCATAATTTATAGCATTTCAATCTTTTGATGGTTTCTCAGTGATAAAACACACATGATAACACTTACAAAGGAAGTATGAAGCTAGTTCTGGTGGATCATGACGGACTATTTCACAGATGCGGCAGCTGTAATTGGGCCTCATTTAGAACGTAGGGCAGCACAGCACAGGAACAGGCCCTTCGGCCCACAATGCCTGTGCTGAACATGATGCCAAATTAAAATAATCTAAAGAAGAATTCCAATCTGAAAAGTCAACTATTCCTTTTCTCCAGAGATACTGCCTAACCCACTGAGTTACTCCAGCAATTTGTGTCTATCATCTTCAAATAATCTCATCTGCCTCATATTTCGGTTTAGGTTCATTATTGTCACGTGCACTGAGGAATAGTGAAAAACGTTGTTTCGCATGCTATTCAAACAGACCAGATATACCACACATAAATAGAGTCAAGTCAAACTCATACAATAAATAGGGCAAAGGGGAGGAAACAGAGTGCAATGGCTAAATTTAAAAGCCACTTCACCACCACTATCATATCTATCGCTTATTGGAACACGAAATTGGTGGCAAATCATTTCTCACATCCAGTTTTATAGGCATAACCCGAAGGGATGAATGCAAGGTGGCAATCCACCTCATTGTGATTTTCTATAATGCAAAGCTGCATTTAAATGAAAGTTTAAAAAGCTGTCTTGTTCCTCTATATTAATGAACGGGTCAATTTTAGAAATCATATCCCAAGACTGCCATGTAGCAGTCGCTTCCTGTGCCAAGACCTCCTGTCTGAGAAAGGGTTCCTCAGTGATCCAAAGTGCTGTCTGTCTATTCCCTCTTCGGATGCTGCCTAACCCGCCGTGTTCCACCAACACTTTGTGTTCTGAGTACGGTTCCAGCGCCTGCTGGTGCTATCTATACAATGTCTGTGACATTACAGATATGCATTCCCTCTCCTGAACAGCATTACATTGGTTAACTCAACTTAAACAAGATTTATAATTATTATTATTATATGAAACCAATGTGAAAAATGATCAAACAACAGAACACAGCAAAAGACATAGCACCCACTTTCGGAAGTATTAACCCACCTTTCCAAATGAGAAACCCATGCAGATTAGACACTAGAGTCATACAGAACGGAAACAGGCCCTTCGGCCCAACTCGCCCATGCTGACCAAGATACCACAATCTGCCTCTGTTTGGTCCAGATGTCACCTGTCCAGATGCTTTCTAAATGTTATTGAAGTGTGTGGCTCAACGACCTCCTCTGGCTAATACCAGAGGCTGAAATATTTATTTTGAAAAGAACATTGGCGTATGGATCAAGAGACATTTATCAAGTGAATGAACAGCGATAAGGGGAAGTGATGGACTCAATGAGATTAATGAGGGCATAAAGCACTTTATCAAAATATTAGCCATGATTTCAACCCATTGCATTCAAGCTTAAATCTGCCATCCATTTCATTAAAGATCTAATATTTTAATGCTGATGAGGATTTCTACAACCTGGAAACCAGATAAACCTTTTTTCAAATCAGATCAATGTTTAGGTATTCTGGAACAAAACCATCATGAAGGGAACAGAAGATACAGGCATCTTGAGGGAGAGAGAGAGAGAGAGAGAGAGAGAGAGAGAAAGTGCTGGATAACGGGTTAGGCAGCATCTGGGGAGAAAATGGACAGGTAACGTTTCCTGTCGGGTCCCTTCTTCAATGTGCCATATCCATGTTCACCCAGTGATACCTAAACACGAACCCGGGTCTCTAGCTCTGTAAGATAGCAACTCTGCCGCTGTGCCACTGTGCTGCCTAGAGTTTCTTGTGTCTCCTAGTCCTTTCTTTCTTGTATGCTTACTTTCTCCTTAAATATGTGAGATTACTTCACCGCTTCCTTTGCAGTGAGCTCCCTCTACTTACCATGAATTAAAGACAGCTGTTAATCCACGTGTTAATATTTGCGATGCTCTACACTGCTATTTTCACAGCAGTTCCAAAACAATTGCTTAGTATCACTTATTGAAACGTGTGAATGCTGAATCTCTACTGCCAACATGGTTCATTTTTTGACTGTTTCTCAAATGCATGTATTACTTGAGCTAAATATTCGACCGTGTTCCTGAGAAAGCCAGATTTACATCAATGGGCTGCACAGGTGAAATGCCTGACAGCTTTCCCTTTGTATTACATTTTGGTAGATACTTTGGTATGCTCTCACAAATCAAAATTAGCTTTTATCCTCTTGTGTTGAAAGGCAGATGATCTCATTGATGCACCCCAAGGGATTTAACAAAATAAAAACAGAAGCCATTTCCTCTGTAGAGGAATACAAAAGGAGGGAAGGAAAGTTTAAAGTTAGAAAGAATCGGGAAGGGTTTTCTTGGTTACTTATGTGAGTTTCCGTCTATGATTATTAATGATTTAGTACAATATTTCACATTAACGTTTCCTTGACTGCTCCATCCATTTGCAGGTTGTTCAAGCATCAGTGAACAAAGATTGAAGATGAAGGGTACAAGAGGAAATACTAGTTTTAAATAAAAAGTGACAATAATCTGGAACTTAATGATTGCATATAGTGGAAGACGAGTCTATCAGGACTTTTGAAAGATGTTTACCAGGGTTTCAATCTTTGAAATGTGGCTGAAATTATCTACTGTAGGCTAGCATGCACTTTGTGTCATACAGCGCAGAAACAGGTCCAACTCGTCAATACCAACCAAGATACCCCATCCAAGCTAGTTGCACATGCACATGTCTGGTCCATGTCCCTCTTAACCATCCCTATCCATGTATCTGTCCAAATGTCTTTTAAATGTTGTTATTGTACATGTAGAAACAAGGAAATGCAGATGCTGGTTTCAAAGGAAATACACAAAATGTCACCTATCCATGTTCTCCAGGAATGTTGCCTGAGTTACTCCAGCAATTTGTGTCTTTCCTTGATATTGTACCTGCCTCAACTACTTCCTCCCCACTCGAGAGCCAAGTGGCCGTTTGTGTGACATAACAATTCTAACGGAAATCTTTCCCCAAAAGACTGAATGCCAATGGGCCTGTCCCACTTAGACGACTTTTTAGGCGACTGCAGGAGACTATGCAGTCGCCACATTGTCGCCACATGTTCGTGGGTGGTTGCTGGGGAGTCGCCTTCATGGTCGTGAGGATTTCCCGCATTCTGGGAACTAGTCGCAGCCTCATTATGGTCGGCATACATTGTTCAACATGTTGAAAAATTAGCGGCGACTAGAATGAAGCCGCCATGGAGAGTAGCAAGAATTCTCGAGCCGTAGGTGGGTCGCCAGGAGGTGCTAATGGATTGCCAGGAGGTCGAAGGTTCTCGGAGGTTCTCGGAGGTTGTAGCCGGTGCTGACTGGTGAATTTCATTGGCTCATGGGGGAAAAAAAGGTAAGCAGTCGTTTTCAGAACCAAGGATAACCGACCGATAATGTTAAATGTCCGCCGAGCATCACAACCGTGTATCTCTGGCTTCTTAAAAGTTGTCTCCACTCCTTCTCCACCCTCCTTTTAAAGGACTTAAGGGCCTGTCCCACCAGCATGCAACTCTATGCGATTAGCGCGACGTAACGTGGTCGCTTGAGCCGTCCTCCGTCACGGGACCGGTCAAACTTCGATCGCCGGAGCCGTGCGGAATTGTGCGGAGTTCGTCCCGAGTTCGTCCCGACACCGCGCGGGGCTCCGAAAAACTGACTATGTCCAAAAATTCCGCGCGGCAACGGCTTGTCGGCTCGCAGTCGCCTCGACGTTTACACACCGCCCCGACATCGTGGCTCCGTGAACCTATCTGTAGGTGCCTCCGTGACCCTCTATGTGTGTGGCTCCGTGGCCCTCTATGTGTGTGCGCCTCTGTGCCCCTTTCTGTGTGCCCCTCTCTGTCCTGGCGAACTTACCTTAGACTTCGCTCCAAGTTCGCCTCACTTTGCGCCGCGTTGCGCCACTCACCCGACCTCCGCGCGGCCCCTACTGCCGGTTTGGTCGCGCTTGCCGCATGCAGGCGCATGCTGGTGGGAACGGCCCTGTACAGGGGATCATCCGACCTCCGCGCGGCCCCCGATTCTAGTTTGATCGCGCTCATCGCATAGAGTTGCATGCTGGTGGGACAGGCCCTTTACTGTACACTGTGCTTTAACTGTCGTTTTACAGTGCCAACCTTCCTGTTCATCCTGTGTGTCTGTATCACCTTGGCTTTGCACCGTGTGAATTTTTTAGACAGGGAAAGCGGGGGCTGTTGGATTGACTTATCTCACACACAGTGATTAAGATCCAAAGACTTATTTTTGGCAATACAGCCTAGGTAACTTCATCTTAACACACAACTCAAGACTGGGAAAACGCCTCTTCATCAAACCAGTGGGTGGGGCCACAGCATGACTCGTGTCTAAAAAATTCACACGGGCTGGTGAAGGAAGGGGGTGTGTGTGTGTGTGTGTGTGTGTGTGTGTGTGCGCGCGCGTTCCACTCTGACAGTCGCCGTTCCAGTTCCCGGTTTTTCAGTCGCCTGAAAAAACGGGACCTGGAACGGCGACTGTCAGAGTGCAACGCACGCACGCAAGCGCACACGCGCATACACTGTCCGCTGAAAAATCCTAAATTGTGACAGGCCCATTAGTCACTTGAAGCTGTCTTTTGAGTACACAACATATTTTCTTAAATGTATTAAGGCATATAGTTCAGGCAAAGAAGTGGATCTGAAAAACAGATATGCTCACAAACTAAATGGTCAAACAAGTTCAAGTCATGATCGACCGTATGGACTCTTCAGATTTAGCCGACCACTTCATGAGAGAAGCAGTGCAACTGTTATTCACATCGGCACAACTGTTTGCTGCTTCCTTTCTTCACAAACTGCAGTGGTGTAGCTGGTACAACTTCTACCTCAGCACTAAACACCCAGGATAATCAGGTTTCAGAACTCAATTATGCATTTTTGAACTGAAAATGCTCAACTACTTCCACCGACAAGCACTCAAAGGTATTAATCAAATCGGATCAATGCATTCCCCTGGGATTGTAAAGCTGTTCAGGCATCATTAATGGGGATTATAATGATTAGACACCTGCTGCCAACAGGATTATTCAAAATCCCTAACTATACAGCTGTATTCCAGTTCTGAAGTGGTTCTAAATCCATGCAATAAATTAGTGTAGGTTGACACATATAAGGTTGCGCAATTAATATTTGTGGTAGATACATTACAGTTACACAATTGGCTCTCCTTTCTTTTAGTTTAGAGATACACCGTGGTAACAGGCCCTTCGACCCACTGAGTCCATGCCGACCAGCAATTACCCATTCACAGTAGTTGTATCCTACACACCAGGGACAATTTACAGAAGCCAATTAACCTTCAAACCCATATGTCTTTGGAATAGGAGTGGAAACCAGAGCACCCGGAGAAAACCCAAATGGTCACAGAGAGAACATACAAACTCCATACCGACAGTACCCATAGTCAAGATTGGACGGTTTAATCTTTATGTAGTTGTGTATCTTGTTGCTTTTTTTGTATGACTGTATGGCAAATCAAGTTTCACTGTACCTCGGTACACCTGACAATAAAGGACCATTGAACCATTGAGCCAGTGAATCATTGAACCGGGTCTCTGGTGCTGTGAGGCAGCAACTCTACCACTGTGCTGCTCCTCTGTCCAATGAAAGCAGGGAGAGGGAAGAATGACTGGGGTGGGAAGGGTCTTTCTGTCGGCTACTTTTTAAGGCAAAGCGCACAGTTAGCATGCTTCTCTATT
Source organism: Raja brachyura (assembly GCA_963514005.1). The sequence continues at coordinate 63,133,135 of OY740788.1, read as the reverse complement.
TACTATGGACATTACTATATGTGCTACTTACTCTGTCTAGCTGAACTGCAGTGTTTAAATAGCACAAGGCCAGCATACATGTTAGCTGTTGTTTCAATGGTAGCTTTCACACAAGTCCAATACTAAAATCTAGGACAATACCCCACCACATTAACATCAACAATGACCTGATTTCACCTTGCATTAAGCCGCTGTTAAAAGTGCAAAGCCTCAAATCAATTAACCAAATGAATATTAAATATTAATCAAATATTCCATTGGCACATTGTTGGATGACTATAATCTCATTTTTGAAAGATAAGAGGGATCAGTCTCTCACCATTTGCTCAATAGTTCTACATTGTTTGTTTAAATTTAATGGAGATTCACAGAAAGAGAAACATGAAATGTTCAAGCTCTTCCATGGTTGCTGTTCCTATCTCTGTCGTCACCTCCACCTCTGATTTCTGTGATCTTTCATTCTGACGTGCTTTACTCACTTTCAATATTTGCCCTTGTCTCTTTCTGCTTTTTTTATGCCCATTAATGTTGAATATGAAAAGGATGTGGAGAGGATGTTTCCAGTAGTGGGAGTGTGTCCACTGTGGAGCGAATGGGCAGATGCCATTTTGCGTCGGGACCCTTCGTTAGACTGAGCTTTGAGTCTAAAGATGGGTGCTAACCCTAATCTTCTCCTGTCCATTTTCCTCCACAGATGCTGCCAGATGCTGGAATTTTGAGTAATTTTGAGTTTATTATGTCTTCATGAGGTTCCCCTGGTTGGAGTTTCTGGGGATCAGAATCTCAAATCAAGGAGCAATCTATATTAAACCAAATAGAAGTGAATCTTTGGAATTCTCTTCATAAGGGGGCAGTGGAGGTATAGTGTTGCGGTAAAATGATCAGCCATGATCTTATCGAATGATGGAGGAGTCACAAGAACCAATAGCCTCCTACACGGGTGCTATTTTGCAGCCGACACTACATGATGTGACAGAGTAAACATCCTCATTGCATGGCATCGGACCACATGTTGCAATATATGTTCTTTAACATTTCTTGAAGCTGTTGCAATTGGGAAGCCCTTGCTACATTTTCTTCCAGCGACAAATTTCTATGCAGTGCCATTTTATCACCAAGTTTTACTATATATACACACCAACAGTAGTATTCAAGGGGAAACAAGAGATTTTATACCTTATTGCAGTGCATTAATCCAGAGAGCCTATCCAGTCTCTCTTTAGTACTCCATCCTTCCAGTCCCCAGTAAAATTACTGTGACTCCTTTTTTGCACCCTTTCCAATTTAATGACATCCTTCTTGGAGCCAGGTGATTACAAGTTGTGGAAGTTTTTGGCCTGCTAGGTGCATGGTGTGGCAGTTACTTAAGACGCACAGTATCTCTTTTATGAATGGTATCATACATCCATCAATTACAGAAGTTGTTCGAGAATAAAATCTCAATTGGATGAACAGAATTTCTCTGCAGCAACAAAATTCATTGTACCAACATATATAAATTTCTGAACTTTTAAGTAACAAGCTCTCCGTGTCCTCAGAGGGCATAACTTTAAGGTGAGAGGGAGGGGCAGATTTTAAAGGAGATGCACAAAGCAAGTTTTTATACACACAGAGAGTGGTGGGTGCCTGGAAAGTGCCGCCAGGAGTGGTGGTTGGGGCATACAGGCTTTTGGCTAGGCATAAAGATATGCAGGGAATGGAGGGATATGGATTATGTGCAGACAGATAAGAATTGATCTTGGCATCATGTTCAGCACAGACATTTCGGGCCGAATGGCCTGTTCCTGTGCTGTACTGTTTTATAGAAACAAAGAACTACAGTTACTGGTTTATATCAAAGATAGACACAAAGTGCTGGAGTAACTCAACCGGTCAGGCAGCATCTCTGGAGAAAAAGGATGGGGACAGTCTAACGAAGGGAGCCGACCCGCAAAGTCACCCATCCTTTTTCTCCACAGATGCTGCCTGACCCGCTGAGTTACTACAACACTTTGTGTCTATCTTCTGTACTGTTTTATGTCCTGTGTTCATAAAGCTTTTTTTCAAAAACAACAAATGGTTCAAGATTCAACTGTTAAAAATTGTGCTGAGCTCTGAACTCAGATAAGGTAGAACCAACAAAAGAATAGTCACAGTTCCCACTGAATACAAAATCTGACATGGCTTTCAAGTGTATGAATTTTCACAAAACCCAGCCTTCTCACAATGTCTCATCCTAATTAAGAGAACAAAGCGAGAGGCACAGGTGGGTTTTATCGAACATTAAGGAGCGTGCTATTTTGTAGCCGACACTACATACTGTGACAGAGTAAGCATCCTCATTGCATGGCATTGGACCACTTTAAAAGGATCTCATGAACACATCTTCACAAGCAACAGCTGTCAGAACCAACGGTTTGTTTCCTTTCTAGAAAACAACACTCCGGCTTTCTTGTTAAACATAAAAAATTAAATGTTTGAGGATGCGCACATCGTAAATATTATCTGTAACAGGAGGAAATCGTGGTGCAGTGGTGGAGTTGCTGCCTTACAGGGCCAAGCACCTGGGCTTCATCCTTTCTACAGTGCTATCTGTACGGAGTTTGTACGTTTAGTTTAGATTATTGTCATATGTACTGAGGTACAGTGAAAAGCCTTTGTTGCGTGCTAACCAGTCAGCGAAAATACATTATACAGGGAATAATGTTTAGTGCAAGATAAAGTCCAGTAAAGTCTGATCATAGTCCGAGGGTCTCCAATGAGGTCGCCCAGGACTGCTCTCCTGATGGTTCAGTTGCCTGATAACAGCTGGGAAGAAACTGTCCCCGAATCCCCGTGACCGCGTGGGTTTTCTCCGGGTGCTCCGGTTTCCTCCTAAAGACGCACAGGTTTGTAGGTTAATTGGCTTCTGCAAAGTGCAAATTGTCCCTAGTGTGTAGGTTATGCTGGTGTACGGGGTGATCACAGGTCGGCACGGACTTGGTGGGCTGAAGGGCCTGTTTCCATGCTGTATCTCGAAAGTCTAAACAACAGCATGACATTGAACCTAACCGTGGACATCTAACCATACAACCCACTTTAATGTCACTGTAGGAATTCACATTTTACAGACAGTGGGAGACATATTATGGAAGATGTACATCCAATTTAATCCAATTTGGAAATTGGAAAACTACAATTGGTAAACATAAGGGTAAATGATTATCAGTGATAACACCATTTTCACACTTAGTTTTCCTCTATAACTGGCTCAGTGGGAAGATGTTAAAAATAAATTTAAAAACAAGGGAATTCACGTCGATACCTTGTGTTAACTTTAACTTTTATCACGTTGAACTATTTGCAATCATTAGTTAGTAAAACTAAAGTATGAAATGAAGTTTTCGGCAGTTCCCCCAGCCCTTTCTGTACAACAATTAATTCTGATTTACTGAAATATGTACCTCATGGAGGGCCACAAAATAATGAAGATATCAATGGTTCTACAGTACTTTATTTGTTACATGTACTGAGGTGCAGTGAAATTAATTTTTGTATATAGTTCAGTGCAAGTATCACTATAAGCACTTAGATACATCTTAGATACAGTACAAGTGGATAGCAGTAGTACACTGAGACAGTGTACAGAGTCGGCAGTTTGGTGCCATTTCAAATCCCAGTTGTTGCAAGTGCAGGGGTCTTGACGTGACCGTGAAGGCTTATGTTAGCTGAGCAGATCTGACGGTTTATTTTCTCTTCACTTTGCCAATTCAGCTCATTTTTTAATATATTCCAAGCAAGTTCCCACTTCCAAAGACAAATTCTTATCGTGGCTTCACGAAGATCAATAAGATCAATTAATCCCACTCCAGCTTTGTGGGTGTACATCTTTAACCATTACTTGCATCCTCTGTTGCCCCAAGCAGCAACACGGACACATATTTATTTTTCTCAATGGCATAAGTTTTACTCCTTTACAGTTTAGAGATACAGCATGGAAACAGGCTCTTCACCCACCAAGATCATGTCGACCATCGATCACCCGTTCACAAGGTGTATAAAATCAGGAGTGGAATAGATCGTATAGAGTCGCTTGCCCAGAGAATAGAGAATCGAGTCGCTTGCCCAGAGAGAGGACATGGATTTAAGGTGAAGAGGAAAAGATTTTATATGAATTTGAGGGGCAACGTTTACACACAAAGGGTGGTGGAGTAGAGTAGGGAACGAGCTGTCAGAGGAGGTAGTTACAGCTTGGACTTTTGAAACATTTAAGAAGCAATTAGACAGGTGCATGGATAGGCCAGGTTTAGAGGGATATGGGCCAAACACAGGAGGTTGGGACTAGTGAAGATGGGACATGTTGGTCAGTGTGGGCAAGTTGGGCTGAAGGGCCTGTTTCCACACTGTATGACTATGGCACACTAGTTCTATATTATTCCACTCCGCACACACTAAGAGCAATTGATAGAGGCCAATTAACCTTCAAACACACACGTCTTTGTGATGAGGGAGGAAACTGGAGCAACCAGAGGAAACCCACGAGGTCACGGGGAGAACGTGCAAAATCCACACAGACAGCAGCCATTGCATATGTAACAAATAAAGCAGCATTGAACCATGAGCCGAAGTCTGGATCAAACCCCGGTCTCTGGCACTGTGATGCAGCGGCTCTACCATTACTTACATGCAGAAAAATGCCTCCCAATGTCTAGTTCAAATACCATCAGGAGTTTCACCATAATCAGCAGGACCTCTCACACTCAAAGACATCTTTGAAAAATAAATGATCTCAACAAAAGGCCTTTCATTAAAAAAAAAAGTACAACTGTAATTGAATTCACTGTGAATATTATAAGGTTTAATCAGATTTTACCAAAGGAATTTACTATTCCCACGGAAGGCAAGGGCATGTTCACTCCCTTCTGTCTGAAGGCCAGGTAGACATTATGCTCAAAGTATTACTGATTAAGTACGAGTCGCTGCAAGCACAATCGTTTCTTTATCCAGAACTTGCTACCTTCAACTTCCCCTTCCCCCACACACTTGGACTACAGTCATGTTGAAATCTCATTTTTAAACAGTCCACATGCCATTGTGGCCCTGCATGCTAGTTTGAGGCTAGAAGAAAAGGAATGGTTGAAAACTAGAACTGTAGGCTCAATGATTCTAAATGCTTACAGTCATAGTGTGATACAGTGTGGAAACAGACCCTTCAGTCCAACTTGCCCACACCGGCCAACATGTCCCATCTACACTTGTCCCATCGGCCCACGTTTGGTTCATATCCCTCCAAACCTGTCCTATCCATGATAGACACCGAAAGCTGGAGTAATTCAGCGGCACAAACAGCATCTCTGTCTAACTGTTTCTTAAATGGTAGGATAGTCCCTGCCTCGACTACCTCCTCTGGCAGATTATACACATCTATAAGATCAATGTGCTCTATAAGTGCTCCTGAGTCTTTTGCCCAGGAAAGGGGAAATTGAGAACCAGAGGTCATTGGTTTTTAAGGCGTGGGAGGAAAGATTACATTTTAAAAAGGTGGAGAATGTATGGAATGAGTTGCCAAAGGAGGTTGAGGGGGCAGGTACTATCATAAAGTTTAAGAAACATTTAGACAGGTACATGGATAGGATAGGTTTCGAGGGATATGGGCCAAACGCAGGCAGGTGATAATAGTGTAGATGGAGCATGTTGGTTGGCCTGGACAAGTTGGGCAAAAGGCCCTGTTTCCATGTCAAGACAATTTAAATGTAACCTACCCGCAGTGTATATTTCCAAATAGCCAAGGGCTCCAATGTGATCTTTGGCTCTGTTATCTCATCACCCCCACAATGTATGGGAAGCAAGAACAAAGAGCAAAATTGGAGCAGTCAATAAACATATCCAGAACAACCCTAAAAGCCTTTCCACTGGTGCCAAACAATTGTAAATGGTTGTTAATCATTTTCTGACATTGTTGGCTGGAATAACCATCGGCCAAGCAATGTAGTACCCCATCTAGTGAAGATCTCTGCAACACTCCAGCCCTTTTAGTACAATTACATCTCATTTACTGAACACATGTCCCACATGGTGGGCCACAAAATATCAAAAGATATTATGTTAGCCGACAAAATCAATGACTTGGCCCACACCGGTCATGCCTTCTACTCCATATTCCCGACCGGCAGAAGGTACAGAAGCTTGAAAGCACACACTGCCAGACGAAGGAGCTTTTTCCCCTCTATTATCAACGGTCCTTCCATAATCTAGAGTACTATCCAATTCACCTCTATTGGAATGTCTATGGAACTGATGTGTTACAATGCTGAGAGCGATATTTTACACTCTGTATCTTAACGGCCTGTCCCACTTGGGTATCATTTGCGCATCATTTGTGCCACAGGCCGGTAGTGACTGACACGCGACTGTCGTGCGAAAATCATCTAGCAGTACGACAGTCGTGCACCAAGTGCTTGAGGGCCCTGCTTCGTTTGGGATCCATTTGCGATGTCATTCGTACTTAGTCCGATCTGTGTGGGAAGGATTTTCCCAGTGGAAATTTTTCAAAACTATAAACCGCGCTTTATACCCGGGTGGTCACGTGGTACGGCGCTCAAATGGCGTGCTGACGGCGTACGGGCAGCGCATGGTTACGGACCTTGACGAACGGTGACGCATAATAAATTAGGATGGGCAACGTTCGTGAGTCACCGTGCGTAACTATACATTATCACGCGCTACACATACGCCCTCAATACGTCAGCGTACGCCATCAGTACGTCAGCGTGCGCAAGGGATACGTCACGCTGGTGGCGCGAGGATTTTGAGCATTCCAAAATCCTGGGGCGCCACGCGTTACCGCGTGTCACTGCATATGCCCCCACGCCTCACCACACGAGTCACGACGCTCCAACCAATTTTTAGGATGTCGCGTAAATGACGTGCAAATGATGCCCAAGTGGGACAGGCCCTTTACCCGTTGTTCTACTTACTGGAGAGGGAAAACTCTCCAGGACGTTTACTCCTGAAGAGGCTCCTGGAGTAAACCTCAAGAAAATCGAGAGTCGGAGCCCCTCAGGCAGTTTGTCGTTGTCTACAACCTCGCTCTGGCAGCTCCTGCGACGGCGGTGGTGCCAAACTGTAATGGCCCTGCTGTTCCTTTGGATTGATCAGCGATGTAGACAGGGGGGACGTGTTGCATGGGCAACAGCCTGTCCTCCATATGACATTGTCCAGGCTTGCATCCGACCACACATCACCTGCAAACTAGGATGCATCACCCGTGGTCAGTCAGGACCGAGGGGGGCCTACATTACCTACTGGATTGAGCTTGAATCGATATTTTTTTCTGTGTGGACTATCTGATCTATTTGGATAGCATGTAAAACAAAGCTTCTCACTGTACCTCTGTACATGTGACAAAAATAATAAACCTAAACCTAAATGTTTAACTAGCAGCTGAGCAATTAATTTCACTTGCTGGCCGTCAAACTTCACCTTGGAAGGAATTTTACACCAAATATCAATACCAGTTTAGGTTAGGTGTGGGGGGGGGGGGGGGGGACAGGAGCACTGGGAGGAAAGCCACGCGGTCACATGGAGAACGTGCAAACTTAACCCGGACAGCACCCGAGGTCAGGATTGAACCCTGGTCACTGGCACTGTGGAGCAGCAGCTCTAACAGTTGCACCACTGTGCTGCCACAATTAGTTTTAGTTTAGTTTAGAGATACAGCACAGAAACAGGCCCCTCGGCCCACGCCGATCAGCGATCCCTGCACACTATCGCCACACACTAGGGACAATTTTTACATTTACCAAGCCAATTAACCTACAAACCTGTACGTTATTGGAGTGTGGGAGGAAACCGAAGATCTTGGAGAAAACCCACGCACGTCACGGGGAGAATGTAAAACTCCGTACAGACAGCACTCGTAGTCGGGGTCAAACCCGGGTCTTCGGTGCTGCATTCGCTGTAAGGCAGCAACTCGACCGCTGCGCCAACTTAACTTCCAATCACCCACACAAATACCTTTCGCTTGTTTCTGCTATCCACTGAATATTAGTCCAGGTGCCAACAAAATTCAATATGCAAAAAAAAAATTAATTCCATGTATCACATATGTATAATTCCAAGATGTTTTATCAGCCAAGTACCTAAAATACTGCTCCTCATGGTGGCACAGAGGTAGAGTTGTTGCCTTACAGCGCCAGAGACCCAGGTTGAATCCTGACCACAGGTGCTGTCTGCATGGAGTTTGTACATTCCTGTGACCGCATGGGTTTTCTCGAGGTCTCCGGTTGCCTCCCACACTCCAAATACGTACAGTTCGGTAGGTTAATTAGCTTAGGTAAAATTGTAAGTTGTCCCTATTGTGTAGGATAGTGCTAGTGTATGGGGTGATCGCTGGTCAAAGCGGACTCGGGTATGAAATTATAAACCAGCATCTGCAGTTCCTTGTTTCTCAATTTTACTGCTCCACCATGAATCCCGTTATCTCCCCAGAGATGCTGTCTGACCTACTGAGTTGCTCCAGCACTTTGTGTCTGCTTTCTCTTGAATGTTGGAGGCTGAATGGAATGGAATACTCTGTTGTCACATCTGACAAGGCACAGTGAAATTGTTTGCTTGCATACCCGAGGTATGCAAATAGTTGCTACATACGGCAATGACGAAGTTACAAAGTACCCCCCGCCATCTCCCCCCCCCCCCCTTCCCTCCCTCCATCGCCCCTACTCCGGGTCCTCCATTGTTGTTCCCTCCCTTACGGCTGTCTCCCCATGCCGGCTCCTCCTTTGTTCTCCCCCCTCCCCGAACCTCCCCCTCCCTTACCCCACCTCTCCCCCCCCCCCTCCTCTCCATCCTCTCCCCCTACCCCTTCCTCATGGGAGACCTGATAGAAGAATGAATTATTAAGAAAGGGTGGACAGTCAGACCTTTTTTTCCTCCAGGGTGCAAATATCTAAGGCCAGAGGACAAATCTTTAAGGTAAGTGGCCCACAGTTTACCGGAGATGTGCAGGGCTACACAGATGGTGGTTGGTGCCTGGAACGTGCTGCCAGGGCTGGTGAGAGAGGGAGAGACGAAGGTGCCATTTTTGATCCTTTTAGATAGGCACATGGATATGCAGGGATATGAATCACGTGCACGCAGAGGAGATAAGTTTAACTTGCACCATGTAGAAACAAAGATCTGCAGACGCTGGTTTACAAAAAAGGACACCAAGTGCTGGAGTAACTCAGCAGGGCAGGCAGTATCTCTGGAGAACACGGATAACCGGCGTTTCAGGACGGAACCCTTCTTCCGCCTGAAACATCACCTATCCATGTTCTCTGGGGATGTTGCCTGACCCGTTAAGTTACTTCAGCACTTTTGTGTCCTAATTTGGCACCATGTTCAGCATGGATAATGTGGGCCGAAAAGAGGGTCTGTTCCTGTGCTGTACTGGGAGACCAAAGATAGACACAAAATACTGGAGTAACTGCAGCATCTCTGGAGAAAAGGAATGGGTGAAATTTCGGACCAAAACTCTTTTTCAGACTCAAGAAGGGTTTCGACCCGGAACGTCACCTATTCCTTTTCTCCAGAGATGCTGCGCGACCTGCTGAGTTACTCCAGCATTTTGTGTCTATCTTTGGTCTCACAGTACCGACCTCAATGTAAACCAGCATCTGTAGTTCCTTCCTACACACTGCACTGTTCTATGTTCTATGCAAGTGCCTGTGCACAGCAACTAGGAATGGGAATCCTGGCAGGTTTTTCTTCCCCTCAGCCTCGGTTCTTTAACTTGAATGGAGCCTGCTGATCCAGCGATGGCCAGCAGACATGGCACTGGCCAGAAACCAAAGCCGACTTATTCTGACTTGAAGAGCTCTGAATTTACTTCAACGCTTCATTCCATGCCAACAATATTTTTCTACAAAAATGGAAACACAATTTCTCTGCCCGAGGTTTGGGGTTTCAAAAATCAGATTCCAGAGATTCATGCTCAAAAATCTATATTGAACCTCCACGTAGTGCTACAAGATTTACTGCCATCTTTTCAAAGCTTTCTCAGCAGAGCACAAAAGACCCCATTGCAAAGCAAGGCACCTCTTGCACTATACTGGACTTGGTTTTTTTTTTTGTAATTGTGTTTTGAACAAATGTCTTGCAGCCTTTTCATAATAAATGAATACGTTCTAGAAGCAGAATTAGGCCATTTGGTCCATCATGTCTACTGCCTTCTCCCCATAACCCCAGACACCCCAATAATCAAGAATCTGTCAAGTTCAGCCTTAAAAATATCCAATTGCTTGGCCTCCACAACTGTCAGTGGCAATGAATCTCACAGATTCACCACCCTCTGACTAAAGAAATTCCTCCTTGTCTTCTTCCTAAAGGTACGTCCTTTTATTCTGCGGCAATGACCTCTGGTCCTAGACTCTCCCACTAGTGGAAACATCCTCACCACATTTTCTTCTTTTTACTGTCATGCACACTTGAAATCCCCCCTGGAAGTCCCCCCAGAAATGTGGCACCTCGGCCGGTTGAGGTGGCCGATCTAGATTTCATCGGCACTTCCACACCGATCGGCGGGTCGAATTCACCCCTTGTGGCCACGGGTCTGTAATTCCGGCCCAGTCGGAGCCAGCAGATCCGTTCCTATAGCTAACTTCCAAGGCCAAGTTTGCGGGCCGGTATCTTGGACCCAAAGCTGCCTAGACGGACCATCCAGTATCGTTCGTTTCCCCATGGAGGCCGTAACCTCTGTTGGTCGGGCAAAACAGATAATACGGAAAGGTTCTGGAACCAAGAGTGTCAGAAAATCAGTGGTGGACCTGCACAAATACCAAGGTTACAGAGACCTGCTTTAATAACAGTGAGGCAGTTTACTCAGAAAGTTCACAAATATACTGATCACTCCAGCTGACCTTCCCAGGAATGCCTCAAAAGGCTCAAATGTCTTCTAAAGGCATTTGGGCTCTTCACAAGTGTCCTGACCCAAAACGTTACCTATCCACGTTCTTCAGAGATGTTGACTAAGCCACTGAGTTACTTCAGCACTTTGTGTTTTTACTTATAAACCAGCATCTGCAGTTCCTTGCATTTACATCAGTGGTAGTTTACAACACAATCAGAATGATATTAAAATATTTACCAATTTAAATTTTTTTACATTACATAAAAAGCATTCTCTTTAGTCTCCTGGCATTTAATTAGCACATCATGACCATCAGTGTCATAAATAAGAAATACATGTTAAATCATTTTAGCTGATAGAGTTGCTGCCTCACAGCGACAGAGACCTGGCTTCGATCCTGACCTCGGGTGCTGTCTGTGGGGAGTTTGCACATTCATACCTGTGACTGCGCGTGTTTCCCCCCACATCTCAAAGACATGTGGGTTTGTAGGTTAATTAGCCTCTGTAAATTGTCCCATGTGTGTTGGGGTGGATGAGAAAGTGGGATAAAGTAGAACTAGTGTGAACGGGTGATAGATGGTCGGCGTGGTTTCGGTGGGCCAAACGGCCTTTGTCCATACTGAATCACTATATTAAAAATAAAAGCTTTTCACTGTATCTCTATTCACGTGACAGTAAACAAATCTAAAACAATCAGATTAAAACCTACCGTCATGTATTGAGTTACAAGAACAAAAATATAGCGGAAATAATGGTACACTGAAAGGATTTGAAAATAGTGTTTCAAAACACTTTCCTTCCACTTAGCCATTCCTTCCATACTTTGAGCTATATTTCATCTATCTGTACATAGAACCATTCAGCACAGGGACAGGTCTTTTGGCCCACAATGTTGGTGCAGAGCATGCTGCTAAGTTAAACAGATCTCATTTGCCTGTACATGGTCCACATCCCTCCATTCCTTGCATATACATGTGCCTATCTGAAAGCCTGTTAAATGCCACTTTCGTATCTGCCTCCACCACCACCCCTGGCAGTGCATTCCAGGCCTTCACATCTGGCACATCACATCTGTGTTTTTTTTAACATCAAGATGCCTACTCTGCTACACATTTCACGGCATAGAGCCAACTCAAATCCATTTATGCATGACAAGAGAAAATCTGTAATCTTTGTGATTTTTCAAAAAGCTCCTCAGTCACCAGAAAGCTTGTGGGAAAAAAATCCATTGATAAACCATAAATAAAGATTTTCAATAACAACACACACCTTTCATAACCATGAAATCACAAGGAAGCTTTAATGAAGGATTACAAGGTTGACAAATGATCAACACAATTAGACAACCCCATCACCTAGTGAGCTCTGAACAGCATGGAAACAAGCTGCCCATCTACACCACACATGCCTGCATTCGACCCATATCCCTCTAGACGTTTCATGTCCGTGTACCTGTCCAAATGTCTTTTAAATTTTGTTATAGTATTTGCCTCAACTACCTCCTCTGGCATCTCATTCCACATACCCACCACCCAGTGTCCAACAGTTCCAATGTGTTCCACATTGCCATCAACCAACTGAAGAGTCAAGCTGGGTGGCATGTTGATATGATGCATTTTGATTCCGAGAAGAAATTTGTTAAAGTGCCACATAAGAGGATAGGAACATACAGGTCTGGGTAATATACCAGCATGGACAGGGAATTGACGAAATAACAAAACCTAAAGCTGGTAAAAGAATGAAGGGGGGGGGGGGAACCAGACGTTTAGATAGTCAATCATTATCTAGTATAGGGGGGATCACAGGGTTCAGTGCCAGGGCCTCAATTATTTGCAATTGACTTGGACAAAGGCATTGTGTGTACTACAGTCAATATTTGAGAGTGTTACAAAGACAGGTGAGTTCGCAATCTGTGTGGAGGGCACAGAGGAGTCTGTAAAATGGATATGGATGGGTTGTGAGAGATTGAGCAAGAAAGGGTTGGGGTGAGGGGGAGCAGCAGACAAGTGCCAATTAAATGGTTCCATGTTGGAGATAGATGTATTGTTGTCAGGCAGGAGAACTGCACAACCAGGGTGGAGAGATGCCATGAGGCTAGAGATCAGCTATGAACGAATTCCTCGGTGCAAGAGGCTTGAGAGGGTTAAAGATTTGCTCTCTTCTTCCATGGACAACGCATAAGATCCATTGACGACGTATAAGCACTTAATGTCAAGAGCTGGGCGGTGTGGGAGAAGTGACGAGTGTTTTTTTGGGGGGTGGGGGTGGAAAACGGTGGGCGAAGACAGCAAATGGCGAGCGATGAAACAAAAAATATCGAGGAAGGAAATGTCACTAGACCATCTAATAAAACAGTCAGTAAATGGTGCATTATGTAGGTCATCGCTTGTAAATTCTTTTCAATTTTCTTCAGTGTTACTTTGATATCAATTTTTCCAGAAGGCTGAGGGCATTAAGATTTGATTTCATTTCCATTCCCTCCTGTTAAATATTTCATTTGATTTTTGTTCATCTCGGTTGATCTCTACCATATAATTTGAGAAGTCAATTAAATTCAGGGTTAAAGCTTCAACGCCCTATGCCTCTGGATTTTCCTTGTCAAACGTTTTCTAAATAGTTACTATGCAGCAGGTTACATTTAACAGAGGCATAGCGGCCCAACAGCGCAAAGCTGATCTCAGGTTATAAAAATATGTGATGAGTATTACTTCCTGCTTCAACCAAGTTAAGTAATTTCAGCTGACTCATGCTAACCCAATGCATTATTGTTCTACATCCTGTTCAGAGAGTCCCAGTGTTCTGTTCTGCTCTGACAACCTGATCACCACTAAAAATCTTCTACCCTCATCAAAATAGAATGAATATGTCACACCCATTCAATGCCAACATGTCTGGTCTCTTCATGAATGCTGAAAGTTCATAAGTCAAAGGGGAAGTAGTAGGCCATTCGGCCCATCGAGTCAACTCTGCCATTCAATCATGGCTGATCTATCTTTCCCTCACAACCCCATTGTCCTGCTTTCTCCCCATAACATTTGACACCATTACTAATCAAGAATCTGTCAATTTCCGCCATAAAAATACCCACTGACTTGGCCTCCACAACCGTCTGTGGCAATGAATTCCACAGATTCACCACTCCCTGACTAAAGAAATTCCTCCTCATCTCCTTTCTGAAGGCTTTAGGTCTTTTCTAAAAGACAAACAACTTTTCAACATCTACACACCCTTTTGCTAGGTAAACTTTTGTCCCGTTTTCATTTCAGGAATCATAGAAAATGTACGACACAGGAGGACAAAACCTTGCAAAAGTTTCACTAAAATACCCAGATACTACATCATATGCATTGCTGCATCAACCATCCTTGTTATGGAACATAGAGCATAGAACAGTACGGCACAGGAACAGGCCCTTCAGCCCACACTGTCTGTGCTAAACATAGTTATCTCTTTAAGGAAATTCAATTGCCCTTTCACCCTTCCCTTAACGCATCCATGCTGACAATCTTTGGTTGAGCACACAAAGGGTGGTGGGGGAATGGACTAAGCTGCCAGAGGAGGTAGTTGAGGCAGGGACTATCCCAATGTTTAAGAAAGAGTTGGACAGGTACATGGACAGGACAGGTTTGGAGGGATATGGGCCAAACGTGGCCAGGTGGGACTAGCATAGCTGGGACATGTTGGCTGGTGTGGGCAAGTTGGGCCAAAGGGCCTGTTTCCACTCTGTATCACTCTATGTCTCTTTAAAGGAAAGTTAGTACCTTCCATCAATTTTGATCTCAATAATCTCACCAGCCAAATTAAACTGGCCTCTAACTACTTAGTTTACCTCCTCCTGTTGAAACAACAGGACATGGTTAACAGTCTCCTTGCACTGGCACCATTTCTGTAGCCAAATAGAATTGAAAAATTATATTCAGAGCCTCTACAATTTCCTCCCTTGCGTCTTTAAATCGGGGCCTGGTGATTTAGTCATTTTCACAAATGTTAAATCTCTTTACATTTCCTGTTCTACTGTCTTTATGTATTCCAATATTTCCGACTCATTCCCACTAAACAACAACTCCCGATCATGCTCATTTGTAAAGACAACTGCAATGTATTCATTAAGAACCCTACCCACATTTATCACATCCAATTTGTATAAAAGGCATAGATGGCACCAAGTTTCTGGATTGATTAAGGACATTCCTTAAAAGACAGGAAATGTTTAAAGGGATATGGGCTAAATGCAGGCATGTGGGACTAGTATGGATGGTGTGCACCCATCTTAGTCAGCATGGGCAAGTTTGGCTAAAGATCCTGTTTCCGTGCTGTATGACTCTATGCCATGACGATTGGGCAGCACAGTGGCTCTGCTGGTAGAACTGCTGCCACACAGTGCCAGACACCCGGGGTTTGACTCTGACCTACAACGCTGTCTGTGTGGAGTTTGCACATTCTCCCTGCGATCACGTGGGTTTTCTCCGGGTGCCCTGGTTTCCTCCCACATACAAAAGACATGCGGGTTTGTAGGGCTTTGTAAGCTGCCCCTAGTTTTTTAGGGAGAGGTCGTAAAAGTGGGATAACATAGAACTATTGTGAACAAGTGACCAATAGTCGGCGAGGGCTCAGTGGGCCGAAGGGCCTGTTTCCATGCTGTACCTCTTAATCAATTCAATCAATTATGATTACTGCAACAAATTTGCTCTCGCAATGGCACTGCTTCCACCTGTCCAGCTTCTTCCTTAAACCAAATCTTAAATTGCCCCTCTTTTTTTCACGGTTGCTACATACCTTCAGAAAAATAGATCTCTTTAATCAATTCAGAAACTTGGTGCCCTCTATACCTTTTATATTAATTGCATTCTAATTAACTTCAGATAGGATAGTGCTAGTGTACGGGGATTGCTGGGCGGCATGGATTTGGTGGCCTGTTCCCACGCTGTATCTTTCAACTAAACTAAAGTAACTCAGCAGGTCAGGCAGCATCTATGGAGGGAATGGACGTTCAACATTTTTGTTCAGGACACTTCTTCAGACTGACTACTAATGCACCCTTTTTCTCAGATGAAAACACTGCAACCAAGAACAAAAAGATGTTCTGCCTTTCCAAGTTGTTTTTTTGGTGTCTATCAAACTTTTGGATGCCTTTCATTTATACGTAAGCGCAATGGCCGGATTTAGATGAAGAGAGGCCTTAAGCTGTTCCATTTGTGAAGCACCTCCCAATCCCCCACTCCCACAGCTGGAGGACGATGGTCCACCAGATTGATACCGATTTGCAGCTGAGCGTGGTCAATGAGAAAAGGGGCTGGAAATCGGCACTTTTTATTTATTTATTTATTGCTAGTGCTAGTGTCGAGTTATTGGCTTAAAACACTATTATTCTGAAATGGAGGGCAAGAAAAATTACTGAAGGGTTGTTTAGAGACTACAGTGCGTTGTGACAGCAGATGTAAGAAAGGCCTATGACAGTGTCAAAAATATTGTACACCTTGCAGGGCTCTCACTTATTTTTTTTTCTCTATTGTCAACCGGGCAACTTTGGCAGCTTTTTAAGTTGCCAAATGACAGTTTAGGTGGTCATTTAAGACGGCTTGCATGACACGTGCGATAATGTGCTTGGACGAAGCGCGTAGTTACCAGTCGTAATTATGCTCAATGAAGCATATTAGTTCTGCTTCAAATGAAGTCCCAAACTAAACATATTCACCAATCAAGACATGATATATACCACAATGACTTGCAGCAAAATTATAATACAGTATCTCAACTCTTTTTACACATTGCAATGAATACAATTTCTATTATTTCTTTCCACTTCCAAACAAAAATGTGGTTGGATTATTCAGCGTATGATCAACCTCGGTGAGACCAAGCGCAGGCTTGGCGATCGCATAGCACAACACGTCCACTCAGTTCACAATAACCGTTCTGATCTCCCGGTGGCTCAACACTTGAACACCCCCTCATATTCCGAATCCGACCTTTCTGTCCTGGGCCTCCTCCATGGCCAGAGTGAGGCCCACCGCATATTGGAGGAGCAGCACCTCATATTTGCTTGGGTAGTTTACACCCCAGCGGTATGAACATTGGCTTCTCTAATTTCAGGTAGTCCTTGCTTTCTTCTTCTCTCATTCCCAGCTCTCCCACAGCCTATTGTCTCCGCCTCTTCCTTTGTTTTTCATGTCCCCCGCCCCCCCCCCACCCCCGACATCAATCTGAAGAAGGGTCTCGACCCGAAACGTCGCCTATTCCTTCGCTCCATAGGTGCTGCCTTACCCACTGATTTTCTCCAGCTTTTTTGTCTACCAATGGGATCTCACCACTGGCCACATCTTCCCATCTCCTCCCCTGTTGGCTTTCTGCAGAGACCGCTCCGTCCGTAACTCCCTGGTCAATTCGTCCCTTCCCACCCCAAACCACCCCCTCTTCTGGCACTTTCCCTTGCAACCGCAGGAAATGCTACACTTGTTGCTTTACCTCCCCCCTTGACTCCAGTCAAGGACCCAAGCAGTCTTTCCAGGTGCAGCAGAGGTTCACCTGCACCTCCTCCAACCTCATCTATTGCATCTGCAGCTCTAGGTGTGAGCTGCTCTACATCGGTGAGACGAAGCGTAGGCATGGCGATCACTTCGCCCAACACCTCTGCTCGGTTCGCAATAACCAACCTGATCTCCCGGTGGCTCAGCACTTCAACTCCCCCTCCCATTCTGAATCTGACCTTTCTGTCCTGGGCCTCTTCCACAGCCAGAGTGAGGCCCACCATAAATCGGAGGAGCAGCACCTCATATTTCACTTGGGCAGTTTACACCCCAGCGGTATGAACATTGACTTCTTCAATTTCAGGTAGTCCCTGCTTTCTCCTCCCCTTCCCAGCTCTCCCTCAGCCCACTGTCTCCGCCTCTTCCTTTCTTCCCGTTCCCCCCACCCTCACATCAGTCTGAAGAAGTCTCAACCCGAAACGTTGCCTATTTCCTGCGCTCCACAGATGCTGCCTCACCTGCTGAGTTTCTCCAGCATTTTTGTCTACCATTCACACAAGTTCTGTTATCCCATTTTCCTCACCCACTCACTACACATTATGGGCAATTTTACAGAGACAAGTTAACCTACAAAGCCAATGCATCTTAGGGATGTGGGAGGAAACCCATACGCTTGCAGGGAGAATGTGCACATTCAGTGCCCGAGGACAGGATCGAACACAAATCTCAGGCGTGTGAGGCAGCAAGTCTACCAGCTGTGCCACTATATTTTGTTTTCCAACACACAAAAAATTATACGATGATAACTTTGGTTACTAAAAGAAAGAAAATATCCATTTTCAGTCTTAAATTTCCAAGTGACGCTATGTCCCCCTTTACAGCTACTGTATGTTTTAATTCAGTTCAAGACTATGGGGCAGTACATTGGCCATAAAGTTGCTGCCTAAAAGTGCCAGAGACCCGGAATTGATCCTGAATATGGGTGCTGTCTGTATGGAATTTGCACCCTTTCCCTTTGATCGCATGGAATTTCTCCGGGTGCTCTTGTTTCCTTCTACATTCCAAAGGTGTGCAGGAACCTTTTTCAGACCCAACCCAAAATGTGATATTTTCCTTTTGTCCAGAGATTCTGTCGGACCTGTTGAGTTACTCCAGCTTTTTGTGTCTATCTTCAGTTTAAACCAGCATCTGCAGTTCCTTCCTACACACACGATACTAAACGATAGAACTTTATTAATCCCAGGAGGGAAATTGTGTGTGTGCATATATATATATATACACACACACATATATATTTATATAGTTATATATTCATATATAAATATACACCATTTTGTTTTCTCGTTTATAACATTGTTTACAGAGTACTATGTTTACATATTCTGTTATGCTGCTGCAAGTAAGGATTTAATTGTTCTAACTGGGACGTGAGAGAATAAAACACTCTCGGCTTACTCCGCTAATGTGTGGGATAGAACTAGTGTACGGGTGATTGGTGGTCGGCGTGGACTCGGTGGGATGAAGGGCCTGTTTCCACGTGTATCTTTAAATTAAACTAAAAACACTAAAACCAGAGGGCGTCTAAAGAAGGGTCTCTACCCAAAACGTCACCCAATTTCTTCTATCCAGAGTTGCTGGCTGCTCCATGGAGTTCCCTCGCACAATTAAAGAATGGAATAGTCTTCACCCTACCATAGTTACCCAACCAGATGCAACTAAATTTAACGTTCCTCTTTTTTCCCCAAGAATCCTTTTTTGCTTAAGTCCAAGTCAAGAGTCAAGAGAGTTTTATTGTCATGTGTCCCAGATAGGACAATGACATTCTTGCTTGCTGCAGCACAACAGAATATGTAAACATAATACAGAACAGGAGATAAATGTTGTGTGTTTATATACCATAGACCATATATATACACACAATAAATAAACAGATAAAATGCAATAAGCATTTGTTCAGAGTTTGTACTTTGGTGATGGACCCCCCACCACCTCCAGTTTAAATTCCATTTAGAATATTTTTGGAGGACCAGGAAACCAGAAGCAAGAGTTACTCCAGCTCCAGGGAGTGATGCTGCGTTGGTTTTCAGCGGTCGCGTCGAGGTGGCGACCAGACAGCAATGGCGGCCAGATCTCCCACAATTCAAAGTGAGGGAGAAAGTGCCCAGCAGCGACCAGTTGCCGTGGCAGTGCGCATGTGCAGGACGGCCGATGATGTGCTGGCCGTGGTTGTGCGTATGTGCAGGGGGGAGGATGTGTTGGCCGTAGCAGTGCGCACGTGCAGGGCGGCCTGCCGTGCCGACGGATGAGGTGCGAGCGGAGACCTAGCAGCCCGGACACAGATACGGATGGTGGGCGGAGACGGATAGTGACGGAGAGAGAGTTATAGAGAGGGGGGCCCGTTCAGAGTTGAACAGCAGGTGTCCTGCCTTGGCCGGAGGCCCCATAGATTTCGAGGTCCTAGGCTTCAGCCTATGAAGCTTGTACGTAAATCCGGCCCTGCGTAAGCGTGAAATGCAGTTGGTTTATTGGAGTATTTATCTGCAGTTCACTGAAGTGGAGCAGACATTTAAAGTAACTTATTAATTGGATTACATCTAGGTTATCTAAGGGAGGCTAATTTTAAACAGTCACTCTGTACTGTGCACAATTTCCAACGCTATCACGGTATATATTATCACATGCACTGCATTCACACCAAGATTCACACTCTAGAAATGCAGTATTAGTGCAAACCCATAGGCATTTGATATCAACTTTAAACTTGTGAAGGGAAAAAAATCAAATGTCGAGGCTCTTACCACCAAAGGGCAGGAGGTCTAACAAGTTGCCACAGTCAAACTCTGCATTCAGGTTCCACTATAATCATTCATCAAAGGTGCTGTATAGGAAGTACAGTACTCAGTTCACTGTGATGACTTTAACATCCAATTGATTCTCATTGATTAAAGTGGCTGCTTTAACTTGTTTCAAATTCATCTTGTAAGCCAATAGTATTTAGACAGTAGAATTATAGTGTCATACAGTGTGGAACAGGCCCTTCGGCCCAGCTTGCGCAACATGTCCCATTTATATTTGTCTGAACTGTCTGCGATTGACCCATATCTCACTAAACCAGTCCTATCCATGACTTATACCAGTTGAAATTACAGGACCTAGGAAGAAACAGAGATAGTGACTAATTATAAATAGTCAGTGTGCAATGAATGGTCTATTCACGTTCTAATTTAGAGTTGGTGCAAAGTGGTTTCAGCTACATGCTTTCTTCACCATTTGACCCCGAGGGGCTGGATCCCCCTACAAACAGTGGTACAGCGGTATTGCTGCCTTACAGCACCAGAGACCCGTGTTCGATCCTGACTACGGGTGTTGTCTGTGTGACGTTTGTACGTTCTCCTTGTAACTGTGTGGGTTTCCTCCCACATTCCAAAGATGTACAAGCTTGTAGCTTACTTTGCTTCTGTAAAATGATCCTCGTCGGATGGAACTAGTGTATGGGTGATCATTGGTTGGCACGGTCTCGGTGGGCTGAAGGGCCTGTTTCCACGATGTATCGCTAAACTAAACAATGGAAGGGTGCCTTGTTCAAAGAGGCCTTGAGTGGAAGTGACAATTTGTGGTCATTTGTCCTACCCCTTCCCCTTACCACCTCCGACTTCTAGGGTGGAGGGGTCAAAGGGTTGGGGGGCACCCGACCCAAAATGTCACCCATCCTTTTCTCTCCAGAGATGCTGCCTTACCTAGGGATACTCCAGTACTTTGTGCCTATCGTTTGCAGGTTTATTGCTCCTCTGTTAATTGCCTCCTAGGGAGTGGATGAGAAAGTGGGATAAGGTAGAACTTGAGTGAACAGGTGATCAATGGTCAGTGTGGACGTGTTGGGCCAAAGGGCCTGTTTCCAAGCTGTTTCTCTAAAACTGAAAAAACAATGCAAGTACAACACTCACTCATCACCACCGCAACTCACAGTGACAGACAGGAAGCCACTGCCATCAGTTTAGATGCAAGTGTGTCTAGCACTTAGACTTGAACAAGCTCTGCATGTAGATGTGTTACAATTCATGGCCCTAACCAAAAGTAGGCCTCCAACAAATAGCTGCACATTAACAATCCTTTACTTTTGCTTATCTGATCCTCATTAACAAGCAGCAAGGTGGTTCCACTGGTGGTAGAGTCAAGGACCAGAGGCCATAGCCTCAGAGTACAAGGAGATACCTTTAGAAAGGAGATGAGGAGACATTCATTTAGTCAGAGGGTGGTGAATCTGTGGAATTCATTGCCGCAGAAGGCTGTTGAGGCCAAGTCAATGGATATTTTTAAAACAGAGATTCATGATTAGTATTGGTGTCAGGGGTTGTCGGGACAAGGCATGAGAATGGGATCGAGAGGAAAAGATAGACCAGCCATGATTGAATGGTGGAGAAGAGTTGATAGGCCAAATGGCCCAATTCTACTTCTATAACTTATGATCTTTTCTGGACCTACCTGAGGACCATTCCACTGCTTTCCTGTGGCTACTGAGTACTGCGAATAAGGGCTTTTAGAACTGAGATGAGGAAAAACTTTTCATCCAGAGAGTTGTGAATTTGTGGAATTCTCTGCCTCAGAAGGCAGTGGAAGCCGACTCACTGGATGTATTCAAAAGAGAGTTAGATAGAAAGTGTTTAGGGCTAGCAGAATCAAGGGATATGGGGAGAGGGTAGGAACGGGGTACTGATTGGGATGATCAGCCATGATCACATTGAATGGCGATGCTGGATCGAATGGCCGAATGGTCTACTCCTGCACCTATTTTCTATGTACTTTGCTATTTCCGACCTGATGATTTTTGTACTGCTCAGAGATAAGATCAATGCAGATTCTACATCGCCCCCTCTCATTGCATTAGTAAGATATGAGCCTACACAATGCCAACACCTGGTTTTATCATCTTAATGGCGAAATGAAAGAGCATTGCAAATCGCTTTTCAAGTGATCTTTGGGATTTAAAATCGGCTCTAATGTTGAACGGTCCAAATAAGAATGCACGAGGTTCAGCGACCACAATGCACCTTGAGCAGGCAATCAAAGTTCAACATTTCACAATGTTGCACAGTTCGAGCCATAGCTATTCCTCCCCGGAAATTGCTACATAATATTGAGGAAGAGGAAGAACAATATTCTTTCAAAGATGCTGTAGTAACACAGCAGGTCAGGCAGCATCTCTGGAGAAAACGGATTGGTGACATTTCAAGCTGGGACCCATCAGACTGATTGTAATGGGGTGAACGGGGGGGGGGGGGGGGAAGGAGGGCTGAGAGAATGTAAGTAGAAAAAAAATCCAGGACAAATCAGATCCAGCAACAGATGACCTCAGACGACGAGGTTCCCTGATATCATTTTCTCCAGAAATGCAGCCAGACCAACTGAGTTGCTCCAGCATTTTGTCACTACCTTTGGTATAAACCAGCATCTGCAGTTCTCATTTTATTTTTCATATTCTTCCAATGTTGGAGCTGACATTATCCAACCATCAAAATTAGATTAGCTGTTTGTCAGGCCTTATGGTGTACAAATGGGGGTGCTCGTTGCCAACAAGAAATCTTAAGTGCATCTCAACAATAATTACCTGTCTGTGAGGACCTTTGAGGTCTAGAGGATGTGCAAGACATTACCCAAAACAAAAATCTCTTTAACGATCAAACTAAAAAAGCAGTTGAAAACAAATGCAAAAGCAAGCTTTTAAGTACAGAATTTTGCTCCCACGCTACTAGAACATATGGTCTGAAGGAGGGTCCTGACCCAGAACGTCGCCCATCCATGTTCTCCAGAGATGCTGCCTGACTTGCTGAGTTACTCCAGTGCTTTGTATCTTTTTATGCAAACCAACATCTGCAGTTCCTTGTGTTTACACAGAGCAGTACAGCACAGGAACAGACCCACAATGTTCGTGCCAAATATGATGGCAAGACCAACTCGTATGCACCTGCGCATAATCCATATCGCTCCATTCCCTGAATCTCCATGGGCCTATCCAAAAATCTCTTAAATGCCAAAAGATTATCCAAAGATTAAGGCAGATCCATCAGATTTTGCAAAGTATATTTGTAAGGCACAGTCTGCACCATGGACAGACTTGTTAAACATGCTGCCATCATGTTTAAATTAAAAAACACATTCAATTGTACCGAAAAGGACATAATTCTCGTGATATTAATTATAAAAAATGTTATGTCTCTGAAAATTATCATAATGTACGCACTTTATTTGGGTACTTTTAATCATATGATGCATAGCTCTTTATATAGGAGGAAATTAAATTATAAAAGCATCAACTTGCACTAATACAGTTGGCACCACACACATTGCACGTGACATACTTGGAGACTGCAATCTAGCACATCCCTAGCTCTGATAACATTTACTCCAAGAACACAAAGTGCTGGAGTAACTTAGCGCAACTCAAACATCTCTGGCGAACGTCGTTTGAGTTGAGTTGAGTTTATTGTCACGTGCACAGAGGGACAGTGAAAAACTTTTGTTGCGTGCTAACCAGTCAGCGGAAAGACAATACATGATTACAATCGAGCCACTCATAGTGTACAGATACATGATAAAGGGAATAACCTAAATAATCTTTCGTGCAAGATGAAGTTGTATGTTTTGGGTTGAGACTCTTCTTCAGACCTATCCATGTTCTCCAGGGATGTTGGCTGACCTGCCGAGTTACTCCCGCACTTTGTGCCTTTTTTTTGTAAACCAGTATCTGCAATTCCTTGTTTCTAAAATTTACTCCAATGGCAATTTTAGGCAAATTCCACTTTTATATGCAGCCTGCAATCACCTCTAACATTTTCTTGTGCAGAGGAAGAAGATGCTGCTGATCTGCTGAGTTACTCCAGCATTTTGTGTCTATCTAAGAAAAATACTTTATTGGCTAAGACTTCTAATATCAGTGCTTTGCCACTTTGGATTTTGAGCTCTTTAATAGGATTAGCCTATTAAATCGTGTTAATGAGAATCTTGTGGAGCCAATAGATTTATGCACATTTTGAGCCGGGGAAAAAAACCACAGCTATGTTCTCAATACAGGCAGTCATAACATTCAATTCATACAAGTAAATTGCCGAATTGATTAGAATCAGAAATGCAGAAGTGGTTGAGGCAGATATAACAGTGTTTAAAAGACACTTGGACAGGTACATGAATAGGAATGGTTTAGAGGGATATGGGCCAACCCGAGTCAAATGGGATCAGCCTAGATGGGGCATCTTGTTCGTCCTGTGGGCTGAAGAGCCTGTTTCAGTGCTGTATGACTCTGTAATTCTGAGAAACTTTGACAGTAATTACTAAAAATTAACATCATACAGGTTGTTTAAGAAGGAACTGCAGATGTTGGAAAAATCGAAGGTAGACAAAAATGTGGGAAAGCTCAGTGGGTGAGGCAGCATCTATGGAGCGAAGGAATAGGTGACGTTTCGGGTCGAGACCCTTCTTCAGACTGATGTGGGGTGGGGGGGTGGAAGAAGAAAGGAAGAGGCGAAGAAAGTGGGTTGAGGGAGAGCTGGGAAGGGGAGGGGAAAGAGGGATTAAGCAAGGACTACCTGAAATTGGAGAAATCAATTTGAGCAGCACCTCGTATTTCGCTTGGGTAGTTTACAGCCCAGCCATATGAACAGTTATATTTGACCACTATATTTGTAGTCAGATTTTAAAGTTCTCGAGCATTCATATTGAGCTGATGGAAATAGCATCTTTTCTGATCTGGAAGATTAAATATTAGGCAAACAGATGTTGACAGTGTTCTTTTTTGGAACCATGCAATGGGCCCAAAGCCTGTTGCTACAACAGTCAATATCAACTTCTGGCGTGCGCTTACATTTTGTTCGGCACCAGATAATATTTATGAGCTTTGGTATTTTAACCCCTCACCTCATTTTCAAATGTATTTTATAGGCCAGAGATATTCAGCTTAGTTAAGAGATACAGCATGAAAACACCACTTTCCATTTGAAGGCGGGTCTTCAAAGAACCACTGTCAACTTACTCTAGGACTTTCAAGTATTTATTTACATCATCTTTTAAGTCCAGGAAGAAGGGTCCTGACCTAAAACATCACCTTTCCATGTTCTCTAGAGATGCTGCCTGACTGGCTGAGTTACTCCAGCACTTTTGCGTGTTAACCAGCGTCTGCGGTTCCTTGTTTCTAAATGGAAACAGGCCCTTCAGCACACCAAGTCCAAGCCGACCATCGATCACACGTTCACAGGAATTCCATGTTATCCCACTTTCTCATCCACTCCCAACACACCAGGGGCAATTTCGGGTGCAATTAGAGGCCTGAAAACCCGCACATCTTGGGGAAATGGGAGGAAATCGGAGCAGCTGGAGGAAACCCACCCGTTCACAGAGAGAAAACAAATGTATTTGAGTGTAGAAGTCTAGAAATTACTTGTCGTGCCTTGTGCTGTTAAAACTGTTGTGGATGGAAATCTTAATGACATTGCTGAGTTACTGAGACCTTCAGTTCGATCATCGCTGTTCTGACTGGAACACTTGGGGAAAGGTTAATTCGCAAGTGAGTGTAACTACACCTTTGAACAACGTGTCATATTTACTGATGAACAATATCACTGGCCGCATAGCTTTAATGTGAGAGGAGCAATATTTAAAGGAGAGTTAGACTTTACTTTAAAGATACAGCATGGAAACATGCCCTTCGGCCCACCAGATCAGTGCCGACCAGTGATCACCCTTTGCACTACCGCTATCCTACACACTAGAGTGAAGTTACAGAAGCCAATTAACCTATAAACCTGTACATCTTTGGAGTGTGGGAGGAAACCGGTGCACCTGGAAAAAACCCACGCGTTCACAGGGAGAACGTACAAACTTCGTACAGACAGCACTCGTAGTCAGGATCGAACCCAGGTCACTGGCACTGTAAGACAGCAACTCTGCCACACTTCTGCGCCACCCCAATGAGCTGGGTAATTTTTTTTAACTACACAGAAGGGTGCCTGGAACACACAGCCTGGGATGGTGGTGGAGGCAGATATGATAGTGGCGCTTAAGAGGTCTTTAGATAGGTGCATGGATATGCAGGAAATGGTGGGATATGGATCACATGCAGACATTACAGATTAGTTCGCATCAACTTGGCATCATAACTGCATTGGACATTGTGGGCCAAAGGATAGATACAAAATGCCGGAGTAACTCAGCGGGTCAGGCAGCATCTCTGGAGAAAAGCAATGAGTGACCTTTTGGGTTAAGACCCATCTTCTACACATTTTAACCAGCATCTGCAGTCACTTGCTACACATTCTGTAGGCTAAAGGGCCTGTTCTTGTGCTGTACAGTTTTAATGATACAATTTGACAGCTTTTGAAAAATGAAAATATTTGAGAACATTTTACCAGTTCAGTTTCTCTCCTAATCCTATGTATTGATCACATTCTTCATTTTCTTTCTTAAAAAGGAGTAATACAACTTGTTTGCTACCATCTGGATTGTTGAAGGTGAGAATTCTGAAGAAGGGTTATGACCCAAAACGTCACCTATCCATGTTCTCCAGAGATGCTGCCTGAATCGCTGAGTTACTCCAACATTTTGTGTCTATCTTTGCAGTTCCTTGTTATTACATTTTGCTGCTCCACTCCAAAGTCTCTTCAGGGTATGCCGACTTTGATGAACATCTCCCCCTCTCTCCAAAGGGAGTTCTTTGAGACCATCTCTCACGGCTCCCCCTCTGTGATTCCTACTACTCTCTGGCTCTACCAACTGTCTAAAGAAGGGTGTCGACCCAAAACATCACCTTTCCATGTTCTCCAGGGATGCTGCCTGACTCACTGAGTTACTCCAGCACAGTGTCTATCGTGAAAATTCTTCCGTGAGATTTGTTGTTGACCCTGCTTGATGACATCACATGGCTGGTTTCCAGAACAAAGTTGGTGGCAGTAGATGAGACATCCAAGGCATTGCAGCTAGCTATTCTCAGACCAACGTTTGCTGTCACTTCCCAACAAATTCTGATTTTTTCCAATCTACTTATGATCTTGCATAATTCCAAACAGTCAACCAGTTACCATAATGTAATATAGACATAAAATGCTGGAGTAACTCAGCGGAAAAGGCAGCATCTCCGGAGAGAAGGAATGGATGACGTTGCGGGTCGAGATCCTTCTTCAGAACCATTACGACAGTGTAATGGTAACATTCTCCACCAATTCAAAAATGTTTATCGGTCATGAATCTTCCTGAGATTTGATGACAAGGTTTAGGCTGGCACTGTGGAACAATTTTGTAATATGACTGCATCATTGGAAGTTTTGTTTCTGCTCGAGATGTCTGACCCACCTTGCACTCAGGTGAATATCAATTTTTTTTTTGATGCTATATTGATTTTTGATGTAGCTATATGCTATTTTTGATGCTATAACAGCCAGCCTGTGTTACCGATAGGTCTTTAATGCTGAAGATAGACATGAAAAGCTGGAGTAACTCAGTGGGTCAGGCAGCATATCTGGAGAAAAGGAATAGGTGACATTTCGGGTTGAGACCTTTCTTCAGAGTTTGCATATGAAAGCTTAACATCATTCAGATGAACAGAGACATACAGCACAGAAGCAGGCTCTTCAGCCCACAATGTCTATGCTGAACAAAGGGACATTGATAGCCGGTGAGGCACTGTCAGATTCAGTCTTTCCAATCTAGGAAGTCCCTGACTTAGAGTCATATAGCATGGAAACAGGCCCTATGGCTCAACTTGCCCATGCCGACCAAGATGCCCCACCTGCCAGTGTTTGCACATATCCCTCAAACCTTTCCTAACCTTGCTATTGTCCAATTAACTTTTAACCTGCCTCAACTACCTCAAGTCACTTGGAACCTGCCTCAACTTTTGATTAGTTTTAATCTGCAATTTGAGAAGGAGAACGTTAAATCGGAAGTGGCAGTGATGCAGTTGAACAAAGGGAACTATGAAGGCATGAGATGGGAGCTGATTGAGACAGGTTAAAAGTAGACTGGAAAGGGATCCTAGCAGGAATGACGGTGGAACAGCAATGGCAGGAATTTCTGGGCATAATCCGGAAGACGCAGGATCATCTCATTCCAAAAAGGAAGAAAGATTCTAAGGGGAGTAGGAGGCAACCGTGGCTGACAAGAGAAGTTAGGGATAGAATAAATCTAAAAGAAAAGATGTATAACACATCAAAGAGTAGCCGGAAGCCGGAGGATTGGGAAACTTTCGTAAGACAACAGAAGGAAACAAAACTGGCAATATGGGCTGAAAAGATGAAGTACGAGGGGAAGCTGGCCAGGAATATAAAGAAGGACAGTAAAAGCTTCTTTAGATATGTTAAGGAAAAAAGAGTAGCAAAGTCAAATGTAGGTCCCTTGAAGGCAGACACGGCTGAAATTATTATGGGTAACAAGGAAATGGCGGAAGAGTTGAATAGGTACTTTGGATCTGTCTTCACTAAGGAAGACACAAACAATCTCCCAGATGTACTGGAGGACAGAGGACCTAAGGGGGTCGAGGAGGTGAAATAAATTTTCATTAGGCGAGAAATAGTATTGGGTAGGTTAACGGGACTGAAGGATGATAAATCCCCTGGGCCTGATGGTCTGCATCCCAGGGTCCTCAGGGAGGTGGCTCTAGAAATAGTTGACGCATTGGTGATTATTTTCCAATGTTCAATAGATTCAGGATCAGTTCCTGTGGATTGGAGGATAGCTAATGTTATCCCACTTTTCAGGAAGGGAGCGAGAGAGAAAACAGGAAATTACAGACCAGTTAGCCTTACTTCGGTGGTGGGAAAGATGCTGGAGTCAATTATTAAAGAGGTAATAATGGAGCATTTGAATAGCAGTAAAAGGATTAGTCCAAGTCAATATGGATTTATGATAGGGAAATCATGCTTGACTAATCTTCTGGAATGTTTTGAGGATGTGACAAGTAAAATGGATGAAGGGGTGCCAGTGGATGTAGTGTATCTAGACTTTCAGAAAGCCTTTGATAAGGTCCGGCACGGGAGACTGGTGACAAAAATTAGAGCACATGGTATTGGAGGTAGGGTGTCGACATGGATAGAAAATTGGTTGGCAGACCAGAAGCAAAGAGTAGGAGTGAACGGATCCTTTTCAGAATGGCAGGCAGTGGTGAGTGGAGTGCCGCAAGGCTCGGTGTTGGGGCCGCAATTGTTTACCATATATATAAATGATTTGGAAGAGGGAATAAGGAGCAACACTAGCAAGTTTGCGGATGACACAAAGCTGGGTGGCAGTGTGAACTGTGAAGAGGAAGTTTGGAGGTTGCAGGAGGACCTGGACAGGTTGAGTGAGTGGCAGATGCATGGCAGATGCAGTATAATATAGATAAATGTGTGGTTATCCACTTTGGCGGCAAAAACAAGGGGGCAGATTATTATCTCAATGGGGTTAGGTTAGGTAAGGGGGAGGTGCAGCAAGACATGGGTGTCCTTGTACACCAGTCACCGAAAGTTGGCGTGCAGGTACAGCAGGCAGTGAAGAAAGCTAATGGAAAGTTGGCCTTCATAACAAGAGGATTTCAGTACAGGAGTAAAGAGGTTCTTTTGCAGTTATGTAGGGCTCTGGTGAGACCACATCTGGAGTATTGTGTACAGTTTTGGTCTCCTAATTTGAGGAAGGACATCCTTGTGATTGAGGCAGTGCAGCATAGGTTCACGAGATTGATCCCTGGAATGGCGGGACTGTCATATGAGGAAAGATTGAAAAGACTAGGCTTGTATTCACTATAGTTTAGAAGGATGAGGGGAGTTCTTATAGAAACATATAAAAATTATAAAAGGACTGGACAAGCTAGATGCAGGAAAACTGTCCCCAGTTGGGTGTGTCCAGAACCAGGGGCCACAGTCTTAGAATAAAGGGGAGGTCATTTAAGACTGACCTGAGAAAAAACTTTTTTACCCAGAGAGTTGTGAATTTATGGAATTCCCTGCCACAGAGGGCAATGGAGGCCAAATTACTGGATGGATTTAAGAGAGAGTTGGATATAGCTCTAGGGGCTAGTGGAGTCTAGGGCTATGGGGAGAAGGCAGGCACGGTTTATTGATAGCGGACGGTCAGCCATGATCATATTGAATGGCATTGCTGGCTCGAAGGGCCGAATGGCCTCCTCCTGCACCTATTTTCTATGTTTCTATGTTTCAACTACCTCCTCTGGCAGCTCGTTTCCTATAACTACCACCCTCTCATTGAAACAATTGCCCCTCAGGTTCCTTTTAAATCTTTCCCCATTCACGATAAACCTATGTGCCCTGGTTCTGATTCCCCTACTCTGGGTAAAAGACTCTGTGGATTCACCCTATTTATTCCCCTCATTTCACAGAGGTATGGGTCCAATTTCAGCTACAAACAGGGATGAACGTAATTTAAATGTCTTACTCGTACAATCACCACACTAACATCGCCAATTATCCATTTATACTGAATTCTCAAACTGGTATCGTGTGCTGCCTCGTTGTCACCTCAGGTTTCACCAGTTGGATACCACATGTTTCCGTCCCAGCCACCTGCAAGTCTGCATAAGCCAATCCATCTCAATTCTTCAGGACAGTTCAAGAATCTCCAAGAAGTAGAACCAGGAATTTTGTTGCCAATACACAGGGTGATAGACCATCGGGGGAGGTGGGGGCAAGAACTTAGTTTTCTCCATCAGAAATTCTGGACATGAAGACTGAAGGCTGATGTTGCCAGCCAAGAATCAACCACAAGGGTAGCAAGGAGACCCTGCTTTCCATGTGGTGTGAGAAGGCAGTGCAGATGTTGATGGGTGGCTCTCCACATCGCAGGGGTAGGGCATGGGGAGGGGATATGCTCGGAGGCGAGGAGTCACATCTAATAATATGTGCAACTTAGCAACCGCATTCAACCTCAATTCATACTACACTTAAGACCACTCGCTACTTTGCAACTCCCTCGGGCTCCATGAGTCTATGTGGTCATGTGTCTATGTGGTAAATCATTGAAGAACAAGCTGCCCTTCAGAAAAACAAGCTGCTTCCCACCACAAAGGTTTAGGTTTATTATCGTCACATGTGCCGAGATACAGGGAAAAGCATTGTTTTGCATGCTTTCCATACAGATCAGATATACCAGACATAAATACAATCGTCAAACTCATATACAATAGGTGGAGAGTGCAGAATACAGGTGCTTTAGTTTAGAGATACAGTGCGGAAACGGGCCCTTCGGCCCACCGAGTCCGCACCAACCAGCGACACAAACACTATCCTACACACTAGGGACAATTTACAATCTTTACCAAAGCCAATTAACCTACAAACTTGTATGTCATTGGAGTGTGGAAAGAAAGCAGAGCACCCGGGGAAAACCCACGTGTTCACGGGGTGAAAGTACAAACTCCAAACAGGCAACAACCGTAGTCAGGACCAAACCAGGGTCTCTGGCGCCGTGAGGCAGCAACTCCATCGCTGCGCCACCCCGTACCTCGTGTTTCAAGCCTGAAAAGCAGCACGTATAAACTAAACATATACCTGACTACGGACATTTGAACACAATAATTTTTTTTTAAAGCGTGTAAATTAGGTTTTTATATAAATTGAACAATCACATTATTTCAAAAGTGCAAAACCAAACACGCATAGTTTTCAGCATGATAGCGGATCAGTTTCATAGACAAAGTCCAATGTCTGCAATGGGGTAGGGTTGGGTCAAACAGTACCCTGGCTTATGGAGGTACCGTTCAGATGCCTCATAACAGAGAGGAAGAAGCTGTTCCTATGTCGCTCCCAAGCTTCTGTACATTCTGTCGGATGGGAGCAAGGAGGAGAAGGAATGATCGGGGTGGGACAAGTCTTTGATTATGTATCCTCATGAGGGAAGGGTGGAGAGGATCGATGTAAGAGAAAAAATCTGCAGCCATGACAAATGATCACAGCTCTGTGAGGCAATACTGGCACAGTAGTCAGGTATTCACAAGTGGAGATCGCAATTATATACATCAGCAACTAAACAAGAAACGCACTGCATTTCTGTCATAATTATTTACACAATGTGATTTTGCAAGCTCAAAACCAAGTGATTTCATGTGATATTCTCACACTAGATTTAAAAGCTGCGCGTCTAGAAGTTGTTTCAGACCACCCCCTTGGTTGTGCTTCATGTCTCCTCCACTGGAGTGTGGATGTGATTCACACCTACTTGTGTGGTCTTCAAAACAGAACAACAAATGTTTAACCAATATTGATCCACATATGGATCAGTTTATCCAGAGGGTTCAAATCTACGAATATTACTTCCACTCGTGCGTGATGGACTTTTGAACTGCATGCCTTCCAAATATTTTGCATTTTAGTTTGATCCACATACATTTCATCTGTTAGTCAGGTAACAGGAACAAGTATGTGTCAAATAAATTGCCACTCACATTGTGACACATCACAGGAAACAGTAGCTAAAGGCATGGAAATTCTGCAATGTCTTTTTAAAGCAGACACAGATTCTGTGCTGCATTCTGTGGCCGTGGAGCAGGCATTGTGAGCAGATTCTACGTAAGAAGGGGTGATGGAGAGACAATTTAAATACAAGGTTTGCACCATGTTCAAACAAATGAAAGCAAAGAAAAAAAACCAATAGGCAGCTTCCATCAAAATTATAAAAGTTAACTGAAGCCTCGTCAAAATGCCTTCACAAGAAACACGAGTGCTAAACAGTTAATAGTAATAGAAAATTTTCAAGGCTATCTACTTTGCAAATGGGAGAGCCAAAGTCTTGGATTTTGAGCAGGGAATTTCTAACACATTGGTAGTCACAGCTTGTCTATTCTTTTTAAAGTCTTGAGCAGTAATCAAAACCTCAATTATTCCAATCAACCAGAGAACAATAAAAAGTCACCGCTCAAAGGGTGGTGGGTCTAGGCAACAAGTTGCCACTGGAGGCAGTTACTAGAACAATTAAAAGGAACTTGGACACCGTAGGTACATGTCTTGGAAAGGTTTGGAGGGTTATGGGCTACATGGCTAAGCTAAACTAGCTTAGATGGGGCATCGCGGTTAGCATGGACAAGCTGGGTTGATGGACCCGTCTCTATGCTGTATCGCTCTATGGCTTCACATGACATGACCTGACAGCAGCGTGCGGTTTAGGCTTTACTTTATACAGATGCAGCACTAAAACGGGCCCTTCAGCTCACCGAATCCGCACCGACCAGTGATCACCCCGCACACTTACACTAGACTACACACTAGGGACCATTTACAATCCCTACCGAAGTCCATTAACCTACAAACCTGCACGCCTTTGGAATGTGGGAGGAAACCGGAGCACCCGGAGAAAACCCACGTGTTCACAGGGAGAACGTACAAACTCTGCACAGACAGCACCGGTGGTCAGGATCAAACCCAGCTCTCTTTATCTCTAAGGCAGCGACTGTAAGGAGAGACTGAGAGGAGAAAAGTTCAGGAGAAAATCCTAGAGCCTAGGGCCATATTAGTCAAGCATCCCCTTGATGGCCCTGTAAAGAAAGCAGCTTTGGATGCAACTCAGTCAACTGAGAGAAAGTAGAAGCAGCAAAGTGGATGACAGAACTCGCTGTCAACAAACTAGGACCCAACAGGAATCTACATGAAAAGGATATGGAGGGCCAAGAGAATTTGCTTTGTTTGGTACTCATTAAAGAATGGGTCAAAGAGCATCTTATTCTACAAAGAACTGGAGCAGGAATAGGCCACTCAGCCCAGAAAGCCTTCACTACCAAGATCACCAGCGGTACAGTGACGACACAGCTGGTAGAGCTGCTGCCTCACAGCACCAGAGACCCAAGTTCGATCCTGACCTTGGATACTGTCTGTGTGGAGTTTGCACGTCCTCCCTGTGACCACATGGGTTTTCTCTGGGTGGGTTTCCTCTCACATCCTAAAGACATGCTGGGCTAAGATGCAGCCTGACCTGTTGAATTACGCCAGCATTTTGTGTCTATCTTGGGTTTAGGTTAATTGTCCTCTGCAAATTGTCCCCAGTGTGTCGGGAGTGGGTGTGAAAGTGGGATAACATAGAACTAGTCTGAAAGGATGATCGATAGTCGGTGTGGACTTGGTGGACCGAAGGGCCTGTTTCCATATTGTACCTCCAAACCAAGCTACAGCCAAGCTAAAACCATCCCACTGTGTGAATTGAGTGCTGTCACATAGAGAAATGTAGCAGCTATTACCAGAGCCTTACTGCTGGTGTCCACAGTCCATCAACGAAACTGTGACTCACAGCGACATTGCGTCACCTCTCGTTGATCCCCTCGGTTCCCGATCAACTTTAGGGAAAAGAAACAGGTACAGAATCCAAACAGAATTGCCTGGGGTTGCCGCAAAAACCAGCCCAAATCTCTCCACATACCGTGCCAATTTTGCCGAGGCGATGCTCTTAATCACAAAATCTTTCCCAAATTCCTGCGCGATCAGGCAAAGAGATCAATCTTTGACTGGAAGAGGACCAATGGGATCTTGACAAAAGAGGGCGAGGTTGTGTAAGAAGCAAGGAGAAACAAACTTTTAACCTAATTGATATTCCAGCAGCACCAAAAACAAATCCAAGTCAACAGTTTCAATTGACTGCTGGTCACTGATGCTCAACTGACTAATTGATTTTTTTGCAGCAGCCCCACAAATCAATTTAATGATCTTGGCCTTATTTATTTGAAGCTAAATGCTGCAGAGGAGGACCTGACTTCAGCTTCAGCGATTGCTGGCCAGGGGATTATCTCTGCATTCATATGACCACAGGGGTCCCTGCTTCTGACAATATGGAAACAACAAACTGATTTCACTCCCCGAACGAGATAATCATGCACAACCAAGAGAAGCTGACCTTGCTGATCTGTTGGTGTGTGAGAGGAGAGATCCAAACTTGCATAATAGCTTTATGGTCATAGAGCCATACAGCACGGAAACACGTCATGTGGTTCAACTCGTCCCTGCCAACAAGATGTCCGATCTAAGCTAGTCCTATACCCTGCGTTTGCCCATGTCCCTCTAAACCTTTCCTATCCATGTACCTGTCCAAATATCTTTTCAATACTGCAACAGTACCTGCCTCAACTACCTCATCTGGCAGCTCGTTCCATATACCCACCACCCTCTGAGTGAAAAAGTTGCCCCTCAGGTTCATATTAAATCTTGCC
Organism: Raja brachyura; assembly: GCA_963514005.1. The sequence continues at coordinate 63,097,665 of OY740788.1, read as the reverse complement.
CCTATCACCTAAAGTCTAAAGTAAAAGAAGCTCATTCTTGCAGGGTTATATGCAAGCCACTAAATACACGTTTTTCACTTTGATAAAACACAATAGAAATAGTTTTATATAAGTCTCTGCTTGGCAACAAAATATCTAACTGACAAGCTACAAGAGAAAAATACTTCTATTTATGTAAATACACCAGCACTCCACGAAATTCAGTGCTGTAATATTCTACCGATCATTCTGAGTATGGTGTGAAATGAGACTGATGTTGTTTAAGGGGACGAAGTTCAAGGAAAATCTAGAATATATTGTTAGCTAGGGGAAGGTGACAACAAAGCATACAAAGATACCATTTAATCAGGACAGTTGGACTGGTCGAAGAACTGGGATGCCAGAGGGGTGGAGAGAGAGGGAAAGCAAGGGTTGAAAGTGTTTAAGCTTTGACATATCAGAAGCTTTATCTTAACTGAAATTAATAAATGTTCTTGTAGAATCACAGCACAGATCGCCATTCAGCTCAGGGTCAAAACAAATTATATTTAGCCAATATTTCTGGACTAAAAATGTTTTTATTTTATATAAAATTACAGCATGGCAACAAGCCCTTTGGCCCACCGACCATTGATCACCTATTCACATTGGTTCTATGTCAGACACTTTCACATCTACGCCCTACACACTAGAGGAAATTTAAAGGACCAGTTAACCCACAAACCTGCATTTTGAAAGGAGATGGCGGCACAGTGATGCAGGTGATAGAGCCTGGGTTCGATCCTGACCTCGGGTGCTGCCAGTGGTGTTTGCACGTTCCCACCGTTGACTACGTGGGTTTCCTCTAGGTGCCCCGGTTTCCTCCCACATCCCAAAGACATGCGCGTTTGCAGGTCAATTGTCCTCTAAATTGCCCCTAATGTACAGGTAGTGGATACGAAAGTGGGATAACATGTGTGAAAATGGGGAACTTGTGTGAAAGGGCGATCGATGATCGGCATGGACTTGGTGGGCCGAAGGGACTGTTTCCATGCAGTACTTTTTACAAACATACTTTTCGTTTTCTCCACCCTTCCCCCTTTAATTTCAGACGTTCCTTACTCCGATAAATAGGTTATTGACTGAAACATTTATGCAATAACTTTCTTGGAGACACAATAAACTGCAGACGCTGGAATCCTGAGCGAAAAAAACTGCTGGAAGAACACATTGAGATAGGCAGCATCCATGAGGGAAATAACAGAAGATGTCTCATGAAGGGTCCCAATCCAAAATATCATCTGTTTATGTCCCTACGCAGATGCTGCCCAACCCCCCCTGAGGTCCTCCAGCAGTGTTTTTCTCTTCATTGACTCTCTTATTTCAATGGTGCCTGTATCGCTATGGTTCCCTGCATTTTCTGTTTAAATTTCAGATTTCGACTTTACTTTAGACTTTAGAGCTAGCGTGGAAACAGCCCTTCGGCCAACCAAGTCTGCGCCAACCAGCAATCACCACGTACACCAGTACTATGCAACACACTGGGGCCAATTTAATTTTATTTTTACAGAAGCCAATTAACATACAAGCCTGTACAAACCGTGTACAAACAGCACCTGGAGTCAGGATCAAACCCGGTTGCTACCATTGCAGCACCAGGACATCACTTTCCTGCATCTGTAGTTCTTTTCCACTTTTCAATGACACCTACGACAATAAAAATGCTAAACTTCATCACCAGCACTTCTTGCAGCTCTTTGTTCATGTTGAAGATAGACACTAAGTGCTGGAGCAACTCACTGGGTCAGGCAGCATCGCCAGAGAAGTGGCATTTAAGAGGCCTGACCCGCTGAGTTACTCCAGCACTTTGTGTCTATCTTCTACAGCTGTGCAGTTCCTTCCTACACTCTTCGTTCATGTCTCTTGCTTACTTGCAGATCAATGTATTGATCACTGAGCTTTGTTCTTTATGTGGATGTGTGTCAAATTTAATGTGATAGTGTTCTGGAGTACACTGCGATAAACAAAATACATATTATTGCTAATTGCTGAAATGTTATTTACACATTTTTAATCAGAGTTCAAAATCCACTTCATCCTAATGGAGTAAATACATATCAAAATAACAGGTCCTTTGCAAATTAGTTGTGCTCGTTTAGTTTACTGTCACGTGTACTGAGGTACAGTGAAAAGATTTTGTTGCGTGCTAACCAGTCAGCAGAAAGACTGTACATGATTACAATCAAGCCATCCACAGTGTACAGATACAGGATAAAAGGGAATAACGTTTAATGCAAGGTAAAGCTCAAGCCAGCAGGCCCAGATCAAAAGCACATATTTGGACCATGACCCAGCATTGTCAAACAATTGGGTTGTTGAATGGGCCGTGGAGAAAAACGTCTTTAGAGCAGCCTTAAATGCAAGACACTTCAATAGTACTGGCACAGATATGATGGTGGCGTTTAAGAGGCTTTCAGATAGGCACATGAAAGTGCAGGGATTAGAGGGTATGCATCATTTACACGCAGATGAGATTGGTTTAACTTGGCATTATGTTCGGCACAAACATTGTGGGCCGAAGGGCCCGTTCCTGTGCTGTACTGTTCCGTGCTCTACATGAAAAATGCTACTACTCTCCAGCATCGCCAGCAACTCTGAAACATCGCTTTTATGACAAATATTTAACAAAAACAGGAAAAAGAACACAATGTACAGTACATCCGAGAAGTTGCACATCTTTCATGGTGGGTGCTTAATTACGACTGATTATTCAACTAATAAGTGGTGAAAACTTGACGTACAGCGTATTGCAAGTAGAATTTATTTTGCTTCAACAAATAACTGTGCTAACATTTTTCACGGAGAGTTCATAATCACAAATAATTATTCAAATGATGAAAGTGGTGGCAACTTGACTTACCAATATGTAGCAATTAGAATTTATTTTACAAATAACATTTTGATTTGTTTTTTTTAAATCAAAGAAATCATTACCTGCTCTTAACTTGTAAGTGAAAAGGTGCTGGCCAAAACACACACTGAAATTGTATAGGATTCCTTCTCATCTCCGTCATGTAGTTTGTCGGTGGGCCGAAGTGCCTGCTTCCACGTTGTAGCTCTAAATTGAACTACATCACGGAGATGAGATGGAATCCGAAACAATTTCAGTGCGTGTTTAATTTAGAGATACATCGTGGAAACAGGCCCTTCTGCCCACCGGGTCTGTGCCAACAAGCCATCACCCATGCACTAGTTCTATCGTACACACCAGGGACAAGTTACAGAAGCCAATTAACCTACAAACCTGCTGTCTCTGGAATGTGGGAGGAAACCGGAGCACCCAGAGAAAACCCACAGTCACAGGGAGAACGTACAAACTCCGTACAGACAGCACCCATAGTCAGGACCAAACCCGGGTCACTGGTGCTCTAAGGCAGCAACTCTACCGCCGTGCCACTGTGCCGCCAATATGTATGCTCAGGTTCATCTTCCCATTAAATGTCTCTGCTTCTATCCACGTTATCCAACTTACCCCGCACATTTCCTTTAAACTTTTATCTCTCTCAACATTAAAAAAATATATATACATACAACGGATTGCAAATGCTGGCGTATAGAAAATGGCACAGTACTGGATTAACTCAGTGGGTCAGGCAGCATCTCTGGAGGACATGGATAGGCAACGTTTCAATTTGGGATCCTTCTGATTACAGTCTGAAGAAAGGTCCCGACACAAAATGTCATCCATCATGTCCTCCAGAGATGCTGACTGACCTGCTGAGTTACTCCCACTTTGTGCCTTTTTTAAAAAATAAATCAACCTCTGCAGTTCCTTGTGTCTGCTTTTATAAGTAGTTGTCAAACTTTTTTTGTAGGGGGGAGATTTGGCTTTATAAATTGATCTGAAATGCTGTTAATTCAGAACATTTCCACGTTGTCACAACTAAAACACAAGTCTATTGTCGAAGACGGACACAAAATGCAGGCAGATCGCTGGAGAAAAGAAATCGGTGACATTTCAGGTCGAGATCTTTCTTCAGACACTAAGTTTACTACACAATTTTTTTGACTGTGTTTTAGCTTCATGCAGGTTGATTACACCTACAGTAATCAGGCATTCTTAATCGGTCTGTAGAAGGGTCCTGACCCAAAACATCACCTATCCATGTCCTCCAGGGATGCTGCCTGACCCGCTGAGTTACTCAAATCAATCAAAGACTTTATTGTCATTTAAAAATACACCAATAAATGCAAGTCTGAACAAAATTTTGTTGCATCTGGCTCACCGTGCAACATAAAATAATGAAAGGATAAATTAGATAACAAGATAAAATAGATAAAAAGATAAAATAGATAATAGTGGCAGCACATTACATGAAATTCAAGAGTCTGATGGCTCGGGGGAAGAAGCTGTTGCAAAACATGGCCGTTCTTCTCCTTATACTACGATGCCTTTTGCCCGAGGGCAGCAGGGTGAACAGTCCATGATGGAAATGTGTTGGGTCTTATTTTATAATGCTGTTGGCCTTGGACAAGCAACGTTTGCACGCAATGTCCCGGATTGAAGGAAGAGATGTCCCGATGATTTTTTCAGCCGTCCTCACCACTCTCTGGACGGACTTCCAGTCGGAGGCTTTACAGTCCCCAAACCAGACAGAGATGCAGCTGGTCAAAATGCTCTCTGTGGTGCCCCTGTAGAAAGTGGTGAGGACGGGATGGGGGAGGCGAAGCCAATTAAACCAAAATGTAGGTGGAAGAGTGTGGGGGGGGGGGGGGGGGAGATGGAGGAACGGGAAGAAGCGGAACGATCATGGGAGAAATTTATGTACATCCAGATGAGGCACAAAGAGGGGGAAAAAAAGTGTGTTTGTTAGTCACCTGAAATAGTCACGCGTTAGGAGTTTGAGTCTGAAGAAGGGTCCCAACCTGAAGCATCACCTATCGATGTTTTCCAGAGATACTGCCTGACCCACTGGCTTACAACCCAGTGGTATGAATATTGATTTCTCTAACTTCAACTAACCCCTGCATTCCCTCTCTCTCCATCCCTCCCCACCGATTGCACCAGCTTCTCGTTCTCACCTAGCAAACAGCTAACAATGGCCTGTTTCCTTTTTTTATCATTACCTTTTTGCATATCTTTCATTCATTTGTTCAATATCTCTCTCCATCACCGTCTATATTTCTAGTTTCCCTTTCCCCTGACTTTCAGTCTGAAGAAGGGTCTCGACCCGAAACGTTACCTATTCCTCCTCTCCAGAGATGCTGCCTGTCCCGCTGCGTAACTCCAGCTGTTTGTGTATATCACTGAATTACTCCTGCACCTTGTGTCTTGTTTTGTAATCCAGCATCTGATCTGCAGTTCCTTGTTTCTGGGCGTTTGAGTTGAATTGACACAAACACTACAACAGAGTGCCACTGCTACACCTAAAGTTGTATGCACTTCCCACTTACCCGCCCTGTTGTAAATAACACGAACCACAATAAAAATCTGTTGAATAATTTGGCAGCGCAAATGAAAGATGCCATCGACAAATTATATTATCCATCATCTGAAGCGATTCGAGACATGTGGAATCATTATAAACTCTCCATTAGCAATAGAAGACTTAATTGTTTATCTAAACTGCACTCCACCTCAGGTGCTTTGTATGTTGGGTCGTAAGAAGCATAGGTTTTTAAAATTCACACGATCAGGGGAAAGAGTCCAAATTGCAATGTGCAGAATGCTCATCTTATGCACCAACTTCATCAAAAGTTAGCATTATGCAGCACAGGTAGTCAAAAAGAGCAATAACGGGCACAATAACGGGCACAAATTCATCCCCGGAGGGAAACCAAGATCAACAGGAACTTTTTGGGATAGAATTCCAAAAAATCCACATTACAACAGTAATAATAATTTGGATGTACATCAATGTTCCAAATTGCTTTATTAGCAGACTTTCTGAAAGGTGCTGTAAAAGTCAATCCTACTTCTTCTTACGACTGTCCCCTTGTTGTGACTTGCTCTGATTCCACTCAGAGGAATCCCACATAGTCACGGAGAGAAACAATATGCCAGCAACACTCAAGACCAAGATTGAACCTGGATCCCTCGAACAATGAGGAAGCATCATTAACAGCTGCATGTTAAAAAGTAAAAAAAAAACAAAGTGCTGGAGTAACTCAGCAGGTCAAACAGCATCTCTGGAGGACATGGATTGGTCTTCAGATTGAAGAAGGGTCCTGAACCGAAACCTCACCTATCCACGTCCTCAAGAGATGCTGCCTCCAACAGCCTGCCTCGAGGGAACAGAAGATAAGACCCCCCCCCCCCGGTTTTTCTCACTTGGCCCTTTGTCCAGCATCTGCCGTCACCATCTCTTTCCATCCCCACTCCAAATCCCCAACTACCATGATAGCAGATCCCTTTCAGGGATCAGCATGCAAAGAGTCACCTAAAGGGACTGTCCCACTTGGGCGACCTAATTGGCGACTTTAGAAGAGTTTGAAAAAATGACATGTTGAAGACCTCCTTCGACTACTAGAAGACCTCTTTCCACCTCCTTCAACAATGTTGAAGACCAGCTTCGACTAGCTACGACTCACTTCGGAAAAATTGGACACCGAATAGTGGAGAGTGAAGACAACCTCCTTCGATCTCCTTCGACTATGATGAAGACTATCTACGACTACCTTCGACCACCTTCCACTACCCTCGTTTACCTACGACTAACATGCCAACCTACTACGACTAAAAAAAGTGTTTTTTTTTCCATGGCAACCTTTTTTTTAAATCGCGGGCATTTTTTAACATATTGAAAAAAACGGAGCGACCTAGCTGAGTCCTCAAGTACGCGGAGGCCACTCTCGAGCGTGAAGGAGAATTACGAAGATCTCCTATGACCTCGTGTCGACCATGCTGCGAGTATGAGTCAAGGGCAAACTCGCCAGAACTCGCAGATTAGGTCGCCCAAGTGGGATAGGCCCTTAACTCCGGCATCAACTTGGATTCAGCATAGAGTCATAGAGCATGGAAGTAGGCCCATCAGCCCAACTTGTCCATACCGACAAGCATGCCCCATCTACACCTGTCTGTGTTTGGCCCATATCCCTCTAATCCTATCCTATCTTATTCATGTACCTGTCCAAATGTTTCTTAAACATTGCGATAGTACCTGCCTCAACTACCTCCTCCGGCAGCTCATTCCATATAGCCACCATCCATTGTGTGAAGAAGTGACACCTCATGTTTCTATTAAATCTTTCCATCCTCACTTTAAACCTATGTCCTCTGGTTCTAGATTTCCCTACTCTAGGAAAGAGACTCCGTTCGTTTACCCAATCTATTCCTCTCTTGAGTTTGTTCACCTCTATAAGATCGCCCTTCATCCTCATGCGCTCCAAGGAATAGAGTCCTAGCCTGATCAACCTCTCCCTATAGCTCAGGCCCTCGAGTCCTGACAATATCCAGCACTCATATTCAAACCTGCATCTGCCAACTTTCAATTAAAATTGTGGTCAGCCCCACACATTCTATCACTGACTGCCAACTGCTTCTTGCTCCACCATGCCCAATCACCCATGTCCATTCACAAAAGGACACAAAGTGCTGGAGTAACTCAGCAGGTCAGACAGCATCTCTGGAGATCATGGATATGTGACATTTTGGGTCGGGACCCTTTATCAGATTCTGCCTGATGACTGCTGGGCCACTATTGGTTGCTGATGGCTGTGAAGGTATTTTTAAAGGAGATTGACAGGTTCTAGATTAGTAAGGGTGTCAAAGGTTGCAGAGAAAAGGCAGAAAAATGGGGTTGAGAGGGAAAGATAGATCACTCGATGGGCCAAATGGCCTAATCCTGCTCCGGTCATTTATGTACTATGAACCTGTGCAAATGTACTTTACAAATTGCTACAGTACATGCCTCATCTACCTCCGCTGGCAGCTCGTTCCATATACCTAACACTCCGCCTTTTTGCAATTTCTGATAAGAAAACAAATTCTAATTTCAAGAAAACTGTACGTGAAATACAGAGTAAAGCTAAAAAGGCCAAGTGAAAATGAATGATTCTGATCTGACAGAAATATTATCCTTCCCGTCCATGTGGGCGAAAGAGCAGGTTTTCTTCCTTCACAATGATAAGGCAGTTAAACGAGAGTGTAGATTAGCACTCAACTGTAATTTTCTAACCACGTTAATTTACCATTACATCATCAAAACCAGCAAATGATGCTACAACGACAACACAAAACAAAAAGACCCAAGAAGTGCAACCAAACCTCAGGAGTTTTATTGAAAAAAATAGTTTGATTATAAAACCAAGGACATAATTTAAAATTTGTACATAACTTCAGATAGACTAAATTAAACTATCAGATACAAGGAACTGCAGGTGCTGGTTTACAGAAAAGTTACAGAGTGCTGGAGTAACTCAGTGGGTCAGGCAGCATCTTAAATTACTGTTCAAATTTCCAACCTCCATCCAAAAGCAAAAGGATTGAAGTACTAGAGTGAATGAAGAAAAGATTTGAGAATGTTACCAGAATTGTAAGCCTGCAAACAGTTTAATGGAAATAAAGACACAAGGTGCTGGAGTTTACAAAAAAAATACACAAAGTGCTTAAGTAACTACAGGTCAGGCGATTTCTCTGGAGAATACGGATCAGTGACGTTTCGGGTCAGGACCCATCAATCTGAAGAAAAGTCCCGACCTGAAACGTCACCTATCCATGTTCAACGTAGATGCTGCCTGACCAACTGAGTTACTCCAGCACTTTGTGTCTTTTTCTTTAAAATAAAGCAGCAGTTCCTTGTGTCTACAGCTAGTTTAAGGAACTAGGGTTCTTTCCTGCAAAAGAGAAAATGTAATGAAGGCTTTATTAAATTAAGAAGAGATTCAATTGGGTGTTTGTGGAGAAATTATTGCCAGGACAAGATAAATATAAAATAGCTACTAACAGATCAAATACAAAATTGAAAAGGAACATGATGGATGGATTGATTGAAAGATCCAGCATGGCAGCATGCCGACTCTCAATCACTCATTCAATCTAGTTTTATGTTATCCCACTTTTCCACTCCCTTCACCCTTGGAGCAAATTTTTTTAATAGAAACCTATTAGCCTACAAACCCAAGGTAGACAAAAATGCTGAGAAACTCAGCGGGTGAGGCAGCATCTATGGAGTGAAGGAAATAGGCAACGTTTCCGGTTGAGACCCTTCTTCAGACTGATGTGAGGGTGGGGGGGGGGGGGGGGGGGAGGGAAGAAGAAAGGAAGAGGTGGAGACTGTGGGCTGAGGGAGAGCTGGGGAGGGGAGGAGAAAGCAGGGGCTACCTGAAATTGGAGAAGTCAATGTTCATACCGTTGGGGTGTAAACTACCCAAGCGAAATATGAGGTGCTGCTCCTCCAATTTACAGTGGGCCTCACTCTGGCCATGGAGGAGGCCCAGGATAGAAAGGTTGGATTCGGAAAGGGAAGGAGAGTTGAAGTGCTGAGCCACCGGGAGATCAGGTTGGTTATGGCGAACCGAACGGAGGTGTTGCAATAACCAATCTGATCTCCCGGTGGCTCAGCACTTCAACTCCCCCTCCAGTGATGGAAATGGGGGGGCGGGGGGTACGCAGGGGGACGGTGTTCCCCTAGTTTTCAGTTTCCAGTTTCCATCCTGCGCGTGAAATCGCAGCTTTATCCTGAGTCTGGGGAAAGAGGAACAAGAGATATAGAGGGTACTAAGGACAAATGAATGGAAGATATGCCTATATCTCCCGTTTCTCCTTCCCCTGACTCAGTCCGAAGAAGGGTCTTGACCCGAAATGTCACCTATTCCGCTATATGATCTTTGCTTTCGTCCGTCTGTCCGCGCGTTCGCTCGCCCTTGGTGCTGGCGCTTCTCCCCTCAGACTCTGTCAAACAAACACACACACACACAGCATGTCCGGCAGATCGATGCGGGCCGAGACCATGTGCAGGGCGAAGGATGACATCAAATGGCTTATGGCAGCTATCGAAGAAGTACGGAAATGGTAAAGAGGAATTTTTTTTTAAAACACTCAAAGGAAATAGATGTTTAACAAAAAAAAAGGAGGGCGGCGATCACTCCGTGTCCGTGTCGGAGAAAGGGGGAGGGGATGGCTTGAGTGGGTGCAGGATTTTCTGGAGATCCTTCCTAATGGCAATATTTTGTACTAGACTGAGTGGGACCGGTTGGGTCCCATGTTCACACGGGAGGGCTGGTCTCCCAACACAATATTCCACCTCTCCACCAATTCCAATATTGGTGGCCAGTGGGTGGGGGCTTTCTGGAGCATTAGTTCGGGTGTTGTGAGCCGAAGGGACTGGTTTCCAGAGGGTTATTATGGGGGGCTGGGGTGGCTCAGTGGGACGGGCGGCGGCACTGGGTAGTGGGCGGCGTTTTGGGTCGAGACCCTTCTGCAGACAATCACACGTACTCTCACCGACGAGAGTTCAGTTCAGTCGGAAGAAGTGACTTCTCTCCAGAGTCGCTGCCTGTCCCGCTGAGTTACTCCAGCTTTATGTCTAACTTCAATTTCAAGAGTTAAATAAAAAACACAGAGTGCTGGAGGAACTCAGCAGGCTAGGCAGCATCTGTGGATGGAATGGAGTTGTTTCGGGCCAGGGTTCTTCTTCAATAGGAAGGAACTGCAGATCAAAGGTACTAGAGCGGTTACTAGTATCTTTGCTGCAGATCAGGCATGATATTCTTACGATTTAAATCGGAATTCCGATTTTATTGTTTTCCTATTTGTCAATTTTGTGTGCCCGATTATTTAGCGGTCAATCAACCACTGTCTATAAGGGGGTTGCATCCAATCACCAACCAGCTTCCCTTAAAATTGCCGTCCAGTCAACCAATCGGTCTCCTCCCGTCCAATCAACCGCTGTCTCCAAAGGCATTGTGGCCAATCACACAATGCGCTGGTCACTCAGCGGCCCATCAGACGCAGTCTCCAAGGGGTCTTTTGATCAATCACCGACCTGCTTCTCTCACCAAAGCAGACAGTGGCTGCAGCCATCACAGAGAGAGAGAGAGAGAGAGAGCGAGAGAGAGAGATGCAAGAAAGCATCTATGACATATAACACCCAACAAACAAAAGGTGGGATTGGGAGGAAGATAGATTCTGCAAGTCACCCTAAATTACATTCTATTTATTTATATGCAGATTAAACTCAGGGTGGATTTAAAATTATAGAAATACACCTCATCTGGTTAGTTTTCCAAAGATAAACACAAAATCCTGGAGTAATTCATATATTCCTCTAAACCTATCCTATCCATGTACCTGTTGCAATGGTACCCGCCTCAACTATCTCCTCCAGCAGCTCGCTCCATACACCAACCATCCACTGTATTAAATACATAGCCCTCAAGTAAATACATAGCCCTCTACTAAATCTTTCCCCCCTCACTTTAAACCAATGTGCTCTGGTTCTTGATTCCCCTACACTGGGCAAGAGACTCTGTGCGTCTACCCTATCTATTCTCCTCATGATTTTCTCTATGCAAGTCTTTAAATCATATAATATGAAAAATGTAGTATTCCCAACACATGCCTCCTGGGATTTTTTAAGGTTTATTATTGTCACATGTACCGAGGTACAGTGAAAAGCTTTGTATTGCATGCCATACAAATAGATCAGATAGACCATACACAGATACAATCAGTTTGGACTCAGGTACTATAGAGACACCAAAGGGGAAGATACAGTGCAGACTCAATGCAGGTTAAATTGTGAACTCAGTTTTCAAGAGCTCATACATAAAGATGTTGTTTAAATATCTTAATAACTCAGAACTGAAGAGTGTGCAATATACAAATCTGACTGTAATGTAATGTTAATTAGATGGCATTAACACAAATGCATTTTCTTGAAAACATGATGGGAATGATCTAGAATTCTACATGAGCATCATCCAAAATTAATTTCCCGATTTTAAAAATATTCAAGTAAAAGATTGAAAATAGCATATTGCAAGCTTGTGCTACAGTTTTGTACATGTAGTACAATGGCATCTTTGTGCAGAACACTGATTCAGTAACAAGTTAAATCAATTACATAATAACCAGCATTTTATGCATGCTTGAAGCAGTTGAACCAGCCAGAGAGAAAAAAAGTTAAGGGTGTGCAAGATTGTTGTGTAGTTGCCAGCCTTCACTGTTGGCTACTAAGAAACGTACAGCAGTTCCAATCGGCCAATGCTAAATTATATTGTAACACCTACGCAATTCGTCAAAATGTAAATATTTCATCAGCATCACAAATGTTCCACAAAGTAATTAGACATTTGCATCGGTTTACTAAATTTGCTAAACTCTGAAAGATAACTGGTATCAAAATTGGACAAAGAGCTGGTCTGCCTGAAACGAATTATCCTTCTGCCTGTTTAAAGGGTGCACGGTCTCACCATCCCCAGCGGAATGTACCGATGCTATTAATCTTGTGTAGTTGTAAACTGTTTGGGGGGGGGGGGGGGGGGGTGTGGAGGGAGGGGGCAGAGAAATTGCTACTTTGTGAGTGATCACGGAACTACAGTACTTAAAAATATTGCGTTATGCATTGACAGATCGCCAGTTCTCCTGCTCAAACGGTGCAAAAAGAACCGTTAGATGTTGCGAGGCGAGGCGGCACATCTCAACACAAGTATGTTTCAGAGTTCAGAACTTTGGCAACAACTTCTGACGGCTGTTTCCTTCTAACGTTGATGCGGGGCTGCCTTTCCCCTACTCCCCCACCCACCATCAAAGGGAGAAAAAAAGTTTTGTACTGGTTAAACTATCGATATTACACCTTTAATGGACTGGTTTGTACCTTTTGGTCCACTATAGAGCAGACGAGGTCCTTGACGGCAGAGAGGGAGATGTCTTGTGCTTCGATGGTCACCGGTTCGCGAGTGAGGCCGATCTGCAGAAGGAAGGATACGCCGTTGAAGGATCCCCGGGAATTGGTGGGACTCGGGGCGTTGAGGCTCCCATTAGAAAGCCGGCCCGACAGTACAGAGGTGGCCGGCGGGGAGAGCGACGGGGTAGGCGAAGAGGCAGGCAGTGGCAGAGCGGTTGGCAGCAATCTCTGGGACACGGGAGGAGACGAGTTGCTGTTGCTTGACATCTGGCTGGCGACGGGTTTCCACTCTGAAACTTCCAGCGTTTGCGGAGAAGAAAACAACCCCCAGAAACAATGCAGCAGTCCGAACAGTCCGCTTTTCCCCCTCCCCGGCTGGGGTTACTGGAACAGAGGAGGGTGGATTGACACGGTGGCGGCCTGGTATTCGCCGTCAAGTTTGTACAGCGGGGGCCACTTCTCTCGATATCCCACTCATGGTTTCCCCCTCCCTCGCTCTTCTCTCCCTGTACTTTCAATCCGCCCAGTCCGTCACCGGAAATACTCTGCAAGACAGAGAAAAAAAGAGAGGGGGCAACTCGTTGAATAGATGATTTTAAAAAAACGTTTCCTGCAATGTGCATCAAGCAGAGAAAGCGAGAAGGTGCAAATATACATACGCAGATATATTTTTAGGGCGCATATTCAGGAAGGAGTGTGATGTTTCCAAAGGGTAGATGTCCCTGTGAAGAGTGCAGGAGAAGTCTGAGCTTACAACTCAACATACTTAGGGGGATCACCACAAAACGGTGCGGGTCTGCCCCCTTGTTGTGACGGGGCTGTAATCCCATTTCCCCGCGAACTGGCCAGAAGGGAAAACGATGGGCCTGGTGGTCTCTTAATATCCGTCATCTGCATTTGCAGGATTGGTGCGTTTCCGACCATTTCGACAAAGGCTCTGTGATTTGGGGAGCCACTGCAAGCCACTCTCTGTCTTTTCCCCTCTCTCTCTTTCTCTGAGAGTTTGCCCGGAACCATTTATCGCCAAAACATTTAGCGCTGGGATCTGATGGCACCAGTCGTGAAATAAATCAGCATTTAGCAAACCGCAGGGGTCTCCGTTACAAACACAAGGAACTGAAGATGCTGGTTTACAAAAAAAAGTCACAAAGTGCTGGAGAAACTCAGCGGGTCAGGTAGCATTCGTGGAGGGAAAAGACAGTGGGTCACACATCATCTTCTGAAACAAGAGTCGTTTCAGGTCGGAGCTCTGTTTCAGAAGATGATGTCTGACCCACTGGGTCTCAATTGCAATCCTGACCAGTCCATTACAAACTGCAGTGAGTGGCGGGAGACTGATAGCTCCACAATCTGAAGATACACACAAAATGCTGCGGTAACTCAGTCGGACGTCACCCATTCCTTCTCTCCAGGGATGCTGCCTGTCCCACTGAGTTACTCCAGCATTCTGTGTTTATCTTTGGTGTTCCTCTGCAGTTCCTTCCTACACATAGTTGCATAGTCTTTATCACATCCAGTGTCTGTTCAGATCGAACAGGTTTGCTAATCGCTGTTTTGATATGCGATACTAATCGATGGAGGATTTGCACCCAAAGGTACACATGGGCGCCTGCGTTTGCTCATTTGAAACTGCCCTTAAAGGTTCTGGAGTAACTCAGTGCGTCAGGCAGCATCTGTAGAGAATTTTGAGCAAAACACAAGAGGATAGGTGCTGTTTCGGGTCGGGCCCCTTCTTCAGACTGATGAGTAATGTAGCGGGGGCAGGGTTGTTGGAGAAAGCTGGAAGAGAGTAATGTAATTACTCGGAAAGTATGGAATTTAGGCAAGGATATCGGATTTGTTCAAATTAAACGATTATTATTGGCATGGGCATGATTTGGCCAGAGCCCCCCTTTTTTTAACCTCCTGATATAGATTTTACATGATTCCATGGAAACAGAAATTAAATGTTAAAGTGCTCCAATTTTGTTGTTATAACAACATCAGAGGCTGATGTGGTTTAACTGTGGATACAAGAAACTGTAGATGCTGGAATCTTGAGCAAAACATAAGAGTGCTGGAGAAACTCAGCAGACCAGGCAGCATCTATGAAGGGAAATGGGACAGATTCAACTCAAAATGTTGTCTGTCTATTTCCCATCGGCGATGAAGGCACAAAGTGCTGAAGTAACTCTGCGGATCAGGCAGCATCTCTGGAGAACAGAGCTGCTGCATGACCCGCTGAGTTACTCCAGCACTTTGTGTCTTCTTTTGTAAAATATGCTTTTGCAGATCCTTGTTTCTATCCTTCACATCTGCTGCCTGATTCACCGAGTCCTTCCAGCACTTTGTGTTTTGGTGTAACTGTGTTCTGATTACTAAATCTCTTTGTGCAGCAGGGCAAGTGACCCCAGACACAATAATCCCCTGTATCCTCCACAAACCACACATTTAAATTAGGATGATAAGTACAATGTAGCTTGTTCATTTCAATAAGTTTACCACATTGCAGTAATGCGAACCATGTCCTAAACTAATTACATGGTTGTAATACTTGCAATAAAGATAATATAATGACCAGAAAGTGTTCCAGGATAATATTGATAGGAAATAAATATTTCAGATTATGGAAACCTGAAACAAGGAAATATAATTACCTCTTATTTGGTCTACTAAGTACATCTGGTCTACTTAGATCGGAACAATTTTTTTTCAGTCTGAAGAAGGGTTCCAACCCGAAACGTCACCTATTAGTTTTCTCCAGAGATGCAGCCTGACCCACTGAGTTACTCCAGCATTTTGTGTCTATTTTCAGTATAAACCAGCATCTGCAGTTTCTGCCTACATTATAAAATTACATTAACATCCAGAGGGAAATAAAGGTGGGGGCCAGTGGTGCAGTCACTAGTCTGAAACCACTCAAAATTTCTCTTTTTGCATACAATATTATTAATCACTGTATTAGGCCTTAAAATAACTACAATAATCACAAAAATAAATTAAAATACTCGTCATGATATTCTAATTATTCTTCACTAATCACCCCACCAATATTTAATGGTTTATATTGCAGTTTGGAAAAAACTATTGCCAATAAATCAGCATGTATATTCATGTTGAGTTGTTGTGGTGCAGGGAATCTTAATAGATAAATAGCTTTGTTTTCATAATTTAGTTAGTTGTTCAGATAATGATCTCAATAATCAAGAAGCAATCAACTACATCTAAAAAGATGTAGTTTACATGAATGTTGATATTTAGATTAGAACCTCTAAGACCAGAACGATTTTTTTCTGATGTAAAATTTATATAGATTT
Source organism: Raja brachyura (assembly GCA_963514005.1). Next base: position 63,081,563 of record OY740788.1, on the reverse strand, counting down.
AAATATTTTAATTTCTAGCCTGCAACATTGTGTTATTTATGGTAACCGGTTATCATTGTTGCACGCTGGATTTTCTGTGTTGTATTTGTAAGTGGACGACTCATTTGCTTTGGTGTCATAAACAAATGGGCGTGAATTGTTTTAAAAGTTGGCGAAGAATGTCCCATGAAATTCCACACCAATGTCTAAATCCTGCGAGAGGAACAGCCTAATTGTTTTTTAAAAAGGGCGAAAGGTAACAAGAAACGCCCACTTCCAACTATTTACCAATGGGACACTCCGTTATTCTGCTGGGAATCCCCAGATGGGTCACTCTCGCAACATAACTAAACGGCCACAAGTTAAAACAGAAATGGGGGTTACACAAAAAGCTGGAGAAACTCAGCGGGTGCAGCAGCATCTAAGGAGCGAAGGAGATAGGCGACGTTTCGGGTCGAGACCCTTCTTCAGACCCTTAAAACAGAAATGGATGGGCACAAAGTGCAGGAGTAACTCAGCGGGTCAGACAGCATTTCTGGAGGAAAAGGATAGATGAAGTTTCGTGCCGGGACTCTTCTTCAGACTTCTTGTGCCTATCTTTGATACAAACCTGCATCTGCAATTCTTTGGTTCTACAAGTCAAAATATAATCTGAGTTCTGCTTAACTTGTTCCAATGAAGGGATAGTGAAATCCTCCATGTCAGTTATACTAGAAAAAAATAAGGAAAATAATGGCATTTTAAATTCATCTCGCCCTCCCTCTCAGCGTCCAGGTGGCAAATGATGCTTGGTGGACATTTCATACGTTGCACCTTTTATAACTCAACGACACAGCGGACAGAAAAGTTATCACAGATCATCCACTATTGGTTAAAATGACCGAGTTGCAATCGAGTCTGTGAGAAATAAACGTAATTGTACTGACGGCAAATTGTGTTGCTTTCATGAATGTGCTATTTACGCAAACAAAAAGGCAAGAGAACAGAGGCAACGTTTGTGTAACCTACAGAGGGGTAACTGAATCAATTGTCCTTACACAAGAACGTTGCCCCTCTGCAAGGCAATGAGCACTAATGCTTCATTCTGAATTAGTTTCCCCCAGCTTCAAAACTTTATCCCATCCATGTTATTAGTTGCAATTAGTTTCTTATTGCCAAATACTCACTTTTTACGCGAGTTGCATTAGTTTTTCCTCCCACCACTTTGTGCACTTTAAAATTCATCTGCAACTGCGTAACCACAGGACTGCTGGAGACCGGGGGGGGGGGGGGGGTGGGTCTCGCACTACATGCCGGGATTCGTAGTCCAGGGGAGGAAAGCTACGGATCCCACATAGCAGGAAGTGGTAGGAAAAAGGACTACACCTCCCGGCAGTCTTTGCTTCCGGTCAGGAAGGCGGGCGCCGCCGGAGATCCGCCACTGTGGAGTTGGAGGGAAAGCGGAGGCGCGGCCTCTAACGGTTCAGCGGCGGACGAACCTGCGACCCCCACACGGGGGCAGCCTCCCTGCTTAGCATCGCTCTGACTCCACTGTGTCCGGCCGCGTTGGAAAATCGGAAGGAGTAAACGGCGACGGGAAGAGGTGGAGGGTAAAGGATCCCAGCCCAACGGTGATGCTGTTTCCATGGCAACCGCAATCATCTGCGGCCCGCTCCGAGCTGTCTATCACAGCCAGGGGGCGGGGCCTATCCGAGCTGTCCATCACCTGCCGGGGCGGGGCCGCTATGCGAACGTAGCAAGAGAGGGAGGTGAAGAGCAGGCAAAAACAAAATAATGGAAATATCTGTTATAGTGGGTGGACCCAACATGGGATGGGTAGAATTTAACATGAAATCTATGTGGAATACCAACAACTTTTATTTGAGACGTTTCTGCATTTTCATACTGTAAAACTGAAAGATCTGAAATACTATTTCTCCCAACAGAGGTCCTGCAAAAATATTCCATTTCTGGGACTATCCCATCGTTTAAGAAACAGTTGGACAGGTACATGAATAGGACAGGTTTGGAGGGTTATGGATCAAGGCCAGGCAAGTGGACTAGGGTAGCAGGGACATTGTTGGCCGGTGTGAGCGATTTGGGCTGAAGGGCCTGTTTCCACACTGTATTACTCTTTGACTCTATCTCAGCAGGTAAGACAGCATCTCTGGAGAAAAGGAATAGGTGACGTTTCGCAATGCTGTTCTGCTCTATCTTGCTTCACTCACTCTGAACAGATTTGCTTATCTTTGAATACCTCGGTGGGATGCGACTTTTCTCCTAGCCGCATTTTCGCCCTCCCTCGCGGCCTAACAGCTTGGATTGGTGCGGCCTCTCCCGGAGTTGGGCCCAAAGCTTCAGCAGCGGGCACAGCGCAGACTTTCCATCGCATAGCCGGGTGATCCCTTGGCCCACGGACTGTAACATCCTGAAGCAGCGGTCTGCGGAGCTTCTGGTCACCGGAGAAGAGCTCCGACCGCCGACCTGTGGCCTATAACATCGTGAAGCCGCGGTTTCTGGTAGGAAGCGGCCGATTCGGGACCTCCGAGCCGTGGAGCCGTCCGTCCCGACGTCAGAGTTTCGAAAATCCCTACGAGAGGACCTGTACATCGGGCTGTCCGTAGCGGTGACTGCGGAGGGTTCATGGCCCCGACCACGGATGAACAAAGTAGGACTGACTGAATGTTATTGCCTTCCACCAGTGAAGAATGTTGATTCCACTGTGGTGGATGTTCATGTTGTATTCTATTGTGTATTGTGCTCTTTTTGATTGTGTGGCTGCATGGTAAATCAAATTCCACTGCACCTTAATTGGTGCATGTGGCAATACATATGAACTTGAACTTGAATGTGTTTCCGTTAAAACTTAATTTCACAATCCCTGCATTATTCCACATGGATTTCATGTGGAATTCCACCCTTCCCATTTTGGTCCACCCACTATAACAGATATTTCCGAGATTTTCTGACTGTACTTTAACTCTCTTTTTAGCAGTGCCATATCAAAACTGTTCTGTCAAGCAGTTCCATTTCATCTTTCACCTCATCTAGTAATCCAATTAACAGTGATACTTTTTTCAGCACAGGAACAGGCCCCTGCATTCCACAATGCCCATGCTGAACATGATGCCAAGTTAAACTATTCTTTTCTGCCTGCACCCAACCCATATCCCTCCATTCCCTGAAAATCCTTTTCTTTTTCTACACAGAACATGCCTGCATTGTCCATTATTTTCCAGCAAATTCTGTTTTTATGAAATGTCAAACCACATGGATTGACATTAAAACATACAAACCATCTAAACAAGACCAGACGAAACACTTCTGCCACTCACAGTGGCATTGAAGCAAACAAAAATAAAATGCTGCGGTCATTCAACTATCAACAAAGGAAGGTAATGTTCATGATAAAACCACTTAAACTATTCTCTGAACTACTAGACTTTAGAGCAGGGGTCGGCAACCATGTTTTGCATAGGGGCCTGGATGGATGTCTGTGAGCAGATGGCGGGCCACATCTATCACGTGTACACATGGATCCCGCCCCGGATGGCAGGCATCAAATCACGTGTTCACAGAAGGTAGACAAAAATGCTGGAGAAACTCAGCAGGTGTGGCAGCCTTATGCAATCCTTGCATGTCTCACCCGCTGAGTTTCTCCAGCATTTTTGTCTACTGATTTTTCCAGCATCTGCAGTTCTTTCTTAAACGTGTTCACAGAAGGTGCGCAGCCGTGCCGGCAGCTTTGCGCAGGATGCAGTACAGCCAGACCTCGGCCACGCTCGGGGGACCGGATGATTACATGGGAAAAAATCCGGCTGCGGGCCGGATGATTTCGGGTTACGGGCCACATTCGGCCCAGGGGTCGTAGGTTGCTGACCTCTGCTTTAGAGATACAGCACGGAAACAGGCCCTTCGACCCACCGGGTCTGTGCCAAGCAGTGATCACCCCGTACATTAGCACTATCCTATGCACTAGGTACAATTTACAATTTTACTGAAGCCAATAAACCGGTACATCTTTGGAGTGTGGTATGAAACCAGAGCACCGTTACAAAACCCAGGCAGTCACAGTGAGAACATACAAACTCCATATAAACAGCGCCCGTAGTCAGGATTGAACTCGGGTCTCTAGCGCTGTAAAGCCGCAATTACCATTGCACCACTGTGCCATCCCATATGTTAGTATTTTTAATATTGTGCTATCACATCTAATGTGGTGTGTTGCTCTTGGGTGTAATTTGTTTGAAAACAATAAGCATTTGATGAACAACTCTGTTCCACTTTACTCAAAACATTGAATCAAAAAATGTGTGCATGTGCATGTATAACATGATTGATAGCAATAGTCCACCATTCATCCCTACAACCTGTGCACTGTTCCACAAGATCACATCCTATTTGACTCGTCTCTCAAGTTCCAGTTCAAATGTTATTGTCACATGCACCATAAGGTGCAGTGAAATGTATTTACCATGCAGCGTTACAATTAAAAAAGGACATAATATTACACAACATAATTCAACTCTGCATTACTGCCTGTGTCCGTAATCTTCAATCTACCTTTATGGATACATCAATCCACTTTTAATAAACCTTATATCTTTAAGGTTCTTGATTAATAAGGGTGTCAAAGGTTACAGGGAGAAGGCAGGAGTACGGGGTTGAAGGGGAAAAATTGATCAGCCATGATCGAATAGCGGAGAACACTCGATGGGCCGAATGGTTTAATTCTGCTCTTATATCTTCTGGTCTAATCCACTTTCTTTTAATTGAATCTATTCACCTCAGTCTTAAATTATTCAGACTCCACTTTTGTCAATATTTAATGAAGTTCTAAAATTCTTGATCCTTTATTTTAAATTCTAGATACACCCTAAAAAGTCAGCATCCTCTCCACATTCATCTTGTCTAAACTCCTCAGGATTTTATTTCAATCAAATCATTCTCCTAAACACAAAGAGTTACAAGCCCAGCCTGTTCAACGATTCTCCATAGAACAAGCTGTCTATTCTGGGTATCAGTCTTGTAAACCTTCTTTGAACTGCTTCCAACACATTGACATCCTGCCTTCAGCTGATGTCTCCCTAATGCCCTATAAACAAAACATAATCTCCCTATATTTGTATTCAATTCCCATCAAAATAAATGAAAACATTCTGGTGGCTTTATAAGTACTTCCTGCCTCGGCTTATCATGTTCTAAGATATTCAGATCTCCCTGCATCTACATTTCTCACCTTTTAGACATTTTCTTACTTTTCCAGACAAATGGACAATATTACATTTTCCCATAATTTACTCAATTTGCTTAATCTTTGCCCACCTACTTAACCTTTCTATATCTCCCTGTGGTCTACTTGTGCCCTCTTCACAATTTAATTTCCTCTATATCCTTGTGTCATCAGAAAAGTCAACCACTATATCTTCTGTGCCTTTATCCAAATCACAGTCATCAACATGGAAACATGCTGTATTCACGTTATTTCCTTTATCATGTATCTGTACACTATGGATGGCTCGAATGTAATCTTCTATTGTCTCTCCGAAGACTGCTAAGCACGCAGTAAAAGCTTTTCACTGTACCTCAGTACATATGACAACAACTCAAACAGGCTCTTTGGCCCAACTTGCCCAGGCCAGCCAAGATGCCCCATTTAAACTAATCCCACCTGCCCACGTTTGGCCCATATTCCTCTAAACCTTTCCTATCCAGTCATTTTACTGTAGCTGAGGTCCTTGCTCTGACCCCTGTCACACATAACTCATTGGACCTTGCTAACCAAGAATTGACATTTTTATGCCAGCTATCTGCTGGCTGTTAACTCGTCAATCCTCTGTCTATAGCAACTGTCATCTCCTTCACCATGAGTTAATATTTTTCCACATTGAAAACCTTTGATTTTGCACCTGTAAAATGCCTTCCAACATCTGAGTTCATCCACCATGTTCCCTTTGTTGAAGAGATGGTAATAATTTGGTAAAAAGCAGCGAGCTGTGGTGAATTCAGGTTTTTCTTACCGGAGCAAATTATGTGGCGAGGTCCCCCAGAGGTCAGTAGTTTTTTTAAACATATTGATCTCCACATTTCCAGTTTCCCAATATATATTAATTTTAACCTTAATGACAGAGCATCCATAGCTTCAAAGTAGAGAATTACTAGGAGTTATATCCCTTTTCAAAGAGAAATCCTAAATGGCGAAGTTTTATTTCTAAGATTATATTGTGTACTGCTATCCAGCTGGAGGAAACACTGTCATTCCCTCTCATCTTATTGTAAAATCATCTCTCATTCTTAATCTCAATGTAAACCCAGTTCACTCAATAAGACAACCACCTTAACCAAGAAATCAATCTGTGCCATAGCCACACCAAAGCAAATATATATTACTTTTGGTCACACGTTTCCATCAAAATCATGCATGACTTTTGCAACCCCCCCCCCATTGGAGTATATTATTTGCTTGTCTAATTCATTGCAGTGTCTACATTGTTACATTCAGTATCTCATGAATCAACACATCGAGATCCTTTTGTACACAAATATATTCATTTGTTTTTCTCTCCTAGCAAATGTGCAGCCCAACCCAACATCTTCACATAATGTTCTACGTTCTTGCCCAGGTTTTCTTTTCAAATCCCTTTGCATCTTCATACCTTACTTTCTAATCTAGCGTTGTAGTAACAACAAACCTGGATACATTACACCATTAATTTAAAAAAACGTGAACAGCTGAGGAACCAATATCAATTCATGTGGAACACCATTAAGATTTGCTAACCTGCTAAAGTAATAAATAAACCAATCCTTCAATGCTACCTTCAACCACCCAAGTCTGAAGAAGGGTCCCAACCCAAAACATTACCATTCCATGTTCTCCACAGATGCAGTCTTGCCCACTGAGTTACTCAAGCATTTTGTGTCTTTTTTTAAGGAATTTGAAGAAGGGCCCCGACTTGAAATGTCACCTATCCATGCTCTCCAGAGATGCTGCCTGAGTTACTCCAACATTTTGTGTATCTTTATTTAGATACAAATCAGTCTTGTTTTGTATGTCATCTTTATCTGGTATCTTATTAAGTGCAGCTATACCACATCCACTGGTTCCCTTTATCTACCCCACTAGTTTAAACAAAAAACTCCAATAGGCTTATCAAACTCTAATTTCACCTCCATAAAATCATGTTAACTGTGCACAATTAAATTGTCTGTGTTTGTTCAAACCCTTCAAATTGTGAAATTGTATGAATCAACAGACTCTGGATCTCTGGGTCTCTTCTGCAATACAAAAGGAGAGGACGTGGGAGGAGAGATGCAGGTGCAAAAGTAAATTGGCCAGAATTAGAAAATATTGAAACTATTTTCATTGAATTTGTTTCATCTCTGAGTTTTATACTGAAGAGGTACATTCCAATGAATAATTCATTATACCATTTGACTTGAAGAGCAACAACTTATTGTATTTTAAAGAGCAGGGAGATGTGTCTTTGTTTAATTTACCCCACAATTAAAACAGCTTTTTTTTCCATTAAGTTTGTCATATCTACAACCTTGCTAAACAGATTGTAGAAACAAAGAACTGCAGATGCTGGTTTACAAAAAAGGACACAAAGTGCTGGAGTAACTCAGCAGGTCAGGCAGCATCTCTGATAACATGGATTGGTGGTTTCAAACTGAAGAATGGTTCTGACCTGAATCATCACTTATCGATGTTTTCCAGAGATGCTGCCTGACCCGCTGAGTTACTCCAGCATTTTGTGTCCTTGGTGTACAGATTATTTACTGCATGATTCAGGATGATTTCAGGAGTTTTCAAGCAGTGTTTAACTTGCCTGACCCTGATCAATTAAAACTATTTTAAAGTAGAATATGTATTTATTTTAGAAAGTTGATGAAAGCAAAACAGTTAATGGAAGGACTAATTTTATCTTCTGTAGATAGACGTCTACAGTATATTTTTAAAATTCCCAATAGGACTAATCAAAGATCTTGAGAAGATCGGGTAGATGCACAGAGTCTCTTGCCCAGAGTAGGTGAATCAAGTACCAGAGGATATAGGGTTAAGGTGAAGGTGAAAAGATTTAATAGGAATCTGAGGGGTAACTTTTTCACATAAAAGATGGTCGGTGTGTGAAACAAGCTGCCAGAGGAGGTAGTTGAGGCTGGGACTATCTAAAAGTTTAAAAAACATTTGGACAGATATGTGGATAGGATAGGTTCGGATGGGTATGGACCAACGCCTGACATCAGTCTGAAGAAGGGTCTCGACCCGAAACGTCGCCTATTCATTCTCTCCATTGATGCTGTCTCACCCACTGAGTATCTAACTTCTGACAGAATCATGTTACATTAGACTGCTCAGCCGGCAATCACTAATCATACCACAAATGATTCTACAACTTATCTCCAATTGTTATAAACCTGGTGTAAATCACATGCAACAGTAATGAGGTTCACAGACAGCATAAAAAAGTGATTATTTTAAATTGTATAATATTTCAACTTTCAGATTTAATATTGTATATTATTTAATATTGTACAATATTTCAACTTTCAGGAGGTTTCACAAATGATTCACCTCATGTCATTAAATGGAAGTGTGATATAAAGATATGACCATTTAGTGAGGCAGAAAGTGAGCAAATTAAAAAAATCTAGAGGAACTGGGTAATTGGATCATTGGAGTATCATAGGAGGCAAAATACTAAATTAATATTGTGTTATTGCCGGCATTAATAAAACAATTACTTTGATTTAATAGGGTACTAAAAGACACAGATATACATAGCCAATAAAATGACCAATTGCTAAAAATCGAAAAAATATGATTACATTAACTATCTCCGTATCAGAAGAACTGCCATACACCATAATCAACTCATGATTGCACAATGATACAAATGCATCCTTAAAAAAGAATGTTGCAGTAACTCTAGCACAGTGCAGCACAGTAGTAGAGTTGCTGCCTCACAGCTCCAGAGACCCTGGCTCAATCCTGACTAAGGGTGCTGTCTGTACGGAGTTTGTACGTTCTCCCTCTATTGAGTGGGTTTTCTCTGGGTACTTTGGTACACATTCCAAAGACGTGCAGGTTTGTAGGTTAATTGGCTTCTGTAAATTCCCCCTAGTGTGTCGGAGTGGATGCGAAAGTGGAATAACATGGAACTAGTGTATAGGTGATGTCTGGTGCAGTCTCGGTCGGCCGAAGGGCCTGTTTCCATGCTGTATCTCTAAACTAAACAAACTAAACTCACTGAGTTACTCCAGCACTGTGTATTTTTTTGTAAACCAGCATCTGCAGTTCCTTGTTTCTACAAATGGATCATTAAGTAGATAACAACTTTGTATTGCCAGAATTTCTGCATAGGTCATTTGTCTGTGATACCATATCAATTTCCACTTAGCGGTTAACCTTTTAGTTTTCACAATACACCACTGTTATTAATTTAGTAGCAGAGTATCTGTAACAAAGGATACTTAATAAAATGAATCATCACAATAACCAGAATTTCCATCTAGTGGTATGTAGTTACCAGTTGATTGTTCTCTTATTAAGCAGTTCAAATATATGCAACAGAACTTAGCAATCTCATAACCTGGTCTTAATTGTTAACATTTGTACTTAAACACTGTTTTAAGTTTTCTTTCCAATTACAGAGTAATTCCAACATACTATTCCACACATACAAATAATTTGCAGTACAATCAAAGATAACTACTTTAGGATCTACTTTTGAAAATTGGTTTACATGCAATCAATACTGTGGGAAGGTTGGGTCAATCATACGAGCCCAGGTCATTAATCCACCCCGAATATCCTTCACTGATAATGAGCAGAGTTCGTTGTTTAGCATCTCCTGTAGGATCTTGACTGCCTTCTGTGAATCATTGCCTTGTTTACAGATAACATATACTGGAGGTGGAAAAAAAAACTAGAATTAAAAAAAGTTTTTTCACCTATTGTATCTGTGTTCAATAGTGGCATATTGTCACGTGTACTGAAATAGTCAAATTCTTTGTTTTGCATAAGTAGAGTTTGCACATTCTGTAACCGCGTGAGTTTCCTCCAGGTGTCCAAAGGCGTGTGGGTTTGTAGGATAATTGGCTTCTGTAAATTGCCCTGAGTGTGTAGAGAGTGGATGATTAAATGGGACAAGAGTGAATGTATGATCGATGGTCAGCTTGCACTGGTGGGCTGAAGAGCCTGTTTCCATGCTGTACCTCGAAACTAAACAATTCAGTAAAATCATATTATACATAATCAGTCATAAATAAGTACAAAGGTGCAACAATTACAGTACAATTACAGATATTAGTGTAACAATAATATGATCACAGAGCACCACGATGAATGATTATTTAAGATTTAGGATGCATCATTTGAAACAAAGCACTGAGTTAATGGCAGGGCTAACTAGGAGCTCTGCTACAAATACCACAAAATTTGCAAGGAACCAGCTAATCTTTTGGATTGACAAGTTTCAACAGTTTTCTAAAAAGCTCTATATATTATTGATGTTATGTTGCATCATTAAAAATTAATCATCTTGTTTTATTTTTATGATGATGATCCTGGTAGGCTGAAATTCCATCTACAAAAATAAATCAAGAGCCCCCCCTGGTGACAAAGCCCAGAAATATTTGTCTGATATCACTTAATTGAAATGGCTCAAAGTGTTCAATACACAATCAAAGTACAATTTGTTTTGAGATATGTACCGTGTCTCACCATTTTGTGTAAATGAGTTTGAGCTGGTCAGGGTATGGTCAGGGCTCGAAATTAACGTTGCCCGGGTGCCATTGACCACCCAAAGTGCCGCCGGGCAACCTAAACGCAGAGTCATTTTACCCGGCTTGGCACTGCAGATACTAGTTTATACCGAAGATAGACACAAAAAACTGGAGTAAATCAGCAGGTCAGGCAGCATGTCTGGAGAAAAGGAACGTGACGTTTCGTGTCGGCGACGGCTGTAGTGCGGAGTAAAGATACTAGGTGCGGGTTGACGAAGGGTCGGGGCGAATGACGGGCCCTGAACAGCAGCAACAGCAGCGGCCACGACAGTGGCTCCATCTCCTCCCACACCCTGCCCGCCCGCATAGCGGCCGCTGCTTGCAAACCCGCTAACGGCGATAACCGCTTTCTAAACAAACCCTCTCGCACGCCGAGGCCAGGAGCGGGAGGCCTCCTTTCGCCATCTGAAGCAGCTGCACCAAAGATCCTATGGCTATAGGATCTTTGAGCTGCACCGCTCGGCCCCGCACCTTGCTGTTGGCTGGCGGAGGAGGGGAGGCAGTGGCGAGGATATCCCAACCGCCTCCCCCTTTGGCGGCGGCACTTGGCGGTGGACAGGGACGGCCAAGACAACGGGGCGATGTTGTCCGAGGAGCACTGACCTTCCTTCCTCCCCACCTCCCCTCTCTCTTGTACGCCCCCACTCCACCCCTCTTATCCTGAGACCCCTCCTCACCATCCCGCACTGATCCTCATTCCGCCCTCTATTCAGTCTTCACTGACATCCCCTGTGCTCATCTCCCCATCTACCCCCCCCACCCCACAATCTATTCATCCTGCGCTGATCATCCTATCCACCTCGCATTGATTCTCCTGCCACCCACCCATCCATCCTACACTGGTCCCCCAATTCGTCTTGCACTTAACCCCCTTCCCATCCATCCTGCACTTCTCCTCCATTCATCCTGTACTGATCCCCTCATTCATCTTTTACTGATCTTCCATTCATCCTGTACTGATCCCCCCCATTCATCCTGTACTGATCCCCCCCATTCATCCTGTACTGAACCCCTCATTCATCCTGTAGTGAATTCCCATTCATCCTGCACACACCCTCCGATCCACACCGTACTGACCCCCCCCCCCATTCATCCTGTACTGATCCCTCCCCTTCATCCTACGCTGATCCCCCCCACATCCATCCTGTACTGATCCCTCCATTCAAGAAGAATGGGGGGAACAGTCTGAAGGAGGGTCTCGACCCGAAACGTTGCCTATTTCCTTCGCTCCATAGATGCTGCCTCACCCGCTGAATTTTTCCAACATTTTTGTCTACCCCCATTCATCCTGTACTCACCCCCCATTCTTCCTCTACTGATCCCCCCCCCCCATCCATCCCGTACTGATCCCCCCCATTCAACACCACTGACATCCCCTGTGCTCTCCCCTCACAATTTTACATACTCTAACCAACGCGTACTAATTCACGTGCCTCAATCCATCCATTCCACACCGATTGCCTTCTCAACCACCCCCTCCCCAACCCCCCCACGCCATCTATCCACCTGCACTGATTTCCCCCCCTCCCCCCCGACCCTATTGTGCTGGAAATGTCTTCAGAGCAAACATTGACTGTTTGATAACGGAATGCAATCAAATGTGTTTTAATTCCCAATGTTATTATTTGTTTTAGTTCATAAAGATGGATTCATTAAATTGTGAACACGTGAAACATTAAAACCGCAGTGTTCGATTGTCACTGCTACCGTTGACACGTTATTACAGAATTCATTTTAACGGGAAATCAATGCTCTTAACATGGAGTATCAGTACTGTAGTTATTTAATAAGTAACGTTCACAACTATGTTGGATTTATCCAGGTTTTACTTCTACAGTCGGTCATATACATCACAAATTTAGTCAGGAGATATTTCAGTTGAAATTTTAATGTTAATTCTGAAGTGGGAATGATGGAAACAGCGTTTTTTATCAATTATTTCTTTTTAATCTGGTGCATTCAAACTGGGTATCTTCATTGCTGTTCAGAACACGTACATCTAATCTGAATGTCCGCTAATGTGGCGTTTTGACATCTTTAAACATATTACCAAAAGAACATTTGCTGCAGTTATGTCCTTTGGCCATCTCTTGTCAGTTAGTGTAATGTTTAACCAGTCAGATGGGTATAGTCGGTTTTAACAGCTATTATAATAAAATGCCTTTAGAAATGTCCTTGTAACCTGTATATTTTGTTATGGATAAATTATGTGGGAAGCGAGAGTGTTTCTGTACCAATAGCAATAACGACCCATGCTATGGCCATGTCATGGTAATTTTCAGTCCTTCACAGAAAACATGCTTGCATCAATCTGTAGTCTGCATGGTTAAGCATATATGTTACCATGGTCCAGGATTTATTGACACAGGTTGATCATACGCTGAATAATCCAACTACATTTTTGTTTGGAAGTGGAAAGAACTAATAGAAATTGCATTAACTGCAATGTGTAAAAAGAATTGAGATACTATATTATAATTTTGCTGCGTGTCATTGTGTTATATATCATGTCTTGATTGGTGAATATGTTTAGTTTGTGACTTTACTTGAAGCAGAAATAATATGTGAATGCTTCATTGAGATAATTTTGACTGGTAACTACGCACTTCGTCCGAGCACATTATCGCACGCGTCATCCACCTAAACTGTCATTTGGCAACCTGAAAAGCTGCCAAAGTGGCCCGGATGGCAACAGGGAAAAAAAGTTAAGTGAGAGCCCTGAATTGGCACATGTTTGGAAACAGATTGTATTTTGAATGTGCATTAAACACCCTCAAACATTTCAGTGAAGCAACATGAGCCAACATTTTCTGTTAGGTGATAGAGATGCTAGGCCAACATGGGCAAAAGCTCAGTCAGAGAGGTAGTTTTTAAAGAATAAATGCACGAAGGAGTGACTTTGGAATAGAATTCCAAAGTTTACACACAAACACAAAATGTGTTGGTCAACAAAACTGGAAATTGGGGATAAGTAAAAACACTAAGAGGAATAATATTCACATGAGTTAAGGAGGTTACAGGGGTACCCAATTTCAAACCCAGGATGAAAATTTTTTAAACTGCACGATTGCTTGTGTGGGAAGCATTGACAGCAAGCAGAGGGATACTGGGCAAAGGGGAAGACATACTTATTCCTGGCAAGACCCGCATTTATTTGCTTTCCTTAATTTGCCGTGAAACGAAGGCATGAAAAGAGATTTCAGCGAATCAATACCATTGCAAGGAGATTGGATTCAGACATATATATATGGTGAGGATGACCAATTTCTAACGGCCAGGAATGATTTGGTATTCATACTCACCGTATTTGCTTTTTGTCAATGCCTACCACACCCTCATCGTTGACTGCAGGAAGCGACACTGGGGAACAAAGGTGATGGGCGAGGAGAGGGACGTGGTGTCCAAGGATGGAGGTGGCTGGATGCCCACAACAGCCTGGGACTTGCCTGGAACAGGCATTGCTCATAAGAACTAGAGTGTGCACTTTCAAAATGGCGCCAAAACATGACGTCTCTTGCAAGCAGGCTCAGTAAACTATTTCTGTACACTTGCTAATGAATGATTGTTAAAGAAGGAACTGCAGATGCTGGAGAATCGAGGGTTACACAAAACGCTGGAGAAACTCAGCGGGTGCAGCAGCATCTAAGGAGCGAAGGAGATAGGCGACGTTTCGGGTCGAGACCCTTCTTCAGACTGGTCAGGGATCAGGGAAGCGAGAGATATAAACAGTGATGTGGAGAGATAAGGAACAATGAATGAAAGATATGCAAAAAAGTATTGGTGATAAAGGAAGCAGGCCATTGTAAGCTGTTTGTGGTGTGAAAATGAGAAGCTAGTGCGGCTGGGGGGGGGGGGGGGGAGACGGAGAAGGAATGTCAGGGCCAGAGGGCTGAGGGAGAGGTGGGGAGGAGGCAGTCTGGGTTAACAGAATTGAGAAAATTCAATGTTTAAGCCCAGAGGATGCAGACTCCCCAAGCGGAATATGAGGTGCTGTTCCTCCAACTTGCGGTGTTGATCACTCTGGCCGTGGAGGAGGCCCAGGACCGAGGTCGGATACGCAGTGGGAGGGGGAGTTGAAGTGCTGAGCCACCGGGAGGTCGGGTTGGTTATTGCGGACCGAGCGGAGGTGTTCGGCGAAACGATCGCCCAGCCTCCGCTTGGTCTCACCGATGTAGATCAGCTGGCATCTGGAGCAACGGATGCAGTAGATGAGGTTGGAGGAGGTGCAAGTGAACCTCTGTCGGACTTGGAATGACTGCTTGGGTCCCTGAAAGGAGTGGATGGGGGAGGTGAAGGGACAAGTGTAGCATCTCTTGCGGTTGCAAGGGAAAGTGCCCGGGGAGGGAGTGGAGCGGGAGGGAAGGGAAGAATTGACGAGGGAGTTGCGGAGTGAGCGGTCTTTGCGGAAGGCAGACAGGGGGGGGAGATGGGAAGATGTGGCGAGTGGAGGGGTCACGTTGGAGGTGACGAAACTGGCGGAGGACTATCTGTTGTATGCGCTGGCTGGTGGGGTGAAAGGTGAGGACCAGGGGGACTCGGCCCTTGTTGTGAGTGGGGGAATGGGGAGAGAGGGCAGTGTTGCGGGGTATGGAGGAGACCCTGGTGCGAGCCTCATCTATAGTGGGGGAGGGGAAACCCCGTTCTCTGAAGATGAATGCTAATGAATGATCGTGGGTATGGCAATACTCTACTGGACAGTTTGTAAGATAAACAATTTCACTGTGTCAGCGCTTTGCACTTGTGACAATAAAAGCACTATTAACCCATGACAGTCATTTGTCATGAAACACTTATAAATGATTTCACTGAGTTCATGCACAACAACATGAAATGATTGAACCTGCATCTCTGGAGCTGGGAGACAGCAGTGCTAGATGCTGATTCACTGTGCCTTTTAAAAAAAACTAATTGAGGAATTATCCCATATACAACCTACACACATGAGCCACATAATTAAAAGAAAATGTACCTGGGAAGGTGACCTTATCACTGCCTGCTTTACATCGCCTCTCATTGATGTTATTCTGTAAATGCTTCATGTATTCAACAGTCCTTTCCTCCAATTCAGTCAATGGAATGTCTGACATTGTGCATAGGAAACAATACTGAAGACTTAAAAACAAAGATCTGCAGATGCTGGTAAATACACAAAAGGACACAAAGTACTGGAGTAACTCAGCAGGTCAGGCAGCATCTCCCGAGAACATGGATAGGCGACATTTCGGGTCAAGGCCCTTCTTCACAGTGAAAGAGATCTAATGTTTGAAGAAGGATCGCAACCCAAAACGTCACCCATCCATGTTCTCTAGAGCTGCTGCTTGACCTGTTGAGTACTCTAGTACTTTGTGTCCTTTGGAATATTGAAGACCTTTCATTTGAAAAACAAGCTTATGGAATATTAATTCAAACTAATTACAACTTGGCTGTGGATTAATGTATAAAATACAGTTGATGTCTGGCTGGGAGGTATCGTTAATTTACTGCACCAATAATCCAGAACCTGCACTAGTGAGTTAGGGACACAAGCGATTAAATAGTTGGAAATAAAATGGATACAAAACTGGTTCAAAGACAAAAGTAGTAAATGGTTAATTTAGCAGAGAACCCTCAGAGATCAACACTGTTTTCTTTAACACCCAGGTTCAGGAACCTAGAACGCTTCTTCTCAACGACCCTCAGGCTCTTGAACACAACAGAATGCTAACTAACCTATGATCTATGGACTGTCTTTGTTGCACTTCAGGCTTTTTTGCATTAGTATTGGGGTTATTGATTCATTGAATTTATTATCTGTGAGTATTGTGTTTATGGGCTTGTTATGCTACAAGTGTCATTGTTCCGTTGTCGGTACGTATGACATGTAAACACTCTTGACTCATTAATATATACGAATGACCTAGACAGGATTATGCAAGGCAAAATGTCCAAATCCGCTGATGTTCACGAAGCTGGGAAGTGTGGCAAACTGTGAAGAGGACAGTAATAGTCTGCAAGGCTATGTAGATAGGCTGGTGGAACAGATGAAGAATAATAAAGAGCAAAATGATCCACTATGACAGAAAGAGATAACATTGTCCAAATGGTACCATTCTACAAGGAAGGAACAAAATTATAAAAAGAGACAAAGTGCTGGATTAACTCAGTGGATCAGGCAGCATCTCTGGAGAACATGGTTAGGTGAAGTTTTGGGGTCGGGACTTGTTCCTGGACCTAAAAGATGATGTAAATACAGTGCCATCCATAATGTTTGGGACAAAGACCCATCATTTATTTATTTGCCTCTGTACTCCACAATTTGAGATTTGTAATAGAAAAAAAATCACATGTGGTTAAAGTGCACATTGTCAGATTTTAATAAAGGCAATTTTTTTACATTTTGGTTTCACCATGTAGAAATTACAGCAGTGCTTATACATTGCCCCCCCCCCCCCCCCCCCCATTTCAGGGCACCATAATGGGACACAGCAAAGTTATGTAAATGAAAGTAGTCGTGTTTAGCATTTTGTTGCATATCCTTTGCATGCAATGACTGCTTGAAGTCTGCAATTCATAGATATCACCAATTGCTGGGTGTCTTCTCTGGTAATGCTCTGCAAGACCTGTATTGCAGCCATCTTTAGCTTATGCTTGTTTTGGGGGCTAATCCCCTTCAGTTTTCTCAGCATATAAAAGGCATACTCAATTGGGTTCAAATCGGGTGATTGACTTGGCCACTCAAGAATTTACCATTATTTAGCTGTGAAAAACTCCTTTGTTGCTTTAGCAGTATGTTTGGGATCATTGTCATGATGTAGAATGAACTGCTGGCCAATGAGTTTTGTGCATTTGTTTGAACTTGAGCAGATAGGATGTGTCTATACACTTCAGAATTCATTATGCTACTATCATCAGTTGTATCATCAATGAAGATAAGTGGGCCAGTACCTTTGGCAGCCATACACGCCCAGGCCATGACACCCCACCACCGTGTTTCACAGATGAGGTGATATGCTTTGGATCTTGGGCAGTTCCTTCTCTCCTCCCTACTTTGCTCTTGCCATCACTCTGATACAAGTTAATCTTCGTCTCTCCTGTCCACAAGACCTTTTTCCAGAACGGTGGTTGCTCTTTTAAGCACTTCTTGGCAAACTGTAACCTGGCCATCCTATTTTTGCGGCTAACCAGTGGTTTGCATCTTGCAGTGTAGCCTCTGTATTTCTGTTCATGAAGTCTTCTGTAGACAGTGGTCATTGACAAATTCACACCTAACTCCTAAAGAGTGTTTCTGATCTGTTGGACAGGTGTTTGGGAATTTTTCTTTATTATAGAGAGAATTCTTCTGTCATCAGCTGTGGAGGTCTTCCTTGGCCTGCCAGTCCCTTTGTGATTAGTAAGCTCACCATTGCTCTCTTTCTTCTTAATGATGTTCCAAACAGTTGATTTTGGTAGACCTAAGGTTTGGCTGATGTCTCTCACCGTTGTATTCTTGTTTCTCAGTCTCATAATGGCTTCTTTGACTTTCATTGGCACAACGTTGGTCCTCAAGTTGATAAACAGCAATAAAAGTTTTCAAAGGTGATGGAAAGACTGGAGGAAGGACTAGGTGCTGAGAGCTCTCTTATACCTGCATTAAGGAGGCAATTAAACACACCTGAGCAATTACAAATGCCTGTGTAGCCATGTGTCCCAAACATTATGGTGCCCTGAAATGGGGGACTATGTATAAACACAGCTGTAATTTCTATATGGTGAAACCAAAATGTATAAGAATGGCCTTTAATAAAAGCTGACATTGTGCACTTTAAGCACATGCGATTTTTTCTTTTCTATTAAAATTGTGGAGTACAGAGGCAAATAAATAAATGATGGGTCTGTCCCAAACATTACAGAGGGCACTGTAAATACTTGAAAGTGCTGGAGTAATTTGACAGAATGCTTATGAAAGGAAATGTAATCCTAATGGGCCTGTCCCACTTAGGCGGTTTTTCAGCGGACTGCCGACAACTGTCAAGTTGCCGGCAGTCGCCTGAAAAACCGGGAACTGGAACGGCGACTGTCAGAGTGGAACACACACACACAAACACATCGCAAAGACGGGGGTCAGGGCAAGCGATGGGAGTGCTGTCTGAAATTCACACAGTGCAAAGCCAAGATGATACACACACCGCGATGACAGGAAGGTTGGCGCCGTAATTAAGACGGCTAACAGTGTATGGTAAGTCCTTTAAGGGAGGGGGGGGGAGAAGGAGTGGAGACAACTTTTAAGAAGCCAGACAACTTTTAAGAAGCCAGAGATACACAGCTGTGAAGCGAACATTTAACATTACCGGTCGGTTATCCTTGGTTCTGAAAACTCCTGCTTACGTTTTTTTTCCCCAACGAGCCAATGAAAGTGACCGGTCAACAAAGGCGATTAACTAAAACTACCTACGACTACCTCGAATACCTACAACTACATGGTGACCGCACTACAACTGCACCTACGACTACAGGATTATCGATATCTCCATGGCGACCAATTTTTGGTCGCAGAAATTTTTTGACATGTTGACATGTTTGACCATACTGAGGCCGCGACTAGTTCCGAGAATGTGGGATCGCCTCGCTCATGAAGGAGACTCACTAGAGACCACCAGCGAACATGTGATGACCATGTGGCGAGCGCAGTGTCTCCTGCACTCGCCTAAAATGTCGCCTAAGTGGGATAGTCCCATAAGTTTAATCACTTGAGGAATAAAACACAAATGCTGGGACATATTTTGAAAATCAAAACTGTAGATGGTGGAAATGTAAAATAAAAATATAAAATGCTGGAAATATCCAGCATGCAAGGCTGCATCTGTGAGAAGAGAAATAGTGTTAAGAGCCTGTCCCACTTGGCGATTTATGCGGCGACAAAAAAAATGTGGCGACACCACAGCATCACGCCGTAGATTTTTCAGTGACCTGATAAGTCAGTCAATGATGCCGGCAGTTTCCGAAAAAATTCGGCAAGCGGGGACAGGCCCTTTAATATTTCAGATCGAAGACTCTTTGTCAGAACAAAAGTTGTTTCTGTTCAGACAAAACGTCTTTGACCTGAAACATTAGTTCTGGAAGTTGATATTTGACATCACTTGAAGTCAAGAATTAAATTACTGTTTCAAAATCATCATGTATATTATTTGTATCATATTAGAAAGCAGGTTCAAGATGTTCAGTTCTGGTAAATTAGAAAACTGAACAACTAGCTGAAGAATCACTGAAAGATCTGAACATATTTTGATACAGGTATATCAGATATCATGAGAAAGTATTGTAATGCAAATATTGCTCAACATAACTATTTCTAATTTAATTTTGAAATGCATTAACATACAATAAAATAAGTAAATTATAAGCCAAAATGTAGAAATAAAGAACTGCAGATGCTATTTCATACCAAAGATAGATACAAAGTGCTGAAGTAACTCAGCACGTCAGGCAGCATCTCCAGAGGAAAAGGATAGGTAACATTTTGGGTTGGGACCCTTCTTCAGAATTAAAGTAGGGGTGTGAAAATCTGGAGGTGAGAATAGACCAGGACCAATCAGGGCTGGCAACAAATGACCTCAGACAGGGATGTGCCCTGGTCAATCATTTAATTCTTGCAATGGTTCCCTTTCTCAGACCAGCATTGCTGTCCCTATAAATCATCATGAATGGAAAAATAGAACATTTCCTAACATTTAGAATCCCATCGCATTATCATGTAAACTTTGCAAAATTGGGCTGACTTGCAATATATAGAACTGTCAGGAATTGGATTTAATGGAAGTAATGATAAATTGCACAAAGAGAAACCGATCAGAATGTAAAACAGAAATTTAAACCAGTCGAAAATATGTTTTATTTAATCATCAGTCTGAGAAATGTCAAAAAGAGCTGTTACTGAGTAAAGTTTTGAAAGGATAATGTTGCAATGAAACCCAAATTAGATGGCTGTGCTATTCCCCCCCCCCCCCCAGTTGTCCTTTCCCATGCAAATATTTAATTTGAACAGAAACAAGATAGATAACTATTGACAGGTAAAGAGAGAGAATAAAAGGCACAAAGTGCTGGAGTAAGTCAGCGGGTCAGGTAGCATCCCTGGAGAACATGGAGAAGTGATGTTTCGGGTTGGCACTCTTCTTCAGGCTGATTGTAAGGGGGGGGAGGGGAAGAAGGGAAGGGGAGAGAGAGAAAGATGGAAGAGGGGCAGGGCAAGACAATGCATGGCAGATAATAGGCAAGGGAGGTTTTTGCTGGGGCAATGGTTGGACAAAGGCCAGAGATTTAAAAATTAATAAAGGCATGAGACAAAAGGATTCAAGAGTTGAAAATTGTGAAGTAAGAGGAAAAAATGCAGGTTGAGGGAGAGGAGGAATATGTGCGAGTTGACTCTGGCAAATAAATTAGATTTGCAATAATGTTCACTTCACAACTTGCAAATTAAAAATGTACTCACCATGAAGTGAAACATGATAAGAAATATTCCCATATCTTTTCAAATCACTCTTGAATTTTGACAAGACATCTGCTGGTTTGCATTACAAAGAAAATTATATCCAACTATCCTGCAAGTGACCCAATATAATTAGATCTTTGATGCCTCTGTAGTGACACAGTTGGTAGAATCACTGCCTCGCAGCACCAGAATTCCGGTTTGATCCTGACTCAAGGTGGGGTTGTGTGGAGTTTGCACATTTTCCCTGTGACTGCGTGGGTTCCTTCCGGGTGCTCCACTTTCCACCCATAGTCATAACACATGCGGGTTTGTCAGTTCATTGACCTTCATAAATTGCCTTTACTGTGTAGGAAGTGGAAGTGAACGTGGGGTAATGTAAAACACTAGTGTGCACGGGTGATTGATGATCAGCGTTAACTCGGTGGTCTGAAGAGACTGTTTCCATGCTGTACCTTTCAATTAATTAATCAATCAAGTGCAGCACGGAATTGAAACTTCACTGAGGCTAACCCTTTATTCAGCTTTTGACTTTCAGACATCCCTACCCCACATTTTCACCAATCTAGACTTCCTGCCCTTCAATGTCATGTCCTTCACCCCTTCCATATGCACTCACCTCCTGGCCAATTAACTGACATGCATGACATGAGCCCAGCTCCTCCCCCACAACCACTTGCCTAATATAGATTGCCTCCTCCAATATAGAATGAATGTTGTGGAAGGTAGATACAAAGTTCTGGAGTAACTCAGCACGTCAGGCAGTGTCTTTAGTTTAGTTTAGAGATACAGCACAGAAACAGGCCCTTTGCCCACAAAGTCCGCGCCGATCAGCGTTCCCCGCCCAGTTAACACCACCCGACACACTAGGGACAATTTACATTTTTTTCAAGTCAATCAGGTTACAAACCTGAATGTCATTGGAGTGTGAGAGGAAACTGGAGCCTCCGTAGAAAACCCACACAGGTCACGGAGAAAACATACAAACTCCATACAGACAGCACTCACAGTCACGATTGAACCCGGTTCTGGAGCTGGAAGATAGCAATTCTACCACTGCGTCACCGTACCACCCGACTCAGTCTTCAGTCTGTCTGAAGAAGGTTCCCAACCTGAAACGTTACCCTTCCGTTTTCTACGGACATGCTGCCTGACCGGCTGAGTTACTCCAGCACCTTGTGTCTATTTTCAGTATAAACCAGCATCTGCAGTTCCTTTCTACACATGAACGCTGTGGAACTGCAGATGTTTGCAAATCATGATCACTCTCTCCCACCATTCACTGTAAAAATAAGCTTTTTTTTAAATTAAAGGATACAAATAGAGTTAGGTAGGTGGCAAATGTCAACCTCCACCGGTGGCCGAACATCCACCAAGACATGAGGAATATCTTCATCTAAAAGACATTTATATTCCTAAAATTATGGAGGAGAAAAATTATAATAGTGTTAGCATTTCTGAGCAAGTTAAGAATCTTCAAATAATTTAGATTTATGAATATTTAAAATTAAAAAAAGACTCTGTGCAACAATATAAATGCATTCAACTTTCAGGCACATAAAATATGTTATATTAACAGAGCTGCCGCACTTTAACTGGTAAACACACACAAAACATGTATCCTTGGTATGAAAGTAAAGAGAAAGCAGCTTACTTGTACAGTTATTCTTTGTTCTCCAGTTAACAAATTAAGGGTTTGACACTGAAATCGGAATGCAGAAACAATGGAAAAGGGTCAGGTGTCAGAATAATAAACAGTAAATGGATATCTTAAATGTCCACTACAAAATGATTACCATTAATCTCTGCTTCCTAAAAGGGTATGCAACTTAATCTAGAATCACCTTGCATCATTACCACCATATCATAAGTCCTAACTAAAATTGGGCTTAATAAAAGTGCTGGAGGAACTTAATGAATCAGGCAATATCTGTGGAGCAAATGGACAGAACCTTTCTGGTTGTGCATCATCTCCAACAGAAAGACTCTCCATAAAGCATAGGACACAATGTACATATCCCAGAGTTTTGGAAAGAGGTCCCTAAAATGGACCACTATCTCTCTCATATCCGTTCTTACAATATCACCTTTTGTATATTGAAGCTTCAGATAAAACCGTCCTCTCTCCCTTTTGCTGAACAATCCCTTCCTCTGTAATTGGAAGAGCCCTCAGCCATTGCACCAGCCTCCACATTTACCCAATTTCTCGTGGCTTCAGACGGATGTCACCTTATGCCTTAGGTTTTTAGCATTTTATGCTTATTACCTCCCAGGTCTGCTTCCCAATCACCACCACCACTTCTACTACCATCTACTCCCAAGTTGGCTTGACATGAAACTGCAGAAAATTGAATCCCTGCCTTTTACTTCCATGCTGCCCATGCCAAGAGCCCCAAACTATCCATAAAAGTACAATCTACTTTTTTTTAGATACAGCATGGAAACAGGTCCTTTGGCCCACCAAATTTACACCAACCACCCATTCATATTACTTCTATGTTATCCCACTTTCTCATCCACTCCATTCACATTTGAGCCAATTTACAGAGGCAAATTAACCTATAGTTAAGATTCAAACTCAGGGTCTCCACAACAAATATTGCAATTTATTCATCCAATGATTTAATATTTATGCCAACCATACTCTGTTGGATGAAGATAACAAAGATAGATAACAAGGCTTAGTTTAGTTTAGAGATACAACATGGGAACAAGCCCTTTGGTCGACCGAGTCCACACCGACCATTGACCTCCCGCTCATGTTAGTTCTATGTTATCCCACTTGCTCATCCATTCTCTACACACCAGGGACAATTTACAGTTTACAATGCCAATTTACAATTAACCTACAAACCCTCAAGTCTTTGGAACGTGAGAAGAAACCGGAGATCCCGGAGGAAAACCAGGCAGTTACAAAGAGAGCGTATAATCTCCACACAGACAGAACTTGAGATCTGGATCAAGCCCGAGTCTCTGGCGCTATGTGGCAGATCTACCAGCTGGACCACTGTGTTGCCTGTTTATTTCATTTAATTTGCTACACCGTATTCACTGGATACAGTAGAATCTCTTTTATGTCAATGTGACCAAGCCCAGTTCGGGAAGACCTATAGTAAAATAAAGAACTATGCCAACAAACAGACCATCCTTAGTCAGAAGGGTCTTAACCTGAAACATCACCTATTCCTTTTCTCCAGACATGCTGCCTGACCCACTGAGTTACTCCAGCTTTTTGGATCTATCTTCTTCAGTCAATGTTTTCTTTCTCTTTAACACCATTTCATAGCCGGACTCCTCTTAATTTTTACGATGATCGAACACGACTCTGCCCTTGACCTGATCTGTTGCTGCAGAGTCACAGAACATCTCATAGTCGATCAAATCCTTAACTGTCGGATTCTCGCTGCACACTGCACACGTCGGCTGCTTTTGTCGAAGCTTAATGGTGCGAAATCGAGCTTCAAGAGCATCAAATACCAACATCTGTTGGCTGTAAGATGCTGAAGAGATTTGTGTTAAAGACCATAGCAGGAAAGTGTATTTCTGTCACAGGAAGTGGGTTAACATTGCTAATGAAAGACTCCAGCTGTGCCTACAGCTGGCGGGCGATCAAATGCATCTCCCAGGTTTTTAAACAAGCTTTGCGATTTAGCCACACGCACACATACTCTTATGAGATGAAGTCTTATCTGCGAGTGGATCTTTTGTTCCCAAACAGGATTCTGTCATAGTGTATAGGGAACAAGATACTGAATTAGGTCATTTCCTTTAACTCTGGATTTGGTTTGTCTGAGCCACCTCATCAGAGTGCACTTTTAGTGAATGCACATCCATCTAAAAAAACTTGGCATCGATACACCATCCAGCTGACACAGTTCTTGGATAGATGCTATAGAGAATGGTACAAGATTGTATGATAAAATCTTCACTCCATTTACTGGTACATCGTGGAAACAGGCCCCTCAGCCCACCCAGTCCATGCCAACAATCCATCATCTGCTCACACTAGTCCTATGTATTAGAGATACAGAATTGAAGCAGACACTTCAGCCCACAGAGTCTATGCTGACCATCGATTGCCCATTCACACCAGTTCTATGTTATCCCACTTTCTCATCCACTCCATACACATTAGGGGCAATTTACAGAGGCCAATTAACCAGACATTATAATGGAGATGAGGAGAAATTTATTTTGCCAGAGGGTGATGAATCTGTGGAATTCACTGCCACAGATGGCGGTGGAGGTCAGGTCATTGGGTATTTTTAAAGGGGAGATTGATAGGCCCTTGCTTAGTAAAGGGGTCAAAGGTTATGAAGGAAAGGTAGGGAAATGGGGTGAGGAAAAATAGATCAAATGGCTGAGCAGAGTCGATGGGCAAAATGGCCTAATTCTGCTCCTATGACCTGTGGAGTGTCACAACTAAAAGTTCATCATTATGTTCTCACCTCCACCAATACACACCTGATCTCACAGAGTATTTGCAATTTTATTTCTATTTCCAATTCAACTATCTGTAATGCTTTGTTTGTATCACAAATCTAAAGACTGTTTTGGAACAGCTGCCTAATAGCCCTGTCCCACGGTACGAGTTCATTCCAAGAGCTCTCCCGAGTTTAAAACAAATCAAACGCGTGGTACGCACGGAGAATGAACATAGCCGGTAGGTCGGAGCTCAGGGACATATCTTAGCAGCTCGTAACGCTAATGGCAGGTACTCGGGAAGACTTGCTAACGGCAAGTAAGCACGGGAAGACTCGTGAAGATTTTTCAAAGTGTTGAAAAATGTCCATGAGAGCCCCGAGTACCGATGAGTGGCCATTACCGTAAATCTCCGAGTTCAAATCAGGGCAAACTCGGGAGAGCTCTTGGAATGAACTCGTACCGTGGGACAAGGCTTTTAGATCAATTTTTGAAACATTTTTATTTGGGAAAAGAATGGGGAAAAAAGAAGAATTAAAGTAAATGGCTAATTCTTCCTTCTCAGTGTGTTACAGTGTTCAAAACGTTAATCAAAACAAAAATCTGATAACTGCCATATGGTGACATAGTTTATTCTCTTGCTGTTAAATAAGCAGACAATCCAAAAAAAAGAAAATTGAGTTGCAATCCATGCAGACTACAACTAGCATTTTCAGTTTACCGGCTGCTGTCATTTACTGGTGTCGCTTAATGCACAAGAGTTTCATATGCTGCACTTATAACGGAGCAGCTGACATTTGGCTAAAGTTTCACAATAATAAAATCAAATAGGCGTGTAACAAAATGAAAAGATACGTCCTATTCCCGATGCAATCTTCAGAACCTCCAGGGCCTGTATACAGCCCATAATTCCAGGCACTGCAGCAAAGAAAAATATACTTGCATTTAATTAATCCTAGAAGAGAAAGACTAACATGGATCAGAATTCAGCAACATTAATGCTGCAATGCAAAACTGTTGCTTTGTTGCATGGCCAAGTAGTTATCATTCGTCTTCTTCAAAAAAGATAAATACTTGAAAGAAAAACAATTATTGCAAGGCTATGCGATAATTCGCTGGTTTGACCATTACAAATATATTTGATTATAATGGAGGTATCTTGTTTCAAAAACTTAGCTTGTCAGTAAGAAAGGCAAATGTGATTCTATCTTGGAACCATTTGATCAATTTTCTATTAACTTTGACATTTTGAACTTTATTTTTGTTGGACTATGATTCATGATAGTTAAATTTTGAAAGACCCCTGGAAGTCCAAAATACACAATCAATTATTTATTTTTCACCTAAAGATTATAAAGATTAAGACTGATACTTGTCCCGACTTTCAAGTGACTCTTCTTAGAATAATTGCTCTAACTCTTCTCCAACCCACGAATAATACAGTAAACCCTCGCAACAACAGACATCTATATAACAGATAAACGGACCGAGGCTTGCATTGCCCCTCGTCCCCAAGGTAGTTAAGATGTTGGTAAGTGCACCTCCTGGGACTTGCTGTAGAATTTGAGGGGTTAAAGAGGTTTTTTTGGGGTTTTTTTTCCTTTTTGTTTGCAGGATTTATCATTTGCCCACAGTCTGAAAAAAGATCATGGCATGATACTATGAATTCAGCTGAGCACTAGCGTCTTAAATTCATGTTGAATGTATAACTTTGTATTTATGTAGTTCATAGAAACATAGAAAATAGATGCAGAAGTGGGCCATTCGAGCCTGCACCGCCATTCAATATGATCATGGCTGATCATCCAACTCAGTATCCTGTACCTGCCTTCTCTCCATACCCCCTGATCCCTTTAGCCACAAGGGCCACATCTAATTCCCTCTTAAATATAGCCAATGAAGTGGCCTCAACTACCTGCTGTAGCAGAGAATTTCAGAGAATTCAAATCAAAATCAACATTGAAAAGAAGACTCACCTACACCCAACACTCCTCCATCTGAACAGTTGGTTACAGTCTCTGGTGGTGGTGGTTTTGGAAACAGACATCGGTAACAGGGGCCACCATTGTAATTATATACAGTGAGCTGAGAGGTTAACCAAAGAAAGAGTACTGTAAGATATTTTCATAAAAATAGTCATGTATTTTTAATCCCACTCTACCCACCAATGTCTGGCCACACCCATTGCTCCAAGCAATGGACAGTAATTCCACATAATTTTTTTCTCCTGCTTCTTTCAAGATGACATTCTGAACCCGTTTCCCACTTTAATCTTCTGCGCGGTTTTGCTTTTAATGGGATCTTGCCTTCTCAGGAGAAGTGCTTATCCTGCAAACAAGTAACTGAATAATGGACCCTTTAAGTTTGACATCTTTGCAAAATCACTGAAGAACTGCTGTCCTGTAGTTAACAAGTTCAGTTACGTTATCTGGCAACTGAACCATCATATCAACAACTAGAGAGCAGTCCCGAGCTGCTATCTACCTCTTTGGAGACCCTCAACCTATCCTTGATCGGGCTTTACCTTGCACTAAATTCCCTTTATCATGTATCTGCCGATTGTAATCATGTGTAGTCTCTGGTGACTGGCTAGCAAGTGAAAGTAAAGGTTTCCACTATACCTTTGTGACAATAAATTGGAATCTAGGATTTATTGAAATTTGGAATATTTTACTGAGAGCCCGAGCTGCACAAACCCGCTGTTTTATTTCACCTTGAGTTAAGTATTCTCTGACATGTTTAAATATGAACTACCTGCTCCTATTTTAACATGAGGAATACTATTTAAACGTAAACTATCGACATTATCCACTCACTCCATGTAACTGTACATGGGGTTTTTTCCCCTACTGAGGGTGTTGGTGTATAATACGAGCCACATAGTGGTAAAGCTGGGTGACATGGGTGTACATGGACATAATACATGGGTGAGAACACAAACAGTGCTGGAGTAGTTCAGCGGGTCAGGCAGCATCTAAGGAGAACGTAGATGTGACATTTCGGGCTGGGACCTTTCTTCAGACAAGACCTGTTCCTGTGCTATACTCTTCTATGTTGTATATTCTATGGGTCAAACTAAAACCAGCTCAATTTTATTATGAAACCAATATAAAAGGCTGAGTTAAATCAACAGATGAAATGGCTACTCCTACAGCACAGATGTCTAAAGAGGGGTCCCAACCTGAAACATTGCCTATCGAAGTTCTCCTGAGATG
Organism: Raja brachyura; assembly: GCA_963514005.1. Next base: position 63,052,736 of record OY740788.1, on the reverse strand, counting down.
CTGCCTGATCTGCTGAGCTCCTCCAGCACACTGTGCCTTCTTTTGTAAACCAGCATCTGCAGTTCCTTGTTTCTACAAATACATTGGTGAGCTGATTATTATTCATTTACCTGTCCCTCCATTCTGAGAGCACTGGCTGACACAAGTGGCTTCCCATTCAGAACACAGGCATCGTTGACAAGATACCGCGTAGGAACATTGTCAGAACAATCAACTACTATGTCATATTTGAAGAGATTAGTTAAGAAAAACATAGATGATCAAATTTTAATTTAACAATAACATCACAAAAAACTCAAAAAGGATATTGCTGAATAAGTTGCGTTGCATTCTTGAAGTTCAATTGAAAGTGGTATGGTAGACATTCAACATTTGAATTTAATCTGCAGACCAGAAAGAGTTCCAAGTTAAAACATGGTATTTAAAAAAAACATAATTGATTTGAGAAATAGGAAATTGTCGGTTTTGCAGATGTACAATAATGGTACGGCACGGTGGCGCAGTGGTAGAGCAGCTGCCTTACAGCGCCAGAGACCCAGGTCCAATCCTGACTACAGGTGCTGTCTGTACGGAGTTTGTACGTTCTCCCCGTGACCTGCGTGGGTTTTCTCCGGGAGCCCCGGGTGCCTCCCACATTCCAAAGACGTGCAGGTTTGTAGGCTCATTGCTTGGTAAAATTGTAAATTGTTCCTAGTGTGTGCAGGATAGAGTTAATGTGTGGGGATCGCTGGTCAGCGTGGACTCAGTGGGCCAAAGGGTCTGCTTCCACGCTGTGTCTCTAAGCTAAACTAATGATTAAAGAGGACACAGTGGTTATTGTTAAAATGGTCCAAATAAATATGTTTACGTTCTGAAATGCTTTAAAAGTAGTAAAATCAAGGCATTAATTACATTAACCACAGTTCATAATAAAGAACTCTTGCAATGAGGTTTTTGTTCCTTTGTAACACAGTATTCTAATTTTGACATCTATTAAGATTGGCATTCATGCTTATACTATTTACTTAAGGACAACACGACCGACAGCAGGAATCACGGAATGCTACAGCGCAGTGAGATGCCTAAACGAGATCATGTTGGACCCAAGGAAAATCTCTTCCATTTGTCTCGCAAACAGAGATTTAAACAACTTTACGTACCGATTTATCGCAGTTGCCGCAGATAATGCTTTGGACATTCCCACCTTATCCTCTGCATGGAGAACCTGTCTCTGTAGGTTACTGAGCTCCACTTCATCATAATCAAGAAGTCCCAATCGTCCTAAATTGACATACAAATATTTCAATATATTCCCATGGATCTTAAGCTATTGTCAGCATGAACTTAAGATCTATTTAATTATGTCGAGTCAAAAGTGTTTTATTGTCGTATGTTCCAAAGTGGAGCAAAGAAATTCTTACTTGCAGCAGCACAGCAGATATGCAAACACAATAATAAACAACAGGAACAAAAAGTTCAGTAAATATTAAAAAAATAAAATAATAATAGTGCAAAGATAAAAACAATCCCCCCCCTCCAAGTATATGTAGTTTAGAGCTTATTTGGAGGCCTGGTGGTTGTTGGGCTCCCCATGTAATGTTTTCTCCTTTTCAAGAGAGTCAAGAGCATTTTATCAGGGCTGCCAACATTGGGTGAGAGTTGAGAGTGAGAAATTGCGAGGGAGCATAGCGACCGGGGGGGGGGGGGTGTTTCTCCCTCCCATGGTAGGGAGCTTTTGCATTTTTCAGCTTGAAATTCTGCAATCTGGTGCATACTGTAGCGAGTCTTTTAACTAATACTTGAATGCAACATTTATGCTTTAAATTGGATTCGGTATGAATAAGGTTAGGCTAAATTACATTCCTAATTACATTCCACAATAGAGCCAGGCTCTGATCAACAGGTGCAGCACATGAATGACTATATTCATGTATGGAAATCAGATTATATTCATGCTGTAATGCATATATACATTAAAAACTCAGAGAAACAAAGCAAAAGTCGGACATCCATCACTGTTCTGCACAAATAAATCAATCAACCTTGTTCAAGAAGGAACTGCAGATGCTGGAGAATCGAAAGTAGACAAAATTGCTGGAGAAACTCAGCGGGTGCGGCAGCATCTATGGAGCGAAGGAAATAGGCAACGTTTTGGGCTGAAACCCTTCTTCAGACGGTTTCAACCTTACCCTTTGAATATAGAAACAAGTCAAAAATAATGCCACATATTCAATCATATATGGTTCAATGAAATTAAGATATATATGTAAAAATATATATGGAAACAGGCCCTTCCGCCCACCAAGTCCACACCGACCAGCAATCTATCATACACCAATTCCATCCATCACGCCAGGGACAATTTACAGAAGCCAATTAACCTACAAACCTGCACTTCTTTCGGATATGGGAGAAACCGGAATATCCAGAGAAAACCCATGTGGTAGTGAGGCAGCAACTCTACCGCTGCGCCACCGTGCCACCCCATTAAATTATTTTTTCTGTAATATATTTATTATGGTGTCACGTAAATAAAGATGAACACATGATTCTGATTTCTGCCCTTAGTTGGATAACACACATGTCCAGTCATTTTATGGCTGGTTTTCAACCTCTTCAGGCTGAAGGTCTCGACTCGAAACATCACCCATTCTTTCTCTCCAGAGATGCTGCCTGTCCTGCTGAGTTTTTCTAGATTTTAGTGTGTATCTTCAGTTTAAACCAGCATCTGCAATTCCTTCCTACACTATTTGTTAAGCAAAACGGGTCCTATTCTCATTATCTAATTTTGTGATCAGCATGAGAGCATGAGAATTTTGTGAAATGCGTGAGACTCACGCTCAATGCGTGAGAGTTGGCAGCCCTGCTAATAATGCAAACATTTTATGCAAGTTCCAATTGTTTGGACAAAAATCACTTATTATTCCTTTATAACAGTTAAGTTACTTTAAGACCATTTCAGAAATTATGGCAGTCAACAAAAAAATCAACTAACAAATTAAAGCAAACTAAAAATAAATAACATGTTCCCTTTCCTGACTCTACCTCATAACGCTGTTAACAGAGAAAAGGGATATTAATCTCAAGAATCAAAATGGGGAAAGTGAGGGCAATTTTGCTTAAATGGTCATTCTAAGCCCATTCAGATCTACATAGAGTTAGAGTTATACAACATGTACATGGCTGGCCCAATTTGTCCATAATAATCAAGTTGGCATTCTGCGTGCCCAGGGACTGGCTGCCATTCCCAGATCAGCTCGCGTCGTAGGGACTGGCTGCAGTTCTCAGGTCAGCTCGCCTGCCCCGACACCGCGAAAAGGAATTGAAAAAAAAAACGCGGATTCGGCCTGTGTGCCGTAGGTTGCCGAACCCTGTCCTAGATGTTTGGCCTCATGGTGGTCCACCCCCATGTTTTACAACCAATTCACCTGGTTAGTTCTATCTGCGGCTGCTTCATGTTGTCGGCGGCTGCACATCCAACCAAGAAAGAAGAGAAGAGATGCGACGTCACTCACAGCCGCCAACTGACACGCTTCCCCAGACCGCACAGATCGCTATGATCTGGCGCAAAGAGACAAACTGTGCAGGGACTGAAGACAGCGTGAGAATTCTGTCATCAGCGTGAGAATTGGCTGAAATGCGTGACTCTCATGCTCAAAGCATGACAGTTGGCAGCCCTGTCTAAGGCCAGGATGTGACAACAGACGCACAGGGAATCACATACACAAAGGAAGACACACACACAGGAGACAGACACATACACACACAGGGAGACACGCACGCACACACAGGGAGACACGCACAGACACACAGGGAGACACACACACACACAGGGAAGCAAACATACACACACAGGGAGACATACACACACAGGGAGACAGACACACAAGCACACACACACCTTTCCTTCCCACTCCCTCCATCGTCCCCTTCCTCCCTCCTGCCCCTTCCCTCCCTCTTTCCTCCCCCTCCCTCTTTCTCCTTTCCTTCCTTCATCCCCTTTCTACATTCCCTCCCCTTGTCTCTTTGCCTCCATCCTTCCCTTTTTTCTTTCCCTCTCTCTCTCTCTCTCTCTCTCTCTCTCTCCCTTTTCCCCAATCACTCTCTCTCCCCGGCCGCCCAATGGGGAGTCTGGCGGGCACGGTGTTGAGTGGATTGGCGGCGCTAGAGCTGCCGTGTGAGTTGAAGCGCAGGAGGGAGGGAGCAAGTCCGTAGCGGCGGCCGGCAGCGCTGGCTGGCAGCGTAGCGCTCGCAGCCAACGCACAAAGGCGCTGGCACCCGGCAGCTGCACATCCAACCAAGAGAGAAGAGACGCGACGTCACTCACAGCCGTCAACCAACGAGCTTCCCCAGACCGTACAGATTGCTGTCATGTGAGGCAAAGAGACAAACTGTGCAGCAAAGATCGTATAGCTCCGCTATAGGATCCTTGCTGAGCAGGGACTGAAGACAGCGTGAGAATTCTATCATCAGTGTGAGGGCGTGAGAATTTGCTGAAATGAGTGAGTCTCTAAATTAGCGGTTGCCCGGGTGCTAATGATCACTCAAAGCACCGCTGGGCAACCTAAACACCGAGTCATTTTGCCCGGCTTGGGAACCAGATACTGGTTTGTACCGAAGATAGACACAAAAAACTGGAGTAACTCGGCAGGTCAGGCAGCATCTCTGGAGAAAAGGAACGCAACGTTTCGTGTCGGCGGCGGCTCTATTGCGGGGCAAAGATACTAGATGCGGGGTGAGGAAGGGTCGGAGCGAATGACGGGCACCAAACAGCGGTACCAGCGGCTGCGGCTCCATCTCCCCCTCCTTCCGCAGCCCACACGGCCTGATAAGGGCATCTGCTTGTAAACCCGCTAACCACGCTTTCAAATCAAACCCTCCTGCGCGCCAAGGCCTCCCCCTCCCTAGCTTGCTCCTCCCGGCCACGGCGTGCGGGAGGGTTTGTTTTGAAAGCGCGGTTAGCGGGTTTACAAGCAGAGGCCGTTATCAGGCCGGGCGGGGGACGGGAGGAGGAGATTGAGCCGCTGTGGCGGCCGCTGCAGCTGCTATGCGAAGCCCGTCATTCGCTCCGACTCGTCTGAAGCAGCTGCACCAAAGATCTTATAGCTATAGGATTTCTGAGCTGCACCGCTCGGCCCCGCACCTTGCTGTTGGCTGGCGGAGGAGAGGGCCGGCGGCAAGGATTTCCCAAGGCTGCAGGGCGATGTTGTCCGAGGTGGGTGGGTGGGTGTGTGTGTGTGTGTGTGTGTGTGTGTGTGTGTGTGTGTGTGTGTGTGTGTGTGTGTGTGTGTGTGTGTGTGTGCGCTCTCTCTCTCCCCCTCCCTGTCTCCCTCCCTCTCTCTTCCCCCCCCCCCTCCCATCCTGGGACCCCTCCTCTCCATCCCGCACTCATCCCCATTCCCGCCTCTATTTAGTCCTCACTGGCATCCCCTGTGCTCCCCTTCCCATCTACCCTCCCCCTATCTATTCATCCTGCGCTGATCACCCTATCCACCTCGCATTGATTCTCCTGCCACCCCCCCCCACCCCCTCATCCATCCATCCTACACTGGTTCCCCAATTCACCCTGTACCTACCCCTTTCCCATCCATCCTGCACTTCTCCTCCATCCATCCTGTACTGATCCTCAATCCATCCAATACTAATCCACACATTCATCCCGTACTGACCCACCCTCCATTTACCCTGCACCTTCCCCCCTTCCCTCCCCCTTCCCCTCATTCATCCTGTAGTGATCCACTGTCCATCCTGCACAGACTCTCTGTTCCACACTGTACTGACCACCCCTCCCCCCCATTCATCCTGCACTGATCTCTCCCCCCCCCCATCCATCCTGTACTGATCCTCCCATTCAAGAAGAATGGGGGGGGAACAGTCTGAAGAAGGATCTCCACCCGAAACGTTGCCTATTTCCTTTGCTCCATAAATGCTGCCTCACCCGCTGAGTTTCTCCAGCACTTTTGTCTACCCCCATCCATCCTGTACTGAACCCTTCCATTCAACATCACGGACATTCCCGGTGCTCTCCCCTCACAATTTTATCTACTCCAACCAACACGTACTAATTCACCTGCCTCAATCCATCCATTCTGCACTGACTGCCTTCTAACCCACCTCCCCCCCCCCCACCATCTATCCACCCTGCACTGATTCACACACCCCACTCCCTCACCCTATTGTGCTGGAAATGTCTTCAGAGCGAACATTGACTATGTTTGATAACGGAATGCAATCAAATGTGTTTCAATTCCCAATGTTATTATTTGTTTTAATCCATAAAAATGGATTAATTAAATTGTGAACACGTGAAACATTAAAACCGCAGTGTTCGATTGTCATTGCTGCCGTTGACACGTTATTACAGAATTCATTTTAACGGCAAATCAATGTTCTTAATATGGAGTATCAGTACTGTAGTTGTTTAATGAGCAACATTCACAACTATACATATATGTTACCATGGTCCAGGATTTATTGACACAGGTTGATCATGTGCTGAATAATCCAACCATATTTTTGTTTGGAAGTGGAAAGAACTAATAGAAATTGCATTAATTGCAATGTGTAAAGAGCTGAGATACTGTCTTATAATTTTGATGCATGTCATTGTTATATATTTCATGTCTTGATTGGTGAATATGTTTAGTTTGTGACTTTATTTGAAGCAGCAATAATATGTGAATGCTTCATTGATTAAAATTTCCGACTGGTAACTACACACTTTGTCCGAGCACATTATCGCATGCGTCATGCAAACCGTCTTAAATGACCACCTAAACTGTCATTTGGCAACCTAAAAAGCTGCCAAGGTTGCCCAGCTGGCAACAGGGAAAAAAAGTTAAGCGAGAGCCCTGATGTTACCAATTTTTAATAAGCTCCACCATACAATTTAGCAATTTTGAAAAATTATGATTTCTCTATGGAGCAGATACTGTAAAATCATTCCTGCAATCTAAATGAACTGTATTCCAGAAGACCAGAAATTCAAGCATATTAATACGCTGCTTTCTCTGTTGCAGTTTATTAAATAAGAGAATAGCTTGTTTCTCTTGACATCATCAAAACTTTTGTAATCTACTCTAGTTATTAACATACTCATCACATTAATTGCCTCTAGTGTGCAGAATGGATAAGAAAGCAAAATAAAGGAAAGTAGGGAGTGAAACGTAGAATTAGCTGGAGAGACGGTGTATAGAAGACAAGGGGGGGGAGAAAAATGGGGGACCCTGAGTAGGGAGGGGTGGATGATGAATAGATGTAGGAGGGAAAAGGAACAGGGTGAGGGAGCAGGGAAAGTGGAAAGGAAGGTGGATACAGGTGGGAGGCAGGCTGTGTAGATGAGGAAAGGGAAATTGTGGAATTCAATATTCATGCCATTGGACTGTGATTCCTGTTTCCCTGCTGTATCTCTAAACCAAACTCGATTGTTAGTTAAAAGTGAGTTGGCTATTAGTTAAAAAGCTGTAGTTAAAAATCTGATGTTCTGATCAAGAAGGATGACCTCATAGAAACTTATCGAATAGTGAAAGGTCTAGATAGAGTGAATGAAGAGAGAATGTTTCCACTCGTGGGAGAATCCAGGACCAGAGGCCATGGCCTTAGAATAAAAGGAAGTACCTTTAGAAAGGAGACGAGGAGGAAGTTCTTTAGTCAGAAGGTGGTGAATCTGTGGAATTCATTGCCGCAGATAGCTGTGGAGGCCAAGTCAATGGATATTTTTAAGGCGCAGATCGACTGATTCTTCATCAGTAAGGGTGTCAGGGGTTAAGGGGAGAAGGCAGGAGAATGAGGTTGAGAGGGAATGACAGGTAAGCCATGATTGAATGGCAAAGTAGACTTGACGGGCTGAATGGCCTAATTCTGCTCTTCTAAGAGCACACACAAACATAACTTGTCCGAAGCCGTTTTTATTAAATGAAGTGGAGCGTTGGGTCAACTTCCTGCGTAACAAAGTATTTTTGAAAAAAAAAAATGAGATTGAAGGAAACAAAAATGTAAAATTAAACTCTTACCGATGCCGGCAGCTGCTAAGTACTGTGCAGCAGGGCAGCCCAGCCCCCCACATCCCACTATCAGAACAGCTTTCTGGGACAGGTTTCGTTGACCTGTTAACATTAAAATAAAAACTTGCTAAATATTGATTTATGTAAAATCATACCATATAACCATATAACAATTACAGCACAGAAACAGGCCCTCTCGGCCCTTCCAGTCCATGCCGACCATTTATTTTCCCCTAATCCCATCTACCTGCACTCAGACCATACCCTCCACTCCCTTCCCTTCCATATACCTATCCACTTTACTTTTAAATTTTAAAATCGATCCTGCCTCCACCACTTCTGCTGGAAGCTCATTCCACACAGCCACCACTCTCTGAGTAAAGAAGCTCCCCCTCATGTTACCACTAAACTTCTGTCCCTTAATTCTCATGTCATGCCCTCAATGGGAAAAGCTTATCCACGTCAACTCTGTCTATCCCTTTCATCATTTTAAAGACCTCAATCAAGTCCCCCCTTAACCTTCTGCGCTCCAAATAATAAAGACCTAACTTGTTCAACCTTTCTCTGTAACTTAACTGCGGGAACCCAGGCAACATTCTAGTAAATCTCCTCTGTACTCTCTCTATTTTGTTGACATCCTTCCTATAATTAGGCGACCAAAATTGTACACCATACTCCAGAATTGGTCTCACCAATGCCTTGCACAATTTTAGCATTACCTCCCTACTCCTATATTCAATGCTCTGATTTATAAAGGCCAGCATACCAAAAGCTTTCTTTACCACCCTATCTACATGCGATTCCACCTTCAGGGAACTATGCACAGTTATTCCTAGATCCCTCTGATCCACAGCATTCCTCAATTCCCTACCATTTACCATGTACGTCCTATTTTGATTTGTTTTGCCAAGATGTAGCACCTCACACTTATCAGCATTAAACTCCATCTGCCATCTTTCAGCCCACTCTTCCAAATGGCCCAAATCTCTCTGTAGACTTTGAAAATCTACTTAATTATCCACAACACCACCTATCTTAGTATCATCTGCACACTTACTTATCCAATTTTCAACCCCATCATCCAGATCATTGATGTACATGACAAACAACAGTGGGCCCAACACAGATCCCTGAGGCACCCCACTGGTCACCGGCTTCCAACCTGACAAAGCTGACTCTACATTGCAGAATATAGTCAATACATTTGTGCAGAACGAACTAAGTTTCCTGTCATAATGTTTAGTATAGTTTAGTGTCACATGTACCGAGGTACAGTGAAATGTTTTTGTATCTATGAACCTGTGTAGGAAGGAACTGCAGTTTCTGGTTTACACCAAAGATAGACAGAAAATGTTGGAGTAGCTCAGCGCATCTGGCAGCATCTCTGGAGAAAAAGAATAGGTGGCGTTTCAGGTCGAAACCCGTCTTCAGTCTGAAGCATTTTTGCCATTAATACTGATGATTAGAATATCAATTGGACCAAAAATTTAAGTAGAGGTCAAATGTGTGATAAAATAATAACACCAGGGTTACACCAATAGCCTTCGGTTGCGTTCTAATGTGTACATAAAATTACATAATAACTAAATTGTCTATTTGAACGGTTAAAGGCGCGAGCTATAAGGGAGAGGCTACCAAGCTAGGACTTTATACTTTGGAGTGTCGAAAGCTAAGGGATGATCTTTTAGAGGTATATAAAATCATGGGGGCAATATATGGGGTAAATGCAGAGTCTTTTACCCAGAGAAGGGGAATCAAGAATCATAGGTTTGAGGGGAAAAATTTCATAGGAATTTCCAGAGGGGAAATCTTCACTGAGTGGGTGGTGGGCATATGGAACAAGCTGCCAGAGGAGGTAGTTGAGGCATACTATAAGATCATTGAGAAGACATTTGGATGGGTACATGGATAGTAACGTTTTAGAAGGATATGGCCCAAACGTAGGCAAATGAAACTAGCTTTGGTGGAGCATTTGGGTGTCATGGAAGAGTTAGGCCAAAGGGCCTGTTTCTGTGCTGTATGAGTAAGTCTCATTCCTAAGCTATGTAATGCGTTACTTGTCTCCACACAAGTGGCTTCCCCAAGGTGTAATGCACAATGTCACACAGCATCTCCAATCTTAGTGAGGATACAGTTACACCATATACTTTTCTAAGACTGCTTTTAGTCTGAATACAGAGATTGGCCACTTGGTGGAACCATTGAGAACACATTTTATTTGCACCAGATTGCCACATATACTTTCTTGTTAAGTCTATGCAATGCTTTTTAGTGATGGTATGTGCCTGTACACCATACCTACACCGCGAACAAATTAAATGTTATTGTTTTGTTTTTTAACTACGTAATATGAAGAGAAAGACACAGAGTGCTGGAGTAATATAGCGGGTCGGGCAACATCTCTGGAGAACATGGATAGGTAATGATTTGGGTCAGGAACCTTCTTCCCAAATATATAGAATGGTGCAACCATGCTGAATATCATGATAATTAAGGAAATTTCTCCTTTGTTAAACTTTCCTTTAATTCCTTCCTCACAGGATTAGATATTACTAACTAGCTTTTGTTTCTCATTCCTTTTTGCCCTTGAACAAGTTGCCTTCTATGCTGAAATGCAGCTACATATCACATATAAACAAACCAATCCAGGTATACAAGACACCAGTCATCAAGGGAATTCCTTGGAGTGCAGGACATTGGAGTGGAGGTTGAGGGATGATCTTATGGAGGTGTATAAAATCACAAGAGGAATAGATCAGGTGGACTCACAGAGTCTCTTGCCCTGAATAGGGGAACTGAGAACCAAATGACATTGGTTTAAGGTGAGGCGGGAAAGATTTAATAGGAATCAGTGGGGTCACTTTTTTTTGTAAATTTGCACAAAGAGTGGTGGGTGTATAGAATGAGCTACTGGAGGAGGTAGTTAGGACAAGTACTATTGCAATGTTTAAGAAACATTTAGACAGGTACATGGATAGGATAGGTTTAGAGGAATATGAGCCAAACGGAGGCAGGTGGGACTGGTGTAGGCGGGACATGTCGGTCGGAGTGGGCAAGTTTGGCCGAAGGGCCTGTTTCCATGCTGTATGACTCTATAACTGTATGACTTGTGTCAGAATCATAAGCAGAACAGAAACAGACTCTTCAGCACACCATGTCCATCAAGTACCCAACTGTCCTAATCCCATTTAGCAGGACTTGGCCTATAACCTTCTAAGCCTTGGCACTTCAATTACGTATCCATATACTTCCTTAATGTGGGTGTACCTGTCTTCACCACCTTCGCTGGCAGCGTGTTTCAGACTGTAACCACCCTCTCAATTATACTTTTTCTCCTTCTAATCCCCTTAAACCCTCTTACTCCTATTCTTAAATCCATCCCTTCTGACTTTAGAGATACAGCGCAGAAATCGGCCTTTCAGAACTGACCAGTGTAATCCCCATACACTTATACTATCCTATGCACTTGGGGCAATTTACAATTTTTACCAAAGACAATTAGCTTAAACATCTGTACATCATAGGAGCGTGGGATGAAACTGGAGCACCTGGAGAAAACCCACGCAGTCACAGAGAGAATGTACAAACTCGGTAAAGACAGTATCCGTAGTCAGGATCAAACCCGGGTCTCTGGCGTTTTAAGGCAGCAACTCTACCTCTGCGTCGCCTCTGGTTTTCGATATCTATATAATTAAAAGTCTCATCTTGACCACTTCCTGTCTGCACTGTATATTGATTTTAGAAAAAACGCTACCCTGTATCGCTGTCATTTTTGTCCATCTTACTCACAGTCCTCCTCCGCTGAGCCAGCCCCGAGGATTTTTGCCACCGATGAAAAATAAAAAAATTATGAGTGTTTAAAAAACCTTGAGATCAGTTAATTGGTCCTCTTGCCTTGCAATCACCAGGATGAATGAAATGCCCCTTCCGGGGGGGGGGCAGGACTATAAAACCCAGGATGCCTGGAGACGAGTCAGTCACTCTGCACGATCGCGAGGGAGAGGCCACGACTGTCATTCTAAGCTGTGAATCAACTGAACTGTGAGTCTGCAATGTACTTGCAATAAATGATTTGTTAGCCCTTAATGACAATGCCATGAATTGTTTGGCCTGCTGCCCTGCCTGTGCTTGAAAGTGGAACGCCTAATTGGAAATGAAATGAAATGACAATGCCATGAGTTGTTTGGCCTGCTGCCTTGTCTGTGCTTGAAACTGCAATGCTTTATTAGGTCTGACTGTGTTTGGAAGGAATAAATTCTTTATTAGGTCCGACTGTGTTTGGAAGGAATAAATGCTTTATTAGGTCCGATTGTGTTTGAAAGGAATAAATGCTTTATTAGGTCCGACTCTGTTTAGTCCAAAAGTACCGCTCGTACTTAGTGACTTAGTGAACAGGTCATGCTGTCATTTAGAACTGAGATGAGGAAAAATATTTTCACACAGAGAGTTGTGAATTTGTGGAATTCTCTGCCACAGAAGGCAGTGGGGGCCGATTCACTGGATGCCGGTTCAATGGATGCATTCAAAAGAGTGTTAGACAGAGCTCTTAGGGCTAGCGGAATCAAGGGATAGGGGGAGAAGGCAGGAATGGGGTACTGATTGTGGATGATCAGCCATGATCACATTTAATGGTGGTGCTGGCTCGAAGGGCCGAATGGCCTACTCCAGCACCTACTGTCTATGTATCTATGAAAGGTATCTATGCCCAGTGGAGGATTGAGGGCCTCAGTCTGAAGAAAGGTCCCAACTCGATACATCACCTATCCATGTTCTCCAGAGGTGCTGCCTGACCCGTTGAGTTACTCCAGCACTTTATATCCTTGCGCTAAATGCACATAAGGTTTTTAATGAAATTTCACTCAGACCTCCATGCTCATATGCTCTACAACCTGGTCAATGAAGACGAGGATCCGCAAATGTCTCTTCACCAACTTATGGAAATGTGCTGTTACCTTTAGGGTTCTAAGGAGCTGTACACCAACGTCTATCTGGCTCTCAATCCTCCCTTGGGCCCTTCCATTCATTGTGAATGTCCTACCCTAAAATCTCAAGAGCACTGGTCTCAGCCCTCAACTATTGTTGCTTAATAGACACATAATTTGGCCAATAGGACACAAAGTGCTGGAGCAACTCAGAGGGTCAGGCACCATCTCCGGAGAACATGGATAGGTGACATTTTGGGTCGGGACCCTTCTTCAGATAATCAGTCTCCAGGCTCGAAAAGATCCTGACCCAAAATGTCACCTATCCACGTCCTCCAGAGATGATGCCTGGCCTGCTGAGTTAAGGGCCTGTCCCACATACGTTTCCTTGGCACCCAAATTACGCGACCTCGTGGTCGCGTTGAGGCGCACGGGCATCGTATGGCCACATGGGGGTGGTCCCACTGAGAAGCGCGGAGGGGTATGTAATTGTGCGTGACATCGCGCGGCGCTCCGAAATTTTTGTAGCGAACGAAATCTTCGCAAGCCAACGGCCTGTCGCGTAACTGACGGCCAAAGTGGGACAGGCCCAAGACCCTGGCGCGACACATACGTCTCACCTGCAACAGCAGGAGAAGCAGGCAAATGATTGCCAAACTTGGCCTGGGGCTCACGGCCGTTGCGGTCCGGATCCGCCCTCACTTCTACTCCCAGAGCGGGGCCAAGAAAATTGAAGATAGACACAAAATGCTGGAGTAACTCAGTGGGACGGCAACATCTCTGGAGAGAAGTAATGGATGACATTTCGGGTCAAGACCCTTCTTTCAGACTGAAGAAGAGTCTTGACACGAAACATCACCAATTGCCTCTCTCCAGAGATGCTGCCGGTCCCGCTGAGTTACTCCAGCATTTTGTGTCCATCTTCAAATGACGTCACGCGCTCCAGGCGGCTGTGCGTTCCAACGAAATCGCGCGCAACCTTCGCGGAACCGTGGCAGCTCGCGTAATTTGCGTGCCAAGGACACGCAAGTGGGACAGGCCCTTTACTCCAACACTATGTTTCCTTTTGTGTAAACCAGCATCTGCATTTTCCGATTTCTGCATAATTTGGCCAATAGTCTAACCTCTACAGCACCAGAAATATGGCAAAACAGTCAGTCCAGAAGAAAGATATCAGTCATTGCATCCACATTAGAAAATTCCTCAACCGTTAGGATTCACCATATAAAGAAGCAGCAACGTTACATTTGCCCTCTTTGCCATATAACATTCCCTGGCTAAGGCATAAACAAGGAGTATTCCCTCACAAACACTGTCTGTAGTTATTTAAACATGCATGAAAGCATGCTAGAGAATCAGAACCCAACAGATTTGACAGAATTCTATCCTCACCGAGGCTAGCTACACTGTTAAAATTAAGTGAAACATATTTTCAGTAAAAGAAAAATTATCCATTAAACAGCACTGTCAATTGAGAAAACAAAACAATTGTTCCAAGTATAAGGGAACAAATTTGACGTAACATACACAGTTGACACTAAAATAGCAATGTACTACTGTACTGTTGGCACAAAGGAATAGCAATGTACTGTTCCAATGTTGTAGGATAAGGATCCTTTAGACTTTAGAGATACAGCATGGAAACAAGCCCTTTGGCTCACCGAGTCCATGCCGGCTAGCAATCATCCCATACTTTAGCAGTATCCTACACACTAGGAACAATTTTACAATTTTTACCGAAGCCAATTAATCTACAAACCTGCACATCTTAGGAGAGTGGGAGAACCACCAAGAGAAAACTCACATGATCACAGGGGGAACGTACAAACTCCACACAGACAGCACCCATGGTCAGGATCAAATCCAGGTCTCTGGCGCTGCAAAGCAGCAAATCTACCGCTGCACCACTGTGCTGCCCTGATCCAGCCTCCAATCTTCCCAAAACCGAATACCAATCTCACTTCCCAACCTTGATTTACCGAATTTAATTTCACAACCTACTATTGTGGAATGTGAACTTCTGGTCTCTGCAGTTACTGGCCCAATTCTATGACTGTCACACTATTATAATCCTGATGTACTATGTGAATACAATTTATACTAACTCCATATTTTTCTGTCAATACCTTTGACTCCAATTTCTGGAATGATAAGCTGTCTGCTGTACCTCATGATCTCTTCGTTTGAGAGAGACTTTTCTTCCAGAATGGGGATCTCTGTAACTTGCTTAACTAATGTAAACATATTTCCAGAATGAGAATTCTGAAAGAAAAAACATTTATCAAAGTGTTGAGAATGAACATTTATCAAACTGAAAGGTTTCATTTGCACAATAGTCTTTAAAATTCCATAGTGGGTTTATAACACCCAAATTGAAATTATCAAAAAGAGCCACTGTGTGATTTATGACTGTACAGACTGGAAAGCCTGGGGTTGAAGGGAGGCCTGATAGATGTATATAAATTGTGAGATTTATAGATAGGGTATAGGTTATAAACAGGGAGACAGACTTGAGACTATAGAGATACAGTGCAGAAACAGGCCCTTTGACTGAGTCCATGCCAACCAGCAATCACCCCACATACGAACACTATCCCACACTAGGGACAATTTACAATTTTACCAAAGCCAATTAACCTACAAACCTGTCCGTCTTTGGAATGTGGGAGAAAACTGGAGCACCCGGAGAAAATGCTCACAGTTTTACAATTTTACCAAAGCTAATTAACCTACAAGCCTGTCCATGTTTGGAATGTGGGAGAAAACTGGAGCACCCGGAGAAAACTCTCACGGTCACAGGGAGAATGTACAAACTTCGTGGACAGTACCTGTAATCGAACCCGGGTCTCTGGCACTGTAAGGCAGCAACTATACCACTGTGCACCCTGACAGTTAGAACCTTTTTTCCCCAGAATGGAAATATCAAATACGAGAGACCATGGCTTTAAGGTGAGAGGGGCAGCATTTCAAGGAGTAGTGTAGGGCAAGGTATATTTTTACACAGGTAGTGGTGGATTCCTGAAATTCACTGCCATGGGTGGTGGTGGAGACAGATATAATATTGGCATTTAAAAGCTTTTGAATAGGCACATGGATATCAAGGGAATGGAGAGATATGGATTATGTGCAGGCAAATAAGAGTTGGTCTTGGCATCATGTTTTTTGCACAGACATTATGGACCAAAGGGCCTGTTCATGTGCTGTATGTTCCATGTTCTAATTCAATGATAATTGATTCAATATTTATAACAATAATTGGACATGTAAATGAATATAAAATTAAGTAATGCAAATGACAGAAGACCATGCAGGAATTACAAGGCATTTCAAAATTGATCAGGAGTGGTAGATGGGAGTCACTGGAGATTTATGGGCACAGGGTACAACCGCAGCATTACCAAATGGTAATTGCTGATGAGGTGCACAGATACACATAAATTCAACATATTTTTTGTGTCCATGTGGTACATGAATAGGAAAGGTTTGGAGGGATTTGAGCCAAATGCAGATAGGTGGGACTAGAATAGATGAGGCATCTTTGTCAGCTTGGGCAAGTTGGGCTCAGCGGGATAGGCAGCATCTCTGGATAGTTGGACAGGCGGGGGGGGGGGGGGGTGGGAGTGGGAGGGGGAGGTGGTGGGCGGGGGGGGGGCAAAGGGGGATGGGATGGACAAAGAGGGGGGTGGGTGAATGAAGTGCAGTTGAGGGGAAGGTGTGGGGTGGGTGAAAGCCCGCGAGAGGGAGGGAGGGAGGGAGAGGGGGCGGAGACGGCTGCTCCACTCCCAACTACCTGATGCAGACGGGCGGCCGCTGCCTTCAGCCTCTCCACCTCCTGCTCCTTCTTGGCCAATTCATCCCTCAGCCTCGCAATCTCCGCCTCCATGATAGGCGGCTTCTGCGTCGATCAGCAGCTGCCGTGACTCACAGCCAACTCCGGCTGAAGGCCAGAAATACACGGAAACAGGGCAATGCGACAGGCAGCGGGTACCAAAGATCATATCTTTGGCGGGCACCGCCAGCAGTCGGCACACAGCTCCCGCTGCTCTATCCCACCATCTGCCAATATGGCCGGTATGATTCCTTTACAAAGATGGAGGGCCGCCGCTCTCTCGCTTATTTATCACGATGGCCGCTCCGTATTCTGCGATTCCTTTACCAATGTGGCGGTCCGCGATTCCTTTACCGCAATGGCCGCCCTTCACCAATATGTCCGCCGCGGCGCCTTCACTCCCTTTCTAATATGGCTGCTTTCAGCTGGTGTTGGGCTCCAAAGGAGCTTGCCTTATTATCGATCTTCTCAAGTAGCAGAAATGTATTTTATCTTTGTGAACATTGCACGTTAATTTTCAACATTATAGTACTGCAACTGAATCTCAATCTTAACGTATTCAAAGCAATTCTTAGAAACTTCTCATCTAAGAGGACATCAGTTACATTTATAATGTTTAAGAAGGAACTGCAGATGCTGGAAAATCGAAGGTAGACAAAAATGCTGGAGAAACTCAGCGGGTGAGGCAGCATCTATGGAGCGAAGGAAATAGGTGACGTTTCGGGTCGAGACCCTTCTTTTGACCTAGAGTCTCCAAGAGTTAGAAAGAAACTGGACTAAGTGGGTTACACAAAAAGCTGGAGAAACTCAGCGGGTGCAGCAGCATCTAAGGAGCGAAGGAGATAGGCGACGTTTCGGGTCGAGACCCTGGACTAAGTGGGACCTGTTGGGTCGCAGCTTCACAAGGGAGGGCTGGTCCCCCAACGCAATATTCCACCTCTCCACCAATTCCAATATACGCACACTCACTCATACATTCACACACACATACACTCACTCACACACACACTTACACAGACACACACACTCACACACATACACTCACGCACGCATACACCCACACACATACACACACACACAGACTCACACATACACACACACACACACACACACACACACACACACACACACACACACACACTCATACACCCACACACGCATACACTCACACGCATACACCCACACACACATACACTCATACACACTTACACACACACTCTCACACTCACACACATACACATACAGACTCACACACACACCTACATACACACACACTCACATACACACACACTCACACAAACACACACTGACTCACATACCATATATAAGTCTAAACTTTCTTGAATCTACTCACACGGCTGAGCGCGGCCTCTCCACTGTGGGGCTTCCGCAGTCAGCGGAACTTCTGCAATCAGCGTGACCTCTGCACTTACCGGAAATTATGCAAGCAGCGCACCTCTGCACTCATTGGAAATTACGCAATCAGCGCAACGTGTCTACTAAGCGGAAGTCAAGAAATGAGCGGGACTTTTGGACTAAACACAGTCGGACCTAATAAAGCATTTATTCCTTCCAAACACAGTCATAGAAACATAGAAACATAGAAAAATAGGTGCAGGAGTAGGCCATTCGGCCCTTCGAGCCTGCACCGCCATTCAATGTGATCATGGCTGATCATCCAACTCAGTATCCCGTACCTGCCTTCTCTCCATACCCCCTGATCCCTTTAGCCACAAGTGCCACATCTAACGCCCTCTTAAATATAGCCAATGAACTGGCCTCAACTACCTTCTGTGCCAGAGAATTCCAGAGACTCACCACTCTCTGTGTAAAGAATGTTTTCCTCATCTCGGTCCTAAAGGAATTCCCCCTTATCCTTAGACTGTGACCCCTTGTTCTGGACTCCCCCAACATCGGGAACAATCTTCCAGCATCTAGCTTGTCCAACCCCTTAAGAATTTTGTAAGTTTCTATAAGATTCCCCCTCAATCTTCTAAATTCCAGCGACCTAATAAAGCATTTATTAGTCAGACCTAATAAAGCATTTATTTCTTCCAAACATAGTTGGACCTACTAAAGCATTGCAGTTTCAAGCACAGGCAGGGCAGCAGGCCAAACAACTCATGGCATTGTCATTTCATTTCCAATTAAGCATTGCACTTTCAAGCACAGGCAGGGCAGCACGCCAAATAACTCATGGCATCGTCATTAAGGGCTAACAAATAATTTATTGCAAGTACATTGCAGACTCACAGTTCAGTTGATTCACAGCTTAGAATGACAGTCATGGCCTCTCCCTCGCGATCTTGCAGAGTGACTGACTCACGTGCAGGCATCCGGGGTTTTATAGTCCTGCCCCCCCCCCCCCCCCCCACGGAATGGGGCGTTAGCTCCAACGCGGTGATTGACAGGCGAGAGGATCGATTAGCTGATCTCACGTTTTTTTAAACACTCAACTTTTTTATGTTTCATCGATGGGAAATATGCTTGGGGCTGGCTCAGGGCAGCACGCCAAATAACTGCCAAATAATAGCGGTGGACTGTGAGTAAAATGGCCAAAAAATCACAATACAGGGGAGCGTTTTTTCTAAAATCAATATGCAGGGCAGACAGGAAGTGGTCAAGATGAGACTTTTAATTATATAGATGCAGTTCGATGCTAGACATTTTGGCATGAGAATGCCATTTTTGGAGGGAAATGGACAGATTGACGTTTCGGGCCAGGACTTTGTCTACCTTCTCCAAACTGATGATAAAAAAAAGTGAGGGGATAAGATGGAGGCAAAGAGGTGACAAATGATAGATGGATTGACACAAAGTGCTGGAGTAACTCGGGGGAACAGGCAGAATCTCCGGATACAAGGAATGGGTGACGTTTCAGGCTGAGACCCTTTTTCAGACCGAGTCAGGGGAGAGAAAGACACAGATAAGGAAGGGTAAGGTGTGAAAATGAGACAAAAGGGATAATCAAGGAAAATGTATAATAGATCATTGTTAGCTAGGAGAAGGTAACAACAAAGCAAACAGAAATAAAATAGTAAGATTAAATGAGAACTTACCAGTTTGAAGTTTGATCTTTATTTTATGAGGAGTAACGATGAGCGATTACGTGAAGAAGGCCGTCAGCCCGCATGTGCGTCAATCTTCAAAGCAGCGGTGTGAAATCACAGATAACAGTTGATGAACTGAATATAGTAAGATTCGAGAACTTAGAAGCTACCAGCTGATCTTTATGAGAGAGGGTTGGGAGCTGAGGGGACGTAATCGCTCATCGTAACTCCTCATAAAATAAAGATCAAACTTCAAACTGGTAAGTTCTCGTTTAGTCTTACTATTTTACTTTGGAGTCACTTGAGTGACTACGTGAAGATTTTGAAGCTCTGTGATTTCATGTCGTGGAAACGAGTCCATGCGTCACACACTGCATCAATTGACCAGGCATGAGTGATAGCGAGAAAAGCATGACATAAAATGAAACATGCTGGTGCTTTTTAATGATGATACTAGTAATCCCACTCATCCAGGAGGAATTAAAAATATAACCTAAAAATAGTGTTGGTATATATCCCCGGTCTGACAAATGGGTTTATAATAACACATTTGGAAATTTGCTGGTTTGACCATCCTGCAGCACTAGGATGAGGTCCAGCGAAACATTCACAACCCTCGCTGCTGATGTTGTTGCATGGTGTCCCGTCAGTCCAGTTAGGGCTGTAGTTAACCCGGCGAGACAGCCAGAGTTGAGCTGCATTTAGCGCTGGATTGAGCCTCCGAAGCCTCGCGCATGTGTGTGTGAGTGTGCGCATGCGCACGCGGCCGCAAAAGAATTGTGTCCCCCTCTATCCCCTCCATGTTTTGATAGCGAGTTCCGCTCTTCCTTGGTACTATCTCTTCAGGCTGCAGTGATTACATCCACCGTACAGCCTGACAGTTCGTACCCCAGGAAAGGTCTTCTCATAGTCTGCAATCCAACAACTTGATTCACTCATGCTGAGGATGGTTCTCCCAGTCACGGGGTAAGCCAGCAGATTTTGTGTTTGGGAACAGCCATAAAAGGCTCTGTTATCATTCGCAGTACGAGTGGACCCATGACTGTGTGGGCCAGTCAGGCACTATCACGCCTGAGGCGGAGTCTTGCTGGTTATTAAGCAAGCACCGACTGATGAGGCAAAAATGGAGAACGAGCCCGCCAGCCAGTCGAGGCGCCCTTAGCGGACGTAATGACATGCATGCGGGCTGACGGCCTTCTTCACGTAGTTACTCACGTGACTCCGTAGTAAAATGTAATCGAGGACAGTCAGACTGGTCGGAGAACAGAGAAGGGGGTAGGGATGAAGAGCAAGCGTTATTTGAAGTTAGAGAAGTCAATATTCATACTGCTGGGGTGTAAGCTTCCCATCGAAATATGAGTTGTTGTTCCTCCAATTTGCGCTGGGGCTCACTCTGAGTTATTCCAGCATTTTGTGTCTTCTTCGTTTTAAACCAGAACTGCAGTTCCTTCCTACACAAGTGATAGATGGATCCAGTTAAGGAGGGGCTGATTGGCAGATATGTCATGTGGGAGAGAGAAACAGGTGGAAATAGTAATCAAGGCTGGAGTTGAGAAGTGGAGGACAAAATGGCGCAAATGGTGAAATCTGATAAGAAAGGAAGGTAGAAAGCGAAATGTAGAACCAGTTGGAGGGATGGTAGGTAGATGGGAAGGGGGGAGTTGGAGGATCCAGGGTATGGAGAGGTCTTCTTCTTATCGAGTCCACACACAAGATTAGAAGTTGTTCAGCCTGAGCTGAACACAATTCTCAGCATCTGCGTACAATGGTGTCTCTCTTGCACTTGTTGTGCGTGGTGGTAGAAAGATTGGTGAAGCCGCGACGTGAACGCTCTTTCCTTGACCCCAGTAGGGAGAGGTTGGTGATGAGCAGATGGAAAAGGGGAAAGCTACTGGGAGATAACGGAATGGGGAGTGGAATGAAAGATGTGCCCAGTTGTACATAGGTGGTGGGGAGGAGACAGGCTGGGTCGATAAGAATAGGTGTGGGGAAGAGGATTGCGTGAATGTCATGTTCGTGCCTTGGCTGTGTCTCCTATTTACCCCTAACTTTTTGTTTCTTTCTGTGAGGTCTTTTAAGATTTACTTCTTCCTGGGATATGGGTTAGGGCAACAGGAGATCCTTCACCCCTGCAGCCATTAGATTTTATAAGGCCGTATGGGGATGCTTTTGCATTTTTAATAGTTAATTATTGGGTCCTTTTAAGAATTTATTGCTTTCAGGTATTTATTGCTTTCAGGTATTGTCCATATTATATTTTATGTTTTTTTTTGTCTACTTTCATTCTGAATGTGTGGGTTTGTTGGTTGTTGGCTTCTGGACATCTCAATTTCCCCGAGGGGATCAATAAACTATTTATTATTATTATTATTATTATTATTATTAGGATAACAGACCTTTATGGCCAAGTTAATGATCTAGCATTTTCAACAACTCTGAACTTGAAGGTACTGCCTCAGTGTAATCTGCCATCTTACACTCTTGTAGCTAAGTATGATTATGCCTTTGTATAATCTTTTACTGAACGGTATGAAAAATAAGAATTTTACTGTACCTAAGTGACAATAAAGTACTATTGACAATAAAGTACTATTGAATGGATATGCATTCTCAAGAGAGACTATAGAAAACATAGAAAAATAGGTGCAGGAGTAGGCCATTCGGCCCTTCGAGCCTGCACCGCCATTCAATATGATCATGGCTGATCATCGAACTCAGTATCCCATACCTACCTTCTCTCCATACCCCCTGATCCCTTTAGCCACAAGAGCCACATCCAACTGCCTCTTGAATATAGCCAATGAACTGGCCTCAACGACCTTCTGTGGCAGAGAATTCCAGAGACTCACCACTCTCTGTGTACAGAATGTTTTCCTCATCTCGGTCCTAAAGGAATTCCCCCTTATCCTTAGACTGTGACCCCTTGTTCTGGACTCCCCCAACATCAGGAACAATCTTCCTGCATCTAGCTTGTCCAACCCCTTAAGAACCCCCCATGAAGATTGTGAGTTGGGTTTGATCCTGAACTCAGGAGCTATTGGCACAGTTTCAATGGTTTCATGGTTCTTTGTTGTCACACGTACCTAAGTACAGTGAAATTCTTTGTTCTGCATACAGTTCACTGACAATCCTGCTATACATTTGCACATTTTCTCTGGATGCAAACAAGTTTATTTAATACAGAAAGATTGGGTTTTGAATGAAACATTAATCTGGTCCTGTCTGTCTTTTCAAGTGATGTTGATGATTACATAGGATGATTGTAAAAGCAACAGGGGGCTTACAGGTCAATATTTACCCTGCAATCAAAAACATTGATCAGGGAAGCTCAGATAGACTTCATGGTCAGCATGGACAAGTTGGGCCAAAATGCTTAATTCAATGATGTATAACTCTGCATTAAATACAAAAGTGCTGAAACAAACTTGGCAGGTTAGGCAACATCTGTGGAGGGAATCGACTGGCAACATTTCAGGTTGGGGCCCTTCTTCCAGTCTGTAGAGGAATCCCGACCCGTAGCACCATCTGCCCATTTCTTCCATAGATGCTTCTTGACCCGCTGAGTTTGTCTAGCATTTTGGGGTTTTTTTGCGCAAAATTCCAGCAGCTGCAGTTTCTTATGTATGTATATAACTCTGTGCACTCTGTATAATTTGTCTGCATAACAATTTATTATTTATTTAACAACCTCAGAAATAATCATTTGGCTGTGGCTTGGACATCACTAAAACATTTTAAATAGAAGTACTTTCCTGCACATTTCAAAGGGTAACAGCAGCACATCACGGAACATACATTTACATTTATCTTAATAAAAAATGTAACAGTAACAGAATCAAGTGTTTGATAGATTTTAATTTGTCCACATTTGGATCTTTCATGGTCAGCACAGGAAGCTCGGGTTTGTTTCCAGACTCATCAGGCACAAAGGGTACTTTGAAACTATGCAGTTAGTGTTCCACTTTTGCATTTATCTTTCTAATGTAAGCAGTGAAGAACATATGACGAATGTTCTCCCAGTTTCGACAGGTGCTGAACATTATCTGTTTTAACAAGAATTTTTCGTTTTTCCGTTGTCATTACAGATTGTCCCTAAAACTATCAAAGAGTAACCATCCATAAATCGCTGACATAATTGACAATGTTCACAGATTTATTATGAACTAGAACTTGATCAGTTTAGCTTAGTTTAGAGATACAGAATGGAAACAGACACTTTGGCCCATCGGGTTCACGCTGACCATGGATCATCCGTTCACACCAGTTCTACGTTATCCCACTTTCTCATCCACTTTCTCATCCACTTCCTCCACACTTGGGTCAATTTACAGAGGCCAATCTGCCTACAAACCTGCACATCTTTGGGATGTAGGAGAAAACTGGAGCACCCAGGGAAAACCCACTTGGTCACACGGAGAACGTGTAAATTCCACATAGTCAGCATCTGAGATCAGGATGGAATCCAGGTCTCTGTGGGCTCTAAGGCAGCAGCTCTACCAGCTGCGCCAATGTGTCACCCTGAATGTGTTCCGCAATTACTGAGATTCTCAACCCCACACCTCCCTCACTCACCTCTCTCTACTTGCTGACTCTTGATAATATCATCATGGGAGAAAGGGTTAGATTCCGCACAAACTTTGTGGGCCGATGGGCCTGCTCCTGTGCTGTACTGTTCTACGTTTTATTCCATATGAATCCTGATGTTGCTCAGCTCCTCAGCTCCATCATCTTCACCAGGAGCAATGGATCACTATGCTGGCCATGCTCCCTGTTTGTATCGAGGAAGATCAATACTTGGAACGGAGACCATTTGGGAATTCCAAGTGAGGTAGTTTGGTGAAATAACTGATTCAACTATGGATGGGAGAGGTTAAGAGGGATATGGGCCAAACGTGGGCAGATATGACTGATGCAGATGGGGCACCTGGTTGGCATGGACAAGTAGGGCCGAAAGGCCTATTTCCATGCTATTTGATGGACTCTATAACCCAGTGCCACAGCAATTCCATCAAAGCCATATATTACGATGGCTATCTGGAAAGTCCTCTCAGCTGCTTGTATGAACTCCCAATATGCCCATAGCAACCCATAACAACACAAATTCATATAATCCACCCTCGGACAAACCATAATTGTCGGCCTTTTGTGATGCTTCAGAACTGGATGATTAATGTGCCAGAATATGAAATGGTTTGTCCAGTATTAATATCTTTGGAATGCACATATGGTTTCAATCACACAACATCTGTCAAACTAGAAAAGTAAACAGCTGAGGCAGAATCTTGTAATGTTCGGTAATGTGTGGGGCAGAGCAGCATTTTTTAAAGGGACAGTGACTTTGAAAGGCGAAACTTTCAGCGATACAATGCGAGAGGGAAGATGACCAGCCGGCAGTAGTTGTGCATGTGGGCACAAACAACATTGGGAAGAAGAGGAAGGAGTTTCTGCAACAAGAGTTCAGAGAATTAGGAAGAAGACTGAAATGCCAGACTTCTAGGGTGGTTATCTCTGGATTGCTTCCGGTACCTCGTGCTAGTGAGGATAGGAACAGGGAGATAGGGGACCTCAATGTGTGGCTGAGGGGCTGGTGCAGGGAGCAAGGATTTAGTTTATAGACCACTGGGATCTCTTCTGGGGTAGGGGTGACCTGTACAAAAGGGACAGGTTACACCTTAACTGGGGGGGGATCGATGTTCTGGCAGGTAGGTTTGCTAGGGCTACACGTGTGGATTTAAACTAAATAGTGGGGGAGGGGGATTGACAAATTGGGAGTATAAAGGTGGAGTTGAAGGGGAAATGAGTACAGGAGAAGTTACAAAAGACTCCCGAATTAATGGGAAGGAAAGTTCGAGAAGGGATAAGAGAGTACGGTCAGGGCCAATTGCGACCGGTGCAAGAGGGGAGGTGAATACCGAGGTGAATACCAAGTGTTGTATATGAATGCGCAAAGTATAAGAAATAAAGTGGACGAGAATTTGGCAAGTATGATGTGGGAATTACAGAGACATGGCTGCAAGAGCGCCAGGGCTGGGAACTGAATATTCAAGGGTATACCTCCTATCGAAAAGACAGACAGGCGGGCAGAGGGGGTGGGGTAGCTCTGTTGATGAGGAATGAAATTCAGTCCCTTGCAAGGGGTGACATTGAAACAGGAGATGTGGAGTCAGTATGGATAGAATTAAGGAATTGTAAGGGTAAAAATACCCTCATTGGACTTATCTACAGGCCCCCAAACTGTAGCCTGGATATAGGGTGTGTTGAATCAGGAGTTAAAATTGTCATGTAGTAAAGGTAATGCTGTGGTTGTTATGGGAGATTTCAACATGCAGGTAGATTGGGAAAATCAGGTTGGTACTGGACCCCAAGAAAGGGAGTTTGTGGAGTGCCTCTGTGATGGATTCTTAAAGCAGCTTGTATTGGAGCCTACCAGGGAGAAGGAAAAAGGAACCTGAGGTTAAGGAGCCATTAAGAGGTAGTGACCATAATATGGTCAAGTTTAATCTACAATTGGAGAGGGAGAAGGGTAAATCTGAGATGTCAGTGTTACAGTTGAATAAAGGAGACCATGGAGCCATGAGGGAGGAGCTGGCCAAAGTTGACTGGAAAGATACCCTAGCAGGGATGACAGTGGAACAACAATGGCAGGTATTTCTGGGAATAATACAGAAGGTGCAGGATCAGTTAATTCCAAAGAGGAAGAAAGATTCCAAGGGGAATAAGGGGCGACCGTGGCTGACAAGGGACGTCAGGGACAGTATAAAAATAAAAGAGAAGAAGTCCCATTCGTAGCAAGAAGATTGGGTAATGTTTAAAGAGCAACAGAAGATAATTAAAAAGGCAATACGGGGAGAAAAGATGAGGTACGAAGGTAAGCTAGCCAACACTATAAAGGAGGATAGTAAAAGCTTCTTTAGGTATGTGAGGAGGGAAAAATTAGTTACGACTAAAGTTGGACCCTTGAAGACTGAAAAAGGTGAATTTATTATGGGGAACAAGGAAATGGCTGATGAGTTGAACAGGTACTTTGGATCCGTCTTCACTGAGGAGGACACAAACAATCTTCCTGATATACTAGTGGCCAGAGGATCTGGGGTGACGGAGGAACTTAAGGAAATCCACATTAGGCAGGAAATGGTGTTGTGTAAACTGATGGGACTGAAGGCTGATAAATCTCCAGGGCTTGATGGTCTGCATCCCAGGGTACTTAAGGAAGTGGCTCCAAAAATCGTGGACGTATTGGTGATCATTTTCCAATGTTCTATAGATTCAGGATCAGTTCCTGTAGATTGGAGGGTAGCTAATGTTATCCCGCTTTTTAAGAAAAGTGGGAGAGAGAAAACAGGGAATTATAGAGCAGTTAGCCTGACATCGGTGGTGGGGAAGATGCTGGAGTAAATTATAAAAGATGAAATAGCAGCACATTTGGATAGCAGTAACAGAATCGGTCCGAGTCAGCATGGATTTACGAAGGGGAAATCATGCTTAACTAATCGTCTGGAATTTTTTGAGGATGTAACTAGGAAAATGAACAAGGGAGAGCCAGTGGATGTAGTGTACCTGGACTTTCAGAATGCATTTGATAAGGTCCTACATAGAAGATTAGTGGGCAAAATTAGGGCACATGGTATTGGGGTTAGAGTGCTGACATGGAAAGAAAATTGGTTGGCAGACAGGAAACAAAGAGTAGGGATTAATTGGTCCCTTTCAGAATGGCAAGCAGTGACTAGTGGGGTACCAGAAGGCACGGTGCTGGGAACGCAGCTATTTACAATATACATCAATGATTTAGATGAAGTAATTCAAGGTAATATCAGCAGATTTGAAGATGACACAAAGCTGGGTGGCAGTGTGAACTGTGAGGAGGATGCTATGGGAATGCAGGGTGACTTGGACAGGTTGGGTGAGTGGGCAGATGCATGGCAGATGCAGTTTAATGTGGATAAATGTGAGGTTATCCACTTAGGTAGCAAAAACAGGAAGGCAGATTATTATCTAAATGGTGTCAAGTTGGGAAAAAGGGTAGTACAACGGGATCTGTGGGTCCTTGTTCATCAGTCAATGAAAGTAAGCATGCAGGTACAGCAGGCAGTGAAGAAAGTGAATGGCATGTTGGCCATCATAACAAGAAGAGTTGAGTATAGGAGCAAAGAGGTCCTTCTGCAGTTGTATAGTTCCCTAGTGAGACCACACCTGGAGTATTGTGTGCAGTTTTGGTCCCCTAATTTGAGGAAGGACATTCTTGCTATTGAGCGAGTGCAGCGTTGGTTTACAAGGTTAATTCCCGGGATGGCTGGACTGTCATATGCTGAGAGAATGGAGCAACTGGGCTTGTATACTCTGGACTTTAGAAGGATGAGAGGGGATCTTATTGAGACATATAAGATTATTAAGGGTTTGGACACGCTAGAGGAAGGAAACATGTTACCCATGTTGGGGGAGTCCAGAACCAGGGGCCATAGTTTAAGAATAAGGGGTAAGCCATTTAGAATGGAGACGAGGAAACACTTTTTCACACAGAGAGTTGTGAGTCTGTGGAATTCTCTGCCTCAGAGAGCGGTGGAGGCAGGTTCTCTGGATACTTTCAAGAGAGAGCTAGATAGGGCTCTTAAAGTTAGCGGAGTCAGGGATATGGGGAGAAGGCAGGAACGGGATACTGATTGGGGATGATCAGCCATGATCACATTGAATGGCGATGCTGGCTCGAAAGGCAGAATGGCCTACTCCTGCATCTATTGTCTATTGTCTATTATCTATTGGCATGGTGGCGCAGCAGTAAAGTTGCAACCTTACAGAGACCCGGATTCGATCATGACTATGGGTGCTGTCTGTACGGAGTTTGTACGTTCTCCTCGTGACCACGTGGATTTTCTCCGGGTACTCCAGTTTCCATCCACACTCCAAAGACATACAGAATTGTAGGTTAATTACCAAGACCAATTCTTATTTACCTGCACATAATCAAAATCCCTCCATTCCCTGCATAACCACGTGTCTATCCAAAAGTCTCTTAAATGCTACCATTGTATATGCCTCATCCACCAACCCCAGCAGCACGTTCCAGGCACTCACCACCCTCTGAGAAGAAAACTTGCCCCGCACATCTCCCTTATACTTTTCCCCCCTCACCTTAAAGCTATGCCTTCTAATCGTTGACATTTCTACCCTGGAAAAAAGGTTCTGCATATCTATCCCATCTAGTAGTGCATCTAGTAATCCAATAATCTGAATAGTTATAGTTCCGTAATAGACCAGCAATCCAGTAATCTGAATAGTAACCTGGAGGGCTACATTAATAATACATAAAAATCTAATTCACAATTCAACCTGAGAATTTTATATTGTATTTTCAATTATCCAGAATAGACCAGATGTCATCTACATTGTGATCATGAAGCTCTTGCATTGCTGTAAATTCCTATATGTTACAGTTGTGCAAGACGTGGTGAGGCTGCATTTGGAGTATTGTGTTCAGTTTTGGTCACCCTGCTAGAGAAAGGATGTCATTAAACTGGAAAGACCGTATTTTCGAGGATGTTGCCAGAGTGCCTGTTTATGTGCTGTGTGACTGCAACTTTATGAGTCCAAATTATCCAATGATGCCTTTTCGAGAAGAAAACGTACGCTCATGACTTGATCTACTTTGTAACTCCAGTTCTACCTAATGCGGTAAGCTCTGAAGCAGCTCAGGAAGGCACTTCGTTACGAAGACCCACCTTTCCCTTCTGAATGCAGCTGGGATTAAACAACAAATGTCAGACGTGCGCAGAATGAATACAAAGAATAATTTTGTCCGTGAAAACATTGCACACAATTCAGTTGATGATGCACTTCATGTTACGTTGTGTGCTAGCAAATAAGTACAAAGTACATTAACAATAAGTCCTTCATAAAAATACTTCATTCAAATTAAAACTATTTCAACATCTATCCACTAATTGTCAAACAAATGGGGGATTTATTGAAAGTATTCTGCTACATATTCAGGAGATTTGGGTTTATTATTGTCATGTGTTGAGGTACAGTAAAAAGCTTTGTTTTGCATGCTATCCAAACAGATCAGATAATATTATACATACCAGGAGACTACAGGATCAGGCTCAGCGGACAATCATTCCATGATCTACTGAGTCATACTTGATGGGACAGTTACCCTGTTATGGAGGTGCATAAAATCAGGAGGGGCGTAGACAGGTACTCGAGGACATACGTTTAGGGTGAGGGGAAAGATATAGTAGAAACCCGAGGGGCAACTTTTTCCACACAGATGGTGGTGGGTATGTGGAATGAATGGTCAGAGGACATGGCTGAGACAGATACAATAACAATATTTTAAAAATATTTGGACAAGTACTTGTATAGGAAAGGTTTTCGAAGGATATGGGCCAAACACGGATAAATAGGACTAATGTAGGGGTGGCACGGTGGTGCAGCAGTAGAGTTGCTACCTTACAGCGCCAGAAACCCAGGTTCAATCCTGACTGTGGGTGCTGTCTGTATGGAGTTTTTTACGTTCTCCCTGTGACTGCATGAGTTTTCTCCAGGTGCTCCGGTTTCCTCTCACATTCCAAAGACGTACAGGTTTGGAAGTTAATTGGCTTCTGTAAATTGTCACTGGTGTGCAGGATAGTGTTAGTCTACGGGAAGATCGCTGGTTGGAGCGGACTCAGTGGGCCGAAGGGTTTGTTTCTGCACTGTATTTCTAAAGTAATGCTTAAAGCCTAAAGATGGACATCTTGGTCAGCATGGACTGGTTGGGCTGAAGGGCCAGTTTCCATACTGTATGATTATGACTCTTGCCATGCTGTTGTAAACAGCTTGATTAGGGGTTATTAAAATATAAGAGGACAAGGCACAAAGATTACTTATTACCCACAGTTAGCAATATATGTGATATATGTATTGCTGTCTCATCTGCATCTGGACTAGATGCTGTATGTTCTTACAACGGCCCTATTTGTTTTGGCTCTGAAACACCAACAGCCCATTCATAAATTTTCAGTGATCTTTGAGATACCGAACCTGTAGTATTTATTATTGCCCATTATAAAGCCTTCCGTTAATGCCATTTAAGTTCGGGGGAAACATGTTGATTGTACGAGAGTTAACTGAGGGAAGACTGAAGCAGTTTTAAAATGTCCAAGAGCTCTTATTTGCTTAGTGAGGATTGGATACATTTGTTTTTAAAGCCTGCACGGAAGCTGAGCCAATGATCACAGCAGATCTTGGTAAAGATAGTCTCATTCCTTATTTGCCAGTCAAACAGAGTCTGGAATGACGTAAGTGAAAAATCAAACCTTTTTAAGTGCCCTGTAGGTTCTCATTAGACCCATAAGATTGCTCACTCATCTGTGAGGAAAGAGAGCGAGCGAGACAGAGAAACAGAGAGAGACAGAGCGAAAACAAGCAAGCAAGCAAAAGTCGTAAATGTGCTTGTCACAACAGTGAGACATGGCTAACCAAACGAGCAAGATTTTTCTTCTATTTGCTGTTTTAGTTTTTTTGCCAGCAGTCTGTTGCCAAACCGCTGAACAAGGAGAATACAGAGCACCGTGGACAGAAGAAAAGGTAGGTTTTTTACTGACTGAGATTTCACTGTGAATTAAATGTGTGACAGGGCTTACGTTTTATGTTTTAAAATGGAGAAAAGCAGAGAGATTTTCAGCTTCCCCTACCCCAGAGTGTTGTTATTAAAAGGTTACCAGATATAGTATCACTCAAACAAAATAACCCACTGTATTTTGGGAGGAGTGTTAAAAAGATTTTGAATACGGTCACTTTGCAATCCATTGTTTTTCTGCCATGTATCTATAATAAAATGCTGAAATAATGAAATGCTGAAACAAATACAGAACTATTTAAGTTGGGATGTTCATGCCTAAGGTTGATATGAAGGTCTGGAAAATTTAACTCCTGGGTCTGATTCCCACACGTTGGAGAACGTGTGGAATCTGTGTCCATCTATCACTTGCCAGGCTTGTCCCACCTCCCTTCCAGCTTTCTCCCATCTAAAACAATCAGTCTGAAGAAGGGTCACAACCCAAAGCATCAGCTGTCCATGTTCTCCAGAGAGGCTGTCTGACCCACTGAGGTAGTCCAGCACTTTGTGTCCTTCTTTGTAAACCAGCATCTGCAGTTCCTTGTTTCTACCCTTCCAATATGGCAAGTGGTGAGACACTATGTAGGAGGGATAGAGTCCTGGAACAAGCTTTCTTGGGTCACCTGGAGCTGCATTCCGATTAATTGAGTAATCGAGTCATCCAGCATGGAAACAAGCCCTTCTGCTCAACTCGTCCATGCTGACCAAGATGCCCCATTTAAGCAAGTTCCATTTGTCTATGCCTGGTACATACCCCTCTAAATCCTGCCACATTTATGTTAGTTCCATTTCCCAGTGTTTGACCCATATCCCTCCAAACCTTTCCTATCCATGTGGTTGCTAAAATGTCATTTAAATGTTGTTATTGTATCTGCCCCGACCACTTCCTCTAGCACCTCACTCCATATACTGTATGAACCATGCTCTGTGCGAAAAAGCTGCCCCTCAGTTTCCGATTAAATCTTTTCTGTTTCACCTCAAATTACGCACTCTAGGCAACACGATGGTGTAGTATTATGGATAGGAAAGGTTTAGAGAGATATGGGTAAAATGTGGACATCTTGCTTGGCATGGTTGGGCTGAAGGGCCTGTTCTTTTGGTGTATGACTATGGTTCTAGTTCTTGATTCCTCAAACCTGGGAAATAGACTGTGTGCATTTAAGAATATGGAGTAAGCCATTTAGAACGGAGACGAGGAAACACTTTTTCACACAGAGTGGTGAGTCTGTGGAATTCTCTGCCTCAGAGGGCGGTGGAGGCAGGTTCTCTGGATTCTTTCAAGAGAGAGCTAGATAGGGCTCTTAAAAATAGCGGAGTCAGGGGATATGGGGAGAAGGCAGGAACGGGGTACAGATTGGGGATGCTCAGCCATGATCAAATTGAAAGGCGGTGCTGGCTCGAAGGGCCGAATGGTCTACTCCTGCACCTATTGTCTATTGTCATTCACCCGTTCTGTGTTTCTGGTCTGCAAAGAAGTCCCAAATATTCTAACTTACCCAGCCTCTTTTGACCATGGTTACACAAGGTTTTATAAGCAGACCCAGCTCCAAATCTGATTTACTGGTCTTAATCTGTTAAAATGGGGAGACCTAATTGACATAATTTTACTGTCAAGCTGGAAATGGTGCAGAGAAGATGTTGCCAGGACTCAAGGGCCTGAGCTATAGGGAGCAGTTGAGAATGTGGGGTGATCTGAAAGAAGTGTACAAGATCGTGAGAGGAATAGATCAGGTAAACGCATAGTGTCTCTTGCCTAGAGTAGGGGAATGGAGAACCGGATGAAATAGGTTTAAGGTGAGGGAGGAAAGATTTAATAGGAACCTGAGGGATAACCGTTTTTACACAATGGGTGGTGGGTGTATGGAACGAGTTGCCAGAGGTAGGTGCTATGGCAACATTAATGAAACATTTTGACAGAGACATGGATAGGATAGGGTTAGAGTGATATGGGCCAAATGCAGGCAGCTGGGACAAGTGTAGATGGGACATGATGGTCAGTGTGGGCGTTGAAAACGTTTTTAAAATTGTTCAATAAATAGCTGTTAGAGCTGCCAGGATCCTGGTGGTTCAACTCATTATGGATGTTTACAATCATTTGTTTATAATTACAAATCATGGCAAAGGAACAAACCAATCAATCCAAACTATCCAAGACTCTGTTTGTAGCCTGAAAATCGCAGTACAAAGTGCACACTTTGTTTTCTTGACTTTGGGCTTTGTTTTGCTTTTGCACTACAGTGGATTTTATTTATTTGTTGAACTTTTTTTTTGTTTTATTATATTATTTATTGAGTACTGTGTTTACAGCTGCTGCAAGTAGGAATGTAATTGTTGCCCGAGTTCATTCGTCCAAAATAGCCCACCAACCTACTCTATTCCAGAGAAACAGCAGCAATTTATCCAATGTTTCCAATGTTTTTGTGAAATTCACAACAAACAGAGGAAGTCAAGTAACAAAATCAGTACTGCAATTATGTGACATCTTTCAAAGATAATTTTACCCTTGGATATGAATCCGGGCTTCAAGATTTTTCAATAATTTCTTCATTTTACTCTCTCTTTAAAGCTATGCGGATAGCATTAAAAAAATAAAAACTTTACTATTATATGATGGTGAGGAAGGTTGTGTAGGAAGGAACTGCAGATGCTGGTTTATACTGAATATGGACCCTAAATGCTGGAGTAACTCAATGGGTCAGGCAGCATATTTGAAGAACATGGATAGGTGACATTTCGGGTTGGTGACGAAAAACTCTGAAGACCATGGCTAGGTGACGATCCAAAACGCGACATCCATTATCTCCAGAGATGCTGCCTGCCCCGCTAAGTTACTCCAGCACCTTGTGTCCCTTTTTTGTAAAGCAACATCTGCAATTCCCTTTTGCAACATTTAAAAGACATTAGGACAGGTACATGGATACCCAAGGTTTGGAGAGATATAGGCCGAAAAAGGGCTAATGGAACAAGCTTAGCTGGTCAGCAGGGACAAGTTGGGCCGAAGGGCCTGTTTTCGTGCTGTATGACTCTATGAATGTATAGAAACATAGAAATTAGGTGCAGGAGTAGGCCATTTGGCCCGTTGAGCCTGCACCGCCATTCAAAATGATCATGGTTGATCATCCAACTCAGTATCTATTACCTGCCTTCTCTCCATACCCTCTGATTCCCTTAGCCACAAGGGCCACATCTAACTCCCTCTTAAATATAGCCAATTAACTGGCCTCAACTACCCTCTGTGGCAGAGAGTTCCAGAGACCCACCACTCTCTGTGTGAAAAAAGTCCTTCACATCTCGGTCCTAAAGGATTTCCCCCTTATCCTTAAGCTGTGACCCCTTGTCTTGGACCTCCCCAACATCGGGAACAATCTTCCTGCATCTAGCCTGTCCAACCCCTTAAGAATTTTGTAAGTTTCTATAAGATCCCCCCTCAATCTCCTAAATTCTAGAGAGTATAAACCGAGTCTATGCAGTCTTTGTTCATAAGACAGTCCTGACATCCCAGGAATCAGTCTGGTGAACCTTCTCTGCACTCCCTCTATGGCAAAAATGTCCTTCCTCAGATTTGGAGACCAGAATCTACTAAATACTTGAATTAACATGGTTACTAAAGGTGTACGGAGAGCTGAAAGCATTTCTGCATGTAACAGCCTCCATGCTTAGGATCACTTTGCAAACGTCCCCAACATGTTGGCCACTTGCTGCTGATTTCACACTGCACTACCACAGCCTGTGTCCATATGGCAATAGCCAGGCAATTACACTGGGAAATCTGCCAGATGAACCTTCACCTGGTTAGACCTTGTGCAGGAACAGTAGGTCCATTCATGTGAATGGAGCAGAAGGGCTACAGACCAGGAAGCCCAATGTCTGTGATAGGAAAGTTACCGGAGAGGATTCTGAAGGATACGATATACATGCATTTGGAAAGATAGGGATTAATTCGGGATAGTCAGTCAAGAGTGTTTAATTGTCAAACAGAACAATGACATTCTTACTTGCAGTGCACAAGAGGTTTGTAAACAAAAACAAATTGCAGATGCTGCTTAGTACACAAAATGACACTCGGAGCTGGAGTAATTCGGAGGGCTAGGTAGCATCCCTGGAGAACATGGCACTTCAAAGCGTCTGAAGAAGGGTCTCGACATGAAATATCACCTATCCATGTTCTCCAGAGATGTTGCCTGACCCGCTGAGTTACTCTAGCACTTTGTGTCTTTTTAGGTTTGTGAACACAGTACTCAATAGATAGCATAATAGACAAACAACAACAAAAATAAGTTAACTAAATTAAAAACAGCAATATAGTGCAAAACAAAACAAATCCCGAAATCTCCAGTGCAACCATGACAGTTTTTAGTTCAAAATTTTGTTCGTGTCTGCAGTGTTCAGTAGCCTTGGTTGTTGGGAAGAAGCTGTTCCTGAACCTGGATGTCACAGCATTGTTTTGAGTGAGGGAGATCGTATGCCATGAATTTGATTTGATTTTATGAAGAAGTAACCAAGGAGGTTGATGAGGGCAGGGCCGTATATGGACTTCAGCACGGTCTTTGAGAAGGTTCTACACGGTTGGTTGCTCGAGGAAATCAGTATAGAAGTTGAAACATCGTGTTTATTTTGTATAAAACGTTAGTGAGATTTCATTTGGTGTATTGTGTCCAGTTTTGGTCACCCTGCTTCAGGTTACCTGTAATTAAACTGGAAATAATGCAGAGAGGACTTATGGGGATATTGAGGGGATTCAAGGTTTTGAGGTCTAGGGAGTGGTTGGGCAGTTTAGAACTTTATTCCTTGGAGCTCAGGAGGCTGCGGGGGTGATCTTATGGAGGCGTATAAAATCATTAAGGGAATAGACAAGATGAAAGCACAGAATTTTATAAGTAGAGAGCATAGATTTAAGGCAAGAAGGAATTTTCAGGTCAATTTTTTCACACAAGAGGAGTTGGCTATATGGAACGAGCTGCCAGAGGAAGTTGTTGAGGTAGGTGCAATAACACAATTTAAAAGAGACTTAAACAAGTACATGGACAGGAAGGGCTTAGAGAGATATGGGCCAAACCTGGGACTTGCTTAGATAGGATGTCTTGGTTAGCACGCATGAGTTGGGCAGAAAGGCCTGTTTCCATGCTCAAAATCTTGCTGTGGAATTGGACCAGACCAGTTCAGGCAGCAAGTTGTCAATGGATCTACAAAACTGGGGGTGCATGCTTAACATGTAGGTCAGAGGTGGATATGGGCACCTCGCTGGAAGCGGCAAGTACTGCCTCACTGAGAAATAAAACTGCCTTCTTACATCCACGGCACAGTGGCGAGCTGGTAGAGTTGCTGCCTCACAGCGCTGGAGACCTGGGTTCGATCCTGACCTCGGGTGCTGTCGGTGTGAAATTTACACATTCTCCCATGACTGTGTGGATTTGTTCCGAGTGCTCTGGTTTCCTTCGATATCTCCAACACAGCACACTGGCGCAGTTATACAGTTGTTGCCGTGCAGCCCCAGAGTCTCAACCTGAAACATCACCCATTCCTTCTATCCGGAGATGCTGCCTGTCCCGCTGAGTTATTCCAGCATTTTATATCTATCTTCGGTGTAAAGCAGCGTCTGCAGTTCCTTCCAACACAGTTATAATTGCAAAATGGGTACTTGGTTTGATATCACAACATTAAACAGTTAGCCTATTCCAGATAGTGCAGTTTTAATGCTATATACAATTGTTCAGTTCCTCAATTTAAAACCGTTGAAAGACAAATTATTTTTCCCACCTCATAACCACTGCAGTAATTACCATGCACTAATTATGTATTATTCTGATTTTCTATCCTATGGTTGACTTTACTAGG
This sequence comes from Raja brachyura, assembly GCA_963514005.1. The sequence continues at coordinate 63,015,522 of OY740788.1, read as the reverse complement.
ACTTGCTGTTTCACAGCGCGTAGAACTGATTTTAAAATCTGACTGAATGCATTACGATTAATAATAATTATTGTTTCAAAAATGTTAAAGCATATTAGATGTGGTTGTGCTGCCAAGTTTCTGTACAAATGCTGTAAACCCGCGGGATGGCGTGTAGATTTTAAGTTTTCTCAAATTGTCAATGGCTTTATATCTCCAGCTATTCCACAAACCCAAATACCTGACGGCCAATGACGTCCGTAATATGACAGCGCTGACCAACATTTCCCAGATGTGGTATAATTATCTGAGACCAATACTCCGTGAGAGGTATCCAGGATCTATTGGGAATGTTGCGGTACGCCAGGTGGGTAAAGAAATTGTATAAAACAATGGTCAATCAAGGTTCATGTACTTCTGAAGGTTAATGCGAGTAAAGCAGTGAATTAGTTCTCTGAATGTTATTTGACAAATGAGAAAACATCTACCTATCTGTAGAGGGTTCCGACCTGAAACCTTGTGTGTCCATGTTCTCCAGAGATGCTGCCTGACCTGCTGAGTTACTCCAGCACTTTTTTGGTAAACCAGCATCTGCAATTCCTTGTGTTTATAGAGTCATAGAGTGATACAGTGTGGAAACAGGCCCTTCGGCCCAACTTGCCCACACCGGCCAACAATGTCCCAGCTACACTAATCCCACTTGCCTGCGCGTGGTCCATATCCCTCCAACCCTGTCCTATCCTGTGCTTGTCTAACTGTTTCTTAAACAATGGGATAGTCCCAGCCTCAACTACCTCCTCTGGCAGCTTGTTCCATACACCCACCACCCTTTGTGTGAAAAGGTTACCCCTCGGATTCCATTAAATATTTCCCCCCTCACCTTGAACCTATGTCCTCTGGTCTTCAAAAGTGCTGTTAAAATTTTTAACCAAAATAGTTGGGTAAAATTATGGTACAGATAATAATGATCCTTCCTGGTGACTTTTTGAGGTGGCATTTTAATTGCAGGAAAGACACAGGGTGCTGGAGTAACACAAAGGATCAGGCAGCACCTCTGGAGAATATGGATAGTTGACGTTTTGGGTCTGGACCCTTCTTTACACTGCTTGTAGCAATTTCAGGACCATGAATAATCTATGGACATTTCTTTTTGTCCAGTTTAACTCTGTTTTCTAGTCAACCTGCAGAACAACTGATGCAATGTTCCCAGTTTGCCAGCTGCGGCTTTTTGTTTGAGATAAAATAGAGGCAACATGTGCCCTCTCAAAAGTGAACATAGTAATTTCTGTGACATAGCCTCTAGTTTATCATCACAAGGCAACACCTGAAACAGTGCACTCCATTGGTTATCAGCTCAGATATTTGTTCTCTTAGAATGTGCCTTGAATGAAAAAGACTCGTATCTGAAGTTTGAAATCAGCCTGCTGACAGTCATTTCAATTTCACTTAATCGCTTAATTTGCCCTGCACAATCATGACCAGAATTTTACTGAGTAGCTCTATTTAAGAAGTCAATAGAAATTCAAGAATAAAATACCTGCTAACAAACTGGTTAGGGCGGCATAGTGTAACAGCTGGTAAAGCTGCTGTCTCACAACGCCAGACTCGAGGTCAATGCTGACATCGGGTGCTGTCTGTGTAGAGTTTGCACGTTCTCCCTGTGACCGCGTGGGTTTCCTCTGGGGACTCCGACTTCCTAAAGACGTGCAGGTTTGTAGGTTAATTGCCCTCTAAATTGCCCCTAGTGTGCAGGGAGTGGATGAGAAAGTGGGATAACATAGAACTAGTGTGAATGGGTGATGGTTCGTCAGTGTGGACTCGGTGGAGCGAAGAGCCTGCTTCCATGCTGTATCTCTAAACTAAACTAATCAAAAGTAAACTAAATTCAATTTATAAATCTACAGCAATCCGTGCAATGGAATGAGCTCTGTCATAAACAAACAAAACCAGCTGCAAAATATCGAAACTAAAGGTCACGACGTACAAAATTTAATTGTCGTTGTCATGTTGTTGTGCTAAGTTTTTATATGAGAAGCGTTTAAAATGTAGATCTTTAGAATCTGACACTTTTTAGAGATTTTTATTTCGAGCTCATTCTCACAAGATTAAACAATATAAATCCTATAACTCAACTAAATGGGGTTTTTTTTTTTTACCCTCTTTGATTGGAGAACATAGAACAGTACAGCACAGGCACGGGTCATTCGGCCCACAATGTTTGTGCCGAACATGATGCCAAGTTAAACTGATCTCATCTTTCTGTACATGATCCAAATCCCTCTATTCCTTGCACATCCATGTGCCTATCAAAAAGCCTCTTAAACTCCACCACCACCCTGGATATGTGTTCCAGGACCCCACCACTGCATAATCAACTTGCCCCACATATCTCCATCAAACTTTCCCCCTCTAAACTTATAGCTATGCCCTCTAATCTTGGACATTTCCACCCTGGGGAAAAAAGATTCTGACTGTCTACCTTATCTATGCCTCTCATAATTTTATATACTTCCATCAAGTCTTCTCTCAACCCCCGGCTTTCCAGAGAAAACAATCCAAGTATATCCAACCTCTCCCAATAGCTGAAACCCTCTAATTCATGCAGCATTCTGGTAAACCTCCTCTGCACCCTCTCCAAAGCCTCCACATCCGTCCTATGACAGGGCGACCAGAACGGCGGACAAACTCCAAATGTAGCATAACCAAAGTCTTACAGTGCTGCATCATTTGCATTGATAATCGTCCAGTTAACATAACAAACACAGAGACACAGCTGTCTCTATCTCAACTGTCAATTGGAGACACAAGGAACTGCATATGCTGGAATCATGTTAACTTTCTCAAGTTTTTTTTTCTCGACAGCACATCATAAGTCAGTTAAGTGATCTGCAGGCCGGCTGGGTCATTGAAGAGGATACTTTCCAGGAGTCAATACCCTATGGAACCGTCACGTTTTCCAACATCATCGCGACACTGAATCCCTTAGCCAAACGGAGGCTGGTGCTGGGTTGCCATCATGATTCAAAATACTACAATGAATGGTGGTACAGCAGAGTCTATGTGGGTGCCACTGATTCGGCTGTGCCGTGTGCTATGATATTGGAACTGGCTCGTGCTCTGGACTATCTGCTACTTCAGATGAAGGTACACCTTAGTACATCACAGACCACCAGTGTAAATAATTAACTTTGTACATTATAGCATAAAATTCCAAAATTTAGTATCTCGTGCTTTTATTAAAGTTTGTAGAAAATACAATAAGAATAGATCGGGTAGACACATGGAGTCTGTTTCTCAGAGTATGTGAATCGAGAACCAGAGGACATAGGTTTAAGGAGAGGGGGAGAAAGATTTAATGGAAACCCGAGTGGTAACTTTTTCACACAAAGGGTGATGGGAGTATGGAACGAGCTGCCGGAGGAGATAGTTGACTATGGGAGATAAATAATTAACTAATCTTTTTTGGCCAAAATAGGTAAGTTTAATAGAACCTAGAACATTGAACAATGGAGCACAGGAATAGGCCCATTAGCCCATAATGTCTATGCTGAACATGCTGCCAAGTTAAACTAATCTCCTCTGCCAGAATGCGATCCATATCCCTCCAGTCACTTGCCTACTCGTATGTCCATCTCTAAGCATGTTAAACACCACTAGCATATCTAACTCTACCACAACCCTTGGCATGGGATTCTAGGCAACCACCACACTCAGAGTAAAAATTCTGCCTCACCCATCTCCTTTAAACGTTGCCTCTCTTACCTTAGAGATATGCCCTCTATTATTTGACATTTCCACCCTGGGAAAAAGTTTCTGACTGTCTACCCTATCTACAGCTCTCATAACTTTATATTCTTCCATCAGACAATAGTGATATTTCAGACTTCATTCTGGTACTTGTCACATTTAGCAAACATCTGCAAAGTTCCTTGTTACCACTATTCAAACTAATATAGATAGAAACATAGAAAATAGGTGCAGGAGTAGGCCATTCGGCCCTTCGAGCCTGCACCGCCATTCAATGTGATCATGGCTGATCATCCAACTCAGTATCCCGTACCTGCCTTCTCTCCATACCCCCTGATCCCTTTAGCCACAAGTGCCACATCTAACGCCCTCTTAAATATAGCCAATGAACTGGCCTCAACTACCTTCTGTGGCAGAGAATTCCAGAGACTCACCACTCTCTGTGTAAAGAATGTTTTCCTCATTTCGGTCCTAAAGGAATTCCCCCTTATCCTTAGACTGTGACCCCTTGTTCTGGACTCCCCCAACATCGGGAACAATCTTCCAGCATCTAGCTTGTCCAACCCCTTAAGAATTTTGTAGGTTTCTATAAGATCCCCCCTCAATCTTCTAAATTCCATCGAGTACAAACCGAGTCTATCCAATCTTTCCTCATATGAAAGTCCTGACATCCCAGGAATCAGTCTGGTGAATCTTCTCTGTACCCCCTCTATGGCAAAGATGTCTTTCCTCAGATTTGGAGACCAAAACTGTACGCAGTACTCCAGGTGTGGCCTCACCAAAACCCTGTACAACTGCAGTAGAACCTCCCTGCTCCTATACTCAAATCCTTTCGCTATGAATGCTAACATACCATTTGCTTTCTTCACTGCCTGCTGCACCTGCATGCCTACTTTCAATGACTGGTGTACCATGACACCCAGGTCTCGTTGCATCTCCCCCTTACCTAATCTGCCACCATTCAGATAATAGTCTACCCTCATGTTTTTGCCACCAAAGTGGATAACCTCACATTTATCCACATTGTACTGCATCTGCCATGCATCTGCCCATTCACTCAGCCTATCCAAATCACCCTGCAGCCTCCAAGCATCCTCCTCACACCTAACTATACCCCCCAGCTTGGTATCATCTGCAAATTTGGAGATGTTGCATTGAATTCCCTCGTCCAAATCATTAATATATATTGTAAATAGCTGGGGTCCCAGCACTGAGCCTTGCGGCACCCCACTAGTCACTGCCTGCCATTCTGAAAAGGACCCGTTTACTCCTACCCTTTGCCTCCTGTCTGCTAGCCAGTTCTCTATCCACATCAATACTGAACCCCCAATACCGTGTGCTTTAAGTTTGTATGCTAATCTCTTATGCGGGACCTTGTCGAAAGCCTTCTGAAAGTCTAGATATAACACATCCACTGGTTCTCCCTTATCCACTCTACTAGTTACATCCTCGAAAAATTCTATCAGATTTGTCAGACATGATTTACCTTTCGTAAATCCATGCTGACTTTGTCCAATGATTTCACCACTTTCCAAATGCGCTGCTATCCCATCTTTAATAACTGACTCTAGCAGTTTCCCCACTACCGATGTTAGACTAACTGGTCTGTAATTCCCCGCTTTCTCTCTCCCTCCTTTTTTAAAAAGTGGGGTTACATTAGCTACCCTCCAATCCTCAGGAACTACTCCAGAATCTAAGGAATTTTGAAAAATTATCACTAATGCATCCACTATTTCTGTGGCTACCTCCTTGAGTACTCTGGGATGCAGACTATCTGGCCCTGGGGATTTATCGGCCTTCAATCCGTTCAATTTACCCAACACCACCTCCCGGCTAACCTGGATTTCACTCAGTTCCTCCATCTTATTTGACCCCCGTTCCACTGCTATTTCCGGCAGATTATTTATGTCTTCCTTAGTGAAGACAGAACCAAAGTAGTTATTCAATTGGTCTGCCATGTCCTTGTTCCCCATGATCAATTCACCTGTTTCTGACTGCAAGGGACCAACATTTGTTTTAACTAGTCTCTTTCTCTTTACATATCTATAAAAACTTTTGCAGTCAGTTTTTATGTTCCCTGCCAGTTTCCTTTCATAATCTATTTTCCCTTTCCTAATTAAGCCCTTTGTCCTCCTCTGCTGGATTCTGAATTTCTCCCAGTCCTCCGGTAGGCTGCTTTTTCTGGCAAATTTGTATGCCTCATCTTTTGTTTTTATACTATCCCTGATTTCCCTTGTTATCCATGGATGCACCACCTTCCCCGATTTATTCTTTTGCCAAACTGGTATGAACAACTTTTGTACTTCATCCATGCAGTCTTTAAATACCTTCCATTGCACATCCACTGTCAACCCTTTAAGAATCACCTGCCAGTCTATCTTGGCCAATTCACATCTCATACCTTCAAAGTTACCTTTGTTCAAGTTCAGAACCCTTGTTTCTGACTTAATTTTGTCACTCTCCATCCTAATGAAGAACTCAACCATATTATGGTCACTCTTGCCCAAGGGGCCACGCACAACAAGACTGCTAACTAACCCTTCCTCATTACTCAATACCCAGTCTAGAATAGCCTGCTCTCTCGTTGGTTCCTCCACATGTTGGTTGAGAAAACTATCCCGCATACATTCCAGGAAATCCTCTTCCTCAGCACCCCTGCCAATTTGATTCACCCAATCTACATGCAGATTGAAGTCACCCATTATAACCGTGTTACCCTTGTTGCACGCATTTCTAATTTCCTGTTTGATGCCATCCCCAACTCCAATACTACTGTTAGGTGGCCTGTACACAGTTCCCACTAGCGTTTTCTGCCCCTTAGAGTTTTGCAGCTCTACCCATATCGATTCCACATCCTCCACGCTAATGTCCTTCCTTTCTATTGCATTAATCTCCTCTCTCACCAGCAACGCTACCCCACCTCCTTTTCCTTTTCGTCTATCCCTCCTGAATATTGAATATCCCTGGATGTTCAGCTCCCAGCCTTGGTCATCCTGGAGCCAAGTCTCCGTGATTCCAACTATAGCATAGTCATTAATCGCTATCTGCACCTTCAACTCATCCACCTTATTACGAATGCTCCTCGCATTGAGACACAAAGCCTTCAGGCTTGTTTTTACAACACTCTTATTCCTTATACAATTATGTTGACAAGTGGCCCCTTTCACATCGATCCCTATTACACTTGGCCATACTCTCCTATCCCTTTGTGAGCTTTCTTCCCCGTTAATTCTGGGGTCATTAACCATCGCTTTACTCTCTTTCCCTCTAACTCCGTCCTCGACTATCCCATTTGATACCCCACCCCCCTTATTCAGTTTAAAACCATCCGTGTAGCAGTGGCAAACCTGCCGGCCAGAATGCTGGTCCCCCACCTGTTAAGATGCAATCCGTCCCTTTTGTACAGTTCCCCCTTACTATAAAAAAAATCCCAGTGATCTAAGAATCCAAATCCCTGCCCCCTGCACCAGTTCCTCAGCCACACATTCAGGTCCCATATCTCCCTGTTCCTGCTCTCGCCAGCACGAGGAACTGGAAGCAAACCGGAGATAACAACCCTGGAAGTCCTGCTTTTCAGCATTTTTCCGAGCTCTCTGAAGTCCCACTGCAAAAAATTCATCTCCTTCTTTCCAACATCATTTGTGCCAACATGCACGACCACTTCCGGCTGGTCACCTTCGCCCTTGAGGATTGTCTGCACTCTGTCCGTAACATCCTGGATCCTGGCACCAGGAAGGCAGCACACCATCCTGGAATCCCGTCTGTTGCCGCAAAAACCCCTGTCCGTACCTCTCACAATGGAGTCTCCAACTACAATGGCGTTGCCCGACTTTGGCCTCTGTGGGTTTGGCTCATCAGCCCTTTTTGTTTGGCAAGCCAGTCCGCCGCTCAGTGGGATACCGTCTTCTGTCCCGGCAGCTTCCACGTGGGTGAACCTGTTCACAAGAGGTACAACACCCGGGGACCTTTGCATCCCATGTTTTCCTCCCTTTCTCACCGTCACCCACCTTCTCTCTTCTAGTGCCTTGGGTGTAACAATCTCACTGAAGGACTTGTCGAGAAACGACTCAGTTTCTCGAATGAACCTGAGGTCATCCACTTGTTTCTCCAGTTCCCCAACACGGTCCTTCAGGAGCTGTACCTGGATGCACTTCTCACATTTGTAGCATCCAGAGGCACCAGCAGTGTCCTTGACCTCCCACATACTGCAAGCATCACACTGCATCAGCTTGCTTGACATCTTCTTTTGCCTCGGTCTCGCCCTATCCAGTATTTTGCGCAGCCTCCTCGCCGAAGACTCTCGAGCCAAAGAGATATGCAAGAGGAAGATTTAGTTTAGCTTTGATACAGCATAGAAATAGGCACTTTGGCCCACCGAGACCACACTGACCATCGATCACCTGTCCACGCTAGTTCAATGTTATCCCACTTTCTCATCACTCCCCACACACTAGGGCCAATTTACAGAGGGTCAATTAATGTACAAATCCACACATCTTTGAGATGTGGGAGGAAACCGGAGCACCTGGAGGAAACCCACGTGGTGATAGGGAGAACGTGCAAACTCCGCACAGACAGCGCCCGAGGTCAGGATTGAACCCGAGTCTCTGGCACTGTGAGGCGTCAGGTCTACCAGCTGTGTCAATGTGCCACCTTAAGATGTTTTCAAATACGGTCTCTCTTGCTCTGGTGGCCCTTGGACATACCTACAGTAACTATTCTGTGTATGAATTCAACCTGTTAATGTCATGATCTCTCAAGAAAAAAAAAGTATACCTATATTCAACACAAATTTCGGATACAATCTATTATACCAGCTCACAGGTAGGCAAGTTGGCCTGCACAGGCAAGTTGGGCCAAAGGGCCTGTTTCCATGCTGTACAATTAATGACTCAAAATAATTGTGTTGACAAGACAACATACTCACTTGATAATGATATTTGGACAAAGTGAAGTATTAAGGATGTTGCAAGATCAGCCTAGCGCTGTGCTAACAAATTTGACTCTGACTCCAGTTTGATCGCTCTCCCATTCTTAGGCAAATAATGTACACTGCCATTTTGGAGGTGCAATGGTAGGGGACGGTTCAGATGACAAACACTGGCTCTGACTGCCTGCTCAAGATTACCAGAAAGAATCTACAAGGAAACATGTGGGAACATTCTTGGGTTATCATGAACAACAATAATTCACCAACCGTCACCACTAATTGATGACTAATCCTGCTGAAATTCTGGGGCCTTGTGCAAGACATTAACATTTGCATTGCAACATGCATGTAGTAATACCTGGATATCTCTAGGCTTAGGACGATATCCAGCACATGTCATTCCTGCCACATCAGGCAATGAAAGTCTCCAACAGAGGAACATCAACTCTTTCCTCTTGACTTTCAATGGTTTTGCACGATCAACATCTTTGTTCAGAAACTCAATTGTAACAGCTTCTAAAGTAATTGAGGGTAATAATTGGTAGATTAGAAGTTGGGTATTCCACAAGTGATGTTTTAACTCCTGACACAACGTTGTGTAATCATTACATACAAGGTGCAAATTACGATTAGGATGGAATACTGGCTTAATGATTCAGCAATAACATTAAAATGGCCAATTTTTATGTAACTAACCTACAAACAACCCTTCTTTCCTTCCCCCCCCCCCCCCCTCCTCCTTCCTTGTGCCCTACCTGGACTTGTTTATGTCCTAGGAACATAATTAGGCCATTCGGCCCATCGAGTCTACTCTGCCATTCAATCATGACTGATCTATCTTTCCCTTTCAACCCCATTCTCCTGCCTTCTCCCCATAACTTTTGATACCATTACTAATCAAGCATTTGTCGATCTCTGCTTGAAAAATACCCAATGACTCATGCCCATTTATCTCCCTTCTCCCTCCCCTTCCACCTATATTCCTTCTTCTGGCTTCACAATTTGCAGCTTTTCAATCTTTATCTAACCTTATTCTGCCAATCAAAATGCCTCTCTTTCCCCCCCCCCCCCCCCCACACCTATATCCATCTATCCCTCGTCAGGCTTATCCAGCCACTCCTTTCTTCCAGATTTCTCTCCCCCCACCACCCCCTCCCGCAATTTGTCTGAACCTTTTGTATTATTTTACCTGTTCAAATGTTTTTTAAATGTTATTAAAGTACTTGCCTCAACTACCTCTGGTAGCTCATACCATATACCCACTACCCTTTCTGTGAAAAAGTTGACCCTCGGGTTCCTATTAAATCCTCACCCTCTCACCTTAAACCTACTTCCATCGGTGCTTGATTCCTCTACTCTGTGCATCTACCCTGCTCCCTGACCTGCTGTGTTACTCCAGCACTCTGTGCCTTTTTAGTTCCGCCATAACAATACTTGGTGTCAAACGTCAGGCAGCACTCCCTGTTGGAAAGTGTGGATGCATTGTGTGCAAAAGATGCTCTACCACGTCACCAAGACTGCTTCTGGACCATATCTAAAACCTAATATCTTTGGTATCTAGACAAACATGGGGAGTAATGTTGTAGCTAGCCAAACATGTCAGGACCATTATCTCCAAGGACATCACCAAGTCAAGTATCAACCTGATTTGGGGCATATCGTCTTTTCATCCAATTGCCTTCTCTCACGAGCTATTCTCTGCTTCAACATTATGCAATTTCTGCTTCAACTATGATACTAGAAAACCCAGAGTAAGGAAGACTTTTCAATTACGTTAATAAATCTCACAAAGTCTCTTTGTTGTCAGTGGGTTATAATCAAGAACTCTGATTCCAACAGCAATGAATAAGTGCCTTCACTGCTTGGAGTGCAGAGGTAGAGAAAAGTGAAAAAAACCCAATCTGCTGAAGGAAAGAACTCAACAGGCCAGGCAGCATCTGTGTAGGGAAATGAGCATTTGATGTTTCAGGTCAAAAAGTCAGGATTGGTGTTAGTTTGCCTAAGTTCTAAGTTGTTTGTGGTTTCTGTGTTCCAAAATTTAATTGAGTTTTAATGCTTGAAAATGTCTCCACAGAAATATCATACCATTCTGTCGCTTACTAGATGTTTCATTTTCAGTACAGATGTACTTAAATTAAATTATTTTTCTTCCATGTAGAGTATGGTCGACAGGCCAGATCTTACGCTGCAACTGATTTTCTTTGATGGAGAAGAAGCATTCCAGTATTGGTCAGAGAATGATTCCCTGTACGGTTCTCGACATTTGGCACAGCAGATGGAGAGGATTGCCCATCCACCGGGCGCAACTGAGACCAACCAGCTCCATGCAATTGTAGGTACCGCCTGAGCTGCAAGTAGTTATGGAGCCATACAGCGCAGAAACAGGCCCTTTGGCCCACCTCACCCACGCCACCCAAGATGCCCCATCTAAGCTAATCCCACTAGCCTGCTTTGGGCCCATATCCCCCTAAAGCTTTTCTATCCATGTACTTGTCCAAGTGTATAAAATCATGAAGACAATTGATCAGGTAAATGCACACAGAGTCTTTTACCCAGGGTAGGAGAATCAAGAACAGAGGACATAGGTGAGAAGGTAAAGATAGGAAACTGAGAGGCAACTTTTTCACTCGGAGGGTGGTGGGTATATGGAACGAGCTGCCAGAGAAGGTAGTTCAGGCAGGTACTATATCAGCATTTAAAATTCACTTGGATAAGTACATGGTTAGGAAGGTTTAGAGGGATATGGGCCAAACTTGGGCAGATGGGACTAGTGCAGATGAGCCACATTGGTTGGCATGACAAGTTGGGCTGAAGGGCCTGCTTCCTTGCTGTATTACTCTATGACTCAATTACTATGATTCTTCATAATTACACAAACTATAAAACTGCCGGATTGTTGTTAAAAACCAATTGCGTCATTGATGACCTACAGGGGGAATAATTTGCAATGTTTTCACTAATGAGAGAGTTCCCAGTGAGATGAGGCAGCAGAGTGGTGCAGCTGGTGCCTACCGCATTCCAAAAATGTGCAGTGTTGTAGGTTAATTGGCCTCTGTAAATTGCCCCTGGTGTGTAGGGAGTTGATGAGAAAATGGGATAACATAGAACTAATGTGGACGGGTGATCGATGATCGGCGTGGGCTAAAGAGCCTGCATCTATACCGTATCTTGCATTCAATGATGGGCTAGTTGTTTAATATTGAGGTAGGTAGTAATTTTTTCTTGCAGTTTTTCTCTGACTCGGCAAGCAATGTATGCTGAATCAGTATTTGAAAAAGAGGTGGAGAAATATTTAGTAGAACGGAAAGAGAGATCTGGAGAAATGGCACAGATTAGGGGTTGAGCCCACCATAGATCAATCAAGTTTATATTGAATGGCGGGGCAGGCTCAAGCACTCTGATCTTCCCTACTCTTGCTCCTATTTTCTTGTGTTGTGCTATTTGGGGATGAAAATCAATCAAACTTAGCTGGTCGAGCCTCTATTTGACCCAGACTCAGTTCAGCCACAAATGGAGCTAAACAAAAAATGTTGACATTGCCAATGCCACCCACATTCTATGAGGAAGTAACTAGAAATGTGAATCTGGATTGTATTTACTAATGATATTGTGGAGTACCTGGTTAACAGTGTTATGTTCATGTGAAATTGAGATCTATATTCCTGGTCAATTGCATTGTGAGATATAGCTTAGCAAGGCGAGATTTTCCCAAGTCTCCAGTTAATGCCAGGTAATATTAGATTTAGTTTTGTGGCGTTTTAAGAGGCTTTAGATAGGCATATGGAAGTGCAGGGATTAAAGGGAAATGTAATATGTACCGGCAGGTGAGATCAGTTTAACTTGGTATCATGTGTGGCGCAAAGATTGTGGGACGAAAGGCCCACTCCTGTGCTGTACGGTTCCATGTTCTATGACTACTTCCTTGGTTTTCTACAAACTATCTCTATCTGAGATAGCAGGTAGCACCCCACTTGAATATCTCTTCTTAAAGATGGCATACCCCAACTTGTTCCACTGGAATACCAGCCCAAACGTTTGTGCAGGAATCCATGAAATGGGGCTTTGTACGGTTCAGGTGCAACTGACACTAAGCAATGAACATTTCAGTCATGAAATTTATACTCGGGTGGGACTCCATTATTGATTTTACAAGGTCTATCGGGTAGTCACTGGGAATTGAGATGAACAAATGTTCTCATTTGACGAATTGCTTACATTCCTTTCAGGATTTATTCGTGTTATTGGATCTCCTTGGTGCACCAAATCCGAGATTTCCAAGTTATTTTCCAAATACAGCTCGCTGGCATAAAAGACTACAGCTAATAGGTAACTCGAACTACCAAGTATTGATCCTGTAGATAATGATGTCGTTGGTGCCAGAACAATTTTAGATGTTTTGTTGTATTTTTCCCATCTTTGCTCTTCTAAATTGTATTTACCCTCTATTTGTTGATGCCCAGGGGCCATTCTCTTCTATTTTCTCCTTCAACTGTGAAACTGGAAAACTCAGAATTAAGGAAGAATTTTTAATGGCCATAATAAATGTCAACTTTTAAAGAGTTAAAGACTATCAGTAAGAAGGAGAAACAAGGAACTGCAGATGCTGGTTTTTAAAAAAGACGCAAAGTACTGGAGTAATTTAGCAGGTCAGGAAGCATCTCTGGAACACATGGATAGGTGACATTTTGGGGTGGGACACCTCTTCAGACTCTGAAGTTTTTATGATATCCCTGTGACCACGTACGTGGGTTTCCTCAAGGTGCTCCGATGTCCTCCCACATCCCAAAGACGTGTGGGTTTGGAGGTTATTTAGCCTCTGTAAATTGCCCCGAGTGTGTAGAGTGTGGATGAGAAAGTGAGATAACACAGAACTACTGTGAACAGGAGATCGATGGTCAGTGTGGACTTGGTGGGTCAAAGAGCCTGTTTCCATGCTGTATCTCTAAACTAAACAAGACCATATTGAATTTATAAATCTACCGCAGTCCATGCTATGCAATGAGCTCTGCCAGAAACAAACAAAATCAGCACAAAATATTGAAACTAGGAAGATGGCTAAAGGTCAAGACTTACAATATTTAAGTGTTGTCATCTTGCTGTGCTAAGTTTCCATATAGAACCTTTTAAAATGTAGATCTTCAGAATCTTACACTTTTAGTAATTATTATTCAGAGCTCTTTCTCAAAAGATTAAATGATACAAACCCCATACAAACTATAGAAAGATTACAGGATAAGATGTAAGGGTTTTTTATTCTGCATGTGAGGAATAATTACAGGAATCTCCTGTAACTACAGTCTGGTTAGTTTCTGTATCTGTTGAAGATTTATGGTGGAAAACTTTGCAAGCTGCATAGTTATATTTTGAGTGAAATTTCCTTCCCTTAGTTAAGTGTTGGTCTATGATCCTACTTTCTGGCGCCTTATTAAATGTCCTAAAGCAATTTAAGGCCAATGGGGATTTCCACATTTAGAAAGATAAAGTTCAATACTTGTAATAAGGCAATAAACTTGGCAGTAATACCACAAAGGATACTTCCATCATAATTTAGAACATAGAAAAGTACACCATAGGAATAGGCCCTACAGCCCACAATGCATATTCTATACATGATGCCCAGATAAACTAATCTCCTTTCCTGCACGTGATCTACACCCCTCCATTCCCTGCATATCCATGTGCCTATTTAAAAAGTCTCTTAAATATCACTATCATAGCTGCCTCCACCACCATCCCTGGCAGCACCTTCCAGACACCCACCACTCTCAGTGTAAAAAAACCTGCCCTGCACATCTCCTTAAAGCTTTGCCCTTTCGCTTTAAAGCTATGCCCTTTCGTCTTTGAAGATAAATCAGGGAGGGAGATTTCCTATGATCCTTGCAGAAAGAGGGTAAATAAATAGACAACACTGAATAAATTGAAAACTTAATTTATGCAACAATACAGACATCAAGGCATAGTTTAAAATAATATTTCCTTATTCAGGATTTTCTGGCTCTCTAAAAATAACTAACAAAACATCAAGCAGACCTAAATTTGTCCACAAATGTGATTTTGCTGTCATTTACGGAGATTTGCCTCTAGAAAACCATAACAATGTTAATATTTCAATTTTATAAGACATGGGAGCAGAATTAGGCCATTAGGCCCATTAAGACTGCTCCACCATTCGATCATGGTTGATCTATTTTTCCCTTTCAACCCCATTCTCCTGCCTTCTCCACCTAACCTTTGATGCCCTTATTAATTAAGAGCCATCAATCTCAGCTTTAAAAATACCAAATGACCGAACCTCCACAGCCGTCTGTGGCAAGGAAATCCTCAGATTCACCATCCTCTGGCCAAAGAAATTCCTCCTCGTCTCCTTTTTAACGATATGTCTTTTTATTCTGTGGCTGCGCCCCCTGGTCCTAGACTCTCCCACTAGTGGCAACAACCGCTCCACATCCACTCTATCCAGGTTAATGTTTGATGAAGCATACCGAGTTACTGAATTATCTATAAAAATTAAAAACAACTAACATGTTTGATGCTGTCCGATAGAACGGCGCCTGCATCGTCTGGGTGTACTGAGCGACCATCCGACTGAAGTGAAATATTTCTGGACCAAAATGCGTGCTGGGCACATCGATGACGATCATATACCATTTCTGCAAAGAGGTATGTTGGAGCAAACAACCATGAATGCAACAACACAATTAACGTGTTTATATTTTGTGCGGTTTACCTGTTTATGTTCATCACACAAAGTAACCTCTCTTCCATTGACTCCATCCACACTGCTTCCATGAGGCTACTAGCATAATCAAGGACTAGTCTCACCCCAGTCACTCCCTCTTCGCTCCTCTCGGCAAGAGGTGCAGAAGTGTGAAAATACATACCTCCAGATTCAGGGACAGTTTCTACCCAGCTGTTATCAGGAAACTGAACCATCCTATCAACAATTAGAGAGCAGTCCTGACCTACCATCTACCTCATTGGAGCCCTCAAACTATCTTTGATCAAACTCTATTGGACATTATCCAATGCTAAACGTTATTCCGTTTATCATGTATCTGTACACAGTCGAACGCTTGATTGTAATCACATATAATCTTTCCGCTGTCTGGTTAGCAGGCAACAAAAAGCTTTTCACTGTATCTTTGTACACGTGACAATAAACTAAACTTAATTTATTTGCTCCTCAATATAGAGCTATACAATGTATCTCATTTAAAAGCTTTTTTAGAGAGCCTCTAACCAAACTGATGCCTGGATTAAGGAGGTTTAAACTATGGAAAGAGGTTGGACAGATTGTTTTTTCTTGCTCGTCAGAGGTTGAGGGGAGACCTGGCAGAAATATATAAGATTATTCAAGGCCTGGATAGAACAGTCAGTACCTTTTTCCCAGGATGGAAATATTAAATATGAGAGGGTGTACTTTAAGGTGAGAGGGGCTACGTTTGAAGGAGATGTCTGAGGCAAGTTTTTTACACAGGGAGGTGAGTGACTGGAACGTGCTGCCAAGGACAGATACGAGAGTGCCATTTAAGGGGCTTTTGGATAAGTACATGGATATGCAGGAAATGGACATGGATTATGTGCAGGCAGAGTTGGTCTTGGCATCATGTTTGGCACAGACATTATGGCTTAAGGACCTGTTCCTGTGTTGCACATAATTACCAGGAACCTGAGGGGCAACTTTTTCACACAGAGAAGGTAGTTGAGACTGGTACTAAAACAACTTTTAAAAGACATTTGGACAGATTCATGGATAGGGAAGGTTTAGCGGTATATGGGCCAAACGCAGACAGGTAGGACTTGCGTAGATGGGGCATCTTGGTTGTCACGGGCAAGTTGGGCTGAAGGGTCTGTCTCCATGTTGTATGACTCCTTGACTCCATCATTACGTTGTTACCAAATTCTAGCCAACTCTAGAATGTGATATTGATAGAAATTAAACATTAAAAAAATAATGCTGCTTTTTTTGATTTTTAAAGGAGTTCCTATTCTGCATGTCATACCGACACCTTTTCCTCAAGTTTGGCACAGCATGGAGGATAATGAGATTAACCTCGACCCAACAACAATTGAAAACCTCAATAAAATACTGCAACTGTTTGTTTTGGAGTATCTGAGATTGTAAGTTAGTTCTCGGGTTCACATAGAGTAATAATGGTCATGACAGAGTTAAGTACTTCAAATGAAGCGGATAGCTATTCCCTGTTGCCTTAAAGTAATTTGGAAGCCATTATAACGATAATGCAACATTACTCATCAAATTAATATGTGTTTATACTTGATATGTTCAATAAATTAATATTAATTGTTACTAACCAATTAATATTTTATGCTGTGCATTTTTGGTAGACAATGCATATAGGTATTCGTTTTTTTTAAGTATCTATGTTTCAGTAAACATTTGAAACCTTTTTTGGTAAATTTTGTATGTGGGTAGCATTTGGCCGTAGAGTTATACACATTTTATGTGGGTAAAAGGTGTCTCTCGATATAAGAGAATCATCTATTTTGTGTTATGTATCTGGAACAAGGACTGGTATTGAAGTGTTATAGTATATGGTGTGAAATCAATTTAAAAATACTTTGTGGGGGATAATTTTGTCTTTGGTTTCTGTTTCAAAACATTTGGTTATATTCAACAGAACCAAACGTGCAGAGTTGATTATCACCACCAGTTAACACTTTGGCATCCATTTAGTCCGTAATAAAAGATGAACATTCTACCCAAAACTATAGAAGGATTCTACCTTTGCAAGCTGAAGATAAATAATTAAAAATATGTACTGAGTTTCTAACAATAGAGTAGCATAGTCAGCACTTTTCTAACAATATCAATTTAAGTGGAGAGCTCTCCTTCCTTGACAGGTCACCTACAGGGGTAAAACTATTTGCTGCTGCTCATACTCTTCTTTGACAATCTAATCGCATCAAAAAGGATGTAGCGTTACCTTACACTGTACGTGGTGTAGAATTGACTGCTTGGTTGCTTATGCCAAACGTTAATATAGTACCAGTTTCTGAACTGAATTTAAGAAGAGGGATATAATGCACAGCAAGCAGTAGATATACGCACTGGATCTTGTGTGAGTTTTTTTAATCAAGGAAGGGGTTTGTTTTAATGTATATTTATGGTTCCATGGTGGAAACACATTTTGTTTCAATTTTTTGCATTAAAAAAATTAGCCTGTGAGCCAAACATCCTTATTGGTAAATTGTTCAAGTTGTTAAATTCATTGATGTTAAGTTAAAGCCATCGATAAAGCCAACATTTATTACCCATCAGTATATGCCATTGAGGAGTGGATGATGAGCCACCAGCTCGAACTGCTGCAGTTTGTGTGGTGAGAGCACTCCCGCAGTGTCTTTGAGAATGGAAATGCAGTATCTAAACCCAGGGATAAGAAAGCAATATGTTTACAAGTGGGGTCATGGGAAGATGATGGTGTTCCTAAATGCTTGCTGCTCTGGTCCTTCCAGGTAGTATGGTGTGTAGGTCCGTAACGTGCTGGTAAAGAGATTGTGATGATTTAGTGCTTTGTATTTTGTAGGTGGATATTGCTCATGGCTAAAATCAGTGCTTTTTTAGTGATGGTACCTCTAAAACAGTAAAAACTAGATTTCAAATGTTTAAAAATGTTAATATTACAAAAAGATTACAAAAGTTTTAAAAATAAAATGTATTAATTAAATGAAGCTATCAGGCCATTACACAGCTTAAGCAGTTGATATAAATATGATTTGCTATAATCACCAACAGCAAGAAACAATATGCGTACCGGCACCTATTGTCCATGAAGAATGCATTGGCTAAAATAATGTTTTGCCCAATGTTTAACCTGCATAGTTAATTCATTTTATTTTTTGATCGTTTGCAATCTTTATCTAATATTCAATGTTCAAACAATTGAAATTGGTACATGCTGCTTGCAAGTTCCGGTCCAAATCTCAATTAAACACTCTTGACTCGAATAAAAATGTGCTTTTTACTGAATGAGTTATTCGCAAATTGAAGTTTGAATAGGTTGCTTTGTAATGTACAATCTCAACTCTGAACTAGAGCAGAAGGATACCACTTGTCATTGTTAACCTACGTTAAATGTGATAGTTGATGAAACCAGTTTCTTGCATACAACTTTACGTTTAAGCATTTGTAATGAACGTACTTAATAATGCACTACTGCAGTGGACTGAGCAGTCTCATGGAGGTAGCAGGAAAGTATGCTTGGAGAGCTGGGCTCCACAAGATTTTTAGTGGATTGGAGTAGTAAAGAAGAATTCTGGAAAATAATCTGTGCCTTCTACTTTATTGTTTCAAAATGCCAATATCTTTAAATGTCTCACTCCCACGACTTCTCATTCACCTAATCGACTTTCTTTTCCTTTTTCCTCCTGACTACACATTCTTCTTTTGTGAAAATACTAGTCTCTATCTGAGATTGTTCCTTTCCGAAGAACATAATTAGGAATAGCCTGCTTCACCATTTATGAAGAGAATGGCTGATCTTCTATCTTAAGGCCATTTGCCTACATTATCCCTTTAATGTCCTGAATTCTACTAATTTCTGCCTTAAATTAGCTAGTGCCATTTGGATGGACAATTCACCATTCCCTGCATTACAAAGTCTCATTCTCTCAGCCTTGAATGGCTGGGGTCAGATTAAGCATTATCCCACATCTAGCCAACTGACCCATTTAAAATTTTTTTTAAAAAATGTTGATTTTAGAAACATCTCCTCACATTATTTTATACTCTACAGATTACAGGCCAAGTCTACTAATTCTCTCCTCGTACACAGACCCATCATCCCTGGGATCTTTGCTGTATGACACTATGGGAAGTATACCCCACGTTAAGTACAGAGACAAAAACAGCACATACCACACTAGGTGTGGCCTCACCAATTCCCTATATATTTGCGTTAAGACATTTTTACTCCCATACTCAGTTCCTGAAAGGACAACATACCATTGAGTTAAAGAAGGAACTGCAGGTGCTGGAGAATCGAGGGTACACAAAAGGCTGGAGAAACTCAGCGGGTGCAGCAGCATCTAAGGAGCGAAGGAGATGGGCGACGTTTTGGGTCGAGACCCTTCTTCAGACCATCGACCTTGCTAATCACATAGAGTGAGTGTTGAAAGCATTGACAGGCCCAAACAGCACATTCACTGCTCCGTTCAAGAGATGAGATCTTAAGTAATTGAATGTAATTGCACCAGTTGCTATGTTAGAACTTGAACTTGCAAAACCAAATAATAATTGCAGTAATTTAACCATAATATTACCACAGTCAAAATGGATAAATGCAAGCTTTTTAATCTTTCACCAGAAATTGCATATTTTAAACTAAGGTGATCGTCTAAGGTAGGACTTCACAGGTAGACAGAAAATAAGGCTTTTGGTACATTGGCCTTCATCGGTCAGGGTATTGTGTACAGCAGTTGAGATGTTATGTTATTGTAGTACAAGACTCGGTGAGGCTGCATTTGGATAATCAGTTTTGGTTACCGTGCTATAGGAAGGATGTCATCATGCTGGAAAAAGTGCAGAGAAGCTCTATGAGGATGTTGCTAGGACTTGAGGGCTTGAGATATAGAGAGGGGGCCTGAGGTATAGAGAGGGGGTTAGGCAAGCTAGAACATAATTCCTTGGAGTGTACGAGGCTGAAGAGTGATGTTATAGAGGTATACACATTCATGAGGAGAATTGATTGTGTGAATGCACAGTGTTTTACCCAGGATGGGGAATCAAGAACCAGAGGACATATGTTTAAGATGAGAGGGGAAAGATTTAATTAGAACCTGAGGGGAAACCTTTTCACTCAGAGGATGGTGGGTGCATGGAACAGACTGCCAGAGGAGGTAGTTTTGCCAGGTGCTATAACAACATTTAAAAAACACTTGGGCAGGTACATGGATAGAAAATGGTCAGTGGAATATTAGCCAAATGCAGGTAAATGGGTCTAGCTTACATGGGGTATCTTGGTCGCATGGGCCGAAGGACCTGTTTCCATGACTATGACCCTATCTGGAGGAAAAAGTAGAAAATAATGCCTGAATGTTGACGCAAAGTCAGACTTGCATAGATGGGGCATCTTGGTTGGCATGGGCGAGTTAGGCAGAGATGATTGTTTCTGTGCTGTAACGTTCTTTGACACTAATTATTTACAATGACTGATTTTTACATTTCTCCAAAGTTTAGATATCCTTTCAGTTATACAGTAACCAGAATTGAACACCATGTTCCTGGAGTGACTGGGGTCACCTCCAGAGCTTGCCTTAATTTCTTCTCTAAACATCTCACACAGTATATACAATGTTCCAGGGTCAATGTGGCTAGATTTTATCACTTTAAGAACAGAGCCAGGATCTAACTGATCATTTGATTGCTGTTCACTTCTTTTGAGAGTATCCAGCTCTGCATCATGCTTTATCAATTATTTGCACTTTCGCCTTCACATTTGACAACAGCATTTACAACAGAAAGACCACTCCTTCAGCCCACCTGTTCCTGAATGTATTATACGTATCATTGTAAGGATGTATATAGGATCTAACTATTCCTTATATTTGCTGTTCACAAAGATGTATCAAGATAAACTAATCTCCTCGAATATACAGACATTTGGAATTATTTTATTTACTGATCTATATAATGTGACGGTAAAGAAATAATTCCAACTGTCTGTTTATTGAATAATTACTTATACTTAAGGGAACTGAAAGTGAAACAATTAACTTTTATTTGATATTAGAGTGACTTAGCAGGTTAGGCAACGATTTGGATTGGGACCCTTCCTCAGTCTGAAGAAAGGTCTGACACAAAATGTCACCTCTCCCTGTCCTCCAGAGAAGCTGCCTGTCCCACTAAGTTACTCCAAAACTTTGTTTTGTCTTTGTAAAGCAGTTCCTTGTTTCTCAACCTTTGTTTTATCTTTTTATTTTTTTAATTTTTATTTTAGCATTTCATATTTCCATTTTCTTGCTCCGTAACTACACAAAGGGCTTTTGGGAAGGAAAATTGAGAAATCTAACTTTGAGGAACTAATGAGGGGAGATGATCTTCTTCTTTCCTGTGGCGTGCACAGCCTAAAGTTGTCGGACAACTTGTTCTATTTGATCTTCCGTTTGTGCACGTCGAGTTGATTGCATTAATCGAAACGGGGCGGACCACGTGAAGGTTGCAATCTTCCACCCCAGGGGAGGTATTAAATACATGGTTATCAAGATAAGAGAAGAATTAGAAATGAACGTAAAGGAAACAGCCTATTTCGGCATTTGTCACCAATATTGGCTCAAATTAGTCAATGGCAGAGAGGTTTTGGCTTGGAATTGTGCTCTGTGATATCAAAAGTGCAAGATCACTTTAATATTTCTTTATGCCATTCATCAAAGGAATTACAAGAATCAAGGTCAGGCCTTCATTAAAATGTTTTAGAAAAAACATATGAGGCAAGAATGTTTAATTGTCATATGTACTAACAACGGAATGATTAGATTCTTACACAGCAATATCACAACAAATATTGTTTTTTCTCTTTCCATGCAATAGAATGTACCTTGTGTGTTATCTGCCAAATTACTTCATGTACATTATCATATTTCAGTAAGTTTACAAAACCATTCAGTATTTTATCTATTTGTGATATGCTTGCTTTCCAAATAAAGGCTTGATTGTTGCAAAAATTACATTTCATATTGGTCATTTTTTTTCTGCTTGTTTTTTGTCACCTGTCTATCTAGAATTGAAAGTGGCGTCACAGGTAGATAGAGTGGTCAAAAAGGCTTTGAGCACATTGGCCTTCCTGAGCCAGAATATTGAGTATAGGTCTCTCTGCAACCTCATGTGTTCCAGAGAAAACAATCTGTCTGTCCAACTGCTCCCTGTAGCTATTATCCTCTACTATAGGTATCATCACTTCTCCAGTGCTGCCTGTATTAATATTTTAGATGTAGGAAGGAACTGCAGATGCTGGTTTAAATTGAAGTTAGAAACAAAATCCAAGAGTAACTCAGCAGGACAGGTCACATATCGGGATAGAAGGAATGAGTGACGTTTCGGGTCGAGCCCATTCTTCAGACTGAGAGTCAGGGGAAAGGGAGGCGGAGATATGGAAGAGTAAGGAGTGAAAACGAGACATCAAAAGGGACGAAGGTCAAGGAAAATGTAGAATAGATCATTGTGAGCTAAGGAAACGTGACAATGAATCGCACAAAGATAAAATTTAATCAGGAAGACAGTCAGACTAGTCGGAGAACGAGAGTGGGGGAGGAATGGATAGAGAGGGAAAGCAATGGTTACTTGAAGTTAGAGAAGTCAACATTCACACTGCTGGGTTGCAAGCTGTCCAAGCAAAAATATGAGGTGCTATTCCTCCAATTTGCAATGTGCCTCACTCTGACAGTGGAGGAGGCCAGGGAGCACTCAATACAGCCAGTGACACCTTTCAATGTTACTGTAGATCGCACCATGGTAGGGCAGGTCAGCTCATTGGTTTTTCAGATCATCTCAGATCTGAAGAAGGGCCCCGACCCGAAATGTAATTTATTTATTCATGTTCTCCAGAGATGCTGCATGACCCACATAGTTACTCCAGCACTGCGGCTTTTTTTGCAAACCAGCATCTGCAGTCACTTTTATTTACATTTCAGTGCTTTTTAACCTGACCAACAGGGTCGGGGAATCAAAAACAAGAGGACATATGTTCAGGGAGAGAAGGGCAAAATTTAACATGAACCTGAGGAGCAACTCGTATATTGGAATTTACAAAGTGATAAGTGAGAGATTTGGGTGGAAGGTTAAATCACAACGGATCCAGGGTAAACTAGCCAATTGGATACAAAATTGGCTTGAGAGTAGGAGGTAGCAGGTGGCGGTTGAGGGTTGATTTTCAGAATGGAGGCCTGTTACAAGCAATATGTCATAAGGATTGGTCGCCATGGACAAGTTGGGCCAAAGGGCCTAATTCCATGCTGAAAAACTATATGATTCTCTGACTCTACTAAGTTAGTTAATAGCTGCTTCAGCACTCTGCCAGCCGGTTGACACACAGGAGACTAGTGCAAAGTGACCTTGGGTGAGGTACATTGAGATTCTTCCATATTAATCCCTTGACATGTGTGCATCAATGATGGATATCCTTCTGAATTGTGAACTAAGGCAGTCCTGATATATTGGGAGAGCCTGAGGGAAGAAATGAAAGGTGGGCTCAAATCCACAAGTCCCGCTCCATCCAGCAAGATTATTCAGGGCAACATACATATTTTCCCAGCATTCCAAAGAACTATACACTTGGATATGACAGTTTTCTAAGTCAATATTGATAGAAATCTCTGAATGGTTACAGAAACCATCTAATAAAAAGTAGAGAGTAGTCCTTTGCTACCATCGACCTCATTGGAGACCCTCAGACTATCTTTAATCGGATTTTACAGGACTTTATATTGCACTAAATGCTATTCCCATTAATCATGAATCTGTACACTGTGGATGGCTCGATCGGAATCCTGTATCGTCTTTCCACTGACTGGTTAGCACACAACAAAAGCTTTTCACTGTACCTTGGTACACGTGACAATACACTAAATGAAACTAAACTGACGATTGCTTGCCCTGTTACTATATCCCTGTTCCATTGACAACAAATTGCTGAGTGAAATTCCAAATGGGCAAGTGCAAATTTAATAAGTGCTACACTGCACTACAATGCTGATAACTATATTCTGTACTCTGTATCTTTCCCATTGCTCTATCCATTGTTCTTTAGTTTGAATTGAGTCAAGAGTCAAGAGTCCCAGATAGAACAATGAAATTCTTACTTGCAGCACCCAGAATATATATATATATTCTGTACTCTGTATCTTCCCCATTCCCCATACACACACACACACACACATATATATATATATATATATATATATATATATATATATATATATATATATATATATATATATATATATATATATATATATATACTAGTCCAAGTGGGACCCGTTGGGTCCCGTCCTCTCAACGCGGGCGGGTGGGGGGGGGGCAAGCTGCGGCGTCACACACACACTACCACCCCCCACACACACACAAACCACCCCCTACGCACACACACTAACCACCCCCCTTGATATTATATTAATATTATTAATTCACTCCTTTTACCCCATTCCCCACCCTATCCACTCATGCATAGCCCCCAACTCGCAGGCAAGGCTAGAGAGGGAGAGGGAGGGGGGGAGAGAGACAGGGCACACAGAGAGAGAGAGAGGGCAGAGAGAGAAAGGGCAGAAAGAGTGAAGACAGAGACAGTACAATAAAGACAATAAATGCAACAACAATGTATTAAAAAAATGAAGTTCAATCGTACTCTTAACACCCCAGTCTTTGAAAATAAATGTTATCTTTAAGAATCAGTACAATTAGTAAAAAACCATGGTTAAACTTTTGAAATTGTAAAGAAATTAAAAACCAGTAAGTCTTTCAATAAATGTATTCTTGAAGTGCAAAATGGTGGAACAACAATAACATTAGAAAATAGCGAAGTATTTAAAAACTGCAAAAATGGTGAATTGTAAAAAACCCCAAAGTCTTTGAAAATAAATGTTATCTTTAAAAATGAAGTTCAACCGGACTCTTATCTTTAAAGATGTGGAAGTTGGCATGAAGCATCGTTCATCAAAGTGAGAATGACCGTTGGGAATGTTCTGGAAATGTGTGCCAGGGAGCTCTGGAGCGCTCGGGGGCTCCAGTACAGGTCCCGACTAGATTGTTCTTTCTGCGTCTTTCAAATAATGGGGGTGGGGGGTGGGGGGGGGGGGGGGGGGAGGAGGATAGAAGGGTGACGTCACTTGCAGCGCAAGGAAGAAGGCACGCAGACCCATTGTGACATCATCAGCGAAAGGCAGTCATTTTTAAAATTCAGTTTTGTCACATTTTTGAACATTTTCATTAATAACTCGAGAAATAAAGCATGACATTTTCAGATAAGGCGATTTTGAACTCCAGGGAAAAAAATGTCGCCAGAATATGTAAACATTTTACCATTACCGCGTCGTTTATTCACGAAGAGGTGATTACACACAAACACACACCCAATAAAATACCCATCCAAGATGGTATAAGAGTTGTATAAGTATAGAGATATAGTGAGAATATATATCTATATTACTAAAAGTCTGATCTTGACCACTTCCTGTTGTTCTGTATATTGATTTTAGAAGAAATGCTGCCACTTATGGCTGTGATTTTTGGCCATCTTACTCAGAGTCCCCCTCCGCTGCACAGGACAAGAGGATTTTTCCCATTGATGAAAAATAAAAGAATTATTACTGTTTAAAAAATGTTGAGATTCGCTTTCCTGAAGGCCACACCCTTTCCGGAGGGACTATAAAACCCGGAAGTGTGGAGGTGCCTCAGTTCTCTGCAAGATGGGGGAGCGAGAGGTTGCAATTCTCAGTCTGAGCTGTGAATAACACTGAACAATCATGTCTACTAAACCGTGACAGGTTTTACTGACCTGTCAGTGCCCTTAATGTGGTTTGAAAATGTAGTTTGAAAGTGCTAAAGCTGTGTTGCCTTTGGTTTGAAAGTGCTAAAGCTGTGTTGCCTTTGGTTTGAAAGTACTAAAGCTGTGTTGCCTTTTGGTTTGAAAGTGTGAAAGCTGCGTTGCCTTTGGTTTAAAGTGCTGCGCTTTAGCACTTTCATTTTCAATTAAAGTTGCCTTGCCTAATTAAGGTTGCATTGCCTTCTATATATAATTAAAAGTTCAATCTTGACCAATTTCTGTTTGCCCTTTATATTGATTTAGAAAAAACGCTACCACATTTGGCTGTTATTTTTGACCATCTTACTCAGAGTCCCCATCCGCTCATTAGGTGCCGAGGAAAAATAAAAGCGTTATTAGTGTTTAAAAAATGTTGAGATTCTCTCTCCTGTCAAGCACGCCATGAAGGCAACGCCCCTTCTGGTGGGAGGGGGAGGGACTATAAAACCTGAAAGTGTGGGTGTGGCTCAGTCTCTGCAAGATGTGGGAGGGAGAGGTCATGACTCGCTGTCTTTAGTGGCCTTGCACCCTGCTTGAAATGGTATGAAACTGCACTTGAATTTGGCGGCCTTGCACCCTGCTTGAAGTGGTATGAAACTGCACTTGAATTTGGTGGCCTTGCACCCTGCTTGAAATGGAATTTCAAGGAATAGCCGTGAGTCAACTGCCAGCCCACCAGCTGTGAGTGAGTGAGCTGCCAGCACAACTGGCTTGAGTGACTGAGCCACCAGCTCAAGAATCCATTTGCCCCACAATGTCCATACTAGCCCTCTGGAAACCAGTCCCTTAGGCGCACAACACCCATACTAGCGCTCCAGAAAGACCCCCCCCCCCCCCCCCCCCCCCACTGGCCACCAATATTGGAATATAGAATAGTTTCTTTATTGTCATTGTAACATGAACCATGTACAACGAAATTTAAAAATGTCAACCAGTCAGAATTGATGGAGAGGTGGAATATTGAGTTGTGGGACCAGCCCTCCCGTGTGATGCTAGGACCCAACGGATCCCACTTAGCCTAGTATATATATATATATATATATATATCTTATCTTATCTATATACTTCTCAAACTGTGTGTGTGTGTGTGTGTGTGTGTGTGGCGGCGGTGTGTGCTTGTGGGTGTATGTCACATTCCATTGTTTTTCAGTTACGATTTTTGGCCTTTGATTCCATGGCCAAAACCGGACGTGAAACTCTTTTCCATTTCGCTAGCGAATTCGTTTTTACATTCACGGATTCACTCCTCATTACATTTAGACATTTTTATGTACACATTTTTTAATAAAGTCCTCCCCCCCCCACACTCACTTATTTTAAAATCTAAACGGGACCTCACGAGCTGCTGACGTCACAATCACACATGCCGACCAATTCCAAACCACTTCTCTCTCTTCATTTGGCAGCCCGGCTCCTCCCCCCCTCCTTCAACTACGCTCGCGCCGTGCCTCCCGCAGCTAAACTCGCCCGCCCGCTCCAAACCACCCCCCCCCCCCAACTACGCTCGCACAGCGCCTCCTGCAGCTGGTATCGCCTGTGCGCCCGCTCCAAACTCCCCCCCCCCCCCCCCCCGCCGCCCCACTGTTCTCAAAATGCTCTGCCGATTGGGAGCAGAGATAAGGTGTAAGTTCCGCTGAAATCACAGCTGGTGCAGCTCGCGAAGCCCCGCCCGCCTGCGCGCCTCTCCCATCCCCTGCGTGCTCCAGAGAGTCACAAGCAGGATCTTTGGTCACAAGCCCACAGCTCCACTCTCACGCCGGCATGCTCTGCCGAACGGGAGTAGAGATAAGGCGACGGGCTGGCGGGGTAAAGACCCGATCCTGGGGAGGTGAAGAGGGGGAGTGGGGGGATTGAGGGAGAGGAGGGAGTAGGGAAGGAGAGGGGGGAATGGGGGAGGTGAGGAGGGAGAGTGTGGGAATAGAGGGAGAGGAGTGGGGGTGACAGGGAGTGGGAAATAGATGGACTGCCCCCACCCCTCTTCCCCTCCATCCCCACTCTTCCCCTCTCTCCCCTACCCCATTCTCTCCCCACCCTCCCTTCCCCCCTCCCCCTCCCTTCCCCCCTCCCCCCCTCCCTTCCCCCTCCCCCTCCCTTCCCCCTCCCCCCTTCCCTTCCCCCCTCAGTCCCCTCTCTCCCCCTCCCATCTCACTCCTACCCTTCCCCCCCTCTCAGCCCCCTCTCTGCCCCCCCTCTCTCCTCCCCTCCCCCATCTTCCCTCTCCTCCTCCTCTCATATATATATATATATATATATATATATATATATATATATATATATATATATACTAGACCAAGGAGGATCTGTTGGGTCCCGTCCACTCAACGGGGGGGGGGGGGGGGGGGGGGGGGGCGCGACCGGCGGTGTCGCACACACACCCCTCCCTACCCCTCTCCCCACGGACTGGTAACTATTAAAACTGTCATTCGTGTGCTTGTTTGCACGGGTTCTATTTCGCGAAAATTCGTTTAAGCTGTTTGTGGATTTACTCCTCCACCCTTTGCCATAATGGAGAATGTTTTACATATTCCTGTAGTCCTGTGAAATTAGAACATTTGGTTATTAATTTCCCTGCTTTTTTAGTAAAAAACATTCCAAAATAATTAAAATCAAGCTCCTGCATGAGTCACAAGGCCAGCTCACAGATGTCCAATCACAATGGATCTCATTTACCTATGATATGACATCACAATGGGACAGGGCTGGGAGATTGGAATCTTCAGGTGAGCCCACTAAAATCAAGCAGCTGCATGAGTCACAGAGCCATCTCACAGATGTACAATCACAATGGATCTAATTGGGACAGGTGCGAGTGATTGGAACCTTCACGTGACCCCACAAATGCAATCAACCTGCCGTGCACAATCAAATAGAGCAAGTTGTTGTAGATGATTAGTGCATGTCCCTTTAATTATAGGTTGTGTAGCCTTACTAACCACTCCCCTCTTATCAAGTATATTAATGTCTCTCCATCCCCTAGTTCCTCCTCTAGTAAAACGTGCAGACCATGTACAGCTAGGGCACCAGTATATATGTGATCAATAAAGCTTAGTAAAGAAACTCCGTGTGAGTGTACGCTCTTTACATGGTGTCAGTCGTTTCGAATCACGCGTCTCCTGTTTATCGGGTTTAGTTTTTATTTGTCCCAGTTGCCCTTCCCTGCCTGGTCATGGCTTCCTCCTGCCGCAAGCCAGAACCTCTTGTCTTTGACGATGACATCGCTCACCGGTGGAATGTGTTCCGTCGGGACTTTCAGCATTATGTTACTATCGTACACCCAGCTGCTTCCACTGCAGTTAAAGCGTCACTGCTCTTGAATCTAGCCGGCTCCGAGGCTCTGGAGCGCTCTGAGTCGTTTGAGTACGGGGTGAATGAAGATCCCAGAGACCTTGATTGCCTACTCGGAAAGTTCACTGAAGAGTGGGCGGGCGCGACTCACGTTGCAGCGGCCCCTACAGCCTGTCTGTCTTTTTTTAAATTTTTTGTCTAGTTAAATGTAGTTGTTCGTGTTTTTTTTTGTATCGTGTTCCTAACTGTGTATGTGTGGGGGGTGGTGGTGGGGGGGGGAAACTTTACAATCTCTTCCCTGCACGGGAGACCCGACTTTTTTCCCTGTCGGGTCTCCGTTGTCGTTTTGGGCCCAGCACAGCGGAGCGGCCTCCGACCGGGATGAGCTGCGGACTCACCATCGTGGGGCTGGCCGGCCTCGGAGCGTGGGGAGCGGTGGTGGCTCGCCGGTGCAGCCCGACTCCGGGCTCCGGAACTCCGCGTGGGGAGCGGTGGTGGCTCGCCGCTGCGGCCCGACTCCCGACTCCGGGTGGACTGTGATATCGGGAGCTCGCGGGTCCGGGTGAGAAACCGGTCTCCGGAGCTCCCGCAACACAGCTTCTCCGGCCCGTGTCGCGGGGTTGGAGCGACCCGGAGCGGGGCCGTACATCGCCCGGCGTGGCTTCGGTGTCCGCGGGACATTCCAGCGGGACATTCCAGCGCCCGCCGGGGGCTCCAACGCTGTGACTTTGACTTTGGGCCTAGAGCGGGGCCGTACATCACCCGGCCCGGGCCTGGGACTTGGCACCGCCCGCCTGCAGCTTCGACCTCAGGAGAGAAATGGTGCGGGGGAGAGAGAAGACTTTGCCTTCCATCACAGTGAGGAGGAGATCCACTGTGATGGATGTTTGTGTCAATTGAATTGTTTGTGTGTTTTTTTATGAATTGTTCTGGTTGTAGAAACGGAGTTTCGTTCGAGCCTCTCTGAGGTTCGAATGACAAGCAATAAAATCAAATCAAATCAAATCAAATCAAATGTGCGACATTCCCACAAACTATTCTGGAGCGTTTTAAGTTCTTTGGACGTCGTCAGAGCCCCGGTGAGTCTGTCGGTAATTTTTATGCTGCCCTACGGCATCTAGCTAGACGATGCCACCTGGGTGACGCGACCCCAGATACCCGACCAGAGATGTCTTGGTGTACGGTCTACGGAATGAGAAGCTGCGGTCGGAGCTCCTGTGTAAGCCGGACCTGACCCTCCACGATGCTCTGCATGCCTCCAGAATGGCGGAGGCTGTCACCTCTGCTGCGCCCCCCTCTGATCATGAGGTTCGGTCAGCTACCGTCGCCACCCGTCGTCCTGCTCAGCAAGCTCGCCGTGGGGCCAGTTCTGGCTCCAGTCGGAACAGCGCTGCCCGAACTGTCATTTTGTGGCTCATCGTTACAATGTGTGCCCTGCTTTGGGAAAGACATGTAATTTCTGCAACAAACTCAACCATTTCTCAGCAGCCTGTCGATTTCGCAGGAATCCTGCCCAGCAACAGCGTAAGCCCTCTAATTACCTGGCACGGGATGATACTGTGTCTGGTTCTTATCAACCTCCTGACAACCTCCCACTGTCTGATTCGGACTCTTCCCAGAGTGAGCTCAGCGTGTTTTCAGTTAGGAAGACACCTGCCCGGATAACGGACCCGACTGTGCAAGTTACTGTTAATGGTGCGACTTTCTCTGCCAAGGTCGACACTGGGGCCGCAACAAACGTAATGTCAACAAGCCTTTTCAAAAAGATAAGGAATAATGAGCGGATTACCACTGAGCGCTCTGTCCTTCGAGCCTATGGGGGAGGTCTGCTCGTCCCTGTGGGGAAAGCTACCCTGAACTGTAAAGTGCTGAATACCGTTCGGCCCCTCTCTTTCTTTCTGGTAGGCGAAAAATGTGTTCCACTGCTTGGTGTTCAGGCATGCCAGGACCTTGGGTTGGTCAATTTCCACCGGGACATCCGTTTGGTTCAGCGACCTCTGGACCCGCTAGCCGAATACCCTGATCGGTTTGACAATTCGCTGGGGATGCTTCCCTGCAACTATAAGATCGCTCTTAATCCTGATGTGGATCCGGTTGTACGACCACCCCACCGGGTCTCCTTTGCGATGAAGGACAGGGTCGAGTCCACCCTTCGTGACATGGTGGCTACGGGCATTCTGAAGGAGGTGAGCGAGCCAACTCAGTGGGTCTCCACCATGGTTGTTGCTGCCAAGAAGGACAAAAGTGAGCTGCGGATCTGCATCAACCCTAAAGATTTGAACTTGGCCATCAAGCGCCCACACTACCCTATGCGTACTGTCGAGGATGTTGCTGCACAGGTCGGCCCAGCCACTTTGTTTTCAGTGCTGGATGCAAAGAGCTCGTTCTGGCAGATACCGTTAGATGAACGATCATCTTACCTGACGACTTTCGCCACTCCCTTTGGGAGGTTCCGATTCCTGCGCATGCCGTTCGGGATCAGCTTCGCTAGTGAAGTTTTCCAGAGGACGATGGAACAGCTATTCGCGGGGCTCCCGTGCGCTATCATCGTCGACGACATCTTGGTGTATGGAAAAGATGTAGGACAGCACGACCACAACCTCCGACTGGTTTTGGATCGAGCTCGGGAGGTGAATTTGAAGCTCAACCCCAGTAAATGCCGGTTCCGCGTCCCGGAGGTCACCTATGTGGGTCACGTTTTCACAGCGTCCGGGCTGAAGCCCGACCCACAGAAGACCGCTGCTATTTCTGAGATGCCTGCTCCTGTGGATGTGCCTAGCCTCCAGCGCTTCCTTGGCATGGTCAATTACCTGGGAAAGTTCATCCCCGATTTGAGTGAGTTGAGTGCTCCCTTGAGAGACTTGGTGAAGAAAGATACTGCGTGGTCCTGGTTCCCGCAGGCTGCTTTCGATGTGCTGCGTTCTAAACTCATCTGCACTCCGACGCTGAGGTATTTCGACTTGAAACGTCCGATCGTCATCACTTGCGATGCCTCCAAGTTCGGGCTGGGTGCTGCCTGTTTGCAAATCCATGATGGGGTACAGTTGCCTGTGTCTTTCGCGTCCCGCACAATGACTCCAGCTGAGCAGCGCTATGCCCAGATTGAGAAGGAGCTGCTGGCTGTCGTGTTTGCCTGTTCAAAGTTTAAAGACTACATCCTGGGCACCGAATTTTCTATTGAAACTGACCACCAGCCCCTGGTCACCATCCTCGGCAAGCCGATTCACGCTGCCTCCTCCAGGTTACAACGGATGATGCTTCAATTACAACGTTTTACCTTCTCCGTGGTGTACCGTAAAGGCAAGGACATGTTTATTGCTGACACGTTGTCTCGGGCTCCTCTGGCTTCGACCACTCGTCACCCTTACGAGGCTTCCAGTATGATTGTCATGAACGTCAACTTTGTGCCTTCGAAACAGCTACAGTCCCTGGTCAAACACACTGCTGCTGACGCCTCTCTCTAACAGTTGGCTGCAGTCATTCAGCGGGGTTGGCCCGAACGACGCTCTTCCCTACCTGCCGCGGCTGTGCCTTACTTCCTGGTCCGTGACGAGCTGGTGCTGCGAGATGGCGTTATCGTTAAGGGTCACAAGGTTGTGGTGCCTGAGGCTCTTCGGCAACTGTATTTCGACACTGCTCATCGCGGCCATCCCGGGGCCGAGGCCACTCTCTCCATCGCCCAAAGCCAGTTTTACTGGCCTGATATGGCTGCATACTTCCGGGACCGGGTGTCATCTTGCCCAACCTGCAACAGTCTCGCACCGAAGCAGCAGCGGCAGCCCCTTCTGCAGCAGCCCGCACCAGACCTGCCATGGTCGGCGCTGGCAACAGACATTTTTGAGTGGCACGGCAAGCACTTCTTGGTGCTTGTCGACTCCTACTCTAACTGGTTTGAGGTCGACCCGCTGTTCTCTCTCTCCTCTTCTGCTGTAATTGCGAAGCTGCGCCGCCATTTCGCGACCTTTGGTTCTCCAGCGAGCCTGCAGTCCGACAACGGCAGCCAGTTTACCAGCGCGGAATTCAAGGACTTTGCTGACAGCTGGAACTTCAGGCATTACACCAGCAGCCCTGAATACCCCCCAGAGCAACGGCCTGGCCGACCGTGCTGTTCGCAGCGCAAAGGACTTATTGGAACGCTGCCGTGCATCCAAATCTGACATTTACCTCGCTCTCCTCAACCTCCGAAACATCTCCCGTGACAGCGTCTTGGGGTCCCCGGCGCAGCGCCTCATGTCCCGGGTCACTCGCCCTCCCATCCCGGTGGCCCAGCAAACTCTTGCCCCTGCAGTATTGAAACCTGCCATGGTCCGTGAGCGCATATCGCTGCTAAGCAGTCCATTCAGAAGCGCTCCCATGATAGGTCCTGCCGTGCACTACCTCCTCTTTCCCCTGGTCAGGTTGTCCGCATGCGTTCCACCTCCGGTCGCCCTGGCCTTGCGATTGTTGTCGGGACTGCCACTTCCCCTCGCTCCTATCTGGTCAACCTCGATGGCACTGTTTACCGTCGGTCCCGTCAGCACCTCTGCCTGGTGAATGAGCCTCCTCCTCCTCCTGCTGTTCCCCATGCTTCCCCTCTGTCTGCTCTCCCGCCTGCTGCGGTCACTAAACCCGCGCCTGCTCGGCCTGTCCCGGTCCTTCTCCCTGTGCCTGTTCCCGTGCCTCCTCCCGTTTCTCCCCCGTCGCCTAGTCGCTCGCCTTCCATCCCTTTGTCATCGCGCGTGTCCCCGCCTCGCGGCTCTCCTGTCGGGGTGTCCTCCCCGGGTCCTGTTCCTTTGGGGGGAGGGGGTGTGAGCGGGATTCGCACCCGCTCGGGCCGTATTGTACGCGCACCTGACCGTTACGGCGATTATATGTGATTGCTGCTATTTTATTGTCTGTTCATTTCCAGTGCCCTAGTGCATGAGACATGGTCGGCCGTCACGTTCCTTTCTTTGTAAGAGGAAGGATGTAGATGATTAGTGCATGTCCCTTTAATTATAGGTTGTGTAGCCTTACTAACCACTCCCCTCTTATCAAGTATATTAATGTCTCTCCATCCCCTAGTTCCTCCTCTAGTAAAACGTGCAGACCATGTACAGCTAGGGCACCAGTATATATGTGATCAATAAAGCTTAGTAAAGAAACTCCGTGTGAGTGTACGCTCTTTACAGTTGTCCTACCCCCCTCCCTATCTACCCCCTTCCTACCTACCCCCTCCCTACCTACCCCCTCCCTATCTACCGTCCTACGCTCCCCTCCCCCCTCCACCTCTCCCCCCTCCACCTCTCCCCCTTCCACCTCTCCCCCTCCTATCCTCCCACCCTCTCCTCTCCTCCATCCTCTCCTGCTCTCCCCCCACTCCACCTCTCCCCCTCCTCATCTCTCTCCCCTCCACCTCTCCCCCTCCACCTCTCCCCTCCACCTCTCCCCCTCCACTTCTCTCCCCCCTCCAACTCCCCCTCCCATCTCCTCCAACCCCCTCACTCACACCCTCCTCTCTCTCCTCCCCTCCCTCCCCCCTCTCCCCTGTACTAGTCTCTCCCCTCTATTCTCTCTCTTCCCCTCCCTCCCCGTGCCTTTCCCCCCTCCCTATCTCTCTCCCCCTTCTCTCTCTCCCTCCTCTCTCTCTCCCTCCTCCCTCTCCCCCTCTTCTCTCTCCCTCCTCTCTCTCCATCCTCTCTCCCCCTCCAATCTCTCTCCACCTCCCCCTCTCCTCCTCGCCTCTCCCCCCTCTCTACCACCCTCTCTACTCCCTCCATCCCCCTCCCTTCTACCCCCCTCCCTTCTACCCCCTCCCCTCCACATCCTATTCTCCTCCCCCTCTCCACCACTCCCCTACACCCCTCCTCTCCCCTCCCCCTCCCCCACCCTTCTCTAACCCCCTCACCCACCCCTCTCTCTCCCCCTACACCACACCCCTTCCCCCTACCCCAGTCTCCCCCTTCACCCTCCCCGCTCTCCTCCCCTCCCCCATCCTCATCCCCCTCTCTCTCCCCCTCCCCTCCCCTCTCCTCCCCACCCCACTCTCAACCCCCCGTCTCCCCTCCCTCTCCTCCCTCTCCCCCCTCTCTCGTCACCCCTCTCCTCCTCCCTCCTTCTCTCCTCACCCATCTCTCCTCAGCCATCTCTCCTCACCCCTCTCTCCCCATTCACTATTCTCCTCCCCCTCTCTCCTCACCCCTCTCCCCCCCCTCTCCCACCTCCACCCCCTCCCCCTCCATCTCCCCTCTCTCGCCTTCCACCCCCACACCCATCTCTCCCCCCTCCCCCTCTCCCTCTCCCCCTTCCCCATCCCCTCTGTCCACCCCTCCCCAGCACTCTCGCATCCCCGCCCCCTACCTCTCTCTCCCCTTCCCCCCCACTCTCGTCCCCCTCCCCATCCCCCGCTCTTTCCCTTCTCCCCTCCTCCCCTCCTCCCCTCCCCAATATCTCCCCCATCTCCACCCTTCCTCCTCACCCCTCTCTCCGCACTCTCCATCTTCCCCTCTCCTCACCCCTTTCCCCACCTCCTCCCCCTTCTCCCTCCCCTTCCCCTCTCTCCCCCTCCTCCCTCCTCCCTCCCCCTCCTCCTCCCTCTCTCCCCTCCCCCTCCCTATCTACCGTCCTACGCTCCCCTCCCCCCTCCACCTCTCCCCCTCCTATATAAATATTTTTACGTACACAATGTCACCCCCCCCCGCCTGTGTCTCAGCACGTTCCATTGTGTGATGTCACAATACCGTCTCTCAGAGATGTCCAATCAGAATGGATTCATTTACACCTGCCTTTGCCCCAGCCCCAGCCCCGCCCCCCCCCCCAACGTGTGTCGAAGCGTGTGATCACGTGTATGGGAGACAAAGAGGATTTGGGGTGATAGGGTGTGGGGATTAGATGGACTGCCCCTACCCCTCCCCCTCCCCCTCCCCCTCCCTTTCTACCTCCCCACTCTTTCCCCTTTCTCCCTACCCCTCCCCCCTCCCTCCCCACTCTTCCACTTCTCTCTCCCCATCCCCCAGCCCTCCCCATCTCCCTCCCCCACCCTTTCTCCCCCCCTCTTCCCTTTCCCTCCCCACTCTCTCCATTCTCCCCCTCCCTCCCCACTCTTCCACCTCCCCTACCACTCTCCCCCTCCCCCCACAATCTTCCCTCTCTCTCTGCTACCCCTCTCCCCACCCCTCTCCCCCTCCCTCCACACTCTTCCCCCTCTCTCCCCTCCCCCTCCCACCCCTTACCCCACCC